>JAKSZU010000020.1:11857738-12477602 GCA_026018925.1 Tupaia tana
CCAAACCTGGTGGCTTGCTTTCTCCCTTTCCTTCTCTCTCTCTCTCTCTCTCTCTCTCTTAGGTGAGCACCCGAGCCCTATAACTAATTAAATAATGATACATACATATATAAAATTAAATAAAGAAATCTAAACATAAACTAAATATGTATGTATGTATATATATATGTGTGTATATATATATATATATATATATATATATATATATATATATATATACATACCAGAAACTTCAAAAAGTTTGTGGGAAAATGGAATTAAAGTCTGAGCTTATTTTGGTACCAAACTATTTTGAAAACCATGTACATACAGGCTTTTCATAATATGCATTTTCCATGAAATTTTTGAAGAATGTGTGTATGTTTGTGTGTGTGTGTGTGTGTGTGTGTGTGTGTGAGAGAGAGAGAGAGAGAGAGAGAAGATTTCTACCTTTTTTCAATGTATTCACTAATAAATATTTATAAGTAAATACTCATAGCATGCACGTTGGGGACCCTCAGGAGCTCACCTATGTTAAGAGAGTCACTGGAATGGGACCAGAAGTTGGCGTAATGGCTATGTCGCTGAACTCCCATGTAGTTGACAACGGTTCGAGTCCTGGACCCAGTGGCTTGAACTCATGCCAGGCACATGTGCATGCGTGCCCAGGATCCCGAGAGGAGAATGGAGGGGAGGGGACTGCAGCATGGCCATCCCCCCGGGGGGTGGTTTCTTGCTTTCTGTCTCTGTCTGTCTGGCGAGCGCATGCACGCGCCCTATAGCAAAAACCTCTCAAAAAAAAAAAAAAAAAAAAGAGAGTCACTGGAAGAGCAGATGGGTCTTATCGTATAACTACTCATGGTTAAGATTTATCAGAGTGTTGAGGAACGGATATTTTTATAAGGAGAAAAAGAGAGTAGAATCTGGAGGATTCTATCTACTGGATTTCTAATATTCTCCCCCTCTCATGAAGGGTCACAGAGAACACATTCTTCCCCAGATATTAGAATGCAGCAACACCGTGTGATGTTTCAGCCTAGGAAAATTCTTTAGAGACTCAGAAACCATGGTTTTTAGTGGGAGCTGGTCACACAGAAATCTTCTGCCAGAGTGTATCTAAGTACTAGAAAGAAAACAGGTTTTTGGCATAAGCCATATTATCTGTAAGCTATCCTTATCGGTTAGGACAAGTTTTCTGTCAATGTATGGAACTGTTTACCGGCCAAGTGCCCCAAAGCCAGCCACAGACCAACCTTTCGAGCAAGCCTTTCACAAAGAGAGATTTTTTTTTTTCCTATACGGCATGTGCACTCACCAGAGAAACAGAAAGAAAGTGAGAAATCACTTCTCAGTGAGATGGTCATGCCATAATACCTTCTCCTCCATTCTCCTCTTGGAATTTTGGGCACACACACGTATACTCCTGCAAACAAACTCTTCTAAAGATAGCCACCTGCTACGCTAACTCCTCTCAGCTCACATACTTACTTTTACAAGTTCCTATTTATTTATGATGTCTGCCAGAAAAGACATAGAAAGCTAAATGCAAAAACCATACATGAAATGGGCCACCACATGGTAAATTTCAAACCTCTTTAAGATCCCTTATGAGCTAAGCTCAACTCACCAGCCACTTCTCTTGCCTTCAATCTAGCTATTTAGGGTCACTCTCAGTTCTCCAGACATGTATTCTTATCTCCAAGTTCTCTTGTCCCCTCCTGGTTAGCTCCTTTGTACCTTTTGGGATGCCACCTTGAGAGTGCACCTCCTCTTGAAGCCTTCCTCACTCTCGGGGGGATGACGCTCTCCTGCACTCCCCTCCTGACCCTGCCACCTCAGCACTGCTGCCCAGTACTGGCACTGACTGTTTGCTTACTTACCTCTATTACCATCGAGCTGTAAACTCTATCCTCACCAATTAATAATGGTTAAATAAATGACAATTGCTTAGGATTTTTCTGGCTTAATTTACAGGAAACAACAGAGGTTTCTCTATGTAGGGTGGCCTTTTAATGAAAGATCACCTTCAATGATGATGGTATCAATCTTTATAAAGCAAGCCATTCCCTTGGGAAATTGAGATACAAATATGCTTAGTCAGGGCAGCTTCAGGTCAAAGAAAACTAGTCTTCGCTGCTTCATGTGTATTCCCCAAGGTTTTTCTTCTCTTGATTCCTCCTTTTGTTTTTCCTTTTGTCTCCTTAGACTTTGCCAGAAGTGTCCCATCTTGAGAACTATCTATAGTTTTCTCTCTCATTTTTTATTTAACTGGCTATACCAAGAAAATAAGAAAGCAAGGCAACAGTCCCTCCCCCAAACACACACACACACACACACACACAGTTACTTGACAGTTGTAAGGAAAAAGCAGAGTATTTTAAGGTAGAAATTGGCTTTGCAGTCTGTGGAATAACAGCAGTGTAACCAGAAGAGGATGAGTAGAATCGATACATCTGTCCCCTGCTCAGCACTGGCTGTTATTAAGACTCTAATTCAGCCTCTAGCTCTGGCTGTGTCCTCTGTGTGGTCTTTCTTCCCTCAGTCTGTCTACACTATCCTGCTGCTGGTTTACCTGCTGCTCCAAGCGGAGTGTATCACAGGGAGGTCAGTGTGCAGTGCTTGATGAACTGCATTAAGGGGAGGAGAGAAGCCTCCATGGCCAAGGTTTCATCTCCTTTATCTACTGATTCAGTCTCTGTGGCTATTGTCAGGGAATTTGAAATTTTTAAAGCTACCCAGAAGATTCCTTTAATTTTACCAGATTTGGAAACCACTGCCTGAGAGACCTAGTGAAAAAAAAGGTGGTATAAAATGCAGGTTGTGTGAAAGAGGAAAGAGAAGTTTCTCATGGTGGTTTGAATCCAGGATATCAGCCGAGATATATGCCCCCTGCATTTATCCACCCTGAGCACACAGACAGCAGACTCCCACTCCCATCCAGTCCGAGAACTGAGGTACCTGATCATGTCCATCACTGAGAAAGTGACTCTGAGCTGGAGACACCAGACTAACCAGGTTCCTTTTGGAATATCTCAGGAGTGCCATATTTTTATTCATGAAAATATTACATAACAAAAATTGTTTTCTAAATTTATTGTTGCAGTCATTACAAAATCTCCACAGATTTTTTGAAGTAGAAATTAACAAAGTTTGTATTATCTTGAATATAGAGAAGTGCATAAAGATTTTTAACTACTTTAAAGTTTTTGCAGGGACTAACAAAATTTAATCTTAGGTTCGATTATATCTAAGAAAAATGCCAACTTAAAGAGGTAACATAAAAGAAAAGTGAAAAGCTACACAAAATAATGCAAGTGCTTCGTTTGTGACGACCACGGGAAGGCAAGCAGCACGTTATAACAACATGAAGCTGTAACTTTCGATGCATTCCTAGCCAGCTCAGTTAAGACCTAACTAGACACATTATGGAATGCTGCCAATGACTGTCAATTGAGAAACATGCTGGCAACGTGGCCCTGAATCTCAAAACATTACTTAGCACAAAATTTCAACTCCATTACTGTGTAATACACATATTACTGTGTATTATGTCATCACTCCAGAGCCGTTTTTGGATGGGTTTCCCTAGCTGCCTGAGACCCTGAGCCACCGTGAATTCCAGGCTAGGGCAGGCCCTTTGATGGCAGCTAGTTCTAGTACATGTCTTTTTGTTCTTGTGGTTGTTTTGCTAGGTCTATGCTTTCTTCTAGTTTCTCACAAAGTTGCATATTAGAATATTTAGAAGGTTTAAAAGATGGTAAGTCACTGAAAGCAACATGGCCACAAGGAAATTGGGCACATGACAGACTGGGTGTCCAGTTCACCTGGTCTCTCATGCAATTGTCCACACAGAAACTATTAACATAACACGGCGCTTTAACAGATGAAAGGAGAAAAACGAAATCATCCCAACTGATGTCACAATGCACTGTAATTTAACAGCCATTTCCTCAAGTGAAAAATAAGTAAAGTAAAATGTGGCCTATAAACTAAAAATAAAATATTTCTCTATTTCATAAAAGTTACTGATTAACAGAACTAGCCATTTGGGGGGAAACAGAAATGAAGATTTTCCACTGATAATTCGACCTCCAGCGCACAAAACTTGCGTGATTGAAGTTCCAAGTTTGGAAAGAAACCGATCATCCACCAGATGACTAGAAATTGCTGCAGGACCACAAGAAATATGGGAAAGAAGGAAAATACCTCTCCTCCAAGGGAAAAGGATAACTCTTCTTCATCCACACACAGTTCAATGGAAATCATGGAAATATCTGATAAAGAATTTAGGACACTCATAATGGCAAAGCTAACAGAGATGGAAGAGAAGAAAGACAATGAACTGCTGAAGAGGAAGGAGAAAGGGGTTGATGAGTTCCAGGAGGTGAGGAAATTCATGCAAGATCTAAAAGAGGAATTTTACACTTTACAAAAGAATCAGATGGAACTGTTAGAGATAAAGGCTATAATACAGGAAGTCAAAATCTCCCCTGAAAGTATTAAAAGCAGACTAAATCATACAGAAAATAGAATCTCAGATGTAGAAGAGAAAATTGCTGGCCTAGAAAAATCCACCACGAAGACTGAGAAAATTGCCCCAAAATTTGAGAATAATATACGAGAAATACTAGATACCATCAGACGTCCAAACATCCAGATAATAGGCATCCCAGAAGGCTAAGAGCATAAGGGCATTGATAATCTATTCCATGAAATCCTGCAAGAAAACTTTCCAAACCTAGAGAGGCATTCAAAGATTCAGTCCCAAGAAATACAAAGGACCCCAAATAGAATCAACCCAAGAAGATCTTCTCCAAGACACATTATAGCCAGGTTGACCAAAACTGTAGACAAAGACAAGATACTAAGATTGGCAAGAGAAAAACGGCAAGTTACCTGCAAAGGGTATCCCATCAGACTAACAGCAGACCTCTCATTGGAAACAATGAAAGCGAGGAAAGAATGGGAAAATATATTCAAAGTATTAAGGGAAAAGCAATTTCAACTGAGAATACTGTACCCAGTAAGATTATTATTCATTTGGAAAGAAAAGACACAAACATTCTCAGATAAACAAAAACTGAAAGAATTTACCAGCACCAGACCAGATCTCCAAGAAGTTCTTAAGGGAGTGCTGTCAGTAAAATTAAATGCAGACACACAGAAATAAGAGTTCAAAAACTAAGAAAATGGGCAACTTAATTGTAGGGACAAAGTCTGGAGTTGAGTATTATATCCCAAACTTCAATCTGGAAGATCAAACCACAACAGAAGAAAGATTAAGTACATGAGACTGAACTGATGAAACAGCACTCGGTTACTTGACTAAAATATTGCTGCTTTTCTTCTAAGCTTTGTTGTCCAGTTTTAAGGATTTTTGTCCTGTCTTGAGCTGTCAATAGGTTCATGCACCTACTATTTAAACAGAATACTGACCTGTTTCTAGGCTTTAAGTTTCAATGAAATATCCATACCAGTTCAAAACTGCTTTTCTTGAAATTACCAGCTGAACTTGCTATTGAAAGTAGTTAGATTACTTATGATATTGTGTGATCAACAAAATGTTGGAGGAAAAAGAATTGAAGACAACTGTAGACAGCAGAGATAGTGTAATAAGAGAGTGGGGAAGGGCAGAGGGTCAGACATGGGGTTAAAGAAAAAAATATACACATATATGAAAGTAGAAATGGAATATTATTGATGATAACATGCATGATTAAGCCACTATGCAGTTTATTCTAGATGGGAAACCACATTTAGTATGTTGTGATGATGCTTAGGGAATGAATGTAAATTAATTAAAAAAAAAGTTTTAGTAGAAAAAAAATTATCTTCTTCTGCGGGAAGACAAGACATGAAACAATGAGAACACTACACGAGACTATAAAAATAAAATGGTAACCTAAATGCAAAAAAAAAAAAAAAAAAGGAATAGAAAAACAAAATGTGGTATATCCATATAAAGGAATAGTATTTGGTCATAAATATAATGAAATTAAAATATATGCTATCACATTGATGAAGTTTGAAAACATATGCTAAGTGAAAGAAATCATTCACAAAAGGTGACATGTTTTATATGGAAAATCCAGAATAAGCAGACTTCTAGAGGCAGAAAGACAACTGATTACTGAAGGCTGGAGTTTATGGTTAGGAGGAAATGGAGAGTGAATACTAACAGATAAAGAGTTAATTACTGGATTGATGGAAATGTCCTAAAATTGATTGTGATGGTTGGACAATTCTGTGCATTAAATTGTATATTTTAAATGAAAACAAAAGTTACTGATTAAAAAAATGAGAATGATTATCAAGTAGTCAAATATTTTAAAAAGTTGGTAACACAAAAACAAAGAAGCATACCTGCTATTAACACTTCTTTGTAATTAGCCAATTAACTAGAATTTTAAAAAGATAGTAAGTATGAGTAATAAAAAGGAAAACACAAAATCATCATTTGCAGATAACTTTTTAAAAAATTATTTATTTTATTTATTCATTCATTTATTTTAATGTGACTAGAGAGAGACAGAGAGAGAGAGAGAAAGAGAGAGAGAGAGAAGGAAAGTGAAAAAGCAAGCCACCAGGTTCGGGACTCAAACCACGGTTGGTCATGTGGGAGTGTCCAGTGCCTTAACCACCACGCCACATGTTGGCCCCAGCAGATGATAGAAGTATATGAATCTATCTAAAAACTAGAGTAGGAGTCCACTAACTGACCAGATATAAAATCAACCGGCAAAAATTAATTGCTTTCCTCTGATTACTAACAAATAGAAAAGTAATGGAGAAAAGAAATCTGCTTTGAATACCAAGAAGAGTCATAAATACTTAAGAAGATACCTTACATGAAATTCATAAAATGATATGAAAAAATGATAGTAACTAATGATTACTGAGTGCATACATACTCTGTGACAAGTAATGTTCTTTTTTTTTTTTCTTGGAGAGATTTTTGCTATAGGGCGCGTGCACTTGCCAGAAAGACAGAGACAGACAGAGAGATAGAAAGCAAGAAATCACTCCCCAGGGGGGATGGCCATGCCGCAATCCCTTCTCTTCCATTCTCCTTTCAGGATCTTGGGCACACAACGCACACGCACCCAGTGTGAGTTTAAGCCACCAGGTATGGGACTCATACCGTGGTTGGCTACATGGGAGTCCAGCGACAACTGCTGGTCCCACAAGTAATGTTCTTAAAGCAATTTTCACATCAGATCTCTTAATTTTCAAAAGGCTGTTGTAAAATATTATTTTAATGTTACCATTTTAGATGAACAAACAGAGGTGTGTGAAGCTACATATCCTTTTTATTAAAATAGCTTTGATAAGATTAGCAGACGACATAATGGTTACATCGCTGGACTCCCATGTAGTCAACCACAGTTTGAGGCCTGTACCCAACAGCTTAAAACTCATGCTAGGCACATATGTGTGTGTGTCCAAAATCCCAAGAGGAGAATGAAGGAAAGGGAAATGTGCCATGACCATCTACCCTGGGGTGATTTCTTGCTTTCTGTCACTCTGTCTGACGAGCACATGCACCCTATAGCAAAAATCTCTCAATATATATATATATATATATATATATATATATATATATACCTTTGTTAACTATAAGTTGAACCCAGTCTATCAAAGCCTGCTCTATAATTTTTTTAAAGTTTTTATATCTTCCATGATCACAAGAGAGATAGGCACCCCCAAAAGGGTCTTCACAATATGATCCACTTGCAGTGGATCACTCTAGATCGTGGTCCCATGCACAACTGTACCCCAAGGAGGTCCTGAAACATAAGTCCAGGACCTTGCCCACATGGGTTCAATTGTGTTAACCACTGAGCCATCACCTGGCCTCTAAGGCGTTGTTCTCAATTGTTAGGACATACTATAATGTTATAAAACTCCACTCAGCTATGAAAGAAGACTAGAAAAAAAATAGTTCATCACAAGTTCAATGAATCACCAGTCAAAATCCCAACCAAGCAAGTTTTCTATAATAAAGCTTAAAATGCTGATTTTAGAAATTCATACAGAAAAGAATATTTGCAAGAATGGTCATTAACAGTTTCAAAGAGAACAGTGAATGGGGTATTGTCCTTTCAAATATCATAACACATTTTACTATGAAGGCAATAGCAACTGAAAGTTCTAATGTAACAAGAAAAGAAATGTGTTAATAAAAGTGAATAGCTCATCCAGAAATGAATCCATGCAAGATAAAAATTTAGTTTATATCAGTCATGCTCTTCAAATCAGCTGAAAAGGTGGAACTATTTCATAAATGCTTTGTTTATTATAGAAATATTAAATTGATCCTTCACTGTCCATGCACATGTACATCATACAATGTTTGAAAACAAATTCTAGAGAGATTAAAAAGCCATACAGAAAAAAATAAACTATAAGTATTAAAAATTTATTAAAAAACATATTTAGGGTCCAGCATGTAGCATGGTGTTTAAGGGGCTGGGCTCCCATGTGGCTGACCGTGATTCGAGTCCCAGACCTGGTTGTCTTGCTTTCTCATTCCTCCTCCCCACCCCACCCCCGTTTGTCTCTCTGGTGAGTGCACATGCCCTAAAGCAAACTTAAAACAAAAAATTAATAATAAGTCAAATAAAATGAATAAATCATTTTAAAACACATTTATTAATTTATTTTTGAGAGAGATTTTTGCTACAGGGCACGTGCACTCACTGGAGAGACAGAAAATGAGAAATCACCCCCAGGAGGGATGGCCACTCTGCAATCCCTTCTCCTACATTCTCCTCTCGGGATTTTGGGCACACATGCACACATGCCTGGTATATTTTAAGCCACCATGTCTGGGACTTGAATAGTGGTCAACTGTGTGGAGTCCAGTGATGTAATCATTACACCATCCGCTGGTTCCCCTCAAAAATTTAAATCATGGTTAAGGACAGTCTTTCAAATTAGAAATGCAAAGATAAGAAGCACATAAAAGGAAATGTTGGGCTGGTCCTACAGCCTCCTAGGTTAAAGGAGCTAGATCACACACAGTCAACTGTGGTTCAAATCCCTGCTCTGGTGGCTTGAAAAACACACCAGGTATGTGTGCATGCACATCCATAATCCAACAGGATGGAGAAACAGAGAAGGGACTGCAGCGTGATTATGCCCATTGGAGAATGCTTTCTTTCTCCCTCTTTCTCTCTGTCTCTCCCTCTCTCTCTCTCTCTTTGATGAGCACATGTGCCCTCTTGAAAATAAAAAAGAAAAAATCAAGTATCAGGTTAGAGAATATAGTTTCACTGTATTTAACATCCAACATGTTCGAATTAGACTAAATAAAACATTTCTATTAATAAAATTAAGAAAAACTGCTTAATAGAAACATCAGCAAAAGACACAGCAAATTATAGAAGCAATGTACATATCCCAAACATGGAAATACAGTATATTAAATGTTTACAATCTAGAGCAAACCAAATAAAATACTGAGAATTATTTAACCTACCTGTCAAAATTTTAAAGAGATTGAGCACACTGAAGATTTCAGAGAATGAAGCATTGAAAAAAATTAGATCATTGTTTGGGTACAAAGACATCTACAGCTTTATGGACAGTAATTTAGCACTATTTAAATTTAAAATTACTATCATTTAGTTCAGCAACATTTCTGAGAATCAATACTAAAGAAATACTTAGTGCCCAAGAACACAAGTATAAGGATTAGCATTGTTTCAAATAGAGAAAAAGTGAAATCAATCAAAACGCCTATCATAGGGTGGTATTAATGTATAATACATCAATGTATAATAATTAAATATAAGACAAAATTTATTAATTTATTATTATACAACCATTTTAAGAATGATGTACACCATTTAAAAGAGCTGTTTTAGGAAATTATATATAAAAGGGAACATATAACATGAACCTGGGACAGCTTCTGCTTATAGAAGTAGAAAAATGTTCAAAACATTATGGTGACATGGCAAAATAACAAAAGTCAGCTTAAATAAGTTCCTATTAGCCAAAGCTAGTATAACTTCAGCCACAAAATTAATACTGACAGTGAGAGATTATACCTGTAGAATAAAAAAGTTTTTTTAAAGTGAGTCTATATCATATATAAAGAAAGGAAGAGGGAGAGGATGAATGGTAAATCAAGTGTGGTAAAATAATATTTGGAGAATCTGGATGAAAGGTTTATGGGAATTCTCTGTATTATCTTTGAAACATTTTTTTACATTTATTTTATACATTGAATCACTCTACATCACTACAACTTATAAAGTGAACTTACCCCAACATGAATACACTTCACACCAGTCCACTTGAAGATACCATACATGTTATTATCAATAGATAATCATCCATTTCTGTGTCCCATAAATGTCTCCCCTTTTTCTCCTTGATTCCTTTCTTCTCACTCTCCCCCTTTCCAATCCTCTTCCCACACTGTCTCCAATATCTGTAACCATTTTCCATGTTTCTATATGCCCTAATCTTTCAGTTTCTGCCATAGAGTATGGACAGTGGAGACATAATATTTCTCGTTCACAGCCTGGCTTACTTCACCTGGCAGTAAACCTTCCATATTCCTATCAAATGCCAGGGTCTTACTGTTTCTTATGGCTGGGTAGTATTCCATAGAGTATACGTGCCATACTTTTTCAATTCATTCATCCGTTCATGGACATTTGGGTTGATTCTATGTCTTAGCAACTGTGAAGAATGCCACAATAAACACAGATGTGCAAGCACTTTTCCAACTGATTATTTTCCTATCTGAAATTAATATCAAGTTTAATTCCATCATGATTGGAGAAAATGCTCCATATAGTTTCTATGCCTTTGAATCTGCAAAGGCTAGTTGTGTTCCCTATCATGTAGCAAATCTTTGAAAAGGTTCCATGTGGGGATGAGAAAAACGTATATTTTGTGGTTTTTCAGTGGAAGGTTCTGTAGATGTCTGTCAAGTCCACTTGATTTATGGTTTCATTTAAATCCTGTATCTCTTCGCTTATTTTCTGTCTAGATGATCTGTGTAAAGGAGATAGTGGGGTGTTGAGAGTCCCAACAATTACTGTGTTGCAGTTTCTCTCTCCTTTTAGACCTAGCAGTCTTTCCTTCACGTATTTGGTTGCTCCTGAGTTGGGTGCATAGATATTAATAAGCATTGTATCTTCTTGAAGAATGAGCCCTTTTACTACTATATAGTGTCCTTCTTTCTCTTCTTACAATTTTTGTCTTAAATCCTATTTTGTCTGAAATCAGTATCGTGACTCCAGCCTTTTTTTGGTTTCTGTTTGCATGGAATACCTTTTTCCAGCCCTTTGCTTTTTCTTTTTCTTTTCTTTTTTTTTTTTTTAAGAATGACTTTATTTAATTTTATTTATTGTTATTTTTCAATCTGGCCAGAAAGAGAAAGAGAAAGTGAGAAAGCAAGCTGCCAGGTCTGCGACTTAAATTGCAGGCAGCCATGTGGAAGTCCAGCGCCTCAACCACCACGCCACCTGCTGGCCCCTCTAGCCCTTCGCTTTTAGTCCTTGTATATCTTTATCCATGAGGTGTGTTTCTTGTAGGCAACAGCTTAAAACATATGTTATTTCAAAATAAAATATTAAGAAGAAAAAAAAGGATAAGTTAAATCTAATATAAACTGGCAGATACTGAAAAAACCTAGAAGATATTGATATATTTAAAAACTTAAGACCAGCAGATGGCATAATGTTACATCACTGGATTCCCATGTAGTCAATCATGGTTCAAGCCCTGGACCCGGCAGTTTAAAACTCATGCTGGGTGTGTGTGTATGCATGCCCAAAATCCCAAGAGGAGAATGGAGGAGAGGAATTGTGGTATAGCCATCCCCCTTGGGGGTGATTTCTCACTTACTGTCTTTCTGGTGTGCACATGCACCCTATAGCAAAACTCTCTGAAAAAATTTTTTTAAATAAAAATAAGATAAAAAATAAAAACTCAAATTGCAGAGCTGTAGGTATAGCTGGTGGAGATTGAAGAAGCTGGGGTGAAGAATGGAGAGGCACTTTTACGTTGCTTTATGTATTTATGCACGTTTGAATATTTTAGAATAAGTAATTGTTTTGATACTAACTGAAGGCCCTCTCTTCATTTCCATCCGGCCCTTGTCTCCAAAAATGGAACAGGTGCTGGACTATTAGGTGAATAATAGGAAAGAGTGACATGTAGAAGAAAGTAAAGAAAACTAATGCTCCTATCAATGATTCAGTGGCATGGTCTTCCATGAAATTCCAAAATTGAAATCGTGAAATTATAATTCCATACTGGCATTCACATAAAGGATTCAATGTCTTGGGAATGCAGTTAAAAACATCTGAACTACAGGACTGTAATTCCATATCTGGATCTACAAAAGAACTCTGTGCAAGAAATGGCACAGTAGAATTACAACCTTACAGAATTCACAGATGAAAATTTATAGTAACCACACAAGGTAATAATGGGGGCTGAGTCATTTTGAAACCTTCCACCAGTGGTTTAGCTTCCACTTGCTCAATCCTATTGTACATAATCAATACAAGACCTTTGAAAATGACTATACATTTTAATAATCTGTGTGATTGTAATAGAAGGTTACTAACAGTCAACAGTAAAAAGAAGAGAATTAACCAAAGATTTTGTTTTGAACAAATGGACTTCAAAGGAAAAAAGTAAAAAAAATTTCATTAGAGAAAAAATATCTGAAAAGTCTGAGATAAAGGATTTGAGTCTAGAGTTCCAAAAATTATCATGACATAAATTAATAAAAAAAATGCCTAGCCCTGAAGAAATATCTTGTTTTTTGTTATGTGATTTTCTTCCAAAATCAGAATCCTTGAGGCTTTCCCTGCCCCCCTGCTCTAAACTCTTGATTTTTTGTTTGTTTAACAAGGTTATTTTTCATATATTTTTCCTTTTCAGAGAACTTTATCTAAGTTTAAGATGGCATACAATGTAAGACAATTTTTATCCTGCAAATAAAATCCACTTTCTGCATACTACCATTCTGGCACTTACTTATGATTAAATCCCTGGCACCCTCCATACAACTTACCCACAATTTCAAAATCCAATTTAATATATCGCAAGTATAATACAAACTTCTGCTCATCTGTACTTTGAGATTCTAATGGCTACTATCTATACACACAAGTTTTTTTTTTTTTTCATTTTAATTTAAGTGAAAACAAGTCACCTTTAGTCACAAATCATATGACACACTGACCATGCATGACCCCACTGAGGGCTTCGATGTCACTCCACATTTAGTTTTTATGTTATTATCATTTTGAATAAAGGCCCTGTCACTGGTCTGATTACTGTTGGTAGAGTCTCAACCCAAAGCAGAATGACAAAGGATTCTGATCACTATGTTTAAAATTGATGTCCCATATTCACAAGAACTATATGTAAGTTTAGACTCCATAACCCAGTAGTTCCCCTTCTAGAAATTTGTCTTAAGAAACTATCACAAGGGACCAGCAGTTAGCGTAATGGCTATGTCGCTGGACTCCCATGTAGTCGACCGTGGTTCGCGTCCCGGACCCAGTGCTTGAAACTCATGCCAGGCGTGTGTGCGTGCGTGCCCAAGATCCCGAGAGGAGAATGGAGGAGAAGGGATTGTGGCGTGGCCATCCCCCCTGGGGGGTGATTTCTCGCTTTCTGTCTCTCTGTTTCTCTCTTTCTGGCGAGTGCACACGCCCTATAGCAAAAACCTCTGCAAAAAATAAATGAAATAAAGAAACTATCACAAAGCCCAGAGAGATAGTGCGGGCAGTAGGGCACCATTTTGTAATGCTGGAACTGTATGGAAGAACCTGGTTCAGATCCCAGGTTAGCTGAAACACAGTGATGCACATACATGATCCTGCCTCACTGGAAGGCTGGGGGTGTGAGGACACACCACAACATGACCAGACCCTGCTGGGGCTGTTTCTCTCTCTCTCTCTCTCTCAAGAAATAAAATAAATTTTAAAAAAGAAAAGAATAAAAAATATATTCACTTACATGAATATGTTTACTCATATCCACAGGGGCCAGTAGATGGTGTGGTGGATTCTCACATGACTGACTGTAGTTCGCGTCCTTGACCCAGTGGCTCAAAACACACTAGCCACATGTGAGTGTGTTCCAAAAATCCTGAGAGGAAAATGGAGGAGAAGGGCTTGTGACATGGCCATCCCCACTGAGGGAGATTTCTCATTCTGTCTCTGACTATCACGTGAGCCCTACAGCAAAACCTAAAAAAAAAAAGTATTAATTTAAAAAAAATCATATCCATAAATAGTGTGAAACATTAGGACAAATCTAATATCCCAAAATACAAGAATAGTCATGCAAATTATGGTGAGAAAATTCAATGGGCTATTTTATAAAGCCACTTATCAAAAAATTATTATGAAATACAACTTATCAATATTGAACAATTAAAAATGGAAATAAGAGACCATATTTGAAAACTAGAATGCAGGGGCCAGCAGGTGGTGTGGTGGTTAAGGCACTGGACTCCCATGTGGTTGACCACTGTGAATCCTGGACCTGAAGGCTTGACTTATCATTCTCTCGCTCTCCTTCTCTCTGTCTTTCTCTGTCTCTTTCTGGTGAGCGCATATGCCCTGCAGCAAACTAAAAATAATCATAATGATAATGATAAATAAAATTAAGTAAATAATTCTTTAAAAGAAGAAAACCAGATTGTAATAATAAAAGTTAATCACCAGTTACAATATGTAAATTCACTTCCTTAAAATAAATTTTAGAGGTTTTTGCCTTAGGGTGCATGTACTCACAGGGGTAGGGGGGCAGAGAAAGAGAAACAGGCAGACACAGTGAGAGGAAAAGCGGTAAGTCACCCCCCAGGGAAAATGGCCATGCCGCAGTCCCTTCTGCTGCATTCTCTTCCTGGGATCTTGGCAACGCACACACACGTGACCAGTGTAATTTTGAAACCACCAGCTCTGGGACTAGAACCATGGTCAGCCATGTGGGAATCCAGCAAAGTAATTGCTATGTCATCTACTGGTCTAACTTAAAACTTCTAAAAATATTATTTCAGTTTTGACTTTACTACAGATAAAAATGGGATAAAAATAAATAATACCAAAAAGCTTTTATATGAAGCCCATAAAAATTTTAAAGTTTGAGTTTATTTAATTTAATTTAATTTATTTATTTATTTATTTTGGAGAGGTTTTTGCTATAGGGCGTGTGTGCTCGCCAGAGAGACAGAGAGAGACAGAGAGACAGAAAGTGAGAAATCACCCCCCAGGGGGGATGGCCACTCCACAATCCCTTCTCCTCCATTCTCCTCTCAGGATCTTAGGCATGCACATACACGCGCCCGGCGTGAGCTTAAGCCACCGGGTCCGGGACTCGAACCGCAATCGACTACACGGGAGTCCAGCGACATAGGCATTATGCTAACTGCTGGTCCCAGTTTGAGTTTATTTTCATGATCAGCAGGACTACACGATCTAAAACCAAACCTGAAATCACATAATTCCAAGACTTGAAACTTGTTTTAGACAGACATAGAAGCCCATTGGTGGCTCCAACAGGATACGATAGCCACAAGAAAAAGAGGACTTGTTATATCACAAACCTCTCAAAACCAACAATATGTAAACTGCACTTGATTAGAGACTCAACTATCAGATCCACAGATGGAAGAGAACTCAGAAAAGGATCCATCTTGGAATAGAACTATTCTTTGTTTATTTTTTGGTTTTGCCATAAGGGATGTGCTCTTGCCAGAGACAAGGAAAGTGAGAAATCACTCCCCAAAAGGGATGGCCATGGCAAATCCCTTTTCCTCTCAGGATCTTGGGAACATATGCACTCACGCAGTGTGATTTTTAAGCCACGGGGTAAAACCACAGTCCAGTACCTTAACCACCACTCCACCTGCTCACCTCTAGAACTATTCTTTTAGCTCTAAAAATTAAAGCTTTTTCTAGTGTCTTAGTGAAGAAGAATTGGATGTTAATACTTGAATCCACAAACCACTCTGTTACCTATAACTCTGTGTAGCAAACTATATACCAGTATTTAACAAATTTAAAATATACATATATTCCAAGTTTAAAGGGAGCCAAAAGTGATGGGAGGTGACAGGTCAAAGACCATAATGAAATAAAACTAAGGCTAAACCTGGGGCCAGCAGGTGGCATAGTAGTTAAGGCACTAGACTCCCACATGGCTGACTGCTGCTGGAGTCCCAGACCTGGTACCTTAAAAATCACACCAGGTACGTATGCATGCATACCCACTGTCCAGAGAGGAGAATAGTGTCGAGACAGGACTATAGCATGGCCATCTCCTCCCAAGGGACTGATTTCTCACTTTCCCTCTCCCTGTCTCTCTTCAGTGTGCATGCACTCTATGTCAAAAACTTGAATGAAAAAAAAGAAAAAGAACTATGGCCAAATTTTCAGGGGTGAAAACTATGATGTCACTACTACTCTAAAGGAAATGGTATTGCTGTCCCTTCTTGTCCCCATCATGGTCCTGATGTCAGAAGCCATGAAATGTGGAGCATCCTCAGAACAGAAATTATGTCTCCTCTCTGTAATAATCCTTCTTCATAAAACCCTATCCTTGCCTTTAAAACATTTTTCTTGTGATTAAACTTTGAGAAAAAATCGATTGTGGTCACTGTCTCAAAGTGAAATTGCCATGTCTAGGTCTCATTCATTTTCTTCATTCTGTAATTAACTGCCTAAATGGCTTGAGAAGCCGCTGGCCTCACCAAACAATCTGGAAACCGCAATAACATTTTTCCAAAGAATTAGCCGTCAAATTGTTCCTCTATGGATTGTTTTCTGATGCTAGTGTTGAAATGCCAAGGCACCCTGACAGACAACTGCTTGGAAATGTGTGCTCAAAGGTTTTAAACAGCATGAAATATTGAAACCAGCTGTTAAGTAGGATGGGGCAGCAGGAAAAGGAGAAGACAGAAAGGGAGGAGTTGGTGACAATTCTGTGTCGGCCTATTAATGCTGGCAAAAGGGTTCTTACCGTTTATTTGTACAAAAATAATTATGCTAAAGAGTTTTTTCCTAGAGGGAAAAAAAAAACTTCCACTGTTGGGTACATCAAGAATTCCACACATTGAAATAGGAGATAAGACTTACATCAGAAAAAAAGTAGAGAAGACAATTCAAAAGTGTGTTATCAAACATTCAATTTTCTTTAAAAAAAAATTTTTTTTTTGAGAGGTTTTTGCTATAGGGCGCGTGCGCTTGCCAGACAGACAGAGAGAGACATAGAGACAGAAAGCAGGAAATCACCCCCCCCCCAGGGGGGGGCCATGCTGCAATCCCTTCTCCTCCATTCTCCTCCCGGGATCTTACGCGCCCAGCCACCGGGTCCCGGTCGACTACATGGGAGTCGACATAGCCATTATGCTAACTGCTGGTCCCTATTTTATTATTTCTTAAAGAATTATTTATTTATTTATTTATTTACTTAATTCATTTGTTATTATTATTTTTTGTTAGGATAAGAGAGAGAGAGAGAGGGAAAGGGAACATGGAAAGCAATGCCAGTCTGGGACTTGAACTGCAATTGGTCATGTGGGAATCTAGAGCCTTTAACCACCATATCTCCTGCCAGCCCCTACTTTATTTATTATTATAATTTTTTAATTTGACCAGAGAGAGAAAGGGAGAGTGAAAAAGCAAGTCACCAGCTCAGGGACTTGAACCATGGTCCATGTGGAACAGCACCTTTAAACACCGTGCCACCTGCCAGTCCCAAAACGTTCAATTTTCTAACTATAGAAGGAACTCCCCATACTTCATCCAAAGGCAGAAGAAGAAAAAGCCCTCCGTTATGTCAGTGTGTGACTTCATACCTTAGTCTAAATAAATCCCTGCCATCCAACATGGCAAGCACTGGCCGTGTGTGGCTATTGCACATGAGTCCAGATCTGTATGTGCTGTATGTACAAAACACACATGGACTTGAAGACTTCAGATGAAGAAAATTGCAAAATAGCTCAACAATGTTTTTCACACTAAAATTGAAATAATACTTTGGATCGCTTGGATTATATAAATCCATCATTAACATTAACTTCACTTGTTTGTCTTTAATTTTCTTAATGTGGCTACTACGAATAATAGAAAACATAGGATTAATTACATCACTCATATCATGGCTTTCGTTTATTTCTTCTGGCCAATACTGGTATATGAGCTGCATCACAATGAACTAAATTATCTTTAAAATCTCTTCTAGATCTAGAGTTCTGAGACTTGGAAAATGTAGTCTCAGGCTACTAAGTATTTTCTTTTTAAGACAGGGTCTTACCATGTGACTATCCTTTTGCCTCAGCCAGCTGGACAACAGGCACGTGACACCAGGCCCAGCTCTCTTCTCAGACAGGCTTATGCTATGATGCCCAAAGCAGGCTTGAGCTCTCAATCCTTCTCTCAGCCTCCCTGAGAGGCTCCATCATGGTCACCATGACACCATGTCAGCTTTCAGGTTGGACCAGAAATTGAGCCTGCACCTCCCATATGGTCCAGCCTAGGAAGCAGCTGCAGCACGTACATTAAGGCTGAGATCTCAAGCCACTAAAGTGTGTTATTTTAAAGAAACCTAACTTTCATTTCTAAGCCACCGAGTCATGGACTCGAGCCAGTTGACCATATGGAGTCCAGCACCTTAACCGCTACACCACCTACTGACTCCAGAGAACTTTATAAGTCTTATATTCTAGTGGTCCCCAACACACTAACATCTCTGTATCACTAGGGAAACTGAAAAGTAAGGATTCCTAGGTTTGACATCTAAAGATTCCAACTCAGTAGATATGTATGAGGCCCAAGATCCTGTATTTCTTTTAAAAATTTTAGAATTTTTTTCCTTTATGAGAGAGAAAATGAGAGGGGGAAATGGAAAGATACAGAGATAGGTATTTTTGACAGGGTCTTGCTGTGTCACTATCTTCAATGCCTCCCAATCAGCAAGGATTATAGGCATGTGCAATCATGTCCAGAGTATTCAGGTTGGCCCAGGAACCAAACTCAGGCATCTAGTTATGGCTTCCAGCCTCCCAGGGGGTGATACTGCCTGTTTGCCACTGCAATTGAGCCCTGTTACTGTACTTAAGAATTGGCCCAAGTCAGTCTGGGACTTAAATAAAGTTTGGGAACCACTGGTCGAGCCAAACTTCCTTCAACTGTACCAGACTTGGAACCAAATTCTGAGCCCCAACTGGCTCATCACCACTGCTGAGACACATTCTGTCAAACAAGCATATTACTCACTCCTCAAGAGGCCCGGCCATCAGTATATCTTCCTTGTCAGTTCTAACATCCAACTCTGGTTCTCCACTAAGCAGAAGCTTCAAGTTATAAACAATCAGCAAAGTGCCTGGTAGAAAAATAGATGTTTGCTTTGTCAATATTTTAAATACACTAAATGCTGGTTATTGTGCTATCACCTCATCTATTTAGCTGAGTCTGCTATAGACTAAATTTTCTTTTGTACTTTAGGAAGCAATACATTTGGATAAGTTCCAAGATATGCTGTCTCACAGCAAATTCTACTCTCTGCCAAAGAATGTTGAGTTTCTGTATTAGGGTGCTTCTTATTACTATTCAATTCATTTTAATTCTTTCAATTTGCATTCTTAAACTTTGGCAGTCTACCTTAGTTAAGTCTTAATTACAGGTAAAATTCTCATTAGTAGAGTGGAAATCAATGCATGGAAGGATAAAGATAAGCGTAAAAATTTTGTACAAATACAAAATATCACTTTTAGACTCTACAGCAAATGCTGGCAAACATTTTCTGTAAAGAGATAGACTGTAAAAGCCTTAGGCTTTGCAGGTTACACAATCTTTGTTGTAACTACTCACAACTCAGTTCTGCCATTAGAGCCTAAGAACAACCATAGTTGTTTGTAAACTGTCAAGAATTATGGAGTATGAGCTAAAATTTTTTGCTATGTAAAGTAAATGTTTGTGGATAAATGTAAAAATAAATAAATGAAAGAAAAAAAAAGAATAATCATAGAGAATACATTAATAAATAAGTGTGGTTGCGTTCCAAAATAGATTCACAAAAACAGACATAGGGCCAAATTTAACCTGTAACCAGAGTTTGCTGACCCCTGTTCTAAGGTCTCGTTACTGAAAAAGTTCAGCTTCTTTAAAATGTTGACTATGAACATAAACAGGATCATTAGAGAAATTAGGACAACAAATTATACTTTTTTGTTTGTAGATTGTAAACACAACACAGTAACTTATAACATGGACTTTGGAGCCTAAATGGCTATGTTCCAATTCTAGATCAACCATTAACCAGTACAATGTTATCAGGTAAGGTTCTTAATCTTTTGAAGACTAATTTTTCTAATCTGTTTACAATGGGGCTCAAGAGGGATCAATCCCACGGAGTTGTTTTGAGAATTAAATATTTTCACTTTTATAAAGCATTTGAAAAAGTATTCAGGAAATAGGAAATGCTTTATTAGTATCTGCATGAGTATTTCACAATTAGATGTTAACTAAAAGATTGATTACATTAACTTCCTTAAAACAGATCATGTGGATATTAATAAAATACTTCTTTATTGGGTTTTCAGAAAAGTCATGACATATTGTTCTATGTTTTGTTTTTCTATATAAAAATGCATGGTGACTTTTCTGACAACCCAAAAATTGCCACTATTTTCCCTCTATGACAAGAAGAAAGAGAAGATTTAAATCTCACTTTGCACAAAATGCCACAGGTTAAAGAAGAAATTTTGGTAGGCCAAGTCAGAAATAAAGTTTCCAAATTTTACTATAATCATTACACAAATCAAAAAGTTGCAAAAAGCAGAAGGTACTCTACTTACCCTAGAGTTCTTTTAGTTTCTAAATATGAAAAATGGTGGAAGTCTGAGAAAGACCAGCACTGGAAAATGTCAACAGACATAGTACATTCTGCATGTTGAAAGTTGGTAGAAGTTGAAAGAACATGGAAAGTTCTGTAAATCTGGAAAGTGTCTACAAAACTTCTGCTACCTCTGCCACAGAAACATGGTTTGTAATTTTACAAGTTACTAACTCGCTTATATACCTAGGATCAACCAATCTCAGATGCTGCAATAAGCGTCTCCTAACTTCGCTGTATATGGCACAGGCTCTGTCCCTGTAATCATGGCCTCTACCAGTCTTTTCTCATCCAGTTTCAACAAGCGCATGCAAGTATAAACCTTCCTCAGAGTGTGTCATGGACTTACAGTAACCCATGACTGGATTCTCTTAAGGTTTAAAACTCATATGGACAAAATGAATGACTGTCCCCATGAGAGATGGCTAATACAAAAATATGAAAACATACGTACAGTGTCTTTCCTATGACACTGAAAACACATACTTCTATCAAAATTTCAGAGTTCTGATGACCTTACCACATTTTCCATAGATCACGCTAAACTGCTCCATCAGTTCAGTTTCAGTTTTAAATGGGGAGTATTTATAAATTATAGATAATTCTACTGAGAATTTTTGAGGATCATCTGTGACAGGTTCTCTGGTTCTTGTTAACCATGAAGGTAATGGAACTACAACCTATAAAAGAAGCATACATCAATTTATTATGAAAGACATAAAAGCCATCATCCTTTTGTCTGATCTTAATTCATTCTACTCTTCATTCACACCAATTACAAAACACAACACTAGAAGTTTATTTTCCACCTGCATTATACTTTTATAAGGAGAAACACATAATAAACATGTACTCTCCGGATTTTATTTTGAAATACTCCATGTGGGGCTGGCCCCACAGCCTAGTGGTTATGGGAGCTAGGTCCCACATGGCTAATCATGGTTCAAATCCTGGCCCCAGAAGCCTAAAACACATGCACATGCATATGCTCAAAAATCCCAATAAAGGGACCAGCAGATGGCATAATGATTACGTTACTGGACTCTACACCACATAGTTGACCACAGTCTGAGTCCCGGACCCAGTGGCTTAAACTCATGCTGGGCATGTGTGGATGCGTGCCCAAAATCCCAAGAGGAGAAGAGAGGAGAAGGGATTATGGTGTATCCATCTCCTCTAGGTGGGGGGGGGGGGTGATTTCTTACTGTCTCTCTCTCTTCCTCTCTCTGTCTCTCTGGCAAGCACACATGCCCTATAGCAAAAATCTCTCTCAAAAAAAAAAAAAATCCCAAAAATCCAATAAGATGGATAAGTGGGGAGAAGGGATTGTGGCATGACCATGCCCCACTGAGGGTGCTTCTTCCCTCTTCCTCTCTTCCTCCCTCCCTCTCTGGTGAGGTCACACACCTTCTGACAATTATAAAAGGAAATACTCCATTATAGAATATGGGGACATATGGAATATACTTTAGCTCCCTTTTGAAAGATGAGTAGAGTGGCAAAGGAAATAACACTATCAGTATGTTTGAAATATAAAAACAGATGATGGTATATTTCAAAAAACAAAAGCCATGCCAGAAATAGCCAGCCTAATTCATAATCCAGGATGCTTCCCCTGAAAGGCTCAAAGATTAATGGCCTAGATTCATTCTGGAGTAGAGGTAAAGGGGGGGAAGAGAGTTAGAAATATCCTCTAGATTCCCATTGAGCTATAGCTCGTCACTGACCCCAAAGACGATAAATGTTTATTCTTTAGCTTATTTCTGGCCTACATGATACACCAGGCCCTGTTGTTGAAGGGGCCTTAATAAAATCCGAGGGACTGAGTGAAAATATAAATGTCAGATGCTGAGAACCACAGATCTCTTCACCCACTGGGCTCCCAGAAGGCTGGCAGCTAGGCCTTGGGGCAGAAAACTGCAGAAATGGTCTCTGGAAAATCTGACTACCCCAGAAGGAAACACACAAAGAAAATAACATTAAGGCTTCTCCAATAAAACAGTTCGTTAGAGATCACATTATCGTGACACTCACAGCTGCCAAGTTCCACTCACATTCCCAGAGCTTTCAATTAGCATTTTATTAGGCTAATCTTTAAAGTATTCAGAATTAATAACACCTAAGAAAAACCTCTAATATGATAGGAAAAAAAAGTATAAATAAAGCAACTCAGAAGAAACAAAAACCTAAGAGGGAGATAAAAATTTCGAAGGGGAAAAATTATTCTCTATTAATAAAAGAAGACTTCAAAACATTTGTGGGAAAATGGGATTAAAGTATAAGCTTTTTTTGGCACACACACAAAAATGGAAATCCACGCATACTTTTTGCTAATTCATGTTTTCCATGAACTTTTTGAAGACTCTTTATGTCTTCAGAGCTGTCAGAGGAAAGACTATCCATGAAACAAGAATTAATGGGTCATCGGAAAAGCCATGACACATTTTTGTATAGAAAAACATTTAAAAATACGTCATGACTTCTCCGACAATCCAATAGATAGATATCTTTGAAAAACTAATACTCAGAGAATTTTTTTTAAAAAATACTTCTTCGCAATTAAGAATACAATGACTTACAGGAAAAAAAATTATGTGAAAGGACTATTTGATAATTGTTATAAATTCTACCAGAAAATGAAATAAAAATACAAAGGAAAAAAAAAAAAAAAGAAGAGAAAATAGGAGACAGAAGTTGTAACAGATTAAGGAACCATTTCCAGAAGCCCAAGTAGCAAAAGGAAAGAGAATTAGATGGTTAAAAATCATCTAATCTATAGTAAGCCATGCCAGAATATCTTTTAATTTTCCAAAGGGTACATGTGCTCACCAGGGAGGAAAGAAAATGGCACAGCATCCCTCATGGGTCATGGTCATGGTCACACCACAATCCTATCTCCTCCATTTCTCCCTTTTTCAGGATTTTGGGCATCCACTGTGTGTGTTTTAAGCCTCCAGGTCTGGGATTCAAATTGCACAGTTGGCCATGGGAGATCCACCTACCTTAACCACCATGCCACTGACAGGCCCTATCCCACCATTTCAGGCATGAGTTTCCTCATTAAAAAAAATCCAATAAGCACCCAGCATGACAGATATAAACAGACTACACAAAGGCAAAACATTAAATGAATCAGAACACTGGACACATGGAAGATTCATTTGACCTTCAAAGAGTAGAAGTGGTAAAAAGAGAACAGGTTACATATAGATTAAAGAATTAAAATGGCTTCTGATTCTCAATAACAACATAAGAAACTAACTAATGGAGCAATGACTTTAAAATCCTAAAGAAGAATGAATTTCAACCTTGAAATAACACCAAGCCAAACTGAATTAGTAAGCATGAGGGTAGAATAAAAACATTTAAGTACATATAAGTCTCAAAACCTTCCTCAGGAAGCTACTGAAGAACACGCTGCACCAGTAAGAGGCAGCAGGACCAGAAGGAGGTACAGCAGGAAGAAACAATGGTTCGTGAGGCTGAGCTACATGGGAGGTTTCAGAGACCTCCTTGGATGTTCTGGGCATACCTGCCCATGATCCAGGGCTGGGTGAGGCTAGGGGTGGATTGCTGCATAAAACCCTGCTGTGGACGTGCTCTCTCTCTCTTGCACATGCATGCTCAGGGAAGAAAATAATAAATTAAACATTTTTTAAAAAAAGATGAAGAGAGATGGGGCCAATAGGTGGTATAGTGGTTAAGGGACTGGACTCCCATGTGGTCTACCACTGTTTGAGTTGTGGACCTGGTGGCTTGAAGCTCATACCAGGCGTGCTCACGTGCATGCCCAAAATCCTAAAAGAGGAATGAATGAGACATGATTACAACATGGACATCCCCTCAGAGCATGATTTCTCACTTTCTGTCTCTCTCTCTCTCAGGCTAGCACACACCCTATAGCAAAAATCTCATACTGAGAGAGAGAGAGAGAGAGAGAGAGAGAGAGAGAGAGCGAGAGCGCACGCTACAAAGGAGACATGGGATTTAGGAGCTAAGATATGACGTGGAAGAGAGGGAAGGAATCACCAGGACAAGGTCAAGGTCAAGGAGGGTCCAAGTGGTCACTGAGCACCAGCCACAGAAAGCAGGAGTGGAGCTGCAGCACTGGAAGAGGCTCCAGAACATAGCGCATGAGGAAGATGAGCCGACAGGAGAGGAGCTGGGGTAACTCAGTGACATGAACATACAGAACCAAGCAAATACTCCTTGGCAGTGATAATACATTAAAAGCTAAGCAGTCAGTTACTAATTTCAGGACAAATAAAATGTTGTGCATAAAAGTAAAAAGTAATAGTTTATGACATAATATAATGTATGTCATTTTTATACAGTCATTATAATGTAAATACCAAATTCTTACAAATCAAAATTACAACATAGCTACACTGAATTGGAGGATTAGAAGGCTGCATATGGGTAGGAGCAGAAAAAAAAGATACATAAATCCTCTTTTATAGTGGGAGGTTAATGTATAATACCAAATAAAATCAAGAAGTAGCAACACAAGCATGCTACCATGAGATACACATGTAAATATCTAAAGAATCAGCTAATATAGTAGACAGAACTTTCTCTCTGAGAGTGGAAATGGGAAGTATTTTTTTTTTAGTTAAAGAGAAAGATGAAGGAAGAAAGAGAAAAGAAAGAGAAGGGAAAGGAAAGGAAAGGAAGATGGAGGGGAGAGTAGGGGAAGAAAAAGAAAATAGTGCATTTGAGGAAAACTATAACTTTAGCCCAATTCCCCATGCCTTTTACATACAATACAGTGCAATATAAATGCTCAAACATCACTGTTCCCCACTGACTACAGATCACTTCTCTGTCAGGTCCACCCCATTTGGCAGTCTCACACCTCTGTATTGTCCCTCCAAACTCCAGATGCATCACCAGGTTTGGGACTTGCTGAGACTTTTCCCACCACATACCAGACCTTCCAGCTGTCAGTTGTATTTTCTCCATAAAACCCTAATTGGCCATTCAAGCTCTCTAATCCACATCATTGTTTTTGGCAGTTTGGTAGGAATGGACACACATGCCAGTGAATAATACTATTTTTAAGCATCCTCATTTTGTTATTTATCCAATTCTTATATGTCTGCCCTATCTTGTGATAAGGCTGAAAAATGCTTTGGTGTCACATGATCTGCTTGTTTTCTACCTTCAACAGAGTCTATCCAGGGCTAAACAGACAGTAGTTCTTCAATATGTGTTTGTTGTATTGAATTATAACTGATGTTAATAATAGTAAAATTTGCCACTGAAAATTAGTAAAATTCCTCTGGATCACCAAATGGAGTTAAAATTATGTTTGCTGGAATCACAGCTTTAAGTCTATTTTGCATTCAATTTCCTTATATTTTGAATTCTTACTCTTCGACTCCAATATTTTATGTATTTTACAAATAATAAACCCCGGGCGCATGTGTGTGAGTATCCAAAATCCCAGGAGAAGAAAGAGGAGAAGGGACTGTGGCATGGCCATTTCCACTGGGGGGTAATTTCTCACTTTCCCTCACACACTCTCTCTCTCTAGCACTCTCCAGCAAGCACACATGCCTTACAGCAAAAAAACTAAAAATAAATAAACAAACAAATAAATAAAAATAATAACCCAGGGCCAGTAGGTAGCATGATGGTTAAAGTGCTGGATTCCCACATGGCCAACAGCAGTCTGAGTCCGGGACCCAGTGGCCTAAAAATCACACTAGGCACATGTGTGTGTATACGTGCCCAAAATTCCAAGAGAAGAATGGAGGAGAAGGGATTGCAACATTGCCATCCCCTCTTGGGAGTGATTTTTCATACCTCCTCACACACACCTCAGTGAGTACATGTACTATGGCAAAAGAAAGGGAAAAAAAAAAAGAATTAATTTATGGCATAAGTAGTGGAAAGACTCTGCAGACTTCTTCCAAAGGCTCATTTTGCCAAAAAGAGCCTCTTAATTTAGAGAATCTGGGCACATGGATAATGAAAATAAAGTCCTCAAGAAAGGGTCAACAGAACAGGTCTCCAATGAAAGAACCCATGACAGACTTCACCTTCACAGAAGAATAAATGAGAACAACATTGTTGCCATAGGAACAGAAAGAAACCCTCAAATCTTACCTCACTAAGACCTTCTCTTTCACAAAATGTCTGAGAAAAAAACACACAGGTCATAGTTTCTTCCTTCTTCGTAAAAAGAATAAAGTCTTTTCCAATTCTCATGGACCCACTATATTAAAAACAAAGAATGTAATAGTTTACATTTCAAACGCTATAAAAAGAAGAAACAGACAGGTATAATACCATGTGCTGTGACAAGTCATTCTTTTCAATAACCTATTTTGTTGACCCATAACCAAGAGAGTACAAGTATTATTTTTCTTCTCAAAGTAGAGCAGATGAAACTGATCTAGCCTTGCATGCTTGCTTGAGATATGGTTGCTGAGGATACGTCCGTCTGGGGGTTTCAGAGAATAATTGTCTGTTTCTGACAGGAGATGCACAGATGGTCCTCATCACCTCATCTTCATTGAGGTGGACTAAAAAAAAAAATAAGCCATAGACACAACACCTAAACTAAAACATGCTTTGAGAAACAACATAACGTAGAAAAACCATGAAGTTCTAAAGTCCAGGGGTATTGTTCTAGGCATTCTTGAAAAAATATTCTTCTTCTTATATGTGAGAGATCATTTTTAAAATGTAAAGATTCAAGTCTGTTGTAGTTATGGAGTGTTCATAACAAGAGAGCTGTTCCCTCCAAGTTTATAGTCTATAAACTTTTACATGCTTACATCATTCTGTATAAGACTGCCTTTAACTAATTACTGTTCTTGCTATCAGTAAAATATGCCTTGGGGAAAAAATGCTCACCTTTTTAGACCATTACCATATTGCCCAATGAACTTCAAGGTCGATAACCGTTTCTTGGATGTTCCAAAGTAAATGATGTCTGAAGCTTCCTCTGTAATTGACAAAGACTTTTAAGGGTGATAGGAAGAGTCTTTCAGACTGGACTAAGGTCCACCTGTCAGGACCTTACATGTATCTTAGGACACTAGAACAAGTTCATAGCTCTTAGACCAGCCCAGAGGAAAGAATTTTTATCAGGATCCATACTCTCTGACCACTGTCTTGATAGTATTATGTTCAGGAAATCAAACAGAACTAACCAGGTGACCTTGGAAAGAGTTTAAAACTCTGAACCTTAATTTCCTTGTCTTTAAAGGGGAACTACTAACAGTTACATCACAGAATTGTTGATGAAGTCAAATGAAACAAAGTAAATGAGATGATGTATTTGTGAAACCCTGAACATAATATGGCATCTGAGAAGTGCATACACCACTAGGAGTTTCCCCAGGGATTTGGCCCTTATCCAGGTACATATGAGACAAAAGTAAAACAGCGGCTTCTTTTCTGACACTACCTGGGGAAGAAGGGCTAATTGCTTCAGACAGCTATTCTTCTCATTTCTCCAGGGCATCCTGGGATTCTGGAGTGGACATTTCTGGACTTCAGAATATACCAACCTCCGGAACAAAGCAAGTGCTTCTTGTTGGCCTACCTGAATACATGTTTTAGGACTGTCTTGCTGTGTCAGTCTGGTACAGTACCACATGGTAAGGGTTATGAAAAGGCCATAGAACACCCTGCTTGTCTAAAGCTAACTGGAAATTGTATCATATGGTCTTATAAGGTATTAGGCATTAATTGTGTATATAACGACAATATTAGCTACCATTTATTGTTTAATATGTGCTAAATAGTATTTTATACGCTTCACAGGTATTGCCTATTTAATACTTACAATAAACCTACAAGGAAGATTTATGATCTGCATGTTACAGATGAGGAAATCTAAGTGTAAGGAGTTTAAGTAACCTGTCTAAAGTCATAGAGCTGATAAACAGGCAGGATTACAACCCAAAGTGTGAGTCTGGGTATGCTATAGTTCTATACTAATTCCTGTGGTATTCATTACATACCACATGAACTCCCATGAATGGCTGCCAGTGTTATGAACATCATGACTCCTGCCCTCAAAGACATGATGTCATGGTAGGAGAAACAGATTGAAAGAAGTACACAAATAACAAGACCATTTCTAAGAGTATTAAATGAAGAAAACAGAATCAGTGTAATGTGATAAGAGAATTAACAGTGGTGTGGCCTATGGATAGAATGAAGGGAAGGCTACTTCCAGAAGGTTGACATTTGAGGTCCAAATGACAAGGGATCAGCCATGTGTGACTGGATTGTTATAAACCAGAAAGTAACCATGAGAAAAGCTCCAAGAGGTGAATGATGTCAAATAATGTAAGACCTTGGAAATGATTCTGGGGAGCATGAATTTTATTCTTAAGTAATGGAAACCACAGAGCATTTTCAGCAAAGAATGATGTACATTAAATTAAAATATCCCCATGCAAGATACTCAGTGGGGAATGGACTATAATGGAGCAAGATATCACCTAAGGGTCAAAATTGAGCTCAGCTCCGCAGATAGTCTATTTTCTCTCTCTCACTCTTCTCTCTCTCTCTCTCTCTCTCTCTCTCTCTCTCTCTTTTTTATTATAGGGCATGTGTGCTTGCCAGAGAGAGAGAGAACAAGGGAAATTGCTCAATCATCCCGCCATGGGAGGGATGGGCACTCTGAAATCTTTTCTCCTCCATTTTGGGAATGCATACACAAACACCTGCATGATTTTCAAGCCACTGGGTCTGGGACTGGAATCATGGTGCTAGCAATGTGGAATCCAGCCACCTTAACCTCCATGCCACCTACTGGCCCCAGATAAAGTCTATTTTCAGTCTTCAGATAAATTCTTCCTTCTAATTACTTGATTTCCAATGCTAATTAAGAATTGCTTTCTTAACAATAGTGTGATTTATTTATACTATGATATTAATATATGTCTACTGAAGTGTAAGTTCCTTTTGAAGGTCTGAATAACTAGGTTTTGATCATTTTGTTTATGACCCACATAAAAGGAATTCCGTCGTTCATAAGAAATTTCCTTAGAATGTATCATATATATTCTATCATTTATTTTAAGAATTCAGAACAATAACCTTAACATTCATGTTAGAAGGAAAAAATTAAGACTGTTTTATCAATGTGGTTTTCTTCCAAACTCCTCTTCTTCACATATTTAAACACTAAAGAATTAACAATACGTACCAACAAAATGACCTGGGCAAATCAAAATTACCTAAAGTCATAATGAGAACTGGGTGCAATAGCTGAGCATTTTCTAAACTTGGTAATAAACATTCTTTGACCATTCAAGACCAAAACGGGACTTCAGAGCCAGAAGATCACTGCTTTACTTTTGTATTCCCACCTTACATCTGCAATGATGATGGTCCTCAAGTGTGGAACCTACCAGAACAGTTCCATATTACTTGAACTGTCACATTTTTTAAACATAGTGACCAAAATCATAGCTCATGAGACACAAAATATTATAAGAATTCCTAAAACAACTTAAAGCCTAACTCAAAACCCTTAGTAGAGGATATAACATTCCAATTGCAAGGGACACGCATACAGCACACTTATTATTATGTACTGGCTTTATGCTAACCTTGAATATACAAAGATAAGTCATGCAATATATTGTAAAGGTTTTGTTATGATGGGAACATTCATTTGAAGCAACTAAACCTTTGAACATACAGAGCGAAAAACGCAACCTGTTAAAAACAAGTTGAGGTGATCTCTACCTCAAGGTTAAGCAGAAAATTAAAAATAGCCTAAAAGCATTGGAAACTGCCTGGGGCTCTTGCAAGCAATACCTAAAGAGTGAGTTGAAAACAGTCTCAGAGTCCATTAGGTTAATATTTGTTTTCTGTTCATTCTAATTTTTTTTTTTTTAACCATCAGTACCACTTGCTTTCCATTTTTCTGACAATATTTACTTATATTCATTTTTCTGTCTCAGTTCAGACAGTTAAAATGAATTGGCTCTGCTAGCTTGGATATTTAAACCTAAAAAAGTTCCACAATAAGCTCAATCTTGTGGTTTCTTTTCTCTAATAGCTCCATACCTGTTTCTGCATAGGTAGCTCAATTTATTTTTATTTATTTTATGGGTTTTTAGCTGGTTTCCTTTAACAGCCAGTTAGGAATTTAGATAATTGACTTACCAGGGCTCATGCCACATCCATCATCCAGGAAGCACAACATGAACCCACCCTGTAGTTTTTCATTATCCACTGTAAGAGAAAGCAGTGATTACTAATAAATATTGGGCTTAATTTGTTCGTCAGAAAGTCATGCTGCTCGCATAATTATTTGTCCTCCTCAAATGCAGTCGCAGAGTGACAGAATTATGGCACAATGATGAAGCTCAGAATGGAGTCTTGGCTGCAGCTTCCTACGAAACTGCAGGAGAAAAACAAGCAAGCAACAAAAAGGCATAAAACTAACATAAAACATCTGCACGTTAATAAATTATGTATACATAGGACATGCCCTGTTCTGGAACTGGGCTGGTCCTTTAAACTTCAAGTATGTACTCCCTTGGAGAGAAAAAAAGGTAAATGATGATGTGATCTCTCAAATTGATCAACCTTCATGCCTTTAAACCAAAGCACTAATTCCAAAATAAATCTAAGCCATTCCTATTAAATTAATCAGGCACCTCCTAAGTAGCTAATTCCTGTAAGAGCCATTTCTTGATGTTTCTTCGTGGCAGTAAATATTTGCCTCTCGAAGATGTGTTTGATTTTTGAAAATGGCAAAGTTATTTGGAATCAATTTTTAGGATGAAGAGCTATCATTAGATTACTTAATATAATCTCTGGTTTAAAGTATGTTAAAGGTATATGAGATTAATTACTAATGAGATTAATTTTAGTGCATAGTTTGCAAACTGGTTCCAAAAATAGTTTCAACAAATACACGTGTTCTAGCATATTTTTAATAACAATATTATTGAGGAATAATTTATACACAATAAGCTATAGATATCTAAAGTATGCAATATGAAGTTCTTTGACTTGTGTGTGCATCTCTGTGTGTGTGTGTGTGTGTGTGTGTGTGTGTGTGTGTGTGAGTGCACGCACACATGCGCATGCATGCACGTCTCCATGAGATCTTCATCACGATCCAGGCAGTGGATGTATCTATCATCCCAAATCTTTCTTCCTGATCCCCTGCAATCTTTTTCTTTGGCTCCCTCCATACCCACAATTCTCATCTCATCCCCAGGCTATCATTGATCTACTTTCTGTCTCCATAGATTCGTTTCTAGCACATTTGTTGAGTCACCTATAAATCACATTTTAAAAATTAAATAAGTAGGGCCAGCTGGTAGCATCGTGGTTGGAATGGCTGGATCCCACATGGTGGCATGGTTTGAGTCCCAAACTCAACAGCTTGAAGGACACCCCAGGTGTGTGTATGTATGTGCCCCAAACTCTAAGAGAATGGGGAAAAGGGACTGTGTATGGTTATCTCCCTTTCTGGTGTGTGGGGGTTCTTTCTCACTCCCTAGCCACTTCTCCACTCCCAGTCTCCCTCCAGTAAGCTCACTTGCCCTATAGCAAAATTAATTAATTAATTAAATGTTCAAAACCATGAATAAATATATAAGGGACATACTTAATATTTCTGAATTCATAATTTTATCATTGTATGCTACTTCTAAGCCCCCTACTTTTCTTTCTAGTTTACTTCCTTGTCTGTAAACCCTTTGGATCTGACCTACCATCTCACTGTCCTAGTTCCTTCTTTCTACCTAGTCATCTGACCTGCTTGCCTCTGCTGTCAGAATATTCTCCTCCCCTTCATGTATTTGCTCTGTTTAGCACCTCCAAGGATGACGTTTCACTATTCAATGAGGAGAACCCAACTATGTTGAGAATTTGGTACAAGGCAGTAATAATTCTCAATCTTGGCTCTCTATCAAATCATCAAGAAATGTCTAGGGACGGTCACACTGCGATCCCTTTTCCAGTTCTACACCCCATCGGGATCTTGAGCATGCAAGCACAAGTGTTCAATGTGTTTTCCAAGCTACTAGGGCCAGGAATCAAATCACGTGGTTGGGCACATGGGATCTAGCTGCCTTAACCACAAGGCAAGCCCCTCATGATAATTCTTTAGACAAGAATATTCTTTTCTTCCAAGGCTATTTGGCAAAAATTACAATTATATTTAAAGTCCTAAATACTTAACATGAGGTATAATTTCTTCTTTCTGTGTGTTTCTAGGTAGTGTTAACTACAGAGCTGGATCACAAAACCTAACTTTATTAGCATCATATTTTAATGAAATTAACTAATAAATGCAATAAATACTGCCTATAAATAAACTTGATGGTGAAAACATATTTGGTTTGAACTTTATGGCCCTCAAACATTCATACTGCACATTCACTTCTCCATTTTAAAGGTGGAACAATTTATGTATAATTATCAATAACCATTAAGTTAATATGCTGACTAAAATCAAACTGTTTCTCCTGTTAGACAAATTGACTGCTCCAGATCATGCCAATGCTTTCACTAAACTCTGGAAGACCTAATTTTGTAAATAGGTCCTCTAACAAGTGAACAATTTGACCCTCAGAGTACATTTTTCTCACTCTGGTTCCCCACAGGGTCATTGTACTCACAAAGCACTTAGGTTACATTTAAAATCTATAGAATGTGGATTGATTTCATGAAATAAAATAGAAGAAAATAACCCCATGCTTCTCCATTAGAAGAATAAAAAAGGGAGGAAAGGCAAATTTGCTCACCTGAAAACACATCAAGTCTTTGAGCCCCCGCATCTCTGGAAACAATATAAAAAATATCATTGCTTCAATATGAAATTATGTTTAAAAGAATTACATTAATCTGAATTGCTTATGTGAGATACAACCTACTGTCAGATATTGAACAATACAAAAATCCATTTAAGTTGTTCAAAATCAATTACTAAAATGTTTCACTGTACATTTACATACTAAGACCTATTATCATTCATAATTTGAAAATATTACAAAACCCAAAACTTTTTGTAAAAAAAGGAGATAGAATTTATTGGTGATTGCACAAAAAGATCGACAAAATGGGAAATACTAGTTATTGGACAGGCCTTTGACTGAAATGTTATATCTAAAGATTAAACCAGAAAACTATACAACTAAGGTAGATCTCAAGTAAGTCAACAGAAGCTTCTTGTAAAGATGGCCTGGCACCATAAACAGTTCTGCCTGGCAGAGAGAATTAGAGAAGCTATGTGAAAGAATTTGTACCATAAAATAACCTGGACTTTCCCAGCCCAGCATTGTAATCAGTAGAGATTGCAGAAGAGCAGTCACAACCAGAGGATTATCTTGAGGGAGACTTTGAAGGAAGAAAAAGACTGATCTTTGCTAGCAGATGGTATATCACAGAATACTTGGTAGGCAGGGCTGAATTGAGAAGGTTTATGTGAATTGTGCGCTGGGTGTTTGCTTTTCAACAGTTTGAGTAGTTGACATGTAAATATTTTCTCAAACATATTTAAACCATACTGTCTCTATTGTTATAGAATCAAAAACAAAATTATAACAAATATTTCAAACATTATATTTAAAATTCAGTTTTTGAAATTTTGAAAGTTGTTTACTAACTATCAAGAACTATGGAGTATGAGAAAAAAATTTTGATATATAAAGTAAATGTGGGAAAATATAAAAATAAATAAATTTCATAATGATAAATAAAAAATGAAAAGATTTTAAGAAGGAAAAAGAAATATGCTACATTTAAAATTTTTACTATATTTGACACATTGCTTTTCCATTTCATGTTATGATTTTGACATTAATCTACTATCTAAAACAAAGAATAAACTTTGAGATTAAAAAAAAAAGATCGACAAAATGGATTAAAAAAATTAAAAAACTGGTCTGAGAAGCCATCTACATTCAACCTTTTAGGGATTAAGGCAACTGAACATTTTTTGCTTAGACTTCATCCTCCAAACCCCAAGATCTAGTCAGGAGAGGCAACACACAGAGCCTTTCAGAAGCCATCTACATTCGAGCTGAGTGGCCCTGTTCAGGATTTAGAGCAACTGAAGATTTTCTGCTCAGATTTCAACCTCTGAACCCCAACATATGGTCAATCTTCACATACTGAGTGTCTAGACAGGTCTTGGTGCACAGTAGCCAAACATCTGAAGAGTTTTAGGGTCAGTTTCAATTCCTACTGAATCTGCTACACAAAGGGAAAAAAGCAGAACCGCACGGAGATTGCAGATCATCTCCTCTTCCACACTTCTGAACACTCAGATTTAACTCAAAGAAATTAAGAAAAAATGTATAATCCATCAGATGACCAGAAACTATCACAGAGGCACAAAAAAATATGAGAAAACAAGAAAATTTCTCTCCCCTGAAAAACAAAATAACTCCTTATTATCCACAGACAGTTCAATGGAACTTGTTGGAAATGTCAGATAAAGAATTTAGAATAGTCATAGTGACAAAGCTAACAGAGATGCAAGAGAAGAGAGATAATGAATGCCAGAAGATGCAAAAGAAAAGAGTCAGAGAGTTCCAGGAGGTGAGGAAGTTCTTGCACAATCTGAAACAGGAAATACATACCATAAAAAATAATCAAATGGAACTGTTAGAGATGAAGGCTATAATACAGGAAATCAAAACCTCCCTTGAAAGTATTTAAAGAAGATTAGATCATGCAGATCAAATCTCAGATGTAGAAGACAGAACCTCTGACCTAGAAAAATTCACCAAAAAGACCAAGAAAATAACCCCCAAAATTGAGAGTAATATACAATAAATACTATATACCATTAAACACTCAAACATGTGATCATTGGTATCCCAGAAGGTGAAGAAATTAATAAGGGCATTGGTAATCTAGTCCATGAAATCCTGCAAGAAAACTTTTTAAACTTAGAGAGGCATTCAAATATCCAGACACAAGAAATACAAAGGACTCCAAATAGAATCAACCCAAGAAGATCTTCTCCAAGGCACTTCATAGTCAGATTGACCAAAACCACAAAGACAGGATACTAAAATTGGCAAAAGAGAGACATCAAGTTACTTACAAAGGATATCCCATCAGACTAACTGCAGACTTCTTATCAGAAACAATGCAAGTAAGGAAAGCATGGGAAAATATTTTCAAAGTGTTAAGTGAAAAACAATTTCAACCAAGATCACTATACCCCCAGCAAGATTATTCTTCGTATAGGAAGAAAAGACAAAAAACATTCTCAGATAAACAAAACCTGAAAGAATTTACCAATACCAGACCAGCTCTCCAAGAAGTTCTGAACACAGTGCTATACCAGGAAAACTAAAGACACACAAAAATTAGTCTAAAAAACAACCAAGAAAATGGCCAACTCCCAGAATTTAAATGGGATGATGAGACAGTAACACCACAAATTCAAAAGAAGAGAGATTAATTACATGAGACTGAACAAGCGAAATAGAATTTTATGACTTTGACTAAAACATTACTGATTTTCCTCTATGCTCTGTTATCCAGATTTAAGGATTTTTGTCTCCTTTTGAGCAGTTGAAAAGTCCATATATCTACTGTTTGAACAGACTCTTTTTTCATGGCTTAAAGTCTTAAGCAAATTTCTCTTAACATTTTTTTATTTATTAAAGCTAACACTGCTTTTCTCAAAATTAAAAAAAAAAACATTTAAAAAATCTATTTAATGACCGTAGTAAGCTATATAGCTTCAGCTAGATAGTACTTTATCATATGTTCATTCTACTCACTGAATTTTAAGACTAAAGTCAGATGTGTATTCATAAATATGTATATATCAGTTTCACTTGGTATTGAAAGTATTTAGGTTAATTAAGATCTTTTGTAAATCAATAAAATGTGAAGGGAAAAAAAAAGGTATAGAAGGCAACTGTAGATACCAGAGACAGTGTGGAAGAATAGTAGGAAATAGCAGAGGGTGAAAGGTAGGGAATCAAGGAGGTGGGGGGAAGAGGAAGCAAAAAATAAAAGAAACAAGAAATGGAAATGTGTTGATGATAAAGTGTATAGGGATGACCTTGACTGAGCCAATATACAGTGTATTCTAGATGGAAAATCTCATGTTGTATGCTGTGATGATGTACAGTGGATGAATGTAAAATAATTTAAAATAAATAAAGAAAGAAAAGAAAAAAAGCTGGCCATAGAATAATCCAGAAGTGATAGAATGATTTTCATGACATATTTTAGCTTTAAAAAAAAGGTAAAGAGGACTGGCTCTAGAGGAGAGCTGCTAAATGTACGTGGGGAGCTGCAGTCCACAGGGCCAACTGCAGTCTGAATCCTGGCCCTGGTGGTTTGAAAGACACCCTAGGACCACGTGCATATATGTCCAAAATCCCGATTAGAAGGAGAAATCAAAGAATAGGCTTGCAATGTGACCACATCCCACTGGGGGATGCCTTCTATATCTCTCTCATGCACATGCATACATGCCACCTAGCAATAAAAAGAAGGTTTTTTTTTTAATGAAAAAAAGTCAATATATTGTAGAATACCCTTGTGCTTTAGCCCAGCACACTTTATCTCTGAATAGCTGCTGCATTAGGAGGAGACTCCTAACCATCCTTTCCTATACCACCGCATTTTCTTCTACTCTTTCTATAGTATTCTTTTAATATTGTTCAGTTCTAATTTTTCTAATGATAGAAAATCACCGTGATATTGAATTACAGAAAAAAATCTCTTAGAATAACATAGGACTTTATAAAGACCTCTGTGAGACCAGCTGAGCATGTGGAATATCTGTATCATCATTTGATGTCAAATACCAGCATCTGAGCAGAGGCAGCAAATCTAAGTGTCCACTGAAGACAGAGAACTGAGGGGCACAGGTTGTCCATGTGGGAACACTGAGGAATGGGGCAAAGTGGAAGGCATAGTTTAGTCCCAAGAGAGCACCTGCTACCCCTGATCCCAAGGAAGTATGTGTCCTCCAAACTACAACTTCTCCCAATCTTTCAAAGGAAACAGGGGATCCAGATCTCTCATGTGGCATCTCGCGTTCCTTAACCCTTTCAAACTATTCCTTTTTCTTTTTTTTTTCTTTATAAATGCTGTGCAAATTTTCAATCTGAGCCAAGCAAACATGAGACAGGCTGGACCTGGTCAAGAGGCTGCTAGTTTACATCTGTTGCTCTAATCATAGCACTCTTGATCCCACTTCTCACACTCCCCTGAGTCTGAAGTTTTTATTTCTCAAAAACCCAATCAGCCTCTGTTACATAAATTGTCCACTTTTCTAAATTTTTTCTGCATCCTAGTTTTATCTGATCTCCTTTGTTGAATGAATGAAACAACTTCAGAGGGAAAAAAAAAAAGGCAGTTGGCAAAACAGACAAATGTGTTCTCTCAGAGTTACAGATATTGAGGTGAGATTTGCCTTTTCAGAGTTACAGATATCAATACAGATGCCAAGTTAAATGAAAATGGACCATTCAGTAGGAAGTAGAAAAAAATGGATAGAGGAGGATCAAAGCCTTGAGCAGAAGCAATAGCAGCAACCCTGAACTCCTGTAGTGAAACTAACCAAAAGGGTTCATTCATCTCAGCCCCATTCCTATTAGCTCTTTTTAAAAATTGTTATTATTACTATTATTTTTATTTTGCTACAGGTGCATGTGCTCACTGGGGAGACAGAGACAGAGAGATCAAGAGCGTGTTAGAAATCACTCCCCCCCCCCCCCCAGGGGATAGCCACACCACAGTCCCTTCTCCATTCTCCCTTGAGATTTTTGGGTACACATGCACAATGCACTCTCCAAGTTGCTGGGTCCAGGACTCGATGGTGCAGTTGGCCAAGTGGGATCTAGCTGCCTTAATCTCCATGCCACCAGTTGTTAGTTATAAGTTGAATTTGTGACTGTCCTGACCAGCCAAACTTATTTTCTCTCTCCACTTCCCTACGATTCCTTTAGTTCCATAGAGAGAGGGTTTCAAAAAGGAAGAGCTGGAGATTTTTTACTTAGTGCTAGGGACAGTGTCAGAAAGGAATTTCTGGATGTCTGGTTAACCTACTGCACTCTGCAGTCACAAACTCAGAAGGCCCATGTGCTTTCTAAGGCCAAAACTGGTAGACAAACACAAAATGCTGTAACTCAGTTATCAGCCAGTGCCAAGGAATCTTGGTCCCGCTACTGAGATTCCTGAATTAACAACTAGACGCTATTTCTTGGGTGAACTTTGTTTTCTGTAGAAAAGGGAGGAAAAATCTTCTGGTATTAGGGAAATACAAATATATAACAAGTCAAATACCAGTTAATTTAGCTAAAAATGGAGTCCCTTGAAGTCTTCAGAAATATACTATTGAAAAGACTCATGCTGAATGTTTTAGTGGGCATTGCTTTCAGAGAGAACAGTAGCTACATCTATGGCAGAGATTTTGTACTCAATAGTTCAGAGGTCTCCAGGCAGTCTACAAACTGTGACAAAAGGTACGGAGTCTCTCATCTGTACAGACCGGATTTGTCACACATTTACCAGGTCAAGAATACCAGATAAAGCATTTCAGCCTTCATCTGCTAATCGTGAAAAACACAGTGGGGATCCACAGCACCCTCATAAACTGCACATTGTTACCAGAATAAAAAGTGCAAAAAGGCATCCATATTAGGAAAAAGATATAATAAAGATGCTTGGGTTAGAAAAAGCACGTACCCTTCAAGTTCATAAGGATATCCCCTCGGTGAATGTGAAACTGAAAGTAGTCAAACATTTGGTAAGAATTCAGCCCCTGGAGAGTGGCAAGTGTCATGGTAGTTAAGAACTCTGGACTCCCACATAGCCGACCACTGTTCGAATCCTGGACCTGGCAGCTTGCTTTCTCACTCTCCCTGTCTCTCTCTCTCTCACTCTGCCCTTCTGTGGTCAAATATTAATTAATTTATTAAAATAATTATTAAATAAAAGTAATCCAGCCCCTGAGGTTGCCCCAAGGGCTTCCAACAGAGGAGGATGTGTCTGACACACGCCTCAAGATTACAGGGGAGTTAGTGGTGCAGTAGCTTTTGAAACCCATGGAGCCAGAAGTAGTGAGGTACTGATGCCATAGCAGTTTCAGGTTAGAAAATACAAATCATTGTTATTTAAAGATGGTGAGAAGTATTTCATTAAAATATGTTCTAAATACTACAGAAGAAGAAGAAAGAGGAGGAGGAGGAGGAAGAGAAATAAACTGAGTAGAACCTAAATTGTTAGAGGGCTCCTTAAACAGCAATATCTTTCTCAGAGACAGTAAGATGGGATAATGGAGTTCTGAAGCCAGACGGCCTCAGTCTGAATTCTAGCTTTGCCAAATATTAAATGTGTGACTTGAATAAATCATCTAACCTCTGTGTATTAATTTCCACATATGTAGAAACGAGATAATGCCCACCTCAGAGTGTTGTCATAAAGATAAATGAGTTAATACCCAGAAAGTATTTGTGGATGTTTGATACACAGTAAGAGATAAGCAACAGTTACCTATTTTCTTAACTATATAATTTGTTTCAACACAGATTTCAATAAATGTCCAAATCCAAATTAAATTTTAAAGACAAAGCATACATTGACATATAATTTTTAAAATCTAAATGAATATCTGCTATTACATGGTTACTAACACAAAACCAAGATTTTATTTACCTGTTCTCCAAATATGATCATAAATACATATTAAATAAAGGAGAAAAATTCATTTTCTCACCTATAATATGATTTTTATAGGTTATCAAGTCAAAAAATGCTCCAGTTAGGGGAAAAAAATGTCATTATCTTTTTATCTCCAAATATAATTAGACTAGCAACCAGCCCTGGTGACCCAGCTGTGATGCAATGTTCTGCATTGCAGAACCCACATGGGAAGGTCCCAGGTCTGCATCCTGAGGTTTCCGCGTACACTGGGCATGAGTGTGCCCATGATCTGAGCTGGCTGGGGGTGGGGAGGTGGGCCGGGGCATGAGGACCCTGTTAAGAGTGCCTGTCTCTCTATCTCTCTGAAGAAATAAATAAGCATATAAATAGATAAATAAATAGAAACAGAGAGAGACTAAATTTACGACATGAAGGTCCTCAATGACTCTTGTTCACAGATGAAGTTTACCTTGCGTTGTCCAGTAATTCCGCCAGTGCTCCAAAAAGGAAGCTGTGAGTGGTACTGAAAAAGAAAGGGGTAGAAAAAGTTAAACCAGTTGTGTAATCAGTGTAAAAGGTCCAAGGCATTTGCAGACAAATGTTCCCCAGTTCTAGACAGATAATCAATTAAGATGTTTTTCTAGAAACAACTGTTTCAGCACAGTCAAGATTCTGAAGTAGTAATTTCCATTACAAAGACAGGAGTAAGAACACATTTGCCGAAGTATCCTGCCCATTCCCAATAAAATACTTTCAGACCTGACTAATGTTAGCACAAACATTGATCTTTTAAAATTTTATATAAAAAAGAAAAAAAAGTTCTAAAATAAGATGTGGTAACAGTCAGACAATTGTAAATTTACTGAAAGGAAGTGCATTGTATAAACAAAATAAGTAAAATTTATGATATGTAAGTTATACCCCAGTAAAGTTATTTAATTTTTTTAATTTTAATGCTTTATTTATTTTTTTGAGAAGTGGATTATTTTATCAGTTACAATAGGCTAAGTTATACTGGAGTTAATAATCAACCTCCAAATTTGTGTGCTTTTATATAAGAAAGTATATTTTTATGTATAGTACATATGCCATGAAGGTCAACAGGAGACCTCTGTATGTAGTCACTCAGGGAGCCAGGATGAGAGGGACTGTTTTCAACATGAACTTCCATGATCAATGCCCCAAGGAAAGGGTAGTTGGAGTTGAGTTCTAAGAAGGAAATGCTTTCATTAAAAGAACGACAACCATCACTCTACTCATGGTTCATTGGCCAAACTAAGTCATGTGATCACACCTTTCCTTCAGGGGGATTGAAAATATACAAGTCTATTTTGTGTGTATGAAAGGAGAATTTTCATGTTTATAAACATGTAAATGATCATCACAATTATATGAGGAGTCTCCTTGGAGCAAACCTTGAGGTCCTCTGGTCTGCTGCCTTCATTTTACAAAAGAAACCGAGGTCTTACCAAGATGAGGATTTTCTTTTTCTGCTTTTATTTATTTATTTATACATTCAATCACTGTATATCATTACATCATGAAAATTAATTTTCCCAGCACTAATATATTGTACAGTAGTCCGGTTAAAGATACCATCCTACATGTCAACAAATAAATTTCCTTTTTTGTCCCTTAAATATTCTGCTTCTTTATCCCCTTGATTTCCTTCCTGCCATCCTGGTCCATTTCCCATCCTCCTCCCACACTGTTGCTAGTACCCACAATTGTACTCCATGCTTTTATATCTTCCAATATTTCAATTTCTGCCATAGTGTACAGACATTCAGTATGTATTAAGTGGGGACATACAATGCCTCTCTTTTATAGTCTGGCTTGCTTCACTTAGTAGTCAATCTTCCGTATTTGTCCACTTTCTATCAAATGCCAGGGGCTTGTTGATTTTTGATGGCTGAGTAGTATTCAGAGTGTTTATGAGCCACATTTCTTCAATCCATTCATCTGTTTGTGGACATTTAGATTTGCTCCATGTCTTGGCAACTGTGAATAATGCCACAACAAACATGGATGTGCAAGTACTTTTTCAACTGATTATATTCCTACCCTTTGGGTAGATACCCAGGAGTGGAATTGCTGGATCAATTTGGACCTCCTATTTGTAGGTATTTAAAGAACCACCATACTGTTCTACACAGTGGCTGTACTACTTTATATTCCCACCAACAATGTAGGAGAGTTCCCCTTTCACCAGTCTCACCAGCACTTATCATTTTTTAAATCTTAGCCATTCTGACTGGGGTTAGATGGTATTTCATTGTGGTTTTGATTTGCATTTCCCTTATGATAAGGGATAAGCATACATTCAAGTAGTGATTCTTCAGAAAATAATTCATTAGAACCATATTATTTAAGACCAAATTGTTTCTGAAGAATATTCATCAAAATCATGGTCTGAAAGCCAGCAGGTAGCATAGTGATTAAGGTGCTGGATTCCCTCAGGGTTGACTGCAGTTCTAGTCTTGTACCAAGCAGCTTGAAAATCATGCTGGGCATGTGTGTATGAATGTGCACAGTCCCAGGAGGAGAATGGAGGAAAAGAGTTTGAAGCGTGACCATACCTTCTGGAGGGTGATTTCTCTCTCTCTCTCTCTCTCTCTCTCTCTCTCTCTCTCTCTCTCTCTCTCTCTCACATATCCCTCCCCATCCCCACCTCCTTCCTCTCCCCCTACCTGGCAAGCACATGTGCCCCACGGAAAAAACTTTAAAAAAAAGTTGTGGTCTGTTAAAATGCCATAAGGCTCAATCTTCTAACTAGGAATTGGCAGAGGACCCCTTTTGCCCACCAATTTGATTTGTCTGCAGAATCTTTCCACCTTTAAAAGCCTGCTCCTTAAATAACCTCATGGATTACCTACAGTCCCCCCCACCACCAGACCCTTGATAAAAGAACAATCTACACAGCCCTGACTAATTACAACACTTTGAAGGCTGAATGGTTATCTGTGGGTGAAATCAAGCTGCCTTTTGAGTCTCACACTTACTTTTCATTTCCTGATATGGATATTTCAATCAGCAACCTTATTGCAGCATTAAGGGAAGATTTAGTATGCAATTTTTTTTCTTTTTATTTCGTAAACAGGTAATAGAAGCAAGTGATACATATATAACAACAAAAAAAAGTTAATTTGTAAAATAGAAAACACCACCTGCAATGTCTCAGAGTCTCCAAATACTTCAGTCCACAGAACAACACTTTAGCTTAAAACTTATTCTTAAAAATATACGCATATACACACATACTGAGTTTTAAACATCAAACACAGGTGCTGATGAAAAGTCTCTTGAGTCGATTCAGCTCTAAAGTTTGTAATTTAAAAAAAAAAAAGGTATTGCTGCATAAAGTTGTCCTTCATGTAAGAAAAAGCCAGTATAAAAATCTAAAATGGCATAAAAGAGAAGTATAAGTGATATACTTTACAAAATCAGCACTTTCAACCATAAGCTCTTCTTATAAATTTAAAATACATGATTTAATACACAAAATGTAATACATAAAACAAGCCTTCAGGAGAGTAACTATAACTATTCTGACCAAAAATGCCACATGAGTTTCTGTACTGATTCATTACAGAAATTTCTACTGCAATTTCTTAACCACATGCATACCATGGACCATGTATACAGAGAGGGCTTCACCATCTCAAGGCAAGCTGATGAGTCCACAGAAAGCACACAGGAAGCGCAGAGAGAGGACATCGCAGACTGTGAGCAAGGACTCTCTTCATAGCCATGACAAGATGGAGAAGTTGCCTGAGGGACAGTGGGAGTCAGGGAAAACCTCTCTTGTTACAAAATTAGTCACCTTCCTCGGGAGTGCCCTTCAGATGAATGTGGTGCTGGAGATTTTATGGCCAGCCATTTTGAGAGTCATTATTGTGGCAAATGTTGTCTAACTTACTGTTTCAACAAATCAGAAGACAAGTAATTGTTTATGAGTTAATAAAAGAAATGAACTAACCTTTAAAAAAAAAAAAAAAAAACCCTAAACTCAGCCCCAGAGGATGAGTGAGCTGAGTGGAAACGTTCCAGCAAAGCAGGAGATACAAAGATTACAAGGCGGATACAAGCCAAGCTGACCCGTTCATGGTAAAATAGGGAGAGCAGGTTAAGATAAGGGCTTCTGACCCCATGGGATGAGCTCCTACTTGGAACTACCTGCAGCTGGAAACCAATGTGGGGCCTCTTTTTTTCATTTTAGATTTTTTTGCTTGCAGGAGAGACAGACAAGAAATCACCCCCTGGGGAAATGGCCACACCACAATCCCTTCTCCTCCACTCTCATCTCAGGACATTGGGCATACATATACATATATATCTATCATGTTTTTCAGGCCAACGGGTCCGGGATGTGAACTGCAGAGTTGACCATGTGGGATCCAGCATCTTAACCACCATGCCATCTGTTGGCCCATCATTGTGGTGTTCGAAGCAGAATGCCATGTCTGGCTTACCTGTTTTTAAAGAAATTTTTGCTACAGGGTGCATGCACTTGCCAGAGAGAGGTGAAGAAAGAGAAAGTGAGAAATCACCCCATAAGGGGGATGTGCATGCCACAATCCCTTCTCCTCCATTCTCCTGTCAGGATTTTAGAAACGTACGCACACTTGCCTGGCATGAGTTTCCGGCCACCAGGTCTGGGACTCGAACCACGGTCAGCCATGTGGGAGTCCAGCACCTTAACCACTATGCCACCAGCTGGTCCCTGTTTGGTCTACTCTTTAAAAACCTGCTCACTCTGGCAGGTTTGCAGGAAAATGGACCACAGAGGAGCCAGAATGGCAAGCAGAGAACCCAATTGCATAGTTACATGGAAAGAGAGAATGTCTAGAAGAGAGATGATGGTGGCTCAGATTAAAACTGATAACACTGGGAAGAAATGGATGAATTTGCATGAATTTTAGAGAAGGATGTACTTAATGATGGATTGGACATGGGAAAGAAGCAAAAAAAGATAAACATCATTTCTGTTTTTTACCGATGGATATTGCAAACAAAATCTCTTGATAGCTGGGGGGGCTGAGATTTTCTTCTTGCTTCCTCTGCTGTTACTTTTGCTATGAAGTTACCACATCACCAACTGAAAATGAGGCTGGGGATGTCAGTAACACAGGTAGGTTGACGGGTGAGACCAAGAAGCAATAGTTGCGCAAACTACAGAACTGAGGCTAAGGAACTTTTTTGAGTTAAATCCAGTCCTTCCAAGATTGAACTTGTTCTTTCTTCTTTTCTTTTCATTTATTTCACATTCAATTGCTGTGTGTCACTACAGCATACCAAATGAACTTTTCCATCCTTAACACATGGTATACTGCTTCAATCAAAGGTATTATCACACATATCATTATCGACAGATAGTTTCCATTTTAGTATCCCTTAAATGTTTTGCTTCTTTCTTTTCTCCCTTGATTCCTTCCCTCTCACCTTTCCCCATTTTCTACCCTCCTCCCACACTGCCTCTGGTGTCCACAGCTGATCTCCATGCCTTTATACGTTCTAATCTTTCAGTTTCTGCCATAGAGTGCAGACGTTTGGTATATATTGAATGAGGACAGACAATGCCTCTTTCGTAGTCTGGCTTGCTTCGTTTAGCAGTAAATCTTTCATATTTGTTCACTTTCTATCAAATGCCAGGGTCTTGTTTCTTTATGTCTGAGTAGTATTCTGAGGTGTGTATGTGCACACGTTTTCAATCCATTCATCTGTTCATGGACGTTTGGGTTTGTTCCACGTCTTAGCAATTGTGAATAATGCTGCAATAAACATGGATGTGCAAGTGGTCCTCTGACTGAGAGTATTCCAGGCCTTCGGATAGATAGCCAGGAGTAGAATTGCTGGATCATCTCCCTTTAGTTACATTTTAACTATTTGTTACACATTTTCCAGATTGAAATCATGCTCAATAGAGAGATAAAGAACAAATATCTGAATATTGCTTGTTTTGCTCTATTATCTTTAAATTATAGTTTGTGCCACACAAGGCCAGCCTTCCCTGATTTCCTTTACATCTCCATTTCTGTGGTTTCAAATATGGTACATTTCTTATATCAGTTTGGTACCTATAGTAAACCCAAAAAACTAAAAGATTCCAAAACATTAACAAAGCGTGGTGAATCACACAGCACTGTTACACTTTGCTGTATTAGGAATGACAGATGACACAAAGAACTTCTGTCACCTGCCTCTGGTAGGTGACAGTATTTGAAATAGCACCTAATGAGTGTTTCTAAAAGCCATCTGGGCATGGCAGAGAAGAAAATATGCCCAAACAACAACTAAAAAGTGAGAATCTGTTCCTCAGAGAGGTAACATTTTTGGAAAAATTCAGGAAGCTACACAGGTTGAAATCAATAAATGCGAATTACTCTGCTTGAAGGGCAACTTTAACCTTTAAGTGATCAATGTGCTACATAGACTAACGGTAGGCCAGATTTCATAGAATTAGGTTCTGCTGACCAAAAATTAAATAGTTTTGTTAAATGATAAAATGCGAGGCCTTCCTACCACCTGGGGGAATTGAAGGGCACCAAACAGTTCAGTCTAGGCCAGAATATATATCCTTATTGCTTTTTTACTACTAAAAAAAATAAAATAAAATAAAAAAGAATACACAACTCAAAAACATCAATATTTCCATAAATCGATGACACCGATTTCATGTGGCTTCTCTGAACTGAGTGTTCTGCTAGGGGATGGGAAAACCCTCCTTTTTTTTTTTTTTTTTTTTTTTTTTTGGGAGAGGTTTTTCGCTATAGGGCGCGTGTGCTCGCCAGACAGACAGAGAGACATAGAGACAGAAAGCAAGAAATCACCCCAGGGGGGATGGTCACGCCGCAATCCCTTCTCCTCCATTCTCCTCTCGGGATCTTGGGCACGCACGCACACGCGCCCGGCGTGAGTTGTAAGCCACCGGGTCCGAGACACGAACCGCGGTCGACTACGTGGGAGTCCAGCGACATAGCCATTACGCTAACTGCTGGTTCCCGGAAAACCCTCCTTCACCACAGAGACCCTCCCCTGCTCCGACCCACCGAGGCACTCACGAGTTGGCGTGGATGAAATCCAGATAGAGCCGGGCGCGCCGCAGCGCAGCGTACTTGTCGCCCATGCCTTCTAACACGACCCTCACGACTCGAGGGGGCGGTGACCTCTGACCTGGGAACAGTTAGCCCACGCCCACGTCTGCACGCAGGACACACCGCGCGACGTCCACGCCCCTGCCGGCAACCACGCGCTCCCCCTGTTGGCCGCAGCAGGAAACTCACTCTGTCGGGGGGAAGTCGTTCATGGTTGCTGGGCCTCGGTCTCAGGTCCAGAGCTTGAGAGGGACACCCCTCAGTTGGCTCCTCTTATAGGACTGAGGGTCGTGTAACTTTCTTAGGCAGTTATTTTCTCCCTATCCTTCTTGATCATTACCTAACTGGAAAATAAAGCTGAAGACTAGGATTATAGTTCAATCAGACCTGATTACTGTCGTTCTCTCTCTCTCTCTCTCTCTCTCTCTCTCTCTCTCTCTCACACACACACACACACACACACACACACAAACACAAACGTGGAATGTCTAGGTTGCAGGGTAGGGAGGTGCCAGAGTGGTAACTGGGTGGTTTCTCTTAGCTTGTGCAGTTGCCTATATAGCTGCAGAGGCCAGAGTGCTTTGTGTTCTACTCTAGCACGTACTTTGCTCTCTCTTGAGTCGATTGTGTTTTCTTCACTTGGAGAAGGAAAAAGGAAAAAGATAAGCCAGAGAGAGAATGAAAAGAAGAATTAAGATAGTTAAAACAGAATTTGGACTTCTCAGTGATGTGGAGAGGCTGTTCCTCTGCAAGAACAGTTGTGCCACCCAGATGGGGCACTCACTACCTTTTTGCCTGTCCGTTGATATAGTAAGCTAATGGATGTGATAGCCTGGCTTAAGGACTACACATTGTTTTGTTCCAAAAATAGAACTGGGTATGTGGGAGTTAGGGGAACAAAGATAAGGAAGGGCTGTGGTAGACCAGCTGTCCAAATGCTATTAATCTACTAGCAAAACTCTGAGTCTTAATCACCAAAACCCAAGTTGAAACAGTTGAAGGAAACTGTGTGGAAAGGTCCAGGTTGAGATAAGAAATAGTCTTAGTCAGTCTCTGAGATGTGGTCAAATTCTGATCCAATGTCTAGGGCTATTTGATTTGGAATCTAAATATCAAAGTCGGAAATAAACATTTATTGAATAAAGAACTTGAACTAGATGTCTTTGTGATTTCTGAGCATCATACAGACAGTAAAGCTCTCATAAAAGAAAAAAAAAATGTTAGTTTTCAGGTAGTTATCCTTCAAAAGAGAGGTATTTATCAGTTACTACATTTATGGGAATCAAGAGCGGAAGAGAGAATTTGAATGACAACCCAAAGGAACATGACACTGTACTTTAATTTGAAAACTGGTAGAAAACATAAACATTTCAAGTAATTTTCCTGATTGCATTTTTGTTCTAACAGTGGCTTATGTGGTGTTTTTTTTGATAGCATCATTCTCGGTACTGAGCAACTTGAGTTATCTTTCCAATTTTTTCTTCCATAGAACTTCTCCAACATGATATTTTATTTTCATTTTGTGGGTGAGAAAAGCTTGACAAGCCTCTGCTGGATTTATTTTACTACTCCAATTTCCAGTTGCTATCTCAGTAATTTACCACTGGGAGGGCACCGGAGCCACTAGCCTGTAATTAGTAGACTGTAATATCTAATTTCTGCTAGAAGGAAGGGTGTGATTATTACAGAAACACTCCTTCTAATAATCTGAACAGAGCCTTCCTACTTAGTGGCCAGCCCCAAAGCTACACAGTACTGGTTATCCTAGATGCCTGGCCCAGAGGAGATCCATTAGACTGTGTTAACAAGGAGGCCTGAGAGTCACTGTACACAAAGACCAAATGCCTTTTCTTCTTCCTCATTTCAGTACTGCTTAGCCACTCTCCCACCATAAAGGTAAATCTTGTACTTATTATGGTTTAGATCATGGCTCATCCCCCAGAGTATCAGGTTTTGGAATCTGATGTTGAAAGGTAATGAGGCCTAGTGAGTGGTGATTGGTTTGTGATTATTGAATCATTAAGGCAACACTCTCACAAATAGATTAATGATGGCTTTCAAAACCCCGTGAGTTTTAGATCTCAGTTTTAGAACAGCTGATTGCTATAAAAGAGAGTGCAAGCTGCTCGTTCACTCTCTGCATGCTCCCCTCATCCTCTGTTGTTTCTGTCAGCCATATGGTAGCCCTAGAACTTTGGACTTTGTGGCACTAGAATTGTGAGTTTTTAAATAAACCTCTATGTTCGTCATAAAATCACCCATATTCGGGTATTTTTGTTAGCTATGCAAAACAGACTAAGACATTCCTCTTCAAGATGCACTTCTAGTATTCTTTCATTTAGCCTCCTCTCTCAACCCTACCTGACAATTTTTAACATTACTTCATGATAAAAATACAGGGGCAGTGGCAGGAAGAAATTTGAAGTGAGAATGTCATTTGGTCATCTTATGTTGATCCTGATTTAAAGGAGGTCAATTCGGAGTAAGAGACTCCTAAGTGCTATCTAAATAAACACTTCAGGTGTACAGCATTTGTGGCCTAATCACAAGTGATGTCTCTAATCTTTCAAACTATGCTATCCCTTTCATTTAAATAGCTATTGTCTGAACCAGAACTTTATTACTCTTCACAAACATGTTCAAGGTCAAATCAAAGTTTATAAATATGAAAAACTGGTGTTTACATATACCAACTATCCAGCCTCCCATGCCATTTTCTAAGAACTATAAAGATGAAGTGACATTGGCATATTATAATAAATATCTTTTAAATGTTATTAAGTTAATAATCTTGAAAGAGGTTACTGGCTTATTTTTTTGCATTCATGTAAGAATTTGGTTGGCCTCTGGGAACCAGCAGTTAGCGTAATGGCTATGTCACTGGACTCCCACGTAGTCGACCGTGGTTCACGTCCTGGACCCGGTGGCTTAAAACTCACGCCGGACGTGTGTGCGTGTGTGCCCAAGATCCTGAGAGGAGAATGGAGGAGAAGGGATTGTGGCATGACCATCCCCACTGGGGGTGATTTCTCGCTTTCTGTCTCTATGTCTCTCTCTGTCTGTCTGGCGAGCGCACGCGCCCTATAGCGAAAACCTCTCCAAAAAAAAAAAAAGAATTTGGTTGACCTCTTACAATTGGCTGCATGTTAGAAAATAATCGGGCTGGGTTGTTGCTTCTCAACCTTTCTACTGGCAATCTTCTACCCAGATATGTGGCACAGTGACAAGCACCTCTGTAGATTGTGGGATAATATGAGACCTTCAGCTTATACCAAGAATAATGATAGTATTAGATGATTTAGAAGTATGGTAGTTATTCTAAACTGGCTAACCCAAAAGTCATTCCCAAGTCTTTTCTTTCTGTCTGAAAGCTGAAAATACTTCCCTGTACTCTCTTGTTGTGAGGGATGGTCACCTGACCCAGTCCTTGTAAATAATATAAAAACAGAAATATGCTAAGTGGTTACTAGAAAAGTTTTTGCTCTCCTGACACAAGGCATCGACAGGGCTGGCTCTCTCTGAATATAAGCACGATATTGGGCTCTCTCTGTATCTTTTGCATTTATGAGGGGAAAAGTCAAGAGAATCACATGAAGTGACCTCAAATATTCTTGAATCATTAAATTACTTAACCAAAGTCAATAGTCACTCACCTCCAGATTCTTGTTCTGAAACAAAACTTAAAATTAACTTTTATCTATTTAAGTCATTGTAATTGGGTTCTCTTTCACTTGTGGGCAAAAGTATTTGTAACTGACAGAAGTAAAGTGCAATGCCAGAAAGCCCCAAAAGCATATTTTTCTTTTCATCACTGGGAATCAAGAGAAGAATATTTATTGTAAAAGGTAATGTTTAAGGTTATTTTTTCTTACTAGGAGTGGTGTCTGTGAACGGGCAGAGAGAAAGGAAGGCCCTGCAGACAGGAGCAGCCATCAGCACAACATGACAGTGGAAGGGGCAGGCAAATGCGTATGGAACATAATAATTAGAATCGTTAGACTGAAGCCCAGGCAGAGACAGGGGTGGCCAGGTGAAACAAGAGCACAGGGGGCCAGCCCATGGCCTGGAGGTTAAGGCAGCTGCATCTCACATAGTCAACCATGTGCAATTGGGGTCCCATATCCAACACCTTGAAAACTGCACTAAACATGTTTGTGTGAATATCCAAAATCTCAAAAGGTCAGAGAAATAAAGATAAAAGAAATATGGCCTGAACATGTCCTATGTGGGGTACCTTCTCACTGCCCTCCCTTCTTCTCTCTGTGGCAAGCACACATGCCCACTGTCAAAATTTTTAAAAAGAAAACAAAGGACCAGCAGAGGGCATAGTGGTTATGTCACTGGACTCCCATGTAGTCTACCATGGTTTGAGTCTCAGACTTGGCCACCTAAAACTCATGCTGGGTGCATATGTGTGCATGCCCAAAATCTCAAGAGGAGAATGGAGGAGAAGGGATTACGATGTGGCCATCCCCATGAGGAGATAATCTCTCTCTCTCTCACTCTCTCTTTGTCTCTATCTCTATCTCTCCAGCAAGCACATGTATCCTATAGCAAAAATTTCTCTTAAAAAAAATAGAGAGGTCTGTGTCAGGGTGAAGTTGTGAATTTTATGTTTAGTATTATATGATTATATAGCTTGGAGTCATTACTGGATCATCCATTGAATCAGTCATTTATTTGGTGAGAACCAGGTCTGTGGTATGTCCTAAGATTATAAAAATGAAAGCACCTTGTTCCTGCATTCAAGAGAGTTATAGTCTAATAGAGACAAACATTATTAGGTTTCAGGGTAGAAAACAGAAACTAGTACTATAGCACAAAGACATATTAATATAGAACCTAACAGATTACAGGAAAATGGGTATTTAAAAGACTCTCTCAGAGGAGGTACAGATAGTGGCACAGAGATAGAACACATGAGAAAGTTCCTGTTTCAGGGCCGAAGCTCTCTCTGAATACACTGGGCACATACTTGCCTGTGATCCCCTGATGGCTGAGGTTAGGATTGGAGTGTGGCATCCAGACCACATTGGCAGTTCTCACTCTCTCTTTCTCTCTTCCATTCATAGTATAAATAAATAAACAAACATTTTTTAAAATCAATAAAATCTGGGGGATAGAAGGACCAAAATCAGGGGCCTAGATTATAAAATTCAGGCTCATACATGAGCTACAGAGAAAAGGGCAGAAATCTGCTGATGCCACAACTGCATTTGTTTCCAGTGACCTCTGAGAAGAGCTTCCCCATGATGCAATGGTGAGACTGGCCATTGTCTCTCAACATTCAGTCCTCATGTCCTCCATGCTAGCAACAAAGCATCAAGAAAGGAAGGGGGGGGGGGGGAAGGAAAGTGGGAAAAAGGAAAGAAAGGGAGGGAGGAAAGGAAAAAGGAAAGGAAAAAGAAGGGTATCTGACTTCTAAAGAATGGTCTAATTGGTAGAATCTTTTATTCCATCTAGAGCCTTGGTTGTTAAGGCATCGAAATGTAGTTTACCATTTTCCAATCTAAGAAGACAGGTTGGAGAGAAAGGGCATGGAGACTAAGGGAAGTAATTGCAATTTCTGCTGCATTAATGGACTTTTAAAGTATCAATTAGTGTATTATAGTGTTACAGGTCCTTTGAGATAAGTATAGGCTGTGAAGAGGGAGGTGGGTTAGGAAAGGTTTCAAAGAAATAATGGAATTTGAACTATGCCTTGAAAAATTAACTTACAGACACCTAGTAAACAAAGTTGGAATCGGCATTTTTACATAGAGTGCTCAGCTGAATAGAGGAAATGTGTGAACTGCCTGGGCATTTGCTAAGTAGCTCCTCGAGTGTTTCTCCAGTGTGGAGTGCAGGGTGCAAAGTCCAACAGGGAGAGGATACAGTTTTAGAGAAGACTGGGAAGGACGTGAAAGTCAGGTCATGGTGGGCCTTGAAGGCCATGCTGAAGAATCTGAAATGTACCCAGTAGGGAGTGAGAAACTAGAATGAGGCCTTAAGTGGCAAAGTGCCCTAGGGCTGACACTGGATGCATGTAAATGCTAGACTGCCAGACCTTAGCACTAGAGATCAGAAGAGTGTTGCAATAGAAAGTGAGGACCAGAACTCTATTTTTTAATTTATAAAAAAACATTTATTTATTTATTTTTACATTTTCCCACAATTACCTTACATATCAAAAACTTTTTATTCATACTCCATAGTTCTTGACAGTTAATAAATATCTTTCAAAATTTCAAAAAACTGAGTTTTAAAGATAATGTTTAAAATATTTCTTATAATTTTGTTTGTGACTCTATAACAGAGACAGTATGGTTTTAAATATTTTTGAGAAAATATTTACGTGTCAACTACTCAAACTGTTGAAAAGCAAACACCCAGCACACAATTCATACATAAAGCTTCTCAATTCAGCCCTGCCTACCAAGTATTCTGTGATGTACCATATACTAGCAAAGATCAGTCTCTTTTTCTTCCTTCAGAGTAATCTTCAAGGTAATCCTCTGGTTGTGGTTGCTCTTTTGCAATCTCTACTGATTACAATGCTGGGCTGGAAAAACCAGGTTATTTTATGGTACTAATCATGCCAACTGCTGGTCCCTCATCAGTTTAATCTTATGTTCAATCTCTCTTGTGTTGAATTTGTAGTGTTACTGTGGTCTGATCTTTCTGTTTAAATGCTGGAAGTTAACACTCAACGTTATTATTGAAATTTCTTGGGACCAGCAGTTAGCGTAATGGCTATGTCACTGGACTCCCATGTAGTCGACCGCGGTTCAAATCCCGGACCCGGTGGCTTAAACTCACACCAGGCGCGTGTGCATGCGTGCCCAAGATCCTGAGAGGAGAATGGAGGAGAAGGGATTGCTGCGTGGCCATCTCCCCTGGGGGGTGATTTCTCGCTTTCTATCTCTCTGTCTGGCGAGCGCACGCGCCCTATAGCAAAAACCTCTCCAAAAAAAGAGAAATTTCTTGTCCCTGGCATTAAGTTGGTCATTTTCTTGATTGCTTTATGTTCTCTTATTTCTGTATGTGTGTCTTTAGTTTTCCTTGTAGAGCACTCCTTCCCGAACTCCTTGAAGAATGGGTCTACTATTGGCAAATTCTTTCCAGTCTTGTTTTTCTGAGAATGTTTTTATCCTTTTTTTTCCATGTGAAGGACAATCTTCCTGGGTATGTATTCTTGGTTGAAATTGTTTAACACTTCGAATATATTTTTTCATTCTTTCCTTGCTTGCATTGTATCTGATGTGAGGTCTGATGTTAGCCTGCTGGTATAACCTTTATAAGTAACCTGACATTTCTCTCTTGCCAATTTTAGTATCTTGTCTTTGTCTGTGGATTTTGCCAATCTGGCTATAATGTGCTTTGAAGATCTTCTTAGGTTGATTCTAGGGGCCTTATGTATTTCTTGGGTCTGGATATTTGAATGCCTCTCTAGATTTGGAAAGTTTTCTTCCAGGATTTCATGGAATAGATTATCAATGCCCTTATTAGTTTCTTCACCTTCTGGGATACCAATGAGCTGGATGTTTGGGTGCTTAATGGTGTCTAGTATTTCTTGTATAGTATTCTAATTTGGGGGGCTATTTTCTCAGTTTTTGGTTGTTTTTATCTACATCAGAGATTTTTGCCTTCGACATCAGAGATTCCATCTTCTGCATGGACTAATCTTTTAATACTTTTGAGGGAGGTTTTGATTTCCTGAATTGTAGCCTTCATCTCTAATAGCTCCATTCAATTCTTTTTTATGGTGTGCATTTCCTCTTGCAGATCGTGCAAGAACTTCCTCACCTGTTGCGGTCGGAGGCAGGACTCTGGACACCGAGATCTCTTCCGTGAAGTTTATTGGTACAGGTTCAGTTGCTTCTCTCCTCCAGGCTTCCGGGTACGCACCTTAAATTCCCTCTGGGCCCACCCTTCCCCAAGTCTCCGGGCGTGTTGGGCTCTGATAGGCCGCTTCTCAGAGTTATGCTAATAAGGAGTTGTCTTTGAGTCTTAGGTGTTTAGTTCCTACGCCATAATGGGGCGTCTTCCAGCAAGGGCTTCCACATCTCCCCCTTTTTGTTTTCTTTGGAGAGGAGAAGGTAGAGGTCTCGGGCCCCCAGAGAAGAGGACTTATTTACCACCCTGTGTGGGCAGCCAGGGATACCCACTCAGAACAGCCTGTCCACTGTCTTTTGTGGGGGATGGGATGGTTTAGACAGTAACCCATATGCACCCGGACATGCCTTCCTACTGATCCCAATTAGGGTCTCAGTAGTGCAGTGTTGTGCCTCGCATCCTCTCAATTACTGTAGGGGTCGGTTGTCGCTGGAGGTTGTCAAAGCCGCTGCTCCAGTTATCTGTTATATAGGAAGAAAGCTCTTGAGAAAGGTTAGCAGATGTGGAAAAGTTGTCATATGGGATGGAGGTGACACAGAGACCTGGGGCATGCCACTCACAGCCCAAACGTGCAAGTCTCCAAAGCGTGTCTACTCTTTCATCAAGGAGATCTAGCCGTTGATTTAGAATCATGATTCCACCGGCTAGGTGACTATTAAGGGCTCTTTGGTGGTCTAAGGCCGTGGCCACGGTGGAAGAGAGGTTATTTAAAGTGTGTGCAGTTTGTACTGAGGTGTACATGGACACTGCTGCGGTGGCTGCAGCACCAACAGCCAAAGCCACAGCAGTGACAATAGCTGCGGTGATACCGAAGTCCCATTTAGGTCGAATGAGAGAAAGCGCCGAGGGTGGAACAACGGAGACAGTTAGGTGTTCTGGAAGGCGGAGAATTATAGCCAGTGGGAAAGCGGTAGCGTTCCAGCATAAAGATAAGAAGCAGATGTTACTATTACAGTTGATAGTATGATTGAACTCAGAGCCGTTATAAACAAGGAATAAGAAAGGAGGAGCTACACAAACAGGAGTTGGTGGAACTATGGCAGATCGGAAGGTGTGGTTGGATGTGACTGACTTTTTGAAAAGGTCAGTTGATGACCACGTGAGGTTTGCATAGCCAACTCGGCCACCCAATAACATGGACATAGGGGAAAGGTCTGTACAACTTCCGTTGATTCTGCAAAGAAGCCAGATATCAAAAGGGTTTGAGGCCACTGATTGTGTAGGGTTTTGAAATGTCCAATTATATCCGGGCCAGGTGGAATTTGGAGCTGTGGTGATTTTAGGTGTGAAGGAGAAAAAGGGATGTACAGTCCAAGTAGGGCGCCGAGCTTGGCAACCCGTCCAGGGCCAGTCTACATGGTCCAAGCTGTCTGGCCTCCCGCCAAGCGTCGGGGCAGAAAGAAGCTCCGCCTCCCGCTCCTCCCTGCTGTTGCGCAGCTGGATTATAAGGGGGAGGCGGGGCGGAAGGAGGAGGCTGGTCCTCCTCCTTCTCACTTTCAATGTCCCACCCTTTCACTTCCTCTACCAGTTGTTGTACTTCAGAGTCGTTATTATCATCTTTGTCCGCCATTTTAGCGCCTCCGTCTCCATCTTGTGACTGCACTTCTCGGACCGTTTCTAATGCTTCCTGACTTTCCCGCACGATTTTCACACAGCGCTGATCCTCCAAACAGGCTCGGATGAGTCTCCATAGTGGTTTTACTCCGCCTGAGAGTCTATCTTCCTCTGCCGCCAAGTCTAAATCCCTACCTAGTTTGTCCCAACAAACTGTCGTGAGCCGCCCTGAGTGGAGAAACCAGGGGGCCACGGCATCTACCTGCTCAATGAAGTGCTGAATGGTCTTATCTCTTAACTTAAGGTCTTTTAACTTAAGCAGCGCTTTTAGCGCTTCTACTATGAGCTGAGAGGGTCCCACGCCCATGGCTGTACACACTTCCCCTCTCCAAGGAGGTCCCCCGTCTACCTTTTAGCGGTGCTTCCCGGGGATATTTTCCTGTCCTGGGCTTTCTCCCACTTACAGAGCGCCCGCTATCAATTCCCGTCTCCCTTCCGAGACTACTGCTTACCGTCTCTATTTCCGAGACTTTGCACTTACCGTCTCTATGTCCGAGACTTTCCAGCCGGCTGACACGGTTCTGAGCCTTCAGTTCCACAGGGCATGGGGTAGGAGCGAGAGGAGCGTTCCCCGTGCGGGCCACCACTTGTTGTGGTCGGAGGCACGACTCTGGACACCGAGATCTCTTCCATGAAGTTTATTGGTACAGGTTCAGTTGCTTCTCTCCCCCAGGCTTCCGGGTACGCGCCTTAAATTCCCTCTGGGCCCGCCCTTCCCCAAGTCTCCGGGCGTGTTGGGCTCTGATAGGCCGCTTCTCAGAGTTATGCTAATAAGGAGTTGTCTTTGAGTCTTAGGTGTTTAGCTCCTACGCCATAATGGGGCGTCTTCCGGCAAGGGCTTCCACACTCACCTCCTGGAACTTGTTGTCTCTTTTCTCCTCCATCTTCTAGAGTTCATTGTCTCTCAGCTCTTGCATCTGGTTTAGTTTTGTCCCTATGAATATTCTGAATTCTGTATCAGAGATTTCCACAAGTTCCACTGTACTGTCTGTGGATGATGAAGGATTGTTCTTTTCACTTAGAGGAGATATATTTTCTTGGTTTCTCATATTTCTTGTGCCTCTGTGGTGGTTTCTGATCATTCTGTGACAAAAATATCTCCTCTATTGTGCTTTGCAATGTGATATTTACAGAAAGAGATTATGAGTTCAGATTTATAAAAAGAAGTTTCTTCCTTAAAGCAGGAGGTTCAATAAGTGTTGAGGATTTCAATGACCCTAAAAGTAGTCAGATGCTTGGCTAATGTGCACCTAGGCCTATCTAGACACTCCGTGTGTGGAGAGTGAAGAGCAGAGTGAGAAAGTAAGGTTAAAAAAAATTAAAGCAAAAAGAAAAGGAAAAAAAAATAGATGATAACAACTAAAAAAGAGAACAAAAAGATTTTAAAGGTGAAAAATGAAAACTGTGCTGCACACTGGGACACACCTCAGATTTAAAATGGCTTCTGAAATTAGCGAAAGAAAGAAAAGGCCCAAGGTGAGGAGAAGTGGTTTAAAAATCTAAAAAATATATAAAATAAATATTTAAAGAGAGAGAGCATAAGGCAGACAGACAAAGAGACAGAGACAGAATCTAGAAGATGGCATTTAGAGCATAGCTTTCCTGAACAGGCCAGGACACAATGCAAATTTAAATGGCTTTCTGTCTGAGTCCAAGGACCAGAATACTTGAGCTTGGGATGATCTTGATGTTAAACAAACAAAAAGTGACCTGAATATTCTGATAACTAATTTAACTAGCAGGGTGGTCTCTAAAAGACTTATAATAAACTTTAGAGACCTTGGAGATGAAGGTGTCAGCAGCTCCAACACAAGGTCTTGACTAGGAACACCCAGGAGTAGGCATTTCTAAATGGAATCAATAGAACATAGACATGCAGGAGGGAAATACAAATTTTGGTGGTTTTGTTTAGTTCTTCTGGGGTCTAAGGAAAGCAGAAAAAGAAAGGGGACAAAAGCCACTCTATGCTTTTAAACGTTAAATGCTGAGCAGATGGCACATTGTTGTTGACAGTACTAGGAAAATCACAAAAATTTACCAGATTGAGAGGTAAAAGAGAATGAGTTCATTTTTGCCATGGTTAGATTTTGCTTTAAACAGCATATCCAAGAAGAGAGAAACTGTCAATGTAGTTTAAACAAATATGTGGTTTTCCTGTTTTCAGAGGAGTTAGCTAACAACAGGTTGCCATTGAAAAAAAAGAGAAAAATATATATATGTATGTGTGTGTGTGTGTGTGTATATACATACATATATATATATATATATATATATATATATATATATATATATATATAAACATTAGCTTGCTATAGGGCATGTGCCCTAACTGGAGTGAGTCCCAGACCTGCCGGCTTAAAACTCACTCCAGGCACGTCTGCATGAGTGTCCAATCCTGAGAGGAGAATAGAAAAAAAGGGATTGTGGTGTGGCCATCGCCCAGGAGGTGATTTCTCTCTTTCTGTTTCTCTGTGTCTCTCTGTCTCTCCAGTGAGGGCACATGCCCGAAGCAAAACAACATAAAACAAAATAGAAACTTCCTTAAAAAAAAAAAAAAAAAAATTCAGGGCAAATAGCCAACTTTATTAGATTGCAAAGTGATGAAATAAGACACATTGATCTTTGAGACATTCTGTAATAAAAGTCTTTTTGAAAGTTCAAAGGTGGGAAAAAACCTCACACATGTAAAGAAGACTTGTGCCGTGACCTTTGAGCCCGGCACTTACAGACATGCAATGAATCACTGATAAATTCAAAGGAAGGGGTAAGCACATTTTTCCTGCTGTAGCAAAAAGAACTGCCTCTTAAATTTTCTTATATAACTCAAATTGCAGACCTCTGAAATAAATCAAATTGTCCTGTATGTTCTCCAACAGTCAATTTCAGTCTAGGGAATCTTACCTACCTATAATTGTGTTACTTTCTCCCATATCATACTAGAGCAACATCTAGAAAATGCCTGATGTATTTTAGACATTCAAACTTTTGTTTCCTAATTTATAATTTGCTGACTATCTGATTTTTTTTCTTGTCTAGTGCCATATCTCTCCCATATCAAGTTGCCAGACTTCTATCATTTTTTGACTTCTGTCAACAAATGTTGTACTAAATGAATTTCAGAGCAGACAAGGCATTTATATATAACTAAAATTATACAACACCTTTAGAATAGTTTTTTGTTTGGTTTATTTTATAACTGATTTTTAATTATATTTGTTCCACCATAATTATATGACAATATAGTAATAAAAATATCCACCATGTAAAATAAATGAGCCTGTGACGTGGTATCCTTTACCATCACCCCAATACTGCACCATCATTTTAATAATAAAATGAAATATATAGCCCGAAATTTTGTCAATAAGTCATAAAGTTTTTCATTTCGCAGACACTGCTGGGCAAGTGTGGTTGGGATGAATTAGTGACTGTGGGCTGAATGTAGAAGTAGTCAGTTTTAAGGTTCCAAGTTAGACCACTCTTCCTTTGCTCCTCTAGCTCATAGGCATTTATTTGCTGGACATTCCTGGCTTGGATGGAGACGGTAGCCCTGTCTACAATGGAGGTCTTGCTCTGAGATCTTATCCTAGCATAATGGTTAATTACAGAGCATCGTCCTGAATCTTGTGACTGATAACATTAAATGTTGTACATTGAATCAATAAAAAAATGCCAACAGACTATTATTATTAATATTTACAGATTTTTGCTATAGGGCTCCTGTGTTTGCCAGAGAGATAGAAAGAGAGAAACCACTTCCCGGGGGATGGCCACACCACAATCCCTTTTTCTTCATTCTCGTCTCAGGATTTGGGGCATTCACACACATGTACCCAGCATAAGTTTCAAGCCACCAGGTCCAGGACTCAAACCATGGTCTATTACATGGGGGTCCAGTGATGTAACCATTATGCCATCTACGGGTCCCACCAACAGATTTTGACATGCAGTGTATGTATGTGAATTGAGAGTTCACAATATTCACAAATTCTACATCTTTTCATCCCAAATCATTTAATTTTGGGATGGAAGGAAGGTTGAGAACAAGGAGTGAATTGTTTAGAGACTGAATCCTCTCCACATGACTTTCTGCCTCTGTATCATTGGTCTCTTTCTCTTCTGAGATCTCTTTTTCTTATTTCTCCCACTTGTTTCTTTCCCGTTCCTAGAAGAAGCACCTTCTAGCCTCTGATCAGTTACCCCTGAATTGGTAAATTAGATTATTATCTCTATTTAAAACATTACTTCCCGCTGACAGTAATTACCCCATTATCTAAGAAACCCTCATCACTAATAGACTCTTACTAATAAAAAGTGATATATGGAGTAGATATCACCACTCCAAAAATTGTATTTTCTTTCTTCTTAGATAAAGCTCACAGATAAAACTATCCATACATACCACCATAGTGTTGATAATAAATACTTATCATTATCAATTTGTCAGGAGGTTCCCCCAGGAAGGGGCATGCCATGATATACCAGAAAGTTCAAGGAACTGATTCAGTAGACATTTGTGCTTTATAAGACCCTGGGATTCTCTAACTACTGTATCTCTATGAAAAGTGAACTCTTAGGCTGGCCCTGTAATCTAGAGGTCAAGGGCACCAAATCCTACATGTCCAACTGTGATTTGAATCCTGGCCCGTGTGACTTGAAGAACATGCCAGGTCCGTGAGTATGCGTGCCCCAAATACCGACAGGATTAATAAATGCAGAAGAGGGGATTGCCATATAACCACACCCCACTGGATGATGGTCTCTCTCTCTCATGAGCAAAGATAACCTCTGGAATTTTCTTTTCTAAATGAGATCTCTACAAAAATTTTGCTAGACACCTTCTGTACAAAGATAATCATAATTTCAGAAGCTTTAGAACATACATTAAGTTTAATTTTTAGTTCCAAAAGATAGTATTCTTAGGATTATTTGAGAAATACAATTGATATCCAAAGTAAAAATTACTGTAATAATGTATTGAATCCTGGGACCAGCAGTTGGCATAATGGCTATGTTGCTGGACTCCCATGTAGTCAACTGTGGTTTGAGTCCCAGACCCTGTGGCTTAAACTCACTCCAGGCATGTGTGCGTGTGGGCCCAAGATCCTGAGAGGAGAATGGAGGAGAAGAGATTGGAGTGTGGCCATCCCCTCTGGGAGGTGATTTCTTGCTTTCTGTCTCTCTGTCTCTCTCTGTCTTTCTGGCGAGTGCACGTGCCCTATAGCAAAAACCTCTCAATAATAATAATAATAATAATAATAATAATAATAATATATTGATTCCCTATTATATAACTAGAAATAAACTAAATAATCTGAGAAATTTGTGCATTCTATCTGAGGAATCTCCTAAAAATGAAATCAATGCTGGACCAGAAGGCAGTGTGGAGGTTAAGATACTGGATCCCACGTGGGCAACTGTGAGCTTTAAGTCTCAGATGCAGTGGCTTGAAAATCAAGATGGTTATGTGTGCATGAGTGTCCAAAACCCTAAGGAGGCTGAAGGAAAAGGGATAGTGGTGTGGCCATCCCCACTGGAATGAGGGGTGTGATTTCTCACTTTTTATCTCTGTCTCTCTCTGGTGAGTGCACATGCCCTATAGAAAAAAAAAAAAAAAACTAAAATTAAGGATCAGCAGTTAGGGTAATGGCTATGTTGCTGGACTCCCATGTGGTCGACTGCAGTTCAAGTCCCAGACCTGGTGGCTTAAACTCATGCCGGGCGCATGTGCGTGTGTGCCCAGGATCCCAAGAGGAGAATGGAGGAGAAGGGATTGCAGCATGGCCATCCCCCCTGGGAGGTGATTTCTCACTTTCTGTCTCTCTGTCTCTCTCTGTCTTTCTGGCGAACATATGCGCCCTATAGCAAAAAAAAATTAAAAAACTAAAATTAAATTAAATAAACCAAGCTGCATGGTAGAGAAAGCCTCCTGCCAAGCTCTCCAACTCACTCTTGACCATTTCTACCTGTCCTGATCTATCTTCTTCCATGAAAAAGAAATTAATCCATCAACCTATTAATCAAAATCCATGGGAATGAGAACTAAAGTTTTACATTAATCTCAATGTGTTAACGTAGAGATACAAATAATTTGACAGCTTTTGAATTCTTAGGATGGAAACTGAATCAAGGGAAGATTGTAAAAAAAAAAAAATTTTTTTTGTCTTTCTCAAATGTCTCTTCTATCCAAAAGAAAAAAGCAAGGGAAAACAGTCAGCTGACAGATCCTTCCTGGGGCTCCCCTCTGACATTCTCTATTAGCCTTACAAACACTCCTATTTCTTATGGTGAAAGAAGAGTTGTGGCAAACAAAGCTAACTACATTTGAAGGATTTTGTCTTTGCTATTTCTTATGGACTAAATTGTATCCTCCTCCGAAATATACATATATCTATGTTAAACCCCCAGTACTTCAGCATGGAACTGTATTTGGAGACAGGATCTTTACTGAGGCCATTAATTTGAAGTAAGATAGTCAGGGTGGGCCCTAATCCAATCTGTCTGGGGTCCTTGTAAGAAAGATTAGGACATGCAGAGAGAGACACCAGGTGTGAGCACAGAGGGATGATTGTGTGAAAAAGGCAGCGAGGGAATGGCCAAAGAAGAGGCAAAAAGAGAAACTTTGAAAAAAACTAAACCGGTCAACACCTTCATTTCCATCCTTCAGAACTGTGAGAAACACATTTCTATTGTTTAATCCACAGTGTGTGGTAGTTTGTGAGAGTAGCTCTAGAAAACTACACAACAATAATTGAAGGGAAGTGATTTTTGCCATCCCACCCTGTCACCACAGCATCTATTCATGTTCTTTTCTTACTTCCAGCACTTTCCAACTCAGGACTCAGAAGTCTCAGTTTACTCTCTCCAATTTTCCTACCCACCCATACCATTTAATTTTCATACACCTTCTTCCATATAATGCCCTGCTCTCTCTATAAAGTCTCCACTCTTCCGTTAAGGACCCTGGGATTTTGAGCAATATTTTAAATCTTTAAAAGCTATGCCTTTCCCTGGAGAATCCAACTGCTGTTTTATACACACTAGGCTGAAACACATGGACTTGTATTTTGATCTTGAGAACATCATACTGTTAAAAGCTAAATTATAGCTTGCACCAGGAAAAAAAGAAAAAGAAAAAAAGAAAGAAAGAAGAAAGAAAAAGAAAAACAATGAAATGATAAAACAGCCCTGGCTTCATATCTGTATTGGATTATGAAGTTTATCTTCCGAGATTACCAGAACCGCAGGAACAGATTGCTTCCCTACGGAACTAATACTAACACCCATGGAGCTACCCACTGAGAAAATCTGGCCCCTTCACTTCTGCAGTCAGTCTCCAGAAATATTGTCTTTGCTTTTGGTTTAGTGACGCATGGAAACCTTAGCAAATGACAGACTGCATTTTGATAGAGAGCCAACTGGGCAGGGTCTCTTGATAGCTCTGTGCTCTGTAAGCAAGATAGCACATTGCTGATGCTCAATAAATGTCACAAATTGTCAACTATCAATTATTCAGAGTGTAATGCGGAAAACGTCTTGGGAGGCATTACTTCGAAGCTTAATCAAGAAACTGTAGGATTCCAACACTGTGTCATAAAATAGATGGGTAGATGGGCGTTTTTACGTAAACTGCTAGATTGTATACACTTGTATTAATGACATATCTTTAAATTCCTCCAATTTGTTTATCATGACAACCATGAGAAATCACCAAAATGATTGAACATCAGTAACAGAATTTTTAATTTTTATTTATTTTTAGGTTTTGGTCATAGAGTGTGTGTGCTCACCAGAGAGAGACAGAAAGTGAGAAATCAACTTCTAAAAGATGGCCATGTCACAATCCCTTCTCCTCTAATCTTCTCACAGGATTTTGGGCATGCATGCACACATGACAGCATGATTTTCAAGTCACCAGGTCCAGGACTTGAACCATGGTTGGCCATGTGGAAATCCATCTTAACCATCACACCACCTGCTGGTCTCCAGTAACAGAGAAGTTTTTAAGTAGACCAGTAGAGTATTCACAAATGTTATTGGGATCACTCCAGTGATGCCTGGCTAATGTACTGTATCGCTGGAAGCCCCTGATTTTTATCCATGCTTTCCTTTCCTGGAATTTTATTTCCTCTCCCAGCTCAATTTATATTCATGGGATACTCCAATTGCCTGCCCTCTCTGAGAAACTTCCAGAAAATAACCTTGTCTCATACAAAAAACAATTTTCGTATTTCCTTGTAACACTAGCACTGGAAACAATGCACATTAATGTGTTAAGAAAGATGGATTTTGAAAAGTGCCTAGACCATATGAAATGCCCAATAAAAAATTATTAAATATTTATTCAATAACTGAAAGTTATAATTGTACATTTACCATTGACTGTGTTTTTGTACTGCTCTGTAGTGGATGTATAAGTTAGCAAATAAATGGTGAAGAGGGGAGAGGAGGATATCCTGGACAATACAGATGACCTAGATTTTAGGATGACAACTAATTCTTCTATATTGAGGAGCCCTCCCTCTTTGCCAAATCAGGGGAGAGCAGTCCAGTCTCTCCAAAACAGTGAGCTAACTGCATCTACTAAAAGAGAAGTATATTATGCAATTCCCAAACTAGATTTCCAAACTACAAGAAACCTAAGACATCTCAGACTGGAGTAATTTTTAATCTACAATAATTACACCAAAATATATTATAATTAGTAACATATATTTCTCCAATATTTTAGCTAATTTCTTCATTTAGCAAATGAAGACAACTCCTACTATTTTTTAGGAGAGATTTCTGCCATAGGATGTATGTGCTTGCCAGAAAGATAGACAAAAAGTGAGAAATCACCCCCCAACATGGCCACACTGCCATCCCTTCACCTCCATTCTTCTCTTGGGATTTTTGGGCATGCATGCACATGCACCCGGCCTGAGTTTCAGTCCTCCAGGTCTGGGATTCAAACTGTAGTCGGTGATGAGGGAGTCCAGCAACGTAACCATCACACCATCTGCTGGTACTCACTACAACTCCTACTATTAATGTATGGTGAATGTGTGCTTCTAACCTGGTGACAGCATCATTAAAGGATCAATAAGCATTTGGTAAACGGGAGTACAGGGAACTTGAGTTGAGAGAAAAGGTTAAGAGAGACTGTCCCTTCTATTTGTCTTCAGGAAGTCTTTGTCTAATTTATAAATTGAATGTGTATTTGGCAGGGGGTAAAAGGGAAGTTCTAGCTTCCAAGAGAAAAAAACATATTCTACATAGTAATTCAAAAGTAGCTTCCGAATTATACCTATTTTGTACCAGCTGAGTCTGAAGGTGAAACTGTGTTCCTCACAATAGAGCTACTTTCTGCATGTGGCTCAAGCTTTACAGAAATTCTCATTCATTCTTAGGATGTGGTTGCTCTGTCATTCTCTGCCTAAATGTCATCCAATAACCTCAAGTACAGTTTCTCAGTCCTGAAAAGGAAATGGTTTCCCTAAGACGTCTGACCTAATAATAATCATGCATTATACCCAGAAAATAAATTATAACAAACCTTCATTTGCAGTCAAATCAATTTTAAAATGACCCCTTACCAGCTACAATGGTAAAATTTTGCTCTCATCAGTATATATAAAGATACATACACCCCAATGTTTATTGCAGGACTGTTCATAGTAGCCAAGATATGGAATCAATCTGAGTGTCCATCAATGACAAATGGATAAAGAAAATGTGATGTGATGTGGTGTGTGCTTGTGTGTGTATAAAATGCAATACTATCTAGTCACTAAAAAGGACAAATTCCTGTCATTTGAGGTTAAATGGGTAAATGAGCAAGCCTTGAGGACATTATATTAAATGGTACAACAAGCCAGGCAGAGAATATTCTCCCTCACCGGTGCAAACTGGAAAAAAACCTCATGGAAGTAGAGGGATGAAGAATGACTACTAGAAGCTGAGAAGGATGGGGAGGGAGAGAGAGGGATTTTGAATAACAGAGACAAAATTACAGATAGATAAAAGGAACAATTCCTAATGTTATAAAGTACCATAGCGAGGACACAGTTAACTTACTGTATAGCTCAGACTAACTAAAACAGAGGATTTTTAAATGTTCTCAATGACAAATGGTTGAGATGATGGATATGCTAATTACCTTGATTTAATTACCACACACTGTATTTTTATACTGAAAATTCACATTGTACCTCCACTCTATGTACAATTAGGATATGATAATTTAAAATCTTTTTTAAAGGCAAAAAAGTTTTCATATAGCAACTCTTTGAGAATCTCCAATAACTTCATAAAAATAAGGTAACTTCCATAGGTCAATGCAGTGGGAAACTTGGTGCAATGTTTATGAGGGCTAATAGCTCCTCCTCCCCAACACGTTGTCTGACCCTTTCCCCTTCACTGATGCTGATGAAGTCATGGAATCACGTCAGGCTGCACCACACCCTCCATCTCCTCTTATCAGAATTTCGTAAATGAGGTCTACATTCTCCGAAGCTTTGCAGTATTAGGTCTGGTTGATTACCGGCATGATTCAGCAGAAACTAAGTTCAGCTTGCTCCCTGTAGAATAAGGATTTCTTTCTTTTATTTTTTCTTCCTAAAAAGTTTTTAAACTAGCACATCTAATTTTATATTTTTCTTCTAACATTTACATTTCATTGACATGGAAGAGACCAAGGGAGCTTACCAAGGTCTACCATACCACATTAAAATAATAATTCCCAAGACCAGCAGGTGGCGTGGTGTTTAAGGCGCTGGACACTCCCACATGGCCGACCACGGTTCGAGACCTGGACCTGGTGGCTCGCTTTCTCACTTCCCTCTCTCTCTCTCTGTGTCTCTCTCTGGTCAAATTAAAGTGAAGGAATGAATGAATAAATAAATAAATCTTTAAAAAAATAATAATAATAATTTCCACATATAAAGCATCAAACTTGTAAACAACTTCATTGAAGAGCTTTATTAATTCATTCCACTCAATCTTTCTGGTTTTCAAAGATTGATATTCCAATATCATGTTTATGTCTTTATAATCAAGATTACCAATCTTTATGGATTCCAAGTTTTTTCTTTTATAAATCATAGGTAGAGACAAGCTCTAGGTAGAACTATTTAAAAGCCATGCCTCAATATATAAAGAAAAAAGTGGTTCATTTTACTTGTTTTCTGCAGCCACTTGGGTAAGACTATAAACTGATTGGCCAGTGCAGGAAAATAATGACTCAATTCATGCAGTTTGACTTAATTTTTTTTTTTTTAAGATCTGGTGAGAATTTATTACAATAGTATTACAATGAGAAAGACAAAAAATGTGATCATATCCATGGTATATAACATAAAAAATGATCATCAAAATTATGACTAACTATACCTGGACATAGCAGATTCATAGGATTTTCACACAATTTCTAAACACTTATAGCAGGCACACATAAAAACATAACTGAAAGAAAGTTTAGCAATACATTACGTGACAATGCTTTCCATATAATTTAATATGTAAGATAACCATAATTAGTTCAATATCTTTTCCTTTTGTAAGTAGAAAGATGAGTTCAACTTAATTTAAATCAACTGGTTCAATTCAGTTCAGTGATATTTTTTCAGGATTATATGTGACAAGCATTGCTTAGACACTGAACGCATACAAATAAGAGTAAGATGTAGCTTTCAGGAAGCTGGTAATCTACTAAAAAATATTGGGACGCACATACAAAACCATAATGCAGAGAAAGAGGCCTAACTGCTAAAGGCTGGCAGATGTAAGAGAGAGTGACCCAGTCTGATTCAGGGGAGCAGGGCAGGCTTCATTCATCAGGAAGGGTAATATTTTCTGGCCCATGAAAGATCTTGGGTTGTATCTCAGCTTCCCTAAGCTGAGATGCCTGGGCCACATCCACTGCTGGGCCCCAGTGGGGCTGTCTTCGCATGATTTGTCTCCTTCCCTGGCTCAGGCCATCTCTGAGAGTAGTCCCTCTGCTGCTACAAAGCTGTGCCCTGCAATTTCTAAATGCCACTTGGGCAAGTGAGGAAAACTCTCTGAGCCTAAGCTCGTTCATCTGTAAAATAATAATAGCATCTTCTTTACACAGTTTCTATGAGGATTAAATAGGTAATTTTAAAATTATCTAAATTTTAATTTAATTTAACCTAAATTAGGTAATTTAATTTAGGTCATTTAATTTAGGTAAAATTACCTAAATTAAAACTCATAGAACAGGAGTTACTATTTTATTCTTTTTTTCTCAAGTGTTAAAGCAGAAATTTATTAAAATCCATTTATGTAGTGTTTTACAAACAAACAAAAATTTAGAGTCCTCAACATTCAGGCAATCAACTCCATTCTCAGAAGTGCTTCATGAGAAAATGGGTTTCTTTGCCCTTCCTGCAGTAAGATACTTCTATTTATATGCCTGGAAATGATACATTTAATTACACCACCTTTGTAAGAACAATCCCTTTGAGATCCCAAGACCTTATCAGAGAGTGAAGAGATATTAGCAGAGAACCTTTTCCAAAATGCAATCCCTCATGACAGAGGAGTAGTCCAAGAGATACTAAGGTGGCAGCTCTTCAGAGGAGTGTGGGGACCTCCATTGGGTGGGCCATGAGTAGAACCCAAGGCCCAGCTAGGTGGCCCCTAGCTGCGGAGTGTGGCTAGGTGGGACTGCATAGTCTCCAGGGCCTCTTTCTCTTCCTCATCCTCTGAGGTAGCCATAGCCCCTGGAGGCTCAGGCTCTGGAAGGGCATCAGTAACTTTACTAGGTGCTTTGCCCAAGGCCTCTGCTATAATTTCAAACAGAATTTGTCGATTTCCATTTCTGATTCTTCCTCATTTTTTCCCGATCATCCATGCTTTCAAAAGCGTCCTCTACCATTTCTTCTATGATTTCAGCCTTCATCATCTCTTTGGACAGCTCCTGCATGGTGGCCTGGATTTCAGGAATCTTCACATGACTCTGCATGGCCTTCATTACTTCTGTGCTCTTGTGCAGAGAGCCAGCCACTCACAGGACAGAGAGCTGGTTCTTCATCCCCGTGAGCACCAAGTTCACGTGCACTTTGGGTGCACAGAGCTTGCTCACAGCCTTCCTTGACCTGATCATCTCTCTGGCCAGAACCACACAGACATCCTTCTGACCCTTCTTGACCGCATCTTTCATGGATCATTTCACTTTTTTTCCCTCCCTTTGGATATCTCTTATTTGCCTGTCAACAACTCTCATTTCCTTTCTTAGTTTCAATGACCATTCATTGATCAGTTCTTTAGGTCACTTCTCCTGGGTTTTTCCAAACAGCCTCATGGTGAAGGGAATTTGTCTAGCCCCTATCCCTAAATTAAAATTCATAGAATAGCAGTTATTATTTTATTATTGAATGAAACATCCTATTCAAAGTAATTGACTAATGACTTACCTTGAGAGAGAAAGACAGGAAGTACCCCCTCGTCCACTCCTCCTCTAGACATAAAGTGTCCAGAAGTTGAAGAAAGATAAATTTAAAATAAAGAATTAATTTCTCTTTTGGTTCTATGACTTCAAGTTAATAACAAAAAAAGTATCTTTTCCTTGATTTTTGTTTTGAAATTCTCCTGGTCTATCACAGAGCTACAAATTTATACCTCTTCACAAGTGAAAAAACAAAAGGAAATTACAGAACTGTGACAATGGTTACTAGACTTCCAAAATCTTGTGTAAATGGATGTATGAGATAGGCTTCTAAGATATTGCCATGCTTGTTTCCAGATTTCTGTCCTCTGGAGTCTTTCATCCATTAGTAAGTGAAGGCGTAACTCCCAACTAGGTAGATTTATGTTTCTAAACACGGTCTGCAATTCAGTAACAGGCATCAAGAAAGTTGTTTTCTACCATTTTTACGTTTTTGTACTTACTGGTTACAGATTCTCCATCTTGATGGAGATACCTAATACTACCTGGCTAGTAGATACCTAATTTGCCACTAAGAATAAATTGCTTGATATTGCATTTGGTTTATTGTTAATCTGAAATGGACAATTGTTTGGAAAAAGAAAGTAGCTGTTTTAGCCTGCTATTGTGTTGCTAAACAGAAATATCTGAGGCTGGGTGGTTTTAAAAGAATAAAGGTTTATTTGACTCATGATTCTGGTGGCTGAAAAGTTGAAAGGTTTATGGCCAGCTTCTTGCCAGGCTCTGCAATCTCACAATATGGCGGAGAGAAGCATAAGGGTCAGTAGGCATGTATAAGAGAGAGAAGGGACTCATTGGTAGCCATCTTAATTTTATAACAGTCTACTCTCACAGGAACTAACCTACTTCCATGAGGGGGAGAATGCACTCTGTTTCACCAGAAGTCACTAATCCATGAAAGCACTGTTCCCATTCTGCAAACACACCCCTGCAAAGGTCACACTACCTTTCACACCATTACCATGGGGGTTTCTGGTACATGTCTTTGGGGGACAAACCATATCCAAACCATAGAAATAGCATTTTTTTTCCATTTCATTTTATTTTATACATTCAATCACATTATTATTTGGCTTACAAAATGGATATTTCAACAGGTGGACATTTCTCCCTAGTATAATTGATAAAACTACAAAATATCTTCAACAGATAATACCACATTTCTTTGTGCCATTAATGCTTTGCCTGCAAAAGCAATTTTTAAAAGACTTATTTATTTAATTTTATTTATTCATTCATTTCATTTAAATTTGACCAGAGAGAGAAAGTGAGAAAGTAACCCACCAGGTCCAGGACTCAAACCGCAGTTGTCTATGTGGGAGTATCCAGACCTTAACCACTGTGCCACCTGCTGGCCCCCAGCAGTAGTATTTTGATTTTGTTACATACATTTGTGAAAAAGCATTTTTTTACAATGCATTTAAACATTTCTTGAGTTTCTTGTAAGCTTTTTTTTTTTCTTTTCCATGAGCAAGAGTGAAAGAAAGAGAGAGTGGCACCCCTCAACATAATCCTCATGCCATGATCTAACCCAGCTTCAACCAGCCCTATATGGTGAGCACATGCACACCAAGAGTGTTCAGGAAGGTCTCTAGACACAAACCTGGAACCTTTCCACCTAGGTCAGTCATACAGAGTGTTTATTGCATGGTGTTGTACCACCATCTGGCCCTTATTTCTCGTTTGAAATTAAACGTTTTATTTTGAGATATATAGATTCACATACATTTTTAAGAAATAATTCAGAGACATCCTGTGTGTTCTTTACCAAGTTTAATCCAATAGTAACATTTTGGAACAATACCACACCAGGGTATTAACATTGATATAATCTATTGGTCTTATTCAGATTTCCCTAGTTTTACATTTGTGTGTATGTGTGTGTGTGTGTGTGTGTGTGTATGTGTGTGTGTGTATGGTATTTTTATTTAGTTCTATGTAATTTTATCACATTTGTGTTTGCATTTCTGCCACTACAGTCAAGATGAGAACGGGGCTGGTCCCGTAGCCTAGTGGTTAAAGGAACTGGATTCCACATGGCTGACCACAGCTTGAATCCCACCCCTAGCAGCTTAAAAAACACACTAGGCACATGCACTTGTGCCCCAAATCCCAACAAGATAGAGAAATGGAGGAGATGGGATTGCAACATGACTATGGCCCATTGGAGGTGTTTTCTTCTCTCTCTGGTGAATACCCGGTAGGAATTAAAAACAAAAACAAAAACAGATACAGCACAATTTCATCAGCATAAGGATCCTTCATATCACCCTTTTATAAGCCACACATACCTCCCTGCTCCATCTCCAATCCCTGACCACCACTCATCTATTCATTTTCAAGATTATGTAAATGGAATCACACAGGTTATAACCACTTGAGATTGGCTTTTTTTTCACTCAATTTCCTTGACAATCATGCAAGTTGGTGTATCTATTGATAATAATAATAATTATTATCAATAGCTACAGTGATCAGTGGTATAAATGTGACACTATTTAACATTTAATTGTTGAATGACATCTAGTTTATTTCTAGTTTTTGCCTATTACTGATAAGGCTGCTATGAACATTCTTCTATAAGCTTTCATGTGAACATAAGTTTTCATCTCTCTGACATACATGCCCAGTAGTGTTATTACTGGGATGGACAATAATTCCAAGCTCAGAGTTTTTTTTCTTGTAGAGGTTTTTGCCTATGGTGCATGCGCTCACCAGAGAGCAAGAGAGACACACACAGTAAGAAGGAAAATGAGAAATCACCCCCACACACACCCACACACACACACACACACACACCCACAAGGGGTGACGGCTATGCTGCAATCCCTTCTTTTCCTCTCTCCTCCTGGGATCTTGGACTCACATACACACGTGCCCAGCATGAGTTTCAAGCCACTGGGTCTGGGACTTGAACCACAGCAGGCATGTGGGAGTCCAGTGACGTAACCACCAGCCATCTGCTGGCCCCACAGACTCAGATTTTTAAGAAACTGCCAAACTGTTTCCTAAAGTGTACTATTTTACATTTCTACCAGCAATGTATGAAAAATCAGTTTTTCCATCTATTTTTTTTTACATTACATTATCTATGTTGATGGTAAAATTAGTGAGCAAATAAATGAGCCATATAAGAACAGCCTATAAAAAGTCAATTCAATAAGTCCAAAGGGTAAAAAGGCAGGAGGCATATAAAAAGCTACCTCATACAAGGGCATCTGTCAGGTTCATCGCTGCTCACAGACTTCCAGGTAGGCAGCAAATTTTTATACTCCTGAAAAGTACCTGATATACCCTGAAGCTTCACTCAGGTTAAATTAAAATAAATATATCTTTTCTTTTTAAACCAGGATCATGGCCTTTAACATGCTTCAAGTCGTTCTGTTATCAACAATGCTTTTAGGTAAGAGTCTATTTCTGTTTTTATTTATCATGTCTTTTATCACTGTCAGGTTGATAACCTCTTTTGACTTTTTAAAGAAATGAACAAACATGTTTTATTGATAGACTTACCCTAATATGTGAGGAGAATCAAACTATTATGTCCTGCTGTGTATTTAAATGTTAATGTTAATAGTGTGTATAAGATCATTTTATTCCTAATTATGTATTAACATAGTAACATGTTACTGTTGCTAAGAAGTTTACTTAATTGCTGTTTCCAAAGAAGTACTCCAGTGTCCTTGAACAAAGAAAATTTTAAAATATCTTTGAGAAACTGTAATACTTCCATAGTGCCATTATGTGGAGATCTCAGAGTACTTTGGGACCCCGAATTCATTAACCTTTAGAGCAAGCTGCAGCTCAGAAAAGTGTTTTAAAAGCAGATCCAGGGCCAGGTGAGTTACTGCCAATTGACCCAGTAACTCAGAGTGGAACTGAGAAGGTCATTTGTTTTTCTTGGAACAAAAACTGAAAATATTTACAAAGGTATAAATTATCTTCAAAGTTACTCCTCTACAATTTAGAAATATTTCTGATGAAGATGCTCAAATCAGAATAAATCTCTGCTTCTCTGATAAGCTTGAAAATAATGCAAAAAAGTAATTTTTTTGCTTGAAGCCTCCCAACACATAAATGGATGTAGACCTCAGTGTGTGTGTGTAATTAGCGTTTAATTCTTAAGCCTGGAAATGATTTTAATAAAAAGCTTTAATCAGGGGACAAGCAGGTGGCATGATGATTAAGACGCTGGACACCCACATGATCCACTGCAGTTCGAGTCCCAGACCTGGTGGCTTGCTTTCTCTCTCTCTCTCTCTCTCTCTCTCTCTCTCTCTGTCTCTCTCTCTGGTCAAATTAAAAATAAATGAATGAATAAATAAAGTTAAATAATTCTTTTAAAAAATAAAAAGCTTTAATTATCAATATTGCATTGTGCATTTGGGTCATTTTTAAATATCTGACTTGAAATTTTTAGCTAAGTTATTAATAAGCCATCATCATGAAGGCATGTAATCATACGCAATCACAGCCCACTTCTCAAGACGGAAAAAGTGAGGTGGTCTCAGCTTGAGTGTCTGACAGCACAACGTGAATTAAAGTCGCGGGCTGGTTACAGTCGGTCAGTGCCTTGACTGCTGATCCATGCCGTTGACTTTAGAAAGGTAGATGGTGGATGCCTGCAAGGCTAAAGCCCTCTGACTGGTCCACATTCTCCTGTGAATGCTCCAGGGTCAAAAATTTCTGATCAAGGAAAATGGTTCTGCAAAATTTCTTAAGAAACTTTAAACACTTTCTTAAGAAACAACTTTGAATTACCCTTAACTCCAGCTGAGATACACACATGTTTAGCTATCAAGACAACTGGTTTGACAGACTTAACTTAAAAAAAAATAATAATAAAACAGGGGCCTGCAGGTGGCATGGAGGTTAAGACGGTTAGACCACATTACTGACTGCAGTATAGGAGTCCCAGACCCTACAGCTTGAAAATCACACTGGCAGGGGAGGGGCGGTAAGGAAAAAAAAGAATATCACACTGACATGTGCTAGTGCGTGCACAAAATCCCAAGAGGAGAATGGAAAAGGGTGATTTCTCACATTCCCTCTTTCTTTCTGTCTCTCTCTCTCTGGAGGGCCCTATAGCAAAAACTCAAATAATAATTAATAAAAGCTATGAAAATAATAAAGCTATGTAACTGAAATTCATGAAATAACAAGATTAAAACATGGAAACTAAGCACCAAGGGACTTTTACACTCTCAGTGAGCCCTTCAGATTTCAGGAAAGAAGCTTCACTGCTCACAGACTGAGGAGACTCCAGTCTTTAGAACCGTATTCACATTCACGTATTACACTAATAACTAATGTAACCTATCTTTCTAATCATATAGCTCTAGGACAGAAAAGAACAGCTTGAATCAACTTTCTTGGTTCCTCTCACCCTTCTTTAACAATGTAGCCTATTTGTCTGTGCTTCCCTGGAGCGCTTTGTTTAACAAAAGAAAATAAACATTATGAAAATGAGGTTCAGGGCCAGCCTGTGGAGTGGCAGCTGGGTCCCACAAGGTCAACTGCCAGTTTCAAGACTCAGACCTGGTGACTTGAGAAACTCACGTGGTGCATGTGCATGAGTGCATGCCCAAAATTCCAAAAGGAAGGAGAGATTAAGAAGAAGGGATTACAACGTGACCATCTTCCATGGGGGGTACTTTCTCACTTTTTTTTTTTCTCTCTCCAGCCAGCACACATGCCCTCTAGCATGTTGCTCTTTTTTTTCTAAGAGGTTTTTTTATTATTATTATTTTTAAAAATCAGTTTTATTTTTTGCAGATTAGTTACATAACAAATTACTTTTCTTTGGAACTTGGTTTAAGGTAAATAGGAAAAAGATCCCATTATCCCTTTTCCCGATGGGAATATTAAAACCAAAACTGATGAAATGTCTTACTCAAATAATTAAATTTATGAGCAGGGTTCCCAAATTGCCTTATTGATTTTTTTTCTTCTTTTTCTCAGAATAGTAACTTAAACACACCGGAGCTGACCCTCTGGTCAGAGAATTAAATATTCGAGTGCCATCATTTTATTTTAAAAATAAATAAATCTCCCTTGACGTTCAAGGATTTCAAGAATTGCCTTCTCCTATAATAAAATCAGCCAATATTAATTTTACTATTTTAACTTCCTTTTATGTGTCAGGGTTTTACATGTGTGATCTGAGTTCAATTCTCAGATCACGCTGCAGATAGGGGCCATGCTTCCCATTTTACAGAGAGGAAGCTGAGAGCTTAGAGAAGCTAAGTGACTAAACCACACAGTTCATCCACAGCTGTTGCTGTGTACACATCTAAATTCTGCATTTAGGACTTCTGAGGACAAAACTCTTCTTTCTACTACACACACAGTCACCTCTGGCACTGCAATGCCCGGCATGGGATAGGCCGCACAGCACAGGACAAGACCCCCCCCAAACAAGTAGGGGGGCCAGCATCTTAGGCACTCCTTCCAGGAGGAAAGACCAGGAGTTAGGGAGCTGCTCATACCAGGACACCACCAAGGACATTTGATAACCCCACGGAAAAGACGCTCCACGGGTTCTGTTTGTTAAACAAAACAAATGTACCTTTCTTCTAAAGTAGATTTTTGTAAAGAAGCCATACCTTTTTTTTTTTTTGGAGAGGTTTTTGTTATAGGGTGCCTGCATTCGCTGGAAAAACAGAGAGACAGAGACAGAAAGCGAGAAATCACCCCCCATGGGGGAGGGCCATGCTGCAATCTCTTCTCCATTCTCCTCTCGGGATCTTGGGGACACACAAACACAGGCCCAGCATGAGTTTAAGTCACCTGGTCCGGAAGTCAAATCTTGGTCCACTACGTGGGAGTCCACAATATAACCATTACACCACCTGCGGACGCCTGGAAACCATATCTATTAAGATGACAAATTAGGGGGACCAGCAGTTGGCATAATGGCTATGTTGCTGGACTCCCATGTAGCCGACTGCAGTTTGAATCCTGGACCCAGTGACTTGAAGTCACGCCAGGCACGTGTGCGTGCGTGCCCAAGATCCCAAGGAGAATGGAAGAGAAGGGATTGCGGCGTGGCCATCCCCCCTAGGGGATGATTTCTCACTTTCTGCCTCTCTGTCTTTCTGATGAGCACAGGCATCCTACAGCAAAAACCTCTAAAAAAAAAAAAAAAGACAAATTAGGGGGACAGCAGGTAATGTGGAGATTAAGGCACTGAATTCCCACGTGGCCTACCACAGTTCAAGTCATGGACCCACGGGCTTGAAAAATAAAAATCACGCTGGGTACCTGTGTGCGTATGCCCAAAATCCCTAGAGGAGAATGGAGGAAAAGAGACTGAGACATGGTCATCTAGCAAGCATTTGTGCTCTATGACAAAAACCTAAAAAAATAATAATAATAATTTATTTTATCTTATTTGTATACCCTTTTGAAAATTAATTATTTTATATCAATAGTACTTCTGCGCTTTCAGGAAAGGAAAAACAGAAAAATAAAAGGAAAAACAATCTCTCTAGAACAGTCAAGAACATGAACCGTTTTATGTAGCTGTCACCTGATGACAACTAATGTACCTCAGTTGTACTAATGGTGAAGAGTAGTCCTAAACTCAACATGTTCCATCTCAATGGGATATTTATTTAAATCAAACGGTTTCATTCACATAAAGCAGAAATATAGAAAAGAAACTTATTTGGAAGGTGGTTCCCAGTGCCACAGTAGCTGGCCCATACTTCCTTCCTTTTGTGCAATGTTCCACAAGGCTGAAGCCATATGGAAGCCCCAGGTTCATGTCCCAAGGTCTCCCCAAATACACAGGTCATGCATGCAGATTCCTGTGATCCTGGCTGGCTGCAGCTAGCTGTTCTGATTTGAGCATCTTCATCAGAAATATGGCATGGCATAAAGACCCAGTTGGGAGTGCTTCTCTCTCTGCATGTCTTGGAAGACATAAATAAACTTTAAAAGGAAGTGATAATCGATGTTTTCTGTTGTTTATAATACATATATTTTTGAAAGATTGCTTTTGTTATCACCTGCTAAAATAAAAAATAAAATTTTCCCTCAGAAATCATGCTCTCCCAGGGCTAGCAGGTGGAGTCATGGTTGAGGTGTTGGACTCCCACATGGCCAACTGCAATTCAAGTTTGGACCTACGGCTTGCTTTCTTTACTTTCTCTCTCTTTCTCTCTATGTCTCTCTCTAGTGAGTGCATGTGTCCTATAACAAAAAATAATGGTGATAAATAAAATTAAATAATTCTAAAAGAAAATCATACTCCCTCAATTCCATTTGGCAGCTAAGGCTGATTCACACGTGAAACTGGGGCTCTGTGCTCATGTTGCTGACCCACAGTCAGATCTGTCTTTACAGTGCCAGTATGTCTCTAATTTCAGACAGAAAAATCACCTACCTTTGGTCTATTTTTCTCTCATAGTTCCAGCTCTTGTTTTTCACTCAACAGCTAGTAACCAATACCAATTTGTCTTGAAGGGCTCTTTAATCTTCCTTTTTATTTTAAATCAAGACCTTTTCCCTTTGTTTCTTTTTGACAAGATCTTATAATTTCAATGTTGTTTATTTATTTTTAGTTTTTGCTAGGGGTGTGTGTGCTTGCTGGAGAAAGAGAGAAAGTGAGAATGTACCCTTTCTGTGTGGACTAATCATGCTACAATCCTTTCTCCTCCATTCTCCTTTCAGGATTTTGGGCCTGTACATACAACATATGCTCCTCGTGTTATTCAAGCTGGAGTGTTCAGGGCTCAAACTGTGTGGTTGACTGTGCGGGATCCAGCCACCTTCACCACTACACTACTGGCTGCTCTTGATAAAGTCTTTTAAGCTCACATTTTCTTTTTCATGACCTGTCAGCAGCCCCAGGCCATCTCTTGCCGCCATATTGACCACAGGAGGTCCAGACCTTCTCAGTCATCACTGTGCTCTTTCTATTCCTTGGAGAGTCTGTATCCTCTAGGACACTTTCAGTTTATAAGATTTTGTTATTAATTTTACCTACTCACTTGGACTTAAGATTGATTTAGGTGTTCACAAAAGGACAATAAGAATAAACTGGGAAATAATTAGGTTGGAGAAAAAAATGTCGTTGGTATGACCAGATTCATTGAGCACTCCAAAAGTTGTAGAAAACTGTCTGTTTTCCTACCCCTACAGTATCATTGTCATGGCACTAGAATTGGGGATCCCAGCTGCACACACAGGCCATGGCCCAGAAGGAGTCATTTATATAAAATGCTGCCTTAAGTGAATTACAAATCCCCCTTTCAACAAGTTTAAAAACTAAAATAGGATTGCCAGCTCCAAAAACATGTGTGAAGAAATTACATGGCAGTACATATGAGCACATATGTCAGTATATACATGGTAAAAACAGATTTAAATTAAAAATTGACTACAATATAAGGGTCTACAAAGAACTGAAAAAAAGAGAAAGATATTATTCATAGCTTATGATCACATAGTTTTAAAAAGGCATTAACCTGGCTAGTATTGCTACATTAAAATACACACATGCATGCACACACACACACACACACACACACACACTCATTTAAAAGCCAACAAAGTAATAAAACTCAGAGTTTGGTTTTCAAGCCCCAGCATATTATATAGACTCACAAATTCAAAACCCTGGTCTTGTTCTCACTAACTTTCAAGGTTGATCAGGCAGAATGAAAAAGGGAGGAGAAATTTCTCAAGCAGAGAGGATAATAGCATGCCCTTCTGTATTGCTTGCATTTTATTTCCAGCTCTGCCAATGACTTACTACGTGACCTTGAGTAAGTCATTTCATCTCCGTGTGTCAATTTTCTCATTTGTAAAGTAGGATAATAAATACTACTTTCTGTTTCTCTCATGGGCGATGTTATTATCACCATCAATTAATATTTATTGGATGCCTCTCGGGCCTATAATGCCGAAATGGGTGCTTTGTCCTGAGGAGGGGAAGGAGATTGTATTAGTGAAACATTTTCCATGAGCAAAAAGATAGATTTAGAAAAGACAGAATTATTAGGCCTTAAAATAGCCATGGCTTATACTTTAAATCTTATTTCCCTGCCAATATTTATGGAATGGCATTTTTTTTCTTAATGATTACACAATGCCCCAGGATAATTACGGGCCAGTTTGGGGGGTTATTTTGGGTGATCCCAAGTAACACTACTGTAAGTAATTACTGCAGTTTCTTTATCTAGCTGAACGTTATATCTTTATCATCATTTATCTGGAAATATTTATATTTATTGGTGGTGTTAGATCTACTTTGTATAACTACTTACTTTGCTTTGAAAATATGTTTTTGACAGAATAATTGCACATAAAATGTGTAACACTATAATAAGGAGACAGAGCGGGACTAGCAGATGGTGTAATGGTTATGTTGCTGGACTCTCATGTCATCAACCGTGGCTTGAGTCCCTGACTTGGCAGCTTAAAACATGCTAGGTGTGTGTGCATGCATGTCCAAAATCCTGAGAGGAGAATGGAGGAGAAGGGATTGCAGCATGGCCATCCTCCCTGGGGGGTGATTTCTTATTTTCTGTCTCTATCTCTTTCTGTCTCTCCAGCAAGCACATGCACCCTTTATCAACAATCTCTCTCTCTCTTTTTTAAAAAAAGGCAGACAGAGAAATTTGAAAAAGTCACCTATTTTCACATCCCAGCTAAAGAAGAAACTTAAGTGCTGATGAGCCCAAATGAAGACAGTCCAAATGAAGGAGGGTTCCCTCTGATTCTCTTAAAATTCATCCTGTCTGGGGACCAGCAGTTAGCATAATGGTTATGTCGCTGGACTCCCATGTAGTCGACTGCAGTTCGAGTCCTGGACCCGGTGGCATAAACTCTTGCCAGGCCCGAATACGTGTGTGCCCAAGATCCTGAGAGGAGAATGGAGGAGAAGGAATTGTGGCATGGCCATCCCCCCCCCGGGGGGTGATTTCTCGCTTTCTGTCTCTCTGTCTCTCTCTGTCTTTCTGGTGAGCGCACACGCCCTATAGCAAAAACCTCTCCAAAAAAAAAAAAAAAGGAAAAGAAAAGAAAAGAAAATTCCTCCTGTCTTCCTTTTCAGATTCAAGCCTACTTATCTATCAACTAGACTCTTTGAAGAACCTCAAGCCTCATGCCCCTCACTTGCTCTCTTCCTTTCTCCATCTATCCTCCATGCTACTGACAAAAGGATCTCTCAAAGTGAATTGGTGAATGGTTAAACAAAATGTGGCATGTACATACAAATAATATCCAGCCTTAAAAAGAAATAAATGCTGACAAACACACAACACAGACCTAGAAGACATGCTACGTGAAATAAGGCAGACGTTAAAGAACAATGGGTTGGGGCCAGCAGATGGCATAGCAGTTAACATCAGTAGACTCTCACATGGCTGACCACACTTGAGTCCTGGACCTGGTGGCTTGAAACTCACACAGCATGCATGCCCAAGATCCCTGAGGACAATGGAGGAAAAGGGACTGAAGCATGGCTCCCAGAAGGGTGAGTTCTCACTTTCCTTCTCACTGTCTTTCTCTCTCTCTCTCTCTGTCTCTCTTTTTCTCTCTCTCTCTCCCCAGCAAGCACATGCACCCTAAGGCAAAAATCTCTAAAAATCAAACAAACAAACAAACAGAGAAACACAATGGTCTATTTACTGGAGGTATCTGGACTAGGCAAAGCCATAGACACAGAAAGGAGAATCGAGGTAACCAGGGCCTAGTGGAGGAGGTAATGGAGAGTTATTTAAATGCAGCAGAATTTCTGTTTGGTGGGATGAAATAGCTCTGGAGACAGATGGTGGCAATGGTTACATAACATTGTAATTGTACTTTATGCCACTGAATTATACACCTAAAATTGGCTCAAATGGAAAATGTTATTTTGCCTAAATAAATGTTTGTCATCTATCATACATAAATGATACCTATGACATGTTTTATCAGAATAAAAACAATTTTTATAAAAAGAAATGTGGTTCTTCCTATTATTTTCTTGTTCATAAATAACCATTATTTTCAAAAGAAAGCTCAAATTCCTTGGTAAAAATCATTCAAAATTGAGTTTCAATTTCTATTTCTGACATTGCCTCTGACCATATCTACACCACTACCCTACCTTTTGGTCACATCGGCCAGCTGGATCACTGAACCTGAATCTTGCTTTGCTCCTTTGTTCCTGAGCTTTCTGGTCTCTTTCAACCTAGAATATATGTTCTGTCCCCTCTCTTCCTTGCTATTGGAAGCTCAAAACCAATTTCTCTGTAAGGCCTCCATGCCAACCTGAGAATTAATTACTTCCCCTAAGGATGGTCTAATTACAAATTCTTCTTGTTATCCCAGAACTCTGACTGTAACATAAATTCCTGAGTGGCTAGGGTTATTTGTTGTCTATCTTTGCATATAGTGGTGATTGACAAGGGTTATTTATTTATTTATTTATTTATCTTCCCATGCAGTGGTAATTATCAGAGCAGAGACTAAGGTGAAAGAAGTGAAGGCCTTATGGCATAAAATTTTCCTAGCCATGAGAGTGATTTCCTTGTCTTTTGTGCCCTAGAGATCTTACTCTGGTCCCAGCCCTGGTGATCAATGTATATTGACACTAGAAAGCCCTTCAAATGCAGTGTATTAGTTATCTATTACCACCTAGCTAATTTCCACAAACCTTAGCAGCTTAAAGCAATAAATGTTTATTGTTTTAGCTTCGGGGTCAGAAATTTCAGAGTGGCTTAGCTCTGTGGTTCTGGCTCACAACTTTTCATGGTGACAGAGTCAAGGTGTCTGTGGGGTTGTAGTCATCTGAAGGCTGGAATGGAGCAACAGCACCAGTTCCCAGGTGGCTTGTTCCAATGGCTGTTGGTGGAAGGCTTCACTTCCGTGCCATGTGGGCCTCTCCTTTAGGGTGCATTGAGTGTCCTGACAACATGGCAGCTGACTCAGCAAGTGATCCAAGAGAGGGGCAAGGAGGATATAATTGCTTTTATGTCCTAGTCACAACAAAATCACACACTGTCATTTCTGCAGTATAGATAGTCCTCAACTTACAGTGGGATTATTTGATGATAACTCCATCACAAGGTGAAGTGCATGTAATCTACCTAAATACTAACATCACAACTTTGAAACTGTCTACCTTCAATATGCTCAGAACACTTCAACTAGCCTACAGTTGGGCAAAATCATCCAACACAAAGCCAGCTTTATTGGGTAGTGTTGAAGATCTCATATAATTTACTGAATACTATACTGAAAGTGAAAAAAGAATGTATTATATCACATATTGCTAGCTCAGGAAAAGATTAAAAAATTCTAAAAAAAGCATAATTTCCACCGAATGCATATCACTTTCACAACACCAAAAAATGCAAAGTCAAAAAATCATAAACTGAACCACCCTAAGTTGGAGACTGTCCATGTCCTATGGGTCAATGCTCACCCTGTTAAATGCAAGTGGGGACCACACGATGGTGTGAGTACCAGGAGGCAATGATCTTTAGGAGCTCTCTTGGGAGCTGGCTTCCACAAATGTGCTGGTTGGATTGTATTAGATAGGTAAGTTAGTTGCTGGACAGTTCTCCTGTCATCTTTCACTAATATCTTCTGAAGATAAGCGTTACTTAATTTGTATTTATGTTTATATATGTATACCTATAAATTTTCTTCTACCCACTTCTAACTACTGTTTTAAGACATTGGTCTTGTAGACTCCCAATAAACACTTTTGCTTGCATCCATTCTCTAGCTTAAAATAAGAAATCTTGCCCCTTCCCCTAGTCTACTAAATCTAATCTTTCCTACAAGGGTCAGGTTAAGCAACTTCCTTGACCATAAAAGTCACTGTTTGTGCTGGAATGCGCCAGTGCTCAATAACAACACCTTCTCTTACACTCCCTTAGCATAATGAAGTCCTGTGTTGCCTTGGTTTTGTTTGTCTCTTTGACCTTTGATCCCACTAAACAGAAAACTCTATAACAGGGGATTTCATACCTTATATGGCTCACTGCAATCCTGTTCACGTGGAGTATTTGTCATCAGAGCCTTGTTAATGATGAGACTGAAGAGAATCTAATGTAACATTACCTACAAATCTATTTTGTAATAAAAGCTTCTTTGTCACAGTGAGCAGATTGTATTGTTGCCACATACAGGCCAGGAGTGTGTTTTTCTTTATGTTGATTCAAGCTACAATTCTGAACATTATTGTGTTTTATTTAGGGATGAAAACACAACACAGACTATCAAAATTTCAAGATCCTAAAAAATGTCTAGATTAGGGAGACTGGCAGATGGTATGGTGGTTAGGGCACTGGCCTCCCACATGACTAACTGTGGTTCGAGTCCCGGACCTGGAGGCTTGCTTTCTCACTTTCCTTCTCTCTTTCTCTCTCTCTCACTCTGTCCCTCGCTGATCTACTTTAAATAAATAAATAAAGTTAAATAAAACAATTCTTTTTTAAAAAGTCTAGATTAGAAATATTATCTTTTTCTCTCTTAATCCTGGAATAGGAAAGAAATACAAAATGCAAGCTAGTTCAACTGAATGATAAATCTATCGGTACTGACTGTTTAACCACAAAGTCAGATTTGGGAGCAGTCTGAGAGACATGTTCTATTTTAAAGTTTGAATCCAGCTCTGCAGGTTCCGTGCATAGATACAAACTCTGCAGTCGTTCTCTACCCATCATACAACACAGGCTTCCGTGCTGCATCGCACGTGGTGGTGACAATACAGTGGTGACGAAGGGCCGAGGAGCAGTTATCTCCTAGAGGGATAGCTTTTTCAGAATATCCTTCTCAGGCACCCAGTCTTCTAAACCCCACAACTGTGTTTCTTTCCTTGATTCTTTAGGTTTTTGCATTACTGTATGTATATTTGCCAGAAAGAGACCATGGGAGTAAAAGTGAGAAACCATTCCCCACGGGGGGACAGCCGCAATTCCTTTTCCTCCATTCTCTTCTCAGGGTTTTGGCCATGCACGCACTTATGCCCAGGATGATTTTCAAGCTGCCGGGTCTGGGACTTGAATTGTGGTTGACCTTGTGGGAGTCCAGTGTCGTAACCACCATGCCACCTGCAGGCCCCCAACTGTGTCTCTTTAGGAAGAAAGTTGAAATGTCAGCAATTGCCCTAAAAGATGCTATGCTCTTGGACTGAATTACAGGAGCTTTGGGAGCACCCGTCTTGTTTGAGGAGTCTGCCAACCAGTTCCTACGTCTCAAAAGACACATAGCTTGGCCATATAACTGGGACTCATACGCCTATGAGGATGCCTATCTGTGGGAAAGCAGAGACACAAAACCTCCTGAGGTATTTGTATTGAAAACAAATGGTCTTTTACTGTCTATCTTTTAAAGCAGAAAATGCATCAGCTGACATTAGTAATACACCACGAGCCTAATGCTGATTTTTCCTCTTTAGTCACACTGAGCTATGCCTGTTCTTTCTTTCCCTCATGTGGCTTTTGCCTGGTAAACTCCATCTCTTTCTCAAATACTTAACTTGAATGCCCTGTCTTCTCTCAAGCTTTCCCTTTTTTTTTTTTTTTTTTTTTGAGAGGTTTTTCACTATAGGGCGCGTGTGCTCGCCATAGAGACAGAGAGATAGAAAGCAAGAAATCACCCCCCACGGGAGATGGCCATGCCGCAATCCCTTCTCCTCCATTCTCCTCTCGGGATCTTGGGCACGCACGCACACGCGCCTGGCATGGGTTTTAAGCCACCAGGTCCAGGACACGAACCGCGGTCAACTACGTGGGAGTCCAGCGACATAGCCATTATGCTAAGTACTGGTTCCCTCAAGCTTTCCCTTCTTTTCAAGGAGGTATTTGTCCTTTCTTCTTTACTCCACTTCACATACTGTTCACATTTATGGAAATAGCTCTCAAAATATCACATTAATGTTATTTATTTCATGTACCCAACCTCCCTACCTTGACTACCAACATGAGTTTTGTGTCTTACCCATCAAAGTAATTATTCTCAGGATCTAACAAATGACTGTTACATTATTAAGGCTTAATAAATTACTACATGTTTGGTTAGGTGGATGACTGAAAGGTAGACACATTTTAGTTCACACTTAGTTGTTCAGTAGCTAATTTTCTTCCTTGATAATTATTCAGACCTTTAGTGTTTTTCTTTCATTCGGTTGTCTTTTATACATTTTCTTTGCATTCTCAGTTCAAGAGAAATAAAAGAACTAGCATTAGTCAGTTTTATTCTATGTTTACTTTTCTGGCAAAAGAAGACATCAAAACCCCACACCAAATGAAATTACTGATTTATCTGAAGATTTCGATTATTCATGATTTCTCCCTTCCAACTTAGCAATTTAGAAAACAAAGCTGCATAACAAATGAGTTAATTAATTCTTTACATATTCATTCTTTCTTTCTGCATGTGCTAGGTTTGTACTATCACCATGCATGAAGGTTGCACAAAGTCATAAAAATGGAATGTCCTCATTTTAACGGAGGACATATTCTTACTCTGCATGATTGGGTCCACACTGATCTACCAGGATCAACTTGTTTCTGCTTAGCCTTTGCTAATGAAAACCACCAGCTACTATAATGCACCTAGTTTGATGCCTGTTTGTCTCCAACAGGCATCATCTAGAGGTACTAAAATAAGACATTTGTGGGACCAGCAGTTAGCATAATGGATATGTCGCTGGACTCCCACATAGTCGACCACGGTTCGAGTCCTGGACCCGGCAGCTTAAACTCACGCCAGAGCGTGTGTGCGTGCGTGCCCAAGATCCCAAGAGGAGAATGGAAGAGAAGGGATTGCGGCATGGCCATCCTCCCGGGGGGTGATTTCTTGCTTTCTGTCTCTCTGTCTCTCTGTCTTTCTGGCAAGAGCACGCACCCTATAGCAAAAATCTCTCAAAAAAAAAAAAAAAAAAAAAAAGACATTTGTTTATTTGGCAGACTAAGTAATTATATATGCTGGTAGATTGTATCTTCTCTGTAGAATGTTAAAATTTTCAAGTATACTTCTGTTTCTAAATTTAGATCACTTCTGGGACCAGCAGTTGGCGTAATGGCTACCTCGCTGGGCTCCCATGTAGTAGACCACAGTTCAAGTCCCGGACCCAGTGAGTTTAAGCACTCATGCCGGGTGTGTGTGCGTGCATGCCCAAGATTCTGAGAGGAGAATGGAGGAGAAGGGATTGCGGTGTGGCCATCCCCTCCAGGGGATGCTTTCTGTCTCTCTATCTCTCTGTCTTTCTGGTGAGCACACGCACCCTATAGCAAAAACCTCTCCAAAAAAACCTCTCCAAAAAATTTAGACCACTTCTGTGATCAACTGACAGATACTGTCATGTAGCAAGACTCTGCCCCACTGGTTTGGTTTGAGGCTTTACAGATTCTGCAAAACCGTTGAGCACTGGAGTAAATTCACAGTTCTGAGTGTCAAAATTAAACCCTGTTTGGCATAATTCTCCCATTATATTTTTCCCAGTGTTTTAGGAATATCCGTATGATTCTTACAATAACCAATACAACACATATTCCATGTACTCAGAAACCATGATTTTTTTGTTGTTGCAGGCTCAAGATAAATGGACTTCTTTGTCAACAACACTACGGGATTTCTTGAACATGTTTGTCATTCTCTGAGAGTCCTTGTACTATTTTTGTCACAGGCATTTGTGTGTGCCTGAGAGCCCCTACTTTATGGTCTCATAATTTCACTATTTTGTTAGGATTTTGCACAAGTGATTCTATTTTGGTTCTGACAACTCTCACGATATATGGATGTTTATTTTACTATGAAATAATAGTTTAACAAGTACGTTTATTATTTTTTTCTAATAAAACTGAAAAATTGACTCTGGGGAAGAATGGACTACACTTATCCTATCACTTCCCATATGTGAACGGAACATGACATCAGTCTGAGGAATACTAAGATGATATAACCAACCATCAAGATTGTCTCAAAAAATTACAGATAAGTAGAACTCTTATCTTCAGAAGTCTATTTCTCTCCACAAATCTAGGTCAATTATTTTCTGGGACACTTTTTTTTTTTTAATTTATAAAGTAAATAGAAGTATCTACCCCAGACCACCAAAAAAAGGGGGTCTTATGTAGTGTGAAAATAGCCATGAACATTTTCTGAGCAGCTGTTAAATGAGAAAACCAGATGTCAAGAAGTTGCACTACCGGGCCAGCCAGTGGTGTGGTGGTGAAGGTAGCTGAACCCCACAGGACCGACTGGACGGTTGTAGTCCTGGACCCATTGGCTTGAGAAGCACACTGGGGCGCATGTGCACACGTGCCCCAAATCCCAAGAGAGAATGGAGAAGAAGGGATTGCAGCGTGGCCATCCCCCCTGGAAAGTACTTGCTCACTTTCCCTCTCTCTCTCTGTCAAGCACATGCTCTAAAGCAAAATGATAGTAATAATAATAAACTTTGAAAGAAATTAAGAGGAAAATAGAGAGGCAAGACATGTATGGAACACAGAAATGGATTATTATCTGTTAATGATAATGTGCTTTGTATCCTCAACTGGACTGATGTGAAGTGTATTCATGTTGGCAAATTCAGTTTATAAGCTAAGTGATGCATAGTGATTAAATGTATAAAATAAATTAAAATAATAAAAATAAAGTTGCACTGTAAAAACTTTGGCCCAAGCATTTTCTTCTCCAAGAGGACATGTACAACTAACTATCCAATATTTCCCACTTCCTATTTCATTCCATAAAGATGTCTTTCATGAGAAATTTGGAGCTGATTTATAATTTATTACATTAACTGTTTTCCATTTCCAATAAATATAAGCAAAGACTTTAAAATCAACATACAACTGAATGGACCAAGCAAGATGAATCTCAGTTTGCAGTAGAAAATAAACTTTGAAATTGTACATAAAAACATCTTCAGTGTTTGAACAAAAATAGACATTTTGCTCCCACACATTTCTATTCTTTAATATTTTAATTAAAAAAAATTGAAGAAAATTATCTGTATATTAGGGTTCTCCAGAGAATCCAAACCTAAAGGACGTCTAGAGATAAAAGAAGATTTATTTGAAGAAATTGGCTCATGCAATTCTAGGGGCTAGCAAGTCTAAAATTTTAGGATACTCCAGCAGGTTGGAGACCAGGGAAGAGCCAACACTACACTTTGATTCCTAAGGCAGTCTGCTGGCAGAATTTCCTCCTGCTCGTGGTAGGTCAGTCTCTTGTTCCTTCCAAGACTTCAACTGATAGGATGAGACCCATCCACAGTATGGAGGCTAATTTCCTTTATGCAAAGTCCCGTGATTAAAATGTAATCCAAAATGCAAATGTCATCCAACAAATACCTTCACGGAAACTTCTAGAATAATTTTGATCATATATCTGGGCACTGTGACCCAGCCTAGTTGACACATAAAATTAACCATTATGATCTATTTATGTGATTTAGATCATCTACACACACACACACACATACAGCTATTATGGCAAGGTGTGGCAGATAAAAAGAAAGGGACTTTAATGCACCATTTTGTTCAGTAAAATACAAAGACAAAAGTGGGTGAATTATAGATCACTAAATGTGAAATTATAAATTAGCTGCCAAGTTAATTTTAATTTCAGTAACACTGAGAGGAATCCTTCTGTTAGATTGTCATGAAACAAGCTTGGAAAGATTTCTTACCTAAGCATGATTTTATGAGAAATCATTGGAAACTTATGTGACACCAGGAAACAAACAAAACAAAACAAAAATAACTTAGACCTAAGTAAAGTAGGAAGTTAGGAAGTTACCTGGAAGTTTAGGGTTTCAGCTGAGCAGGAAGTAGTGAGTACTCAGTTTGTTAGACTATAAAGAAACCTGGCATACACATGTAATGCCTACTAGCAAAAATAGCTTAGGCCAACACAACTCTGAATGTAGTGTATAAAGACACTGCTTTTCTGAGGGAGCTAGAAGGTGGTGTAACAGTGGAGTACAATGCTCTGGGAGACTGACCCACATGGGAGGTTCCAGATTCACATGCGAGACCTTCCCAGGTTTACTGGGCATGCTCGTAATCCAGGGCTGGTTTAAGCTGGGAAAGATAGTAGTTGGAATCCTGTTGGAGGGGCTATCTCTGCATCTCTGTCTCTCCCTCTGTCTCCTTCACGCATGAAAAAGATAAACTTTTTAAAAATGATCATATAGAGGTATCCGTTATCTACCTGACTCAATTTTTTAATGCAAATCCCCAGCTTTTATTATTAGATTCAGTGTACATAAGTTGATGGGTTAATATGCAGAACCAGTGGATGGCATAATGGTTACGTCACTGGACTCCCATGTAGTTAATGGCAGTTTGTGTCCTGGACCCGGCGGCTTAACCTCATGCCAGGCACATGTGCATGCATGCCCAAAATCCTGAGAGGAGAATGGAGGAGAAGGGATTGCAGCATGGCCATCCTCTCTGGGTGATTTCTTGCTTTCTGTCTTTCTGTTTCTCCCTGTCTCTTGGGAAAATGCACCCATCAAAAAAAATCTCTAAAAAAAGAAAAAAATACATATGCTCAGAAAGTACCTAAGGGCATGCTCTCAATTAATTAGCTGCCTCATACAGGCTCAAGGACCTATAGCAGCTCAGAGATCACACTGTAAGTGGCATTGCCTTGAACCAGCTGTACTTTCTACCTTCTCAAAGGAAACTATTTTCATTTTTGTTTTAAGGCAATCAGTAATTATTAATTACATTATAGCTAACATGATTTAACTGATTACTTTTTAAATGGTACACACATTAACATAAGTGATTTGGGGGCTTGTAGGTGGTGGTAAAGAGCGGACTCCCACATGGCCCAAGGCAGTTCAAGTTCTGGACCTGGCAGCTTGTTTCTCACTTTCTCTCTCTCTCTCTCTCTCTCTCTCTCTCTCTCTCTCTCTCTCTCTCTCTCTCTCTCTCTCTCTCCTTCTCTGGTCAAATTTAAATAAATAAAATAAAGTTAAATAAAATAATTCTTTTTTAAAAAAGTGATTTTTAAAAAATTGTTCACCAGGGACCAGCAGTTAGCATAATGGCTATGTCACTGGACTCCCATGTAGTCAACCGCGGTTCAAGTCCCGGACCCGGTGGCTTAAACTCACGCAGGGCGCGTGTGCGTGCGTGCCCAAGATCCTGAGAGGAGAATGGAAGAGAAGGGATTGCGGCGTGGTCATCTCCCCTGGGGGGTGATTTCTTGCTTTCTGTCTCTCTGTCTCTCTCTGCCTCTTTGGTGAGCTCATGCTCCCTATAGCAAGAACCTCTAAAAAAAATTTGCTCTTTAGTTTAATTTATGTCAATATCTAATTTATAACCCTACATAAAAGTTTGCCTATTCGAAAATGCTTTAAACATTTTTAGGCCATTTAGACAAACCATATTTGGAAAAAACATATTTTAGAAGACAATATTTGGAAAAATGAAGAGGATTAGAAACTATCTTTTTTCACTTACTACTTGAAAATTCTAAGTAGCCTTTGTGGCTAGAATTTTACATATTCCACTTCAGCATTAAGAACACAAAGACTGGGACCAGCAGATGGCATAATGGTTATGTCACTGAATTCCCACATGGCCAACCAAGGTTCTAGTCCTGGACCCTGTGTCTTTAAAATCACACTGGGTGCATGTGTGTACATGCACAAGATCCCAGGAGAATGGAGGAGAAGTGACTGTGGCCTAGCCAACTCCTCTGGGGGGCTGAATTCTCACTTTCCTTCTCACTGTCTCTGTCTCTCTCTTTCTCTGGCGAGTGCACTCACCCTAAAACAAAAACCTCTAAAAAATTTTTTTAAGAAAGAACATAAAGACTGATGAGGCCGGGAACCAGCAGTTAGCATAATGGCTATGTCGCTGGACTCCCACGTAGTCGACCGCGGTTCGAGTCCTGGACCAGGTGGCTTAAAACTCATGCCGGGCGCGTGTGCGTGCGTGCCCAAGATCCCGAGAGGAGAATGGAGGAGAAAGGATTGCGGCGTGACCATCCCCCCTGGGGGGTGATTTCTTGCTTTCTGTCTCTATGTCTCTCTCTGTCTGTCTAGCGAGCGCACGCGCCCTAAAGCAAAATACCTCTCCCCCCCCCCCAAAAAAAAAAGACTGATGAGGTCACTGAGTGGTGTGTTATGTGATGGTTAAGGTGCTAGATTCCCACATGTCTGCTATAGGTCAAGTCCCAGACCTGTGGCTTGAAAATCACACTGGACATGTGTGAGTGTTCCCAAAATACCAAAAGGAGAATAAAGGAGAAGGGATTATTGGGGTGGGAATCACCCTGGGGAGTGATTACTCATTCCTCCTCAGCCCTTGGTCATTCTCAAGCAAGTGCAGGCACCTTATAGCAAAATAAAAACAAATGACAACTAAAAAGAACATAAACACCATGGTGACTGAGTTCTTCTGAGCACAAGTTTTTTATTCTATGATAAGTCTAAAGGGAGCCATGTTGGTTTGTTCTCTTCATCTGATTGGTTAAATATTTAAGCGAAAGTGACTATCGTGATAGTTGAAATAAATCCAGACTCTCCAGAGACCCACTGGCCTCAGTCTTATATAAGCAGTATTCCCTAAGTTTTTCTGTATTTTCCATAGAACCAGTCAACAAATATGCCCTGGGTCAGGCTGAATGCCTCTAGAAGAGTCTACCTTCTAAAATTCCTGAAAAACAGATCCACAGAGTCTCCCAGTGGACATTCCAATGGTGTATTAAAAAAAAAAAAAATCCCAAGTTTGCCTTTGATGATATGAAAAACACGATTCTGATTTTGTTACATGTCCTATTCAAAAACTTGGATTTTAAAACTTTTGATTGATGAAAAAAGAAATGACATTTACATAGTCATTTATTTTGCTGTGCATTCTACTAGTTAAATATCTTACTGACGTTTCATAACAGTTTGATCAGGTAGGTCCTACCGATCCCATTTTACAGATAAAAATTAAGGCTTGCATAGATTGCCTAGATATGGCTAACTAGAGGCAGCTTTATAACCACGACTGAGAATGTGTAGACTCGGGCTGGCTGTGTGGTGCAGTGGCATTTTGCTACTCAAGTGATGCTGGTTCCATAAGAAGATCAGGGGTTCGGTTCCCTGTCAGACTGTATATGCCAGTTGACCGGCTGACTGACTGGATGGGGTGGACGGGAGTGGGATAACAGTGAGAAACCCTGGAGGAGGCTTTTATCTCTCTCTCTCTCTCTCTCTCAAAACAAATAAATTAACTTTAGAAGACGTTTTTAAAAAATAATATCTAGACTTGAATCATGACTTTAGCTTTGCTAATGTTGCAAGATGATACATAACAGTTACCTCTCTGTATCAGCTTCCTCTTCAGCTACATGGGGGAAAATGAGACCTATTTATTGTAAGGAATAAATAAAAACAGTGCCTGGTACGTAACTAAACACTTGATGAAAGTTAGCTGTTATTATTAACCATCCTAAGATCACACAGAGGTTCACATTCTATTCATCATTTCAAGATGTGGCTCCAGAATTCTATTATATTATTCACAACTCAAAGCTCCTTACAATCTGGCCCCTTTCCTATTATGTCATTACTCCTCTAAATATCTTTCTCCCCTAAACAAATAATTTTTGATCAGTTTATTTACTCAGTTAACAAACTGTTGCCAGCTTTCTTTAGCCCAGGCCTGGTGACGAAGCAAGGAGGATGAGACACAGCCCCTTTTCCATGGAGTTTTAACTTCAGTAAGAAAGATGATCGGCCACTGTACTAGTACAGATGAAGATTATAGAGACTCAAATTAGCAAGAATGTGTGCACAGAGGACAGACATACTCAGCCTAGGGGATTCAGAGAAGGCATCACTGATGAGGTGGCTTTAGATTTAGGCTTTAAAGAATGCACAAGAGTGGGACCAGCAGTTGGTACAATGGCTATGTTGCTGGACTCCCATGTAGTCAACCGTGATTTGAGTCCTGGACCCGGTGGCTTAAACTCACACCAGGCGCTTGTGCATGTGTGCCCAAGATACTGAGAGGAGAATGGAAGAGAAGGGATTGTGGCGTGGCCATCTTCTCTGGGGGGTGATTTCTCACTTTCTGTCTCTCTGTCTTTCTGGAGAGCACACACACCCTATAACAAAAACCTCTCAAAAAAAAAAGGAATGCACAAGAGTAATATATGAATTGCTATAATTACACTTTTTTATGGTATATTTTATATTTACAGTATACTCACATGTATATACGATTAGTACTATAGTATATACTTATACAATTTTACTCTTTTTTTAAGGTTTTGCCATAGAGCGTGTGTGCTCACCAGAGACATAGAGACAGTGAGAGGGAAAGTGGGAAATAACCCTCCCCAGGAGAATGGCATTGCCACAACCCCATATCCTGCATTCTATTTAGGTATGCATGCACATGCATATGATGTGATTTTTTTTTCCTTTTCTTTTTTTTTTTTGGAGAGGTTTTTGCTATAGGGCGTGTGCGCTTGCCAGACAGACAGAGAGAAACAGAGAGACAGAAAGTGAGAAATCACCCCCCAGGGGGGATGGCCATGCTGCAATCCCTTCTCCTCCATTCTCCTCTCGGGATCTTGGACACGCACGCCACGCGCCCGGCGTGAGTTTAAGCCACCGGTCCGGGACTCGAACCATGGTCGACTATGTGGGAGTCCAGTGACATAGCTATTACACTAACTGCTGGTCCCAGCTGATGTGATTTTCAAGCCGCCAGGTCCAGGACTCAAACCATGGTTGCTATGTGAGAGTCCAGCACCTTACCCACTATGCCACCTGCTGGCCGCTACTATCATACTCCTTTTTTCGAGGGGGGAGGAGGAAGGAGTGTATGCTTTCATTTTTATTTAAAAAAAAGTTTTTTACAGTGTATAACATTTCTTTTTCCAGCACCGTTACCATGCATATCAGTCAAGACAAAGGCATTACTATCCACATCAGCAGCAGCAAATAGCTTTTATGTTTTTTCAGATTATCATTATTACTTCTTAAAATTCTCATTTTTAAAAAACATTCAATCACTATACATCATTTGGCTTGTAAAGAGAATTTACCTAACATGAAATACTTCTCAGAGTACTCCAGTTGAGAATACTATACATGCTATCACCAACAGGTAATACCCAATTTCTGTGTCCCACAAAAATCATGCCTTGCTATTTTTTCTCCTGCTTTCCTTCTCTTTACTCTTCTCTTCTTCTCCCCTCCCCCCTCCACTGTTCTACACTGTTTTTAGTGTCTGTAACTATTTTCACTGCTTTTATGCCCTCCAATATTTGGATCTCTACCACAGAGTATAGATAGTATATATTAAGTGGATACATATAATATCTTTCTTTCATAACATGGCTTGCTCTACTCAGTAATAGATCTTCCATGTTTGACCACTTTCTATCAAATGCCAGGGTCTTATTTTTTATGACTGATTAGTATTCCATAGAGTGTATGTGCCACACTTTTTCAATCCATTCATATGTTTGTGGACATTTAGGTTGGTTGCATGTCTTAGCAATCATAAATAATTTTACAATAAATATTGATGTGCAAACACTTTTCTGACTGAGCATTCTTCTGTCCTTTGGGTTGATGTCCAGAAGGGGGATTGCTGTATTAAATGGTAGTTCTATTTGTAAATCTTTTAGAAACCTCTATATTGTTTCCCACAGTAGCTAGACCAATTTACATCCCCACCAACAGTGTAGGAGAGTTCCCTTTACACCACAACCCTGCCAACACTTCTCACTTTTTGTATTTTTAATCTTGGCCATTCTGAGAGGGCTCAGGTGGTATCTCACTGTGGTTTTAATCTGTATCTCCCTTGTGACGTGGAATGTTGAGCATTTCCCCATATACTTTTTGGCTGTTCATACATCTTCCTTAGAGAGATTTTTGTTCACCTCATTTTCCCATCTTTTAATTGAGTTGATAATTTTTTTTTCAGGTAAGCTACTTGAGTTCCCTGTGTGTTCTGGTTATTGGTCCCTTATCTGAGGCATACTTTACAAAAATATTCTCCCATTCTGAGGGTTGTTGATTCACACTAATTACTATGTCTTTGCTGTGTAGAAACTTCTTAATCTGATATAATCCCACTTGTCTATTTTGGGGATTATTGCCTGTGCTTTGGGAGTCTTATTTAACAAATCTTTGCCTATCCCAATGTCTCCCAGAGTTTCCCCAGTGTTTTCCACCAGCAGTTTTATAGTTCAAGGTCTTAGGTTCAGATCTTTGCTCCATCTTGAGTTGATTCTTGTTAATGGTGAAAGTTGGGGATTTAGTTTCATCTTTCTGCAGGTAGATACCCAGTTTTTTCAGTTCCATTTGCTAAAGAGGTTTCCTTTTCCCACTGATTGACTGGTGTCCTTTGTCAAAAGTCAATTGGCTGTAACTTTTGGAATTTATTTCTGGGATCTCTAGTCTACTCCATTGGTTCACCTATCTGGCTTTTTCCCCCCAATACCATACTGTTTTGATTATTACAGCTTTATAGTATATTTTGGGGTCAGGGAGTGAGATGCTGCCCACACCACTCTTCTTGCGCAAGATTGCTTTGACAATCTTTTATGATTTCAGACAGATTCTATGATTGTCTTTTCTCAATCTGTAAAGAATGTCTCTGGTATTTTGATTGGAATTGTGTTAAATATGTAGATTAATTTGATTATAATTGCCATTTTGATTATATTAATTCTTTCAAACCAGAAACATGGAATGTCCTTCCACTTTTTTTGTGTCATTTTCAATTTCTTTTTAAAGATTTTCATAGTTTCCTTTGTAAAGATCTTTGACTTCCTTAGTTAGGTTTATCCCTAAGTATCTTAGTCATTTTGTGGCTACAGTAAAAGGGATTCCTTTCTTTATATCTACCTCATTCAAATTGTTTGTATATAGAAATGCTATAGATTTTTGGATGTTGATTTTGTATCCTGCCACTTTACTGTATTCCTTTATTATTTTTGAGAAGTTTTTTCATGGAAACCTTTGGGTCTTCTAAGTATACCATCATGTCATCTGTGAATATATTTTCAACTCCTCTTTGCCTATTCAAATGCCTTTTATATTATTCTCTTTTCTGATTGCATTGGCTCAGACTTCCAGCACTATATTGAAAAGAAGTGCAGAAAGAGGGCAGCCTTGTCTAGGACCAGGTTTTAGTGGAAAAGCTTTTAGCTTTTCCCTATTCAGTATAATGTTAGCTATAGGTTTTCATAGATGGCTTTTATTGTGTTGAGAAATGACCTTTCTATACCAGTTTCTCAGTAGTCTTAATAATGAAAGGATGTATTTTATCAAATGCTTTCTCTGCATCAGTTGAAAAGGATTATATGGTTTTTATCTTTCTTTTCATTAATATAGTGTATTATATTTATGGTTTTGCATATGTTGCACCATCCTTGCATCCCTGGCATAAAGCCTACCTGGTCATGATGTATAATCTTTTTTATAGGCTGTTGGACATGATTTGAGAGTTTCTTGTTGAGAATTTTTGCATCCATATTCATCAGAGATATTGGTCTGTAGTTTTCCTTTTTTTTCATGTCTATATCTGTTTTGAGAATGAGGATAATGGAAGTTTCATTAAATGAATTTGGGAGATTTCCTTCCTTTTGGGTCTTTAGAAATAATTTGAGTAGAATGGGGGTTAACTCTTCCTTAAAAGTTTTGCAGAATTCAGAAGTGAAGCCATAATGACCTGGGCTTTTCTTTGTCAGAGATTATTACTGATTCAATCTCATGGCTTGTTATGGTCTATTTAGGTTTTCTATGTCCTCCTGATTCAATCTTGGTAGGTTATATGCATCCAGGAATATATCATCTCCTCCATGTTCTCTTGTTTTTTGGCATATGGTTGCTTACAGAATCCTCTAATGATGTTTTGTATTTCTATTGTGTCTGTTGTAATGTTTCCTGTTTCATTACATATTTGATTTATCTGGTTTCTTTTTTTCTTTGTATCAGTCTAGCTAATGGTGTGTCAATCTTCTTAATGTTTTCAAAGAACCAGCTTTTGCTTTCATTTTTTTAGTATAGTTCATTTATTTTTCCTTTCATTTATTTCTGCTCACATCTTTATTATTTCTTTTTGCCTGGCATTGTTTTGTTTTGTTTTGTTTTTCCAATTCCCTGAAGCATGATGTTATGTTGTCTATTTCTCACCTTTCCATCTTTTTCTTATGCACACTAATTGCTATGAATTTCTCTCTTATGACTGCTTTGTGGTGTGCCACAGTTTATAAAAAGTTGTGTACTCATTATCATTTGTTGCCATAATTTTTTTATTTCAGACTTAATTTCTTCAGTAGTTAAAAAGTCATTACGAAGTAGGTTATTTAGTTTCCATGTGTTTGTGTATTTTTGAGGATTTTTCTTGAAATTAATATCAAGTTTAATTCCGTCATGGTCAGAGAATATGTTTGATATAGTTTCTATCCCTTTGAACCTGTAAAGGCTTGATTTGTGTCCAATCATATGGTCGATCTTTGAAAAGTTTCCATGTGGAAGTGAGAAAAATGTATATTTTGTGGTGTTAGGGTGGAAAGTTCTATAGATGTCTGTCAAGTCCATTTGATTTATAGTATCACTTAAATCCTCTATCTGTCTGATTATGTTTTGTCTAGAAGATCTGTCTAAAGGAGATAATGGGGTGTTGAGATCCCCAACAATTATAGTGTTGCAACCTATTCTTCCTTTTAGCTCCAGCAGTCTTTCCTTCATGTATTTAGGTGCTCCTGAGTTGGGTGCATAGCATAGATAGGTATAAGCATACTGTCTTCTTGATGAATTAGCCAATTTACTATTATATAATGTCCTTCTTTGTCTCTTCTTACAATCTTTGTCTTGAAGCCTATTTTGTCTGAAATCAGAATTGCAACTCCAGCCCTTTTTTGATTTCCATTTGCATGGAATATCTCTTTCCAGCCTTTCACTTTTAGTCTATGTATGTCTTTATCCATTAGGTACGTTTCTTGTAAGCAAAAGATAGAGAGTTTCTGGTTTTTTATCCATTCAACCTATCTGTGTCTCTTGATTGGAGAATTTAATTCACTAACTTTCAATGTTACTATCGATATTTCCTGACACTAAGTGAGCCATTTTTTGGGTTTTCTTTTGTTTTCTTATATCTGTCCATATAACTTTTTAGTTTTCCTGGTATAGCACTCCCTTCAGAACCTCTTGAAGAGCTGACCTGCAGTTGGTAAATTCTTTCAGGTATGGTTTATCCAAGAATGTTTTTATCTTTTTTTTTCCCATATGAAGGATAATCTTGGAGAGTATAGTATTCTTGGTTGAAATTGTTTTCCATTTAACATTTTGAATATATTTCTACATTCTTTCTTTGTGTGCATTGTTTCTGACAAGAGGTCTGATGTTAGCCTGATGGGATAACCTTTGTGAATAACTTTACATTTCCCTCTTGCCAATTTTAGTATCCTGTCTTTGTGGTTTTGGCCAATCTAACTGTGATGTGCCCTCAAAAGGATCTTCTTGGGTTGATTCTATTGGGGTCCTATGTATTTCTTGGGTCTGGATATTTGAATGCCTCTCTAGGTTTGGAAAGTTTTCTTCCAGGATTTCATGGAATAAATTATCAATGCCCTTATTTTCTTCTGGATGTTTGGACATTTGGTGGTATCTAGAATTTCTCATATATTGTCCCTACCCGGGGGACAGTCAAACAGGTTTCCTGAGGGAAGGAGTGAGAGCCGGGACAAGTGGTGCAGTGTTACAACACGGAGACAACACAGTGTCTTCAGGGTCGTCCATTTATTGTGGGCAGCACGGTATAGTACAGAGACGACACAGTGTTACAACTCTTCAGGGTCTTCCGGAGATGATGCAGTGTTACGGCTCTTCAGGGTCTTCCGGGTCGTCTGGAGACGATGCAGTGTCAGCTCTTCAGGGTCCTCAGGGTCATCTGGCGATTGTGGGCCAGGCATCGTGGTTATATATATGCTGGTGGGCTGTGATTGGTTGTAAAAGGTGGGTTATGATTGGGGTTGTAAAAGGTGGGTTATGATTGGTTGCTTTTGGACCAATCATGAGGTGCCGGATATGCAAATCTGAGGGATTCTAGTGGCCAATCAGAGCAAGGTTTCGAAGGTCAGGTTTTTTGAAGGGACCCAATCATGGCAATTGTTTGCTCTCTGAGAAACCTCGGCAGACTCGCTTGTGCGCAGCCTCCCACAATATATTATCTTCATTTTTTTTCATTGTTTTCTCAGTCTTTTTGATAACTTTTTGTAGGCCAGAAGATTTTGTTTTCCACACTCCAGATTCAATCTTCTGTGTGATCTAATCTACTTTTAATACTTTCAGGGGAGGTTTTAATTTCCTGTATCATATTCTTCATCTCTAACAATTCCGTTTGATTCTTTTTTATGGTTTCTCTTTTCTATTGCATATCATTTAGTTTTGTCACTATAAATATTCTGAATTGTTTATCTGACTTTTCTATGAGTTCCATTGTGTTGTCTGTGGGTGATGAAGAGTTGATGTTTTCCCTTGGGGGAGAGACATTTTGTTGGTTGCTCTTATTTCTTGTGCCTCTGCAATGATTTCTAGTCACCTGGTGGTCTATATGTTCTAAATTAACATTCAAAAATGTGTGAGATTAGGCAATTGGCAATCTCTCTTCTGCTCCCCCCTCCCCATTGCTCACCAGTATCTTGACCTGCTGCCACTGGTCCTGGGTGGCCCCAAATACTCATTGTTTCTAGAGAACTGGTGCATCTGAAACTGAGCCCCTGAGCTTCAACTCAGTAACAAAGAAGAGATCCCTCGAGGCTAGCCCTACACAAAAACACCTAAGTACTGAGAGTTCAAAGGTGAGTGGCCCAGGGGACTTTAACAGGTCCCAGACAGTAAGCCCTCCAGCCACAGGCAGTAGGCAAGTCCTTACTATTGTAGTCTTAAAGTATAAGATTTTCAAGTTAAAATTTAATTGAGAGTTCTAGTTGAACTCTATCAATATTCTGGAGAGTCTGGTTTGCAGCAAGTATTTGATGAGTAAATGGATATTGATGAGAAAGGTGCTTATCAGGAAATAGTACTTACAAGATTTTACTCTTACCTTTTTTATATGTTGCAGGACAAACAAATAAGATGTATAATTTACCCATGTGCTGTCCAGTGAATCAATAAGAGAACTGAATTCAAACTCAATAGAATTTTTTTCACTTCTAATCTTTAGTTTTAGCCACACCGGGCAGACTCAGTCTCAAAAGACCTCCATACTTCTGTGCCACGCCATTATAATTTAAATAGAATAACTAATGGCTGGGAACTAGTGTACACAAAGAACAAATTAAAAATAAAGGTATTTATTCTCTTGTGTTGATTTTACTTATTCCACTTATTTTCCTCAGATTGATCTAAAATGTCTCAGGCAATTGAACCAGACAGAAAAAATACATATCTCACACTGTTATCTTCAATGACAGTCACAATCTGAATACATTTTATTGAAAGTAATTTAGCATTGACTGGTTAAATATACAAACTACCCATCTGAATTGAAGATATTGCCAGACTTCTTCAAATTAGGGGAAAAGCATAAACGTTTGTCTTAGAAGGCAATTTAAATGTAAAAATGAAATAAATGATCTAAATTTAAAATACTTTATTCTCTCTATCACAGTGGTGACAGCAGCTGCATTTTCTTTATCCAATTTTAATATTTAAAAAAGCTAATTATTTTTTAACAATACTTTGAGGAAAGGTATGCCTTCTTAACCCTTACCCTTTTTGATCCACAAGAGTATATTTTAAGTGATTTCTTAAAGTTTATTTATTTATTTAAGCTTTTTTTTTTTTTTTTTTTTTTCTGTAGAGTGTGTGTGCTTGCCAGAGAGAGATAGAGAGAAAGTGAGAAGTCAACCCCCAGGGGACTGGCCATACCACAATTCTTTCTCCTCTATTCTCCTCCCAGAAGTTTGGTCACACACTTCTGCGTCTAGGATGTTTTAAACCATGGAGTCTAGAACTCAAACCAGTCGGATCCATCTGCTTTAGCCTCCATGCCACCTGCAGGCCCCAAAAGTATATATATTTTTTTCAATTTATTTATTTGCATTCATTCTCTGAACATCATTACAGCATACAAAATGAGATTTTCCATCCAAATTACACTATATATTGTCTCAATCAAGCACATCAACAAACATGTTATTGTCAGCAAATGATCTTCCATTTCTTGTCTTCTGTATGTTTTGCCTTTTTCCCCCCATCCTAGATTCTCTATCTCTTACCCTCTGCCATCTCCCACTCTCCTCCCACAGTCTCTGGTAACTATGTTTGCTTTCTATACTGTTTTCTCCTCACATTTTATTGTAACGCCAAAGACCCTAATCAATCCAAATACCCTCATAGCAAACACAGGTGATACCCACATTTCCATGAACACAAGTCTTACTTTACGCATCCTATAAAGTAGTACCTAGCTGTGGCTACATATCCTACTGCAGTCATTGAATAGATATATATTTTTTTTCTGAAACTTTTTTTTTTGTAACTCAATTTACATTCCTTCCCTAAGCTTCATCACAGCATACAAAATGCAATCTCCCATCCAGTACACACTGCATAGTGATACAATCATGCACATTACAAAAAATTTTCCATTACTAGTTCCTAGAATTACTTCCACCCCTCTTTCTGACCCTCTGTCCCTTCCCACCCTTCTCTCACACCACCTCCGGTGTCTACAATTGTCCTTCATTCCCTTCCCACCCACGTTGCATTGATCACACAATTTCCTACATAATGTAACTGCTTACAATGGTGAGTTCACTCATTACTACTAAGAAAACCAGTTTTAACTTAACTCAAAGAAATGCCAAGGAACTTTGCTTAAAGCCAGGAAACAAGTTAGGATTCTGTTCAAATGGAAGGTGCATGAACCTATCAGTCTCATGTACTTTTATCTTCTGTTCTGGTTCAATTTTCCTGATTAAAATTCTGGGATATAGTATTCAACTCCAGACTTGTCCCTCTGATTAAGTTGGCCACTTTCATAGTTTCTTGACTCTTATTTCTGTGTGTCTGTGTTTAATTTTCTTGATACAGCACACCCTTGAGAACTTCTTGGAGATCTGGTCTGGTGCTGGTAAATTCTTTCAGGTTTTGTTTATCGGAGAATGTTCTTGTCTTTTCTTCCCACCTGAAAGATAATCTTGCCGGGTACAGTATCCTTGGCTGAAATTGCTTCTCTCGTAACACTTTGAATATATTTTCCCATTCTCTCCTCGCTCGCATTGTTTCTGATGAGAGATCTGCTGTTAGCCTGATGGGATGTCCTTTGTAGGTAACTTGATGTTTCTCTCTTGCCAATCTTAGTATCTTGTCTTTGTCTGCGGTCTTGGTCAACCTGGCTATAATGTGTCTTGGAGAAGATCTTCTTGGGTTGATTCTATTTGGGGTCCTTTGTATTTCCTGGGACTGGATCTTCGAATGCCTCTCTAGGTTTGGAAAGTTTTCTTGCAGGATTTCATGGAATAGATTATCAATGCCCTTATGGGTCTCTTCACCTTCTGGAATGCCAATTATCCGGATATTTGGACGTTTGATGGTATCCAGTACTTCTCGCATATCATTCTCAAATTTTTGAGCCATTTTCTCAGTCTTCGTGGTGGACTTTTCTAAGCCAGCCATTTTCTCTTCTACATCTGAGATTCTATTTTCTGAATGATCTAGTCTGCTTTTAATACTTTCAAGGGAGATTTTGACTTCTTGTATTACAGACTTCATCTCTAGCAGTTCCGTTTGAGTCTTTTGTAAAGTGTGTAATTCCTCTTTTAGGTCTTGCAAGAATTTCCTCATCTCCTGGAACTCGGCAACTTCTTTCTCCTTTCTCTTTAGCAGTTCATTATCTCTCTTTTCTTCCATCTCTGTTAGCTTCGACATTACGAATGTTCTAAATTCCTTATCAGACATTTCCATGACTTTCACCGAACTACTTGTGGATGAAGGAGAGTTACTCTTTTCCATTGGAGGAGAGGTATTTTCTCGTTTTCCCATATTTCTCGTGATCCGACGGTGATTTCTTGTCATCTGATGAATGGCGTGTTTCTTTCAAATTCTTGAAGTTAAGCCTCAATGTTCAGGAGCAAGCAGACAGAGGTGTTCTAGAATCTGATTGCCGTTCTGTTGTGATCGCTGGTGCAGCAGATTCAGTAGATATTGGATGGAGAGACAAGAAAAAGGAAAATGAAAAAGAGAGAGAGAAACAACAACAAAAAGAGAGAAAAAAGACAAAAAATAAAAAATAAAAAATTATAATTGCTTTTCTTTTTTTTTTTAAAGAAAAAAATCACAAAATAGAAAAACGCGCGGCGCGCTTGTGACACAGAGACAGAGACACAGAGACACAGAGACACAGAGACAGAGATAGAAGGCCAGAGGGGCTCCCTACCACACTAGCTTTGCTTGCTGGAGGCTGAATTATGAGTAGAAAATCTTCATTTCTCCTGTGCCCTGAAATATCTAGTTCCCAGTTTCCATGAGGAATCTTTTCAGAGAATGGCTCAACTCTCCTGCCACAGCGACTCGAGATCCCATTCCTGGAGCAAGGCTAAATCGAAGCTGTCCATGGTGGGAGGTGTCAGCGCCGCCGCCGCCTCTACCGCCGTTGCTGCCGCCGCCGAGGCTCGGGCCGCCCGCGCGCCGCTCGCCGGCTCGCGCGCAGGCACACTCCCAAAAGTATATTTTAAAAGGAGGTTTTAAATTATCTCTGTTTATCTTTAATCCAATAAGTACAGAGGGAAAAAAATAGCCTGACTAGTACTATAGTTGAAATTTTAAATACTTTCAAATAGCAGACATGGACTCTCTGACATTTTTCTGAGAGGTTTAATGTTTAACTTTTTAGTGGCCCTTTCTTGGGAGAAAGGAGAGGTATGACCCAGCATTTGATAGTGTAGCCCTCGAGAGCCAGAAACCTGGGTCATGGTCCTATGATAAGCGTTGTCTCCCTGGGCAAGTTGACTTAATTCAGCTAAGGCTGGTTTTCATATCTGTGAAATGAGACTGATGAAAGCACCTGCCCGATGTGTGAGATGAGCTTCTGCCACACAATGAGCCCTCTACAAATTTGTGTTTGTAGTAATAGAAAGTACATATCTCCCCATTGGTTTCAGAACATAAATTTAGTTGTTAAAACTCCTCATCTTATAAATGTCCAAGGGATACCACTTTTTTTTTGGGGGGGGGGGGGGGGTAAGGTTTTTGCCACAGGGTGTGTGTGCTTGCTGGAGAGAGACAGAGAGGGGTTTAAGTAAGAAATCACCCCCAAAGGGGTATGACCATGCCTCAATCCTTCCTCCTCCATCCTCCTCTCAGGACTTTGGGCATACATGCACAGGCACTCAGTGTGATTTTCAAGCCACCAGGTCTGGGGCTTGATCCATGGTCCACCATGTAGGACTTCAGTGCCTTAACCACCATGCCACCTACTGGCCCCAGGACTACCACTTTTTTTTTTTTTGAGAGGTTTTCGCTATAGGGCGCATGCACTCGCCAGACAGACAGAGGAGAGACATAGAGACAGAAAGCGAGAAATCACCGCCCAGGGGGGATGGTCACACCGCAGTCCCTTCTCTTCCATTCTCCTCTTGGGATCTTGGGCACGCACACACACGCACCCGGCGTGAGTTTTAAGCCACCGGGTCCGGGACGTGTACCGCGGTCGACTACGTGGGAGTCCAGCAACATAGCCATTACGCTAACTGCTGGTTCCCAGGACTACCACTTTTAGAGCTAGAAATATACCCAATTATAGTAACAGTAATGAGAAAATTCCCACCAAGGAACACAGTCAACAACTTATTTTATCATCTAAATTTCTGCTTTTCGATTCATATACCATGGCAGATCATTTCCCCTTAATATACCATTAAATGATTACTCAAGAAATGACCAGAAGGAAGTTATTAGTAAAATCCAAGGAGCTCTCAGCAAGGTATTAATCTTACTATTGTTCTGTTTTTCTAAAGAATCTCACATGACACCATAACGATATCTCTGTGTTCTTATAGTTTGAGGCACTACACTACAGATGCTCCTTGAGTTTCAGTGAGATTACATCCAATAAACCCATCATAAAATAAAAAATATAAACTAAAAATGCATTTAGATTACCTAACCTGCTGAACATTACAGCTTAACCTAGCCTAACTTAGACACTCAGAATATTTACATGTTTAGCCCATATTTAGGCAAAAGCATCTGACACAAATATAATATAATTAATATAATGAAATGCTAAATATCTCATGAATTTTACAGAATATGCTATTAAAAGTGAAAGCCAGAGTGGTTATAGGGGCAGTTGAAGTAGAGTTTCTACTGAATGTATATAATTTTCATGAAGTTGAATAGTTGGGCCAACTCCATGGCCTGGTCATTAAGGCAGATGGATCCCAAGTGGCCAACTATGCAGTTGAAGTCCAGGACCCAAGTGGCTTGAGAAAAATGTCAGACAAGTGGGGATGCATGCCCAAAATCCTGAAAGGAGGGAGAGACAGAGGGGAAGGGATTGCAGGATGACCGTTTCTCATGAAGAGTGCTTTCTCTTCTCCCTCTCTCTCCGTCTCTCTGTCTCTTTCTCTAGGAAGTTCATGGATCCTTTACCCGCCCCCCCCCCAAAAAAAAAAGAAAGAAAGAAAAGAAAAAGAAAAAGAAAAAGAAAGAAAAAAAAAAAGAAAAAGAAAAAAAAAAAATGTAAAAGGAATCATCATAAATTTGGAACCATCAGAGTGTATGTGTGAGGGTAGGGGTCAAAGACAAAGGGAATCGGATCCTGCTCTTAAGGAGCTCTGGATACTCTCAGTGAGATGAGGACATTGCCATTTGTGAACACTAAGCTTAGAAAAGTGCCATGATGAAAGTCTTGGTTAGCAAAAGATTCCCAATGATAGGACCAGCAGTTAGCGTAATGGCTATGTCACTGAACTCCCATGTAGTCAACCACGGTTCAAGTCCCAGACCCGGTGGCTTAAACTCACGCTGGGCACGTGTGCGTGCGTGCCCGAGATCCCGAGAGGAGAATGGAGGAGAAGGGATTGCGACATGGCCATCCCCCTGGGGGGTGATTTCTCTCTTTCAGTCTCTCTGTCTCTCTCTGTCTTTCTGGCGAGTGCATGCTCCCTATAGCAAAAACCTTTCAAAATAAATAAATAAATAATAAAATATAATGATATCACAGTTAACAATATCTGTTATCTATTATTTCCCATAAATATAGAGACAAGCAGATCTATTGTCTGATCTCAGCAGATCAGATAAAAGCTTTTTATTTGTGCCACCACTTCTCTGCAGCTAGGACGGTATCTTTGGGGAACTAGTGAGTCCTACAGGCTGCGGCAACTCACATTTCTGGTTGATAGGAGACACCAAGCCAACCTTTTGCTTTTCTACCCCAACATATCCAGGTTCATTTCAAAGACAGTTTCCTGGCTAGGACTACCATACATTTTTTTCGCACTTACTCCCAATTTCCCAGAGTGCATCATCATCCCTGCTACTGGCCATTATATCAAGAAAGAAAAGCCTGCTTGGGGTAGGATCATATTTCCAGCTGTGGCAGAATAATGACAGTAGCAGTTGGATTAAAACTTGTTTCGTAAAAGATCCCTCCAAATGATAAAATAGGTAATGAACTTCACCCCTCATGTGGTGCTTCAGGAGGCAAGTTAGTAGAGGAGAAGAGTATCACCTCTGGAATCTTTATTTTTTTAATTTTTTATTTTTATTATCATCATAATCTTCTTTATATTACATTGGATTAGATATAACTTCACTGTGTATTACATTGCTTTTTCAAAAGGGAATGCCATGCATGTCAGTTAATACAGAGACATTAATCTCCCCGCCTCAACATTCAATATCTTTTCTATGATTTTCCCAATTATTATCATTATTATTCTAATTATTTTTAAAACAATCAATCACTATTTCTCATTTTGCTTGTAAAAAGACTTTACCCATCATGAAATACTTCTCAGACCAATCCAGTTGAGAATACTATACATGTCATCATCAACAGGTAATAAGCCATATCTGTTTCTCACTAACGTCCTGCCTCTCTCTTGTTCTCTTGCTCTCTTTCTCTATCCTCTTCTCTTCACCCCCCCCCCATTCCACACTGTCCTATTCTCGTTAAGTACCTTCACTACTTTTATGTCCTCCAATTTTTCGCTCTCTACCATAGAGTGTGGATAGTCGGTATATATTGAGTGGATACATACAATATCTTTCTTTCATAGTCTGGCTTACTTCACTCAGTAATAGATCCTCCATATCTGACCACTTTCTATCAAATGCCAGGGTCTTGTTATTTTTTATGGCTGAGTAGTATTCCATAGAGTATATATACCACACTTTTCCAATCCATTCATCAGTTTGTGGGCATTTAGGTTAGTTCCATGTCTTGGCAATTGTGAATAATGCTGCAATAAACATTGATGTGGAAGCACTTTCCTGACTGAGCATTCTCCTGTCTTTCAGGTAAATACCCAGAAGTGGGATTGCTGGATCAAATGGCAGTTCTATTTGTAGATCTTTGAGGAACCTCCATATTGTTCTCCACAGTGGTTGAACTAGTTTACATTCCCACCAACAGTGTAGGAGTGTTCCCTTTTCACCACATCCCTGCCAACACTTATCACTTTTTATATTCTTAATCTTTGCCATTCTGACGGGTTAGGTGGTATCTCATTGTGGTTTTTATCTGCATCTCCCTTATGATGAGGGATGTTGAGCATTTCCTCGTATGCTTTTTGGCTATTCATATGTCTTTCTTAGAGAGATTTTTGTTCAGCTCATTTCCCCATCTTTTAATTGGGTTAATCAATTTTTTTTGTATAAGACACTTGAGTTCCCTGTGTATTCTGGTTATCAGTCCCTTGTCTGAGGCATATTTAACAAAAATATTTTCCCATTCTGAGGGTTGTCGGTTCACACTTGTTATTGTGTCCTTTGCTGTGCAGAAACTTCTTAGTCTAATATAGTCCCAATTGTCTATTTTAGGGATTGTTGCCTGTGCTTCAGGAGTCATATTTAAGAAGTCTTTGCCTACTCCAATGTCTCCCAGAGTTTCCCCAGCATTTTCCACCAGTAGTTTTATTGTTTGAGGTCTTAGGTTCAGATTTTTGATCCATTTTGAGTTGATTGTTGTTAATGGTGAAAGATGGGGGTTCAGTTTCATCTTTCTGCAGGTGGATATGCAGTTTTTCCAGCACCATTTACTAAAGAGGTTTTCCTTTTCCCAATGGATTGACTGATATCCTTTGTCAAAGATCAGTTGGCTATAAGCTTTGGGGATTATTTCTGGGGTCTCTATTCTCTTCCATTGGTCCACATGTCTGTTTTTATACCAATACCATGCTGTTTTGATGACCACAGCTTTATAGTATATCTTGGGATCAGGGAGTGATATGCCTTCTACTCCATTCTTCTTGCGCAGGATTGCTTTTGCAATACGAGGTCTTTTATGATTCCAGACAAATTGTATGATTGTCTTTTCTAGATCTGTAAAGAATATTTCTGGTATTTTGATTGGAATTGCATTAAACATGTAGATTAATTTGGGTAGAATTGCCATTTTGATTATGTTAATTCTTCCAATCCAGGAGCATGGGATGTCCTTCCAGTTTTTTATGTCACTTTCAATATCTTTTTTAAGATTTTTGTAGTTTTCTTTATAAAGGTCTTTGACTTTCTTAGTTAGGTTTATCCCGAGGTATCTTATACACCTTGTGGCTATGGTGAAAGGGATTCCTTTCTTCAGCTCTGCTTTGTTCAACTTGTTGTTCATAAATAGAAATGCTATAGATTTTTGGATATTGATTTTGTATCCTGCCACCTTACTGTATTCACTTATTATTTCAGGAAGTTTTTTTCATGGATACCTTTGGGTCTTCTAAGTATACCATCATGTCATCTGCAAATAAAGATATTTTCAACTCTTCTTTGCCTATTCGAATGCATTTAATATTGTTCTCTTCTCTGATGGCAATAGCTAAGACTTCCAGTACTATATTAAATAGCAGTGGAGAAAGTGTGCAGCCTTGCCTAGTACCTGTTTTCAGAGGAAAAGCTTTCAGCTTTTCCCCATTCAGTATAATGTTAGCTGTAGGTTTTTCATAGATTGCTTTTATTGTGTTCAGAAATGACCCTTCTATACCAATCTTACTGAGAGTCTTAATCATAAAAGGATGTTGTATTTTGTCAAATGCTTTCTTTGCATCAATTGAGATAATCATATCATTTTTATCTTTCTTTCTGTTAATGTGGTGTATTACATTTATGGTCTTGTGTATATTGAACCACCCTTGCATCCCTGGTATAAAGCCTACCTGGTCGTGATGAATGATCTTTGTTATATGTTGTTGGATACAATTTGCGAGTATCTTGTTGAGAATTTTTGCATCTATATTCATCAATGATATTGGTCTATAGTTTTCCTTTTTTGTCATGTCCTTATCTGTTTTGGGGATGAGGATGATGGAGGCTTCATAAAATGAATTTGGAAGGTTTCCTTCCTTTTGAATCTTTAGAAATAATTTTAGTAGGATAGGGGTTAACTCTTCCTTAAAAGTTTTGTAGAATTCACAAGTGAAGCCATCTGGACCTGGGCTTTTCTTTGTTGGGAGGTTATTTGTTACTGATTCAATCTCCTGGTTTGTTACAGGTCTATTCAGATTCTCTATGTCCTCCTGATTCAATCTTGGTAGATTATATGCATCTAGGAATTTGTCCATCTCCTCCAGGTTATCTTATTTGTTGGTGTATAGTCGCTCATAGTATCCTCTAATGATATTTTGTATTTCTGCTATGTCTGTAGTAATATTGCCTGTTTCATCACATATTTGATTAATCTGATTTCTTTCTTTCTTCTTCTTGATCAGTCTAGCCAATGGTGTGTCGATCTTGTTAATCTTTTCAAAGAACCAGCTTTTGCTTTCATTTATTTTCTGTATGGTTCATTTATTTTCTATTTCATTTATTTCTGCTCGAACCTTTATTATTTCTTTTCGCCTGGCATTTTGGGGGTTTGTTTGTTGTTGTTTTTCCAATTCTCTGAGGCATGATGATAAGTTATCTATTTGCCATCTTTTCTTATGCGCACTAATTGCTATGAATTTCCCCCTTATGACTGCTTTTGCTGTGTCCCATAGATTCTGGACACCTCTGTACTCATTATCATTTGTTTCCATAAATGTTTTTTATTTCAGCCTTAATTTCTTCAGTAGTGAAGAAGTCCTTCAGAAGTAGGTTGTTCAGTTTCCATGTGTTCGTGTATTTTCGGGGTCGTTTCTTGAAATTAATCTTGAGTTTAATTCCATCATGGTCAGAGAAGATGCTGGATACAGTTTCTATGCCTTTGAATCTGTAAAGGCTTGATTTTTGTCCTAACATATGATCTATCTTTGAAAAGGTTCCATGTCGGGGTGACAAAAATGTATATGTTGTGGATGTAGGGTGGAAAGTTCTATAGATATCTGTCAAGCCCATTCGATTTATAGTATCATTTAAGTCCTGTATCTCTCTATTTATTTTCTGTCTAGAAGATCTGTCTATAGGAGATGATGGGGTGTTGAGATTCACCTCTGGAATCTTAAAGCATGTACTCTGCCACTTTGAGTTTTGCCAATAATACCTCTATATTCGTTATTTTTTTGTTCCTCAGTTTCCACACGTAGAAAATGGAGGCAACAAAAGTGGCTATCTCAGAAGGTTGTTGTGGGCTTAAGTGAAATAAGGCACAGTAAAGCCTTAGCCTGAGAATGTAAGTTCCATGAGGGTGACAGAGGTTTGACTTCATGCTTATATATCCAATTTAGTGTAACGGTTTTTATAGTGTGGTCTGAGGACTCCAAGGGTCCACAAGACTCTACATGAAGTCAAAACTATTTTTGTAAGAGTACTAAGACATCATTTACTCTTTTCACTATCATTACCACATTCATGTAAAATGGAGTTTACCTAAAGCTACTAGCAATAGATAGAATGCCAAAGTAGATAAGGGAATCCAACTGTGTTCTATTAACACAGACATTAAAGAAATTTGCAAGATTTTAAATCAATGTGACATTTCTCACTAGCTTTTTTGTTTATTTTGGAATAGTCTTTTACATAAAAATATATTATTTATGTTAACATGTAATGGGTTTGTGTTATTATTGTTAAGTGAGTTAATGGATACATATTTTAAATATTCCACTTTTAATTTCTAATACAATAAATATGATGGAATGTAAAGGGGTCCTGAGACCAAGAAATTTGGGAACTATTGATCTAGCACAAGTCTAGTACGTAGTAACCACCTGATAACTAATTATTGAGTGACTAGCATAGGGTCTTGCCTAAAGTAATTGCTCAGTAAGTGATAGTGCTGTGGCTGCTGTTGGTGGTGATGTGTGGGTGGTGGTGACGAAATTCATGATGGGATGTATGAGGAGAGACTTATGAGGAGAGACTTCTACATGACTGGAGTGAAAACAATAGTCATTTTCCAATGGAAATCCTACGTTGATATAAATATGACAGAGGTGAGTTTAATGCTATACGTATGACAGAGGTGAGTTTGATGTAACACAAAATTGTTTTCAGTTTTTTTTTTTTTTTCTCAAGAGGTTTTCCCTATAGGACGCATGCGCTCACCAGAAAGACAGAGAGAGACAGAGAGATAGAAAGCGAAAAATCACCCCCTAGGGGAGATGGCCATGCCGCAATCCCTTCTCCTCCATTCTCCTCTCGGGATCTTGGGCACGCACACACACGCTCCTGGTGTGAGTTTAAGGCGCTGGGTCCGGGACTTGATCCGCAGTCGATTACATGGGAGTCCAGTGACATAGCCATTACGCTAACTGCTGGTCCCTGTTTTCAGTTTTTACTCTTTTTCTTTGTGCATTTCTTTCTGATGGGGATACTCATTCTTTTCCTTAGTCAAAGCACTTTGGAATTGAGGGTCTGAAACCTTTAGAATATGTATGGCACCAGACTGAAAGAGCTGGAAGTCAGAATCTCTGAGTCTAAAAATCAAGGAACTGTGGTCAAGCACTTAGTATTAATTTGGTGCACGTATTTAGAATTTGCTATGAAAAGTGGGTGGGAGAACTACAACTTCTCATTAGCCAGGGTGGTAGAGGTTCCCATCTCCCCAACCCTCCTCTCAATTTCTTCTTCCTCCTAAAGCTACTGGAGGAACCTAGCATTTCATTTTATCTGAGTTTGCTGTTAAATTTTCTCTCCAAAAAGAAAGAAAGAGAAAACACCACTCCTGGTTTGTAGTGTTTGCTGATTTCCATGCAGTAATTATTCCCATCACTGCCAGTTTCAAGCTACTAATGTGAAGGTACTAAGTTTCATGTTGGGCTGAGAAATTTGCATTTGGTTCTCACACGCTGGGTTGGCTGGTTCTCAGAACATCACTGCTTCTGGCTCTATATTGTGAAGTCATCACATTCAAGGATCTGCCAGGCTTTTCTACATCTTTGATGGCTTGCTCTATCCTTTCCTAATTTTGCTGCCCAGTGCCCCCAGCTAGTCAATGCCCATGGTTCCAATATATCTCTTGTAACTTCTGTCTCACTTTAACTAACTTTGTCATCTCTGGGTCCTAATGCTCTTACTTCATCCTTCTGATTCTTCACTTGCTACCCAATATTTTATGGATGAACTAAAGTCCTTCATTCTCCATAAAGACTTCTCTGAAAATCCAATAGACCATATTGACAGATAATATTTAATGTTACTGATGGTGATGGTATTGATTATCCAAAATACATCACTGGGTTGTTGGAAAAGTCATGACCTATTTTTTTCTATGTTTTTCTATTATGGTACTATTAGAATAGGTCAGGATCACATAGAGGAAGATGTATTCCTAATTCTGCCATTAATATATTAAGTGGTTGGGATCAGCAGGTGGTATGTAGTTAAGGCACTGGACTCCCACATGGACAACTGTGTGTGTGAGCACGTGTGTGTGCCCAAAATCCTGAGAAAAATGGAGGAAAAGGAATTGTGGTATGGTCATCCCCCCGGGGGGATCATTTCTCACTTTCTCCCTTTCTGTCTCTGTCTCTCCCCAGCAAGTACATACACCATATGGCAGAAACCTGAAGGAAAAAAAAATACACACACACACTCACAAGTGGTCATGAGCAAATCAATCGGATGCTTTGAGCCTTGATTTATTCATTTGTAAGATGAAGGTAATGATGACAAGGAGTATTTTCCATCCCTCAAATTCTTTATTCTATAAGAAAAGCACCTTTCATAAACAAAAATTATAGGACCAACTCCCATTATTAAAATTCAGTGTCATTTGATTTTGAAACCAATCAGCTTCATTATGTTTCATTTTATAATTACCCTTTCCTAACATTTCATAGTAAGAGCTATTCTAGGAAAACAAACACACACACACACACACAAAAAAAAAAAAAAAAAAAAAAAAAAAAAACAAAGAGTGATTCTGTTCACCATCAGCTTCTGTCTCAGTTCCTCTGTAAGATCAACTTCACATTTTTACAACACATAACACAACTTATAAGTGCATTTGATGGGTGACTAAAATGGAAACTAAAATAGTAATTTTTAACTAACTTTACAAAAGTGATCCTGAAAACTACTTGTGCAGTAAACACCTCAGAATTAAAGGTTGTAATTCTAAAATATTTTTAACATCATTCCAATGAAGTATTTTCTGTATGAGATACTTATACTTCTATATGAAATATTTCAGGGTCTAAAAGGAGCTGTTAGAGAAAACTGATTTCAGAAAATATTTTGGTCACATGCATTTTCATGGGAATTATAATGGGATGTGATGAGATTAAGTTGTATATTCAGTGAGAAAGCCAAACTGTATTCTTAAACAAAACAGAACTAATCCATGACTAAGTCCCATAGTTCTTCCCTTTATATCTTTCTGCAGATTCCAATACTTTTTATCCCTAAACTCAAGTCTAGTTCCAATCTTCTCAAAATCTTGCAGTTACTTTCTCCTTGTCCCCATTAACTCAGTGTGTGGTAAGGAAATTGCGAGGCAAGGAGCTGTGTCTAATCCTTTTTGCATGGTTTGACTTGGTGTTCTGGAATTCACAATTTCACAAATAGAGACAAGCAGAATGGCTCTGGCAGATATTGAATGCAAATTTTCAGCTTGTTTTCTCAGCATGATGGGTGATGAAATCGAGGAACTACAGGTTGTAAGTGAATTTAGAGGTCATCTATTTCCTCGAAACTTACAGTGCGGCAGGGAACCAGCAGCATCATCTTAAGCTTGTTTGAAAGGTTGAACCTCGGGCCTCAGACTTGTTGAATCAAACTATTTTAACAAGTGCCCGCAGGTGATTTGCTTACCTGAGCTATACTGCTTCTGACCAAGTGACAAAGCAGTCTGTACTTGAGTGTGTCAGTCACAGAAACTGCTTACCTCATAAGGCCACACATTCCAGTTCTTCCTCTCTCCAAAGCATCCTGCCATTGGGACTATCAAGTGTCATAATGGTTACATCGCTGGGCTCCCACATAGTCAGCTGTGTTTGGAGTCCCAGACCTGGAGGCTTCAAACTCACACCAGGCGCATGTGTGTGTGTGCCCAAGATCCCGAGAGGAGAATGAAAGAGAAGGGATTATGGTGTGGCCATACCCCCTGGGGGTGATTTCTTGCTCTCTGTCTCTTTGGTGAGTTCATGTGCCCCACAGCACGTATTTACTCTCAAAAAAAAAAAAAAAAAAAAAAAAAAAATCCTACCCTTAAGATTAATTGGAAACTACTTGAGATTAATTTGTTGTTTTAATAATAACTTCCTCATGCTCAAATGAATCATTCAATGTGCAAACTTAAACCAAAATTTGTAGCCAGATTTAATTAGAATTTCATCCTTATTTTCCAGTCTTCAATAAACGGTGCCTCTACTCCAATAAAATTGATCTACCTGTGTCACATAACAACTCTCGCAGTCAATTCTGTCAGTAACTAGTCCACGGCGGTCTTCCTCTGGGGAACTCGTTCCTCATCTCTCCACTTGTATAGATTCTAATCACCCTTGAAACCCACACTTCTTATCAATTACCAGTCTGTATAACATGCTTTCCCTGTTTTAATTGGTTTTATTTTTATTTAGGTATGTTTAGGCCAATGGGTAAAGAGATGATTGCCATTGAAAAGAGAGTTTGTAGTTCCCTAAAGGAGGAGGCGTGCCATGCTTTGAATGGCCATCTGGGAAGCACCAGCGCTAGTCAGAAGGCAAAGGAAAGATCCATGAGTGGGAGCCTTCAATGCAGCTTCCATAAAATGGAATGGGTGAAACAGAGTAAGCAGATTTAGGATTAGCCAGTTTGAATCATTTCCGTGGATTCCAGGGCAAAGACTCTTCTTAGCTCCCTGGTACCTGGCTTAGGGGTGATTAGGGCAGGTGGATAATGGCTTGCAGAATAAAGCCTACTAAAGAAGGTAAATGGAAGTCTTTCCCTACACCAATGTCTCCCAGAGTTTCCCCAGCATTCTCCAGGAGCAGCTTTATAGTTTGAGGTCTTAGATTTAGATCCTTGATCCACCTTGACTTGATTCTTGTCAAAGGAGAGAGGTAGGGGTTCAGATTCATCTTTCTGCAAGTGGAAGTCCAGTTTCTCCAGCACCACTTGCTGAAGAGGCTTTCATTTTCCCACTGGATTGACTGGTACCCCTTGTCAAAGATCAGTTGACTGTATGTTTGGGCACTTATTTCTGGGGACTCTATTCTGTTCCATTGGTTGGCGGGGGTGTGGTGAAAGGGGAACTCTTTTACACTGCTGGTGGGAATGTAGATTGGTCCAACCACTGTGGAGAATAATTTGGAGATTCCTCAAAAATCTACAGATAGATCTGCCATATGATCCAGAGATCCCACTCCTCGGTATCTACCCAAAGGACAGAAGAATCCTTCATTGGAAAAGTGCTTGCACATCGATGTTTATTGCGGCACTATTCCCAATTGCTAAGTCATGGAACCAACCCAGATGCCCCCGTATGGAGGAATGGATTGAAAAACTGTGGCACGTATACTCTATGGAATACTACTCAGCCATAAAAACCAACAGAGCCCTGGCTTTTGACAGAAAGTGGAAGAATATGGAAGATGTACTGCTGAGTGAGGCAAGCCAGGCTATGAAGGAGAGACATTGTATGTCCCCACTTAACATATACCGTTTGTCTGCATTCTATGTCGGTAACTGATTGACTAACAGTTGAACAAACACAAGAGATGGGTGTGAATGTCAGATGAGGTGTATGTGGAGGAGTGGGGCCCAACGAAAGACATTTAGAGAAGGGATACAGAGGTAGAGCATTGACGGGATGGGGAGGTGTGGTGTTATCTGTTGAAGATATTTCGATCAACGGGTCTGGGGAGAAATGTTCACATATCGAAATGGTCTCATTGTAAGCCAAACAATATGATTGAAAGTATATACAAAAATAAATAAAGTAATTAATAAAAAAAAAAAAAAAAAAAAAAAAAAAAAAAAAAAAAAAGAAGGTAAATGGAAGTATGGGTTCTGGATTGACTGGTTTGCATTTGAAAGGCATACTCAAACCAAGTTATTCACTATCTCTAGAAAACTGGCCAGCCCTGAAAGAGGCAGTTTTTCCAGGGTCAACAGTACCTGACATGTCAAAGCACCAAAATACAGAAAATAAAAGACACGGTTAATACACTCCCCAAGAAACTCAGGAGTGCTTTTGTCTTAGTTTGCAGCAAGAACATTTGTCTTTGTACTTTCCATGGGAGGCTAAGAGAAGGAAATTTGACAGTTCAATCATCCTGTAGGAGTGCCACCAGCTTACATTCTCAAAGACAACAGTGCGTAAGGGCATTCCAGGCACAAAGGAAGATTAATGGAAGAAGCCAGAATATGATAAGAAAGTCCTTCTCTAAGCATTTCTTTCTCTCTCACCCTCTCCCCATAGTACTGCTCTCTAGAGATTGTATCCAGGCTTTAATTCATCTCTCAAAATGTTCACTGATAAGTTGGTAGGCTCCTGTTGACCACGCATGGATAGCTCTGAGTTCAGCAAACAGCGCATCCCCTCTGGGGTTCAAACTGCTTTGCCAAATTCCTGATTTCTCAGGGAAAAGAGCCAAAGCGCCTCGGTGGCCAGGTACAAAAAGTTTGACAAACATTCATGAGTTGTTTTGGAGCATGGGTACATGTACACACATGCATAGGTACACACACTTATACCTACTATCTATATACACAACAACTATGCATACTCCCAACATCAGATGCCAGAATCCTCTGACCTACATCCTAGTCAGGAGATATATCTGAATCAAATGCATTTGTCCTCCCTTTTCCTTTCAGTCCAACTTGAAGGCTTTCATCATATAGGAGGTTCCCAGCTGATTGCAATGTGATGAAAGCAGGCCAACTGTTACAGAACTGAAGTCAAAGGAATCCATTTGCCTCTATATTTAAGTCCTAGGAGTTCTCTTGGAGGGAACCCTTGTAAGATCTTTTCAGCCAACTGGCTGTTAGAAATAACATTGGGGAACGTGGTGAAGATTTCCTTAGGTGTTGTTTACCTAATGAGGATAAACAAAATCTTAGACAAATGAAAAAGAGTGCTATACCAGGAAAATTAAAGTCAGACACACAGAAATAAGAGTATAAAAACAACCAAGAGAATGGCCAGAATGGTAGGGACAAGTCCAGAATTGAATGTTAACTTCCAGAGTTTAAATAGAAAGATCAGACCACAGTAACACTGCAGATTCAATAGACTAGAGATTAATTATGTGAGACTGAACTAGTGAAATAGAATTTTTTTTCCTTTAGACTAAAACATTACTGATTTTCTTCAGTGCTTTAATTTTCATATTTAAGGATTTTTGTCTTCTCTTGAACTGTTGATAGGTTCATCTACCTACTATTTGAACTGAATCCTAACCTTTTTTTTGGCTTTAAGTTTTAAGCAAATTTCCCTTAACATCTTTTGATTTTTATCTTTTAAAACTAAATTTTTTTAATTAAAAATACCGATTAATACCCATTTAATGACTGTAGTAAGCTATATAGCCCTAGCTAGGTACTTTATAGTATGTTCACTTTACTAGCTGAGGTTTATGCCTAAAGTCAGACATATGTTCATAGATATGTATATATTAGCTGTGCTTGCTATTGAAAGTTTTTAAATTAATTAAGATCTTTAGAGAATCAAGAAAATGTGAAAAAAAGGCATGGAAAACAACTGTAGACACCAGAGACAGTGTGGGAGAAGGGGTGGAATTGACAGAGGTGAGAGGTAGGGTATCAAGGGGGGGAAGCAAAATATATAAGAAACAAGAAATAGAAAATTATTTGTTGATGATAACATGTATGGTAATATCTTTTATTAAGCTAATATACAATGTATTCTGGATGGAAAAGCTCATTTGGTATACTGTCTTGATGTACAGTGAATGACTGTAAATAAATAAATAAATAAGGCTTAACATTATCGACGAAGGCAAGGATCCTCTCTCATTATTTATTTTTATGCTTATTTATTCCATATTGTTGTTTTTCTACTCCCAACCCTTTCCTTCTCCAATGCAATATTCCTTGAATATTTAATGTTTATATTTTTGTTCATTTGACTTTCTGAAAATGTGTATTTTTTTTTCATAAATATGAATTTAAACTTATATTTTTAGTATTGCGTTACAGTTCTAGTAGTTTCTTACTTTTCATCATTCCATATCATGTTTTTGTTTTTGTTTTTGTTTTTTGGGTTTTTTTGGAGAGTTTTTTTTTTTGTTTTTTGTTTTTTGTTTTTTTTTGCTATAGGGCGCATGCGCTCGCCAGAAAAACAGAGAGAGACATAGAGACAGGAAGTGAAAAATCATCCCCCCCCGGGGAGGATGGCCACTCCACAATCCCTTCTCCTCCTTTCTCCTCTCGGGATCTTGGGCACGCACACACAAGTGCCCTGCGTGAGTTTAAGCCACAGGGTCTGGGACTCGAACCATGGTCGACTACGTGGGAGTCCAGCAACATAGCCATTACGCTAACTGCTGGTCCCCTGTATCATGTTTTTAAAATGGAATAACCATGCTATTGTGTTTATATCTAATGATTTATAACTTTTCCTATTCCTTTACTGGTATTTTATATTTGCTTTGATTATTATTCTGTTGACTGAAGTCCCATATTACTTTATTTCTTAAAACATATCTATAATTTATCTCTATAATTTCTAGGTTTAGTTTTTTAAAAAATAGAGTAAGGGGCCAGCAGATACTATAGTTGTTACATCACTGGACTTCTACATGGCTAACCATGGTTCAAGTCCCAGACCTGGTGGCTTAATACTCATGCCAGGCATGTGTGCATGCATGTTCAAAATCCCAAGAAGAGAATGGAGGAGAAGGGATTGGCATGGCCATCTTCCCTGGGGGATGCTTTCTCTCTGTCTCTCTATCGCTTCGGCAAGCACGTGTGCCCTATAGCAAAAGTTTCTCTTAAAAAACAAAAGGTCAGGGACTAGCAGGTGGTGTGGTGGTTAAGGCGCTGGACACTCCCACATGGCCGATCAGGGTTCAAGTCCTGAATCTGGTGGCTTGCTTTCTCACTTCCTCTCTCTCACTCTCACCCTCTGTCTCTCTCTGGTCAAATTAAAAAATAAATGAAAGAATAAATAAAATAAAATAAATAATTATTAAAAAAAAAAAAAAAAAAAAAGGGACCAGCAGTTAGCGTAATGGCTATGTCGCTGGACTCCCAAGTAGTCGACCGCGGTTCGAGTCCCGGACCCGGTGGCTTAAACTCACGCCGGGCGCGTGTGCGTGCGTGCCCAAGATCCCGAGAGGAGAATGGAGGAGAAGGGATTGCGGCGTGGCCATCCCCCCTGGGGGGTGATTTCCTGCTTTCTATCTCTCTGTCTCTCTCTGTCTGTCTGGCAAGCACACGCGCCCTATAGCAAAAACCTCTCCCAAAAAAAGAAAAAACAAACAAACAAACAAAAAAAAAAGGTCATGCTGAGTATGTGTGTAGTGCATACCCAAGATCCCAGGAAGAAAATGGAGAAGGGATTAGGGCCTGGTCATCCCCATTGGGGCGGGGCGGTGAAGAGGGAGTTCTCACTTTTCCCTCTCATTGTTGCTCTCTGTTTCTGGCACGTACTGTCAGGCAAAAACCTCTCAAATAAATAAATAAAATAAAATAAAAAATAAAATAAAAATGGAATAAGAACTTGCAGTTGTTTTTAAACAATTGGAATATAAAATGCAGATCCCCCAGATTTTTGTTCCTCCCCCGAGTCTTTTACCGCTGCCTTTCCTTAATCTAATCCAACTGTATTCACATGTCTGTTTCTTTCCTAAGCATTTGTAGCTTTTATTGGAAAAGATCATTTCATTTCAAACTTGCGTTTTAATCGATTTTGGCAAAATTTCATTAAATTGGATCACTGCAATAATAAGAACAACTCATATAATTCAGTTTGAGAGTAAGCACAACAGAATCTCAGTAAACCTACAATCCAACAGGAGGGTATTGTTATCCTCAACTGCCAGCATGTTAGAGGGCAGTGAGTATTCAGCAGGCCATGAGCATCAGTTGGGATATTTTATATAGTGAATGTGAACATTGGTTAATCTAGAGTCATTCAAAGCAATTTCTACTATAGTTTTTGTTTGTTTGCTTATTTCTGAAAACACTTTATTGATTTGACTCTTTTTGGTTTGATCTATTGTGGTTGGTTCTATTGTGCTTTAAAAAGAGTTGCTCCACAATAAGCCAGCATGGAGAAGAGAGAAGTAGGCCTTTGGGAAGCTGGAGGGAAAATACAAGTACTGTTGCCTGACATGTTTATTCCAAATATAAGGTATCAAAGTTTTATCATACCCAATCTCCTCTTTTGCCAAGGATCTATCTTTTTTTCTCTGAAAGATTTATTTTAATTTACTTTATTAATTATTATTATTTTAATTTGACCAGAGGAAAGGAAAATGAGAAAATGAGAAAGCAAGCTGTCAGGTCTGGGACTCAAACCATGGCTGGCCATGTGGGAGTCTAGCACCTTTAACCACTATGCCTCTTGCCAGCCCTTACTTAGGATTTAAAATAGGTTCATGGTTGAAGAACAAAAGGGAGGTTTAAACCAAAAAAACAAAGTATACATGACATTGGGTTCTCTATGATCATCAATCTCTATCAATCATTTGCCCAGTCTGCATTCTCAGCAAATGGTGAAAATGCAGACCATATCAGGTAAATCCTCACGTTTTTCCAGAAAACTTGCCCTTAAAAACTTGCCCTCTAAATAATCTTACATCTAAAAAACATAAGACACTCCATAGATATTATTTTATTCTCTCAAAATACATGAAGGGAATAAATGACAAATTGATGCTGTATCTTACAAGAGCTCATAGAGGAAACTGGCTAATAAAATACCATAGCACAAAGTCTACAGGAGTCGACTTAACAAGAGTCTGGTGCCATTTCTATGGAAATTCCCCTGACCCACTTACGAAAAGGAAAGAGAAGACAAATACATGGACAAACTTAAGCATGTTCGTGACAAGTGTCACAATTCTTATTGCTTTAATGTAGCAGGAACAAAATAAGAGTTTATTGAATTAATGCTGAAATTGCTTTTCCCCCTAATTTAGAAGATATTACGTTGTTATTGTTTTTAATTGATGCTTAGAAAACAGAAATGGTGGGCTGACAGGTGGTGTGGAGGTTAAGGTACCAGATCCCACATGTACAACTACACAGTTTGAGTCCTGGACCCAGCTGTGGTCAGGCTGTTCTACCAATGTTTTAACAAATGACCAGCTGATCGTGCACAGAAATGTATATTTCAAAAGAAAAAAATACATATATAAACTAAAAATAATCATCCTCCCATTTCCAAAAAAGTTTATTAAATTTTACAGTTACATCAGGCCTATAAGGAAATCTCCTTCTGTCAAAAAGGAAAGACATATTTATACTTTTTGTTTATTTTAAACAAAATTGAGATAAAATTAATGAGAAAGCAAATCTATTTTCATGTGTGGCAGGAGCCTCAATATGAACCTAAGCAGTGTTTGTCTTAGGGTTCATTCGTATCTTGCTAGAGTCAAAGCACTGTTAATCCAGGGCTTCCAGGAGACTATTTACAGGAAGGCCTATGGACCCATATTCTGGAGGAAGGCAGCTCCTCATCCTAGAGGAAGACCAATGTAAAGTGCTCCTAGTTGGTTAGGATAAGACAAAAGGACCAGTGGTAATGCGATGAGACCTACGTGGGAAGTGTTCTGGGTTCACATTCTGAGACCTTCCTGAGCACACTGAGCATGCATGTGCCCATGATCCAGGGCTGGCTGGGGCTGAGGGCAGTCACAGCATGAAGACCCTACTGATTAGGTTACCTCTCTTTCTCTCCAGCTCATGGAAGAAGTAAATACATACATTTTAGGAAAAGTGGATAGACTCTGAGAAGATGGAATCTCCCTCCAATGCACAGTCAGACATTAAAGAATTACAGGGATGATAGGGGACAGGCTCTTCAATGAACAAGCCCAGAAGCAGATAAAGACCCAGTGAATCTAGGAAAAGGCAAAAATTGGGGCTAAAACAGACTAAAGCAAAGTTGAAGAGGTTTCCCAGAGGAGGAAATGCTTGAATTATAGCTAGGAAGACAAAAAGAAATTCCAAATAGATGACCTGGGGGTGGATGAGAGATTGTAGGATGACAAAGGAGGGCTGGCAACAATCAGTTTTCCGACTTCAGAAGAGTATTTGCAAGGGCACAGGGTTTTGAAGAAGGTGATCAGTGAGTGAACCGCAAGCCTGTCCGAAGGTGGAACTATGGTGCATGAATAAAGAGAAGGCTCTTCGTTCTGGACAACATTCAGTCATTACTGATGACCCACCAGAAATAGAACCTACATGGGGTGAAATGGAAAGATTTTGTTATTTACAGACATCGTGATGGAAAGATGGCAAATCATCATTTATTTCTTCATTCAATTCGTTGAGCAAGTATTTGTTTCATGCCTACTGTGTGTAAAACATTTTATTGTACTCAGGGTTTAGACAACAGAAGCCATTTTCTTTAAAATGTTACCGTTTTGGTTATCAGATATATATTTTTTACCAGATACACACACACACACACACACACACACACACACACACACACACACATTCTAATCCTCATGTTTCCCTGAACATAGCTCTCACACGTGCCATCTGTGAAATGAGCATGGCAATTTGTTAATTAGACATTAGCTCTTGGAGCATTTTCATCACTGACAAATTCATTCATCAACAGACAACTGCCCTGTTCTGGCCTCTGAGTAGAGATAACGTACATTCAATTGCTGTTCCCTATAAGAAAAAATAAGTATGAAGGGATTTATTTATTCACATTTTTTTACTATGACGCCCTGTGAATGATACTGTATTTTAATAAGCCTTGAGAGTCTGGGCAAGCCATTTTGTGCTGTTGGATTTAAACACTGTTGGATGAAGCACAGTTGGTAGGCTTACTGCAAACTTGTGCTCCTTCTGTTTTTCTAGTACTTTTGTTTTTCAGATCCCAAAATTCTTTGACTCCACCTGGGTCTACAATCTATCCTTCACTCTATTTGGGTCTTTTCTTCCCTCTCTACTGGGCTGAGAGGTTACGGTCCATCACTGTAACACTCCTATAACTCCCTCCTATCGCACAATTTCCTTATCTACTTATCTGGAAAATAATCATCAATTCTGATGAATCTGCTTACTGCATACCTGCACCTGTGCTATGGTTGGGGGAGGAGACCCAAAACATGACTATGCTGACAGATTTCACTTTAAGTGCATGACCAATAATCTCACACCTAGGTTCTTAGCACTGCCTAGAAAGTCGACAGTTCCCTGTTTTGGTTTTTCTTTCATTCTTTTTTTTTTTTTTTTTTTGGAGAGGTTTTTGCTATAGGGTGCGTGCGCTCACCAGACAGAGAGAGACAGAGAGACAGAAAGCGAGAAATCACCCCCCAGGGGGGATGGCCATGCCAGAATCCCTTCTCCTCCATTCTCCTCTCGGGATCTTGGGCACCCATTCACACACTCCTGGCGTGAGTTTTAAGCTACCGGATCCGGGATGCAGTCGACTATGTGAGAGTCCAGTGACATAGCCATTACGCTAACTGCTGGTCCCTTTCTTTCATTCTTCTAAATAAGCATTTAATACCATCCTCTTTGGTGAACCTCCATTATATCCTTCTCCGTCCTCTTAGCCAATGGCTTTAGTTATAATTTCTGTAAGAAAACAGGACAAGAAAAACAAACAAACAAAAAAAAAACCTACATAGTCTCAATCATATCTACTAACCTATTTGCACCTTTGTCTCGTATACTTGTATTCCCCCTGCTATTCAAGATCTGAGCTGTCTGAGTCCTCCACTTGTCACCAGATACCATCCTCTTCATTTGCAATGACTAGTGGTTACAGGAGAGTGATCCCACACAGCTGACCACAGTTCAAATCTTAGCTCCAACAGCTTGAAAAGTGCACTAGGTACATGTGTGTGTGTGTATGCCCACTCCTGATGGGATAGAGATAGAGGACAAGAGATTATGACGGGGCCACACCCCATTTGAGGGTGGTTTTCTCTCTCTCTCTCTCCCCCCCCCCCGATATCTCTCTGAGAGTACACATGCCCTCTGGCAATTTAAAAAAAAAAAAAAAGAATATCACTATAGCTATTCCCCCCTCTCCTGCATCAATTCTTGCTCTCTCTACCAATTCTTTTTTATCAGTCTATAAACCTGCTATATTTTTCCCACTTCAAAATAAAAGAGTAATTAAAAGAAAAAGAAAATTTTCTTTATTTCACATTTCTCTTCTTCTCCTTCATGCATTTCTCTGTTCCCATTAATTCTCACTTCTCTTTTCTCACGTACCCATGAAACCCTCAGTGGATTTTTGCCCTAATACTTTCAAAACTGTTCTTGTCATGATCACCAAATATAAAATTCAATGGTCAACTCTCAATTCTTATTTTACGTGACCCATCAGCAGCATTTGATGGAGTTGATCTAGAGTGTTATTTACTTGGGGTCTGAAACACGAAGTTACCTTTCTTCCTCATTGTCTGCTATTATCCAGACTCTTTCAATAATTTTTCTGAACTTTCTGGCTTCTAAAGGTTGGTGTACCCAAGCTAAGTGCTTCTCTTTTCTATTTGCTTAGATCACTTTATCCTGGCTTGTGGCTTTAAACAAAACTCACGTTTTTTTTGGTTTTTTTTTTTTTTTAAGTTTTTGCCATAGGCATGTGCACTCACCAGAGAGAAGTAGAGACAGTGATAAGGAAAGCGAGAAATCACCCCCTCCCTGGGGGGTAGGGGGGACAGGGGGAATGGCCATGTTGCAATCCCTTTTCCTCCATACTCTTACTGGGATTTGGGCATGCACACACATGTGCCTGGGGTGAGTTTCAAGTTGTCAGATCTGGGATTTGAACAACAGTCTCTCCCATGTGGGAGTCCAGCACCTAACAGTATGCCACTTGCTGTCCCTCATCATCTACATTCTGACAATGTCCAAATTCTATTCCCTAATCGAACGTTCCTTAGAATTTTGGATTCATGTATTCAGCTACACCATAAACATTTCCATATGGATATCTAGAGCATTTCAAGCTTAATATATCCACAATTCCCGTTCTCATCTACTGCTCCACAAAAACCTGTGCCCTTACCCCCATCTTTCTTTTCTTGGTAATTGCCAATAGATTTTTTTTTAGTTGATCAAGACAGTAACGGTTTAGTAATCATTACTTTTTAATTAAGATAAAGTTCACATGACAGAAAATTCACTCTTATTTTTTCCCCATCCCAGCATATGTGCACCCATCAGAGAGTGAGAGAAGGAAAAAGAAGCTGCATTCAGTGGGGCATGATCACACTGCAATTCATTTCCTCTATTTTTCCTTACTATCAGGATTTGGGTCATAGAGGCACATGTGTCCAGAGAGTTTTCAAGCCTCCAGAGACAGGATTTGACCCATGGCTTCCCATGTTGTGCTTTAATGTGTAGCTCCTAATCACTATGGTATGGCCGGGCCCTAAAATTCACTGTTTTTAAATATACAATTCAGTGGCTTTAGTGTATTTGTAAAGTTGTGCAATCATCACTACCGTCTAGTTCCAGAACATTTTCATCACCCCCCAGAAGAAATTGTTTCAGTATTCTATATTTATTGTTGTTTTTTCTAGCTTCTCTTTTTGAGGAAAATGCAAAACAAAATGAAATACCAATCAGAATGACATATCTATCAGATAAACAAAACAAAAACGAAAGTGACAACATCAAATGCTGGCAAGGATGTAAAGAAAGAAGATCACTCAGACATTGCTGGAGCATATGCAAAAATGATATAGCCACTCTGGGAAATAGCCTGGTCGCTTTGTTTTTGATTTTCATAGCAATCATTCTTGACTCCCGTTTCTCCCACACAATACGTCCAATTCACTTACCAATTCTGTTTATACTCCACATATAGTCCGAATCTACACATTTCTTATCACTTACATTGTTATAAAACTGTGGTGTGCCACAGGATTATGGACAAGGTGTCCTAACTGGGCTCTTTCATTTTCATCCTGTCTCCCTCTTAATATAGTAGCTATAAAGAGCCTTTTTAATAACCTAAGTGGTTATTTCAATGCCCTCATCAAAATACTGGGGCTTTCCTTCCTCTTAAAGTCTAACCTTTATAGTTTCCTTCTAAGCAACACATGAGCTGGCTCTTGTTAGTGTTTTGATCTTTTCTACCTCTCTCCTGCCTGCTCGTTAGCCTGCAGCCACACTAACCTCTCATTGCTCTTTAAACACGCTACTCACATTCCAGGCCAACCTGCGTGAATCTCTCTGCCTTCAGGTATCCCCAGGGCTGCCTTCCTCATTTCCTCCAGGTCTCTACTCAAATGTCACTTATCGAAAGTCTCTTGTAATCACTTTTCATTAAACAATATTCACTGGCACTCCCAATCTTCCTAGTCTGCTCGGGTTTTTTTTTCCATAACACTTATTTCTTTCTGACATACCTATACACTTACTACTTATTGTCCAAAATATAAATTCTGTAATGGCAGAGACTTTGTCCTAAAACAGTACCTGACACATAATAAGCACTCAACTAATATTTATTTGTTGAATGAATGAAAAAAGGAAGAGAAATATGAACCAGGACAAAAGAAAAAATAAAAATAGATTAAGCAAGACTGAAGACATTCTAAGTCTGACAGAAGAACTGAATCTGAGGATATTCACTGAAAATTGTGATGGGGGGCAGCAGATGGCTCATCAGTTATATTGCTGGACTCCCACATGGCCAACCATGGCTTGAGTCCCAGACCTGGCAGCTTGAAAATTGCACCAGGCACATGTGTGTGTATGCCCAAAATCCCAAGAGGAGAATGGAGAAAGGATTGTGGTGAAGTGATTGTGGTGTGGCCATCCCCCTGAGGGGGGGGGGGGTGTGATTTCTCACTTTCCCTCTCACTATCTCTGTCTCTGTTGCTCTGGCGAGCACATGTGCCCTAAGGCTTTAAAAACCTCTAAAAACGAAACAAAACAAAAACAGAAAAAAGATTTGTGATGAAAATGAAATCTGTTCTGGAAACAAAGAGGTTAATAAATGAATATGATGGGGCCCAGCAGATGGCATGATAGTTAAGGTCACTGGACTTCCACATGGCCGACCGAGGTTTGAGTCCCAGACCTGCCAGCTTGCTTTCTCACTTTTCCTTTCTCTCTCTTCCCTTCTCTGGTCAAAATAAAATAAATAAATAAGTAAAATAAAGTTAAATGAAATAATTTTTAAGAAAATGAATATGATGAGTACATCCTGTTATAAATAAGTCTTAAGAGAAGGCATGCTCATATCAGAAATGTCTAGCTAATAACATCATTGGTATACCAATAAATCTTCATCAAAGTCTGTTTACTCCTTATCTAAAATGTTCTGGACAGCCAGAAGAAAGATAGGAAAAGTTGGATGAAGGAAGAACATATTCTGACTCAAAGATACTCATTTCTTTATTTGACAGCAGCTTTCTGGTTGTGCTGTAGATCTTGCCTCCTGATACACATGAAGCAGACTTCAGCGTTATCTCTGGGTACTCCCCACCTGGGTTTTGAGTATTCATGTGTATGGAAGATAAACCAGCTTGGAGAAAAGAGAAATTTTCCCCAGAGGTCTATACCTTAATAAATGAAGACAGTAGCAACAAGAAAAATCTATTTCACAGATTAAAATCAGAAGAAAGGAAATTTTTCTAAGAGAGATGGGAATAGGAGACTGGCCACCAACAAGATAAACCACAGAAAAGCAAACTCTATGTCTGAGCCATTCTCCAAGGCACAGTAAACTGAAACTGATGCACATATTAGAAGGTCTGGGCACCTCAATGAATCCCTCCAGATCAACAAGTAAGCAATGTCAATGGAAGTTTACATTTACCGAACATTTGCTGTGCCCCAGGTCCTTGTTTAACCCTTTTATACATATTAATTTATTTAATTCTTGCCATAGTCCTATCAAATAGGTATCATTATTATCTCTGAAACACAGAGATTAAGTAACATGGTCTGGGCCATAATTAGGAAGTGAGCAGAACAAGAGTTGAACCCAAACAATCTGGCTCCAGAGTCCATCATCATCATCATCATCATCATCATCATTATTGCAAGAGGTCACATGCACTCAATGGAAAGAGAGACACAGAGAGAGAAAGAAAGCTTCCCTCCCCTCCCCAAGTCAGGCATGGTCACACTGTAATTCTCCATCCTACCAGGACTTTGGGCAAACACATACACAGGCCCGGTGTCTTTCTCATGCCACTCAGGCTGGGATTTGAACTGCTATCAGCCATGTGGGCTCCAGCTCCCAATACACATTTCTTAACCATTGTGCTACAGGATCAGTCCTCTTTTAAGCAGATAGATAGATAGATAGATAGATAGATAGATAGATAGATAAATTAAAGCTTCGTTGACATAGTTCATATACCATAAAGTAGGAGGAGCACAAAGTCTGAGTTGTGTGATGCCCATAGAGTGATAGAACGTAGTTTGCCACCTGGGTCAGAGCTCACGGACAAGGTAAGGATTAGAGATACAAAACGAAGACTCAAACAAATCTTTCTTTTAGAACATTGTGATATTGTTGAGGATACAAAACGAAGACTCAAACAAATCTTTCTTTTAGAACATTGTGATATTGTTGAGGATACAAAACTTGCCTATAAGGATAAATTCTTAAAAAAACACCAGATTGTAGATGATCAAATACAATTTGACATCACTAGGCAAATAAACCAGTAGGCACTGAACACACTCTTTTTAAAAATAAGATATAGGAAAGGGAGAAACAAATGCAATCCAGAATGACTGGGATACATACTTGAAGGAATGGGATCAGCAAGGGCCTGGGAACTTGGGTAAAATGTGGTTCGTCAGAGAAGAGGAGACAGGGCACACATTTCAACAGAGGCAGTTACAGAAAAGCTGTACTCATCAGTAGGAGACTTGAAAAGGCTTGGCAAAGACAGAGCTGATGGGATGGCACTAGAGCTGTGAAGGATGTCATGATGCTAGCCTAACATAATTATCCATCAGCACTACTGGACAATTCTGTGTCGACATGGCAGGAGGCCAGCGTGCTGACCTCTCACCGCAGTGCCCCTGAAGCTGTCCAGCCTCCTAGCAGGTCTCCAGCTTTCCTGCTGAATGTCTGTTCTGGAGCCAAACCACTCTGCCCAACTTGGCACTAACAGCCTCACCACACAGCATTTCTGCTGTTCCCTGTAGGTGGGGCCACCTGGTCTCTAGAAGAAGCCATTAAAGACCCAGGACATCCATGATCCCCACAGAGTTGGCTGTGGAGCTGAGCTGCTATTCAGAAGGGAGCACAGCCTGGGGCTCTGGGTTCAGTAGATCCTTTCCAGACACACAGTGATCCATCGTCCCCTCTGCTGAAACAATGCTGGGACCATGCTCCTTGATCCTCTGTTTGGATCTTGGCAAAGACTAGTGTCTTGTGTACTATACCAAGGCTTAGTGACTCTCTCCACACCTACTGCTTAGCTTTCATGCTTTTGAGATAAAATTAAAAAAATAAATAAATAAAATAAAAACACCAAATCAGCAGAAATTTCAAAAAGAAGGAAAGAGAGAGAAAGAGGGAGAGAGAGAGGAAAAAAAGAAGGAAGGGAGGGAAGAAGAAAGGAACGGAAGGAGTAAAAGAGGAAGGGGGAAAAGGAAGTATCTACTGTTGAAAGAACTGTGGAACTAGAACTCTTGCTTTTTGTGTTGGGTCTTTTTGTTTGTTTAGTGTTTTTTAGAGGTTTTTGCCTTCGGGCACATGTGTTCCCCAGAGAAAGAGAGAGAAAGAAACAGAGACAGTGAGAGGGAAAGTGAGAAATCACCTCTTGGGGGGATGGCCATTCCACAGTCCCTTCTCCTCCATTCTCCTCCTGGGATTTTGGGCACGCATACACATGCGCCCGGCCTGAGTTTTAAACCACTGGGTCCGAGACTCGAACCGCAGTCAGCTATGTGGGAGTAGTGACGTAGCTGCTACTCTATCTGCTATTCCCTCTGATTTTTGTTTAATACAATTTGGCAATACAGTAAATTGTCCCTGAAATTGGTGAAGTCATTCTACCTCAGGGAAATTATTCTAAGGGCATAATCTAAAATAAGTTTTATGCAGTGTTCATTATAACATTATCTAAAATAGTAAAAAGTTGGAAAAATCCTAATGTTCAGCAATTAAAGAATGGTTAAATGAACTAAGCTATTACTGTGTCATACTATCAGTCATCAAGAATATTTTTATATTTATTATCTTTATTTTATTAAAGCTTTAATATTTTATATTATAATATTAAAACACTAAATCAAAATAGAAAATTGTATAGAAACTGTGATCTCAATATTTTTGTTGGAGAAAAAGACTAAAAAGATAGCCAACAAAGTAGCAATTATCTCTAATTACAGGTGAGTTTTTAAATTTTCCAGCTGGACTTTATACAGATTTTCTGCAATGAGTATGCAGTTATTTTGTCATTGTAAATAAATAAGCACATAATTAGAAAGAGTAGAAAACAAAACAAAAATGGGAGGGTAAATTGGAAATGATCATTAAATCGTCTTACTTACATGAGATTCAGAATTACATTACATTCTGTCCTGTTGGCCATACATGCTGCCTTTTCCCTCCCCACGGTCATCCCTTTTAGTTCCATATTAAATCAGTAGAAGTGTCATTGTCAGAGGAAGTCCCAGGGCAGGCATCTTTTTGTGTTTGCCATCGGGGAAGTCGGCTGGCATGGGTTTGGAAACAAACCACCTTATGAGTGTCAAGCACTGATTTCAGCATGGCCCTTCCCCTGTCATGCATAGTGTGACAAGGTGCAAGGCCATGCAGGGGCAGCCTAGACTGACAGCTGGTGCACTGGGCTTTGCCAGCCTTGCTGAGTGACTAGCTAGCTTGAAAAGGCAACAGGAAGCAGATGGCCAGCCCAGTCCTCTCTTTGGCTGGCCTGTGAGCCATCTGGAGAAAAGGAAATTGGTCCGCCGCCTGGAGAGGAAAGTGCTGGTAATAAATAACTCCAATCCTCACATTGAGTAATGTACAGTGTCCAGGGAGGGTCCCGGAAGACGTCAGGTGTTAGGGAAATGATCCTAAGCATCATAGCTTGTAGAATACATGTGGTGCCCTCACTGGAAGAGGAAGCTTTCTGGGGCCAGGAGCCTGCAGGATTCCATACCACCAACACCACAATGGGTGACTCAATGGTACAAATGCTGGCCAGCCAGGCACACTCCTGTGTTGGGGTTGCAGACTAAACAATATTCACATTATGTGGGATCCTCCACCCCTCTGCATAGCTTCAAGGTCCCCAGCTGTTTTCTTTGCCTCTGAGTTAAGAATCATCTGCAAGGGAGCATTTGCAGCCTCAGTCTAGTTATTCACTCCATGTGTCCTCAGATGCTTTCCTTTTTCACTTAAATTTCTGGGGTCTCCAAGGAGAGATTATAAACCCTAGTTCTTTAACAGTTGGAGGACCCATGTCCTGGAAGTTGGAATGTGAATAAAGGAGTGCCTAAATGAGGGCAAGTGGGATGAGAGGAAGAGGTAAGACGAGAAACCCAGTCTCTCACTTCCAAAGGTCAATGAGCTATTTGCACTCTCTGTGCTTTCAGGCAGCTCTAGGGCCTACCTAGGGGCAGGCAGACCACTGTTAAAAACTTCAGCAACATCTTAGACACCATCATATACAGGTGCTGCAAGAAAGTCTGGGCAAGGAAAAAAAGTTGCCTTCCAGGTTGTTGCAGCCCCTCCCCAAGGGGCAGGATGGTGGAGCAAGAGCTGGCTTTCAGATTCAGGCATCTCTCTGCTTGTGTTAATGCACTGAGCAACTGCACAGTCACATGCAGAGGCCTTGGCCTTGCCAGCTTCAGGTCTTCACCATCCATACAAAAATAGGACCCCAATTGTGTCGTTGCCATAAACTGCCATTCATTCAAGAACCCAAAAAACATGGTTATTTCTTTAAGCATGTATGCATACTTTTATTCAACACTCACTCATTAAGGCTTACCTTTGTGCTAGCATCAAGATAAAGAGTTGAATGAGCCATAACCTCTATAAGGAGTGCCTTTGATAAGGAAAATAGAAGTGTTTACATATATATAAATTTTATACATACACATATTTTACCTGTTAGTAGATGATAGATAGATGATAGGTAGATAGATAGATGATAGGTAGGTAGATATAGATAGATAGATATAGATAGATAGATATAGATAGATAATAAAACCCAAATGTTTGGTAAGCATGGAAAAATGAGAGAGAACATAAAGGCATTTGAGTTGGCTCTTAAAGCCAGGAGGTAGACTTCCTCTTTCTATCAGAAACTCAGATTTTGGTGGAGTTGGCAACATGCTGAGACAAAAATCCACATTTTACAACTTGACAAGCATGGTCATATGACCACATTCTGACAAATGAGATATAAATAGATTATATGACTCTTCAAAGAAATTATCTTAAAGTTGAGAGAATGAATATTAACCTCTTCTTCTTGCTGTTAGCCTGGAATTCAAATGTGATGGTTGGACTTCCTGAAGCCACCTGAGATATACTTAAGAATGTAAGCCATGAAAACCAAAAAACTACTGCCATTAATGTTTACCTTAATTTTTATCCTAGGCAATGCAAGGGCCTTTAATAATACTTGTTGTTTCTTCCAGCTTATGTTATTTATATTTTAGTAGTATATATTACATTCCACAAGACATTATTATTTTATGAAGGCATACATAAAAATAGTGGCATCAGCAAATACTGGTGAGGCTGTAGAGGAACTGGATCATTCGTACCTTGCTGATGGAAATGTAAAATAATACAGTTTCTGTGGAAGACAATTTGGCAGAATTTTAAGTACTTACTATGTGGGCTAGCCTATGGCGAGGTGGTCAAGGAGCTGGATCACACATGGCCAATGTATGGTAGGAAAAGGAAGAATGTAAGTTATATACTGAGGATGGTAATACACAGAGAGAAGGGGGCCAGCAGATGGTGTGGTGGTTAAGACGCTGGACACTCCCACATCGCCGACCATGGTTCAAGTCCTGGACCTGGTGGCTTGCTTTCTCACTTTCCTTCTCTTTCTCTCTTTTTATGTGTGTCTCTCTCTGGTCAAATTAAAATAAATGAATGAATAAATTAAATTAAATAAATGATTCTTTAAAAAAAATAAAAAGAGAGGAGTCTGGGGTCATGGTAATTGTTATAGCCGCCACTCCATTCTTAGACTACTTAATTCTTAATTTTGTTGATGTAAGAGAAATTTAAATTTGTATTTTATGTGAGACTGATATTTTTTCCTATCACATATACCCAGATCTAATCTTAAGGACAGATAATTAAAAGGTATGGTGTGTTTGAAGAATAACATAAAGTTTATAATATTAGATTGGGATTGAATAAGGAATATGGTAAAAAATAAAGACAGATATTCTGAAAACAGATCAATCAGGGCTTTGGCTTGATATTAAGGGATTTGGATGTCCACATACAAAGGGAAAATGATTGGAATTGTTTCTTTGCAAACTGTATAGAGGGAAGATGATTAGAGAGAGGAGAAACATGTGGCAAGGAAATTGTGAGAAGACCGCTGCTTGGGTCCAGGTGAAAGACAATGGAGGGAAAGTGAGACAGAAGCAACAATGATGGAAGGGCATGAACAGGTCAGAAGATAGTTCTAAAGTAGAATGAACAGACCTGATCTCCCAATGAATAAGGAGGCTGAAGCTCATGATTTCAGCATGGGTGGACGGTCACAGCGTTAACTAAAACAAGTGTTCTGCCATTAACTATTTGTCTTGTGACCTTAGGCAAGACACTCTCCATGAGCGTCACCTGTAATAGGAGTAAATGGGAAGAAATTAAAAAATCTCTACCTCTTTTATTAAAAAAAAAATTATCTCACCATTTCACAAAACAGTCCGTTTCCCACGGTTCTGTGTTAAGTAGCATCTCAAGAACAAATGCTGTTGGTTCCTCTCCACATATCAGAACACGTGTTCCCACACAGGATGTCTGAGGAACTCTTCAACACATTCGCAACTGATCTTCCGCTTTTGTTAAAATAGCATACTTTCCCTTTTGATTTGGCAAATACACAATGGATTTGTACATCTCAAAATGGGGGGAAAAAACAACAGATAAATTCTGTCTACTTTCTAGAGACTGAAGCTCCTAAGAAAGAAAATGAGGTAGGTCAAATCAATATATTTGGCTGAAACATGTATTATGCAAATATATGTCAGTGGGATTAATAAATTATCCTCTTATTTTATCTTTCTGCTAACTATCAAAAATAATCTGAAATAGGAACCAGCAGACGGTGTAATGGTTATGTCACTGGACTCCCACATGACAGACCATGGTTTGGGTACCAGACCTGGTGGCTTCAAACTCACACTGGGTGCATTGTGTGTGCATGCTCAAAATCCCAAGAGAAGAATGGAAGAGAAGGGATTGAGGCATAGCCATCCTCCCTGGGGAGTGATTGCTTGCTTTGTTTCTCTGTCTCTCTGGTGAGTGCACAATGCCCTATAGCAAAAATCTCTCTAAAAACAAAACAAAAAAAGAACCTGAAATAAAAATCTAGAAGAGCTCTCCAGTTATAAAATCTCGAATTTTGTAGATTACTTTTTCTTTTGCCTTAACTTTTGGGAGTTGAACTCCCTCTTTTGTTTGACCCAGACCTTCAAATCTAGACATTAGCACCTTTGGTACTTCTTTTTTTCTTTTCAGGTTCAAAACCTTTATTATATTAGTATCCAAATACCTTTGAAAAGATAACTGTACAAGCCATCAAAGATCAATGTGCCTGCCTGAGGCAGCCCCCTGCAGGCCCTGGCCTGAGAATGGACATATTTATACCAGTCCTCTGAAAAGAGGGACCAGAGACCAGCCTGTGCAGCTGGGAACCGGGATGGGAGAAAGGGACTTTGTGTTGAGGACACTCGGTGACTTGTATAACTTAGGGGACCCTCAGGCCACCTGTGCCTTGGCCTGTGGCTGGGCCCAACCCAGTTAGGGTTGAACTGGCAAATCCCACACGGAGAAGTGGACACCAGCTAGGGAGACACCACTGTCTTCCGGTGTTTCGGAGAGCTCCCTGTCATGTCACAGGGCTGGTACCAAGCTCAGCACAGGCGTCCACACTTGCCAGACGCAAGTACCTCTTGGGGCTCAACCTCCCGCACCAACCTCTGCTTCAAGGGTTGTTTGCTGGCTCTCTTCTCTTCCTCCTCCAGACGCCTGCGGACCTCCTCCAGCTGGCTCAGTGAATAGGGTCTTGAATGGACAGATGAGAGCTGGACTGAATTCTGAAGCTGACCACTGACCCAGGGGTGCACTGCCTCTGGACGTTCATGGACACCTGCCTGGCGCCCTTAGGAGTGTGCTGCTTCCTCACCCCCCAAAAGACTCATCCCAGCCTCCCTGTGTCTGCCAAGCACCTCCTCACCCTGGACGATGCAGCCAGGCTCCTCACGTGACCCTCCCGGGATCCCGCCTGTGCGCTGCAGCCCTTCCCGGTATCCACCTTGGTGGTTCTCTCGGAAGGCGTGCCTGCTTTCCCGCTGTAGGCCAGTCTGCCACCTTGCAGTGTTGGCGCCCACGCTCTCTGAGTAGCTGCAGGGCTTGGCCTGGGGCCATGAAGCTCGAGGCCCCGTGAAGGGCCCAGGCTGTGAGAGGATTCATCCCCCACCTGCTCCTTGGGCCTGTGGTGGACGTGCCCGTGGTCTTGCAAGTGGGCCACATCCTGCTTCATCCCGGACTCGGGGCTGGGCCTACTATCCCCAGAGGTCACACCCTCAAGCACCGCTGGTTGTCGGGGAGTGGTGGGGAGGCTGGAAACCAGCATCTTCCTGAGCCACTGCATGTGCTTAGCAGGATGCACGTCCCTCAGCCCAGAGCCAGTGTCCATTGAAGCAGGGCAGTAAGGGTGCCAGGCTGAGGCGGAAGGCAGCTTGGGGCTTGCACGGGGGGCAAAACCACAAATTCTGGTCCTCACCTTCTTCCATCTGCACGGGCTGCAGCCGCTCCTCCTCCTCGTCCTCCCGTCTGCTGTGCTCTGGACTGCTTCCAGGCCGTGGATAAGCTCCTCTGGAGGTCCACAAGGGTCTCCTTTAGCTTGCGATAAGTGCAAGGAGTATGAGGCAGAGGCATCTGCCAGTGGGCCTGAACGCTCTCCTCCATCTCCCTACGGTGCTTCTTACAAGTCCTGTATGGCGGGATTCCATCCACGCTGCTGTCCATGAGGGACAGCCTATCTGTGTCACTGGACAGGCACTGCTGTTTGCCGTCATTGGTGCTTGCGGCCCGGGCCTGGCGGTAGTCACGACTGATGTAGTAGGAGTTGACTGCTCCCACCAGGACTGGTCCTTATTTCTTTAGGTAGCACTTTTTCACTTGGGATTTCAAATTGAATTATTCTGCAAGGGTTTTCTGATCTCATTAAGTGTAATGAGTGGTGAGGGTGAGGTGTGGGAATTCATTGAGTTGATGTTGGAGAGTCCTTTAAGCTATGAGAGTCCTGATACTGTCCCCTCCTCAAAAGGTATCTCCATCCATTTTCTCTTTTATTCAATAAATACTTATTAACTATCAGCCACTCTTCTGGTTTTGAGAAATGGAGCAAAAGATTAAAATCCCTACCCTCATGGAGCTTACAGTCTAATGGGAAAGAAAGTTGAATAATAAATGGCAATCCCATAACACAATAGTTAAGTACTATGTGGAGAGAGCTGGATCCCTCATGACTGTCTGGGGTTTAAATTCCAGCTCTGGTGGCTTGAAAAAAATGACGGGTGCATATACATTCATAGCCCAAACCCTGATAAGGTAGAAAAATGGAGGGAAAAAGGATTAAGGCATGAGCATGCCCCATTGGGAAGGGAATGCTTTCTCTCTCCCTCTCTCTCTCTCTCTCTCTCTCTCTCTCTCTCTCTCTCTCTCTCGTGTCCTTTGTCAATAATAAATAAAATAAGAAATATATATATTCTGGGCTAGAAAGTGGCAAGTACTAAGGAGAAAAAAATAACATAGTAGAGGCAGCCCTGTGGATGTAGTGGTAATGCACTGATCAAGAGAAGCCAGACCCCACATAACAACTGTGGTTCAAATCCTTGACCCTACTGGTCTGAAATATGCTTGAGTGCCCAAGATCTGATGGACTGGAGGAAGGAAATTGCAGTAACTGAGCCCTGGACGGTGTTCCTTTCTCTCTCTCTTTCTCTCTCATGTGTCCATGCACACATTCTATCATGATTAAACAAAAAGTATATATATATATATATATATATATATATATATATATATATTTTTTTTTTTTTTTTTTTTTTTTTTTTTTTTAAAGACAGAGGGGCCAGCCCATGGTTAAGTCAGCTTGATCCCAAATGGCCAACTGTGTGGTTTGAATCCTGGACCTGATGTCTTGAAAAAAACACGCCAGTTGTATATATGTGTGCACCCGAAATCCTGAAAGGAGGGAAAGATGGAGGAGAAGGATTCTGTGTGACCATTCCCTGTAGAGGGTTTTCTCTTTCTCTCTCTCTCTCTCTCTACCTCTCTCTCTCCCCCTCCCTAGCAAGTGCACACACCCTCTATCAAATTTTTTTTAAAAACTTAAGAACACAGGGCAAAGGGATTATAGAAGGTGATTAAAACTTTTGATACGTGTCCTGGAATAATCTCACCAAGAATATGAGTAAAGATCTGAAAGAAGTAACTCAAGGACATTTTGCCTTTACTTGGGGAAAGCATCGAAGCAGAGGAAACAGCAAGTACAATGGCCCTGAGGTGGGAAGTTCTGGAGCACGTTTGAGAAATGGGAAGCAGGCCAATACAGTTACACTAGAGAAAAGTGGGGTGAGGAGGAATAGGAATTAAAGTCAGCAGGTAGCAAAAATGAGAAGCTAAAACGTGAAACCTGAGGGGTCTGCCCCGATTGGAAGGACACTAATAAAGTATCCTTTTCAATGATCTACTAGGATACACAAGCAGGATGTGGTACCGGGCTGAGGTCGTGGAAAGCTGCTCAAACATTTGGGAGCTTAAAGTTGTTATGTATTGAAGAAAAACTCGTTGTCAGGCCAGACAGTGGCACGGCATGGACTCACATAGGAGGGGCCCAGGTTCACATCCTAAGGCCTCTGAGAACATGCCAGGCACATGCACATGTCCCTGACCTTGGCCGATTGAGAATTGGGGTGGATTCCAGAGTGAGGATTCTGTTGGGAGTTGCTTAAATTTGTAACTGTATCTCTACTTTGTAGAAGAAACTTAAGGGAAAAAACATTATCACACTTTTTAAAAAATATTTTATTTAACTTTATTTATTCATTTTACTTATTTTAATTTGATCACAGAGGTACAGAGAGAGAAAAAGAGAAAGTTAGAAAGCAAGCTGCCAGGTTCGGGACTTGAACCATGGTTGGCCATGTGGGAGTCCAGCACCCTTAACCACCACGCCACCCACCTATCACACTTTTTAAAATTTCTATCTAGGGGGCCAGCTGGTGGCACAACAGTAATGAAAAAGGATCCATGTAGAGAGGTCTCAGGTTTGCATCTTAGGGCCTCTCTGGACATGCTGGGTATGAGTGCACACCCATGATCTGGGCTTGCTGAGGCTGAGGATGGATCACAACATGAAGACCCGGTTGTGAGTATTTGTCTCTCTCTTTCCTTCTCTTTCTTTCTTTCATGGAAGAAATAAATGAACACATGTATTTTTTAAAATTCTATTCTGATTTTCAATTTAGCTACGAAAACAGAACAAAATAAAATTGCCTACAGGGAAGGCCAGGAACTCACCTCTGTTGACAAGACTCCCTAAGAAAGATATGCAATACTTTTCAGGTGTATGACGTTACCCTGTCCACAGATCAATTATGCCTCTTCACAGTCACTCACAGCATTGTGATGTTGTAGGTGATCTACCTCTTGGGTATTTACCCAGTCCCAGTCTGATTTTGCTTTTCTAAGAAAACAAGTCCCTTCCATTACCCCATTTAACCTGATTCCTATTGTAGGCTGGGTTCTGCAATCCAGTCCTCAGTCCACAGTGAAATTTTCATCAGCTGAGTCATTGCAGTTTAATAGACATCCTGTCCCCAGAAAGTGGACAAGATGACCTAATCGGACTATTTTATTTCTACTGCCAATGATACCAGAAATGCAATACAGCCAGCAGTGTGCTCAGCATTGTCAAAAAGTAGAACTTCTGTATTTTAAAAATAATCACTGCTCATTAAGAGCAGAAGAGTGTCAATTAGTGACTCTAACACTGGAAGTTAAAACATGAAAGTTTAATTCCTAGCTTTATTACTGATTTACCATGAGACCTTAATTGATGTGCTGCTCTTTCCTCAGCCTTATTTTCTGTAGCTAGAGAATCCGAGCTTTCTTTCATTCTGTAGCTTTTGATTATTGGCACAATCAGAGATGAATAAGAGTATAGATAATCAAAAGCTAGTTCCATTTGGCTTAGAATTACTAATTTACTTTTGTGAAACTGACTTTTTGGAAAGTCACAGCATTTGAAATCAGAATACAAAACGAAACCTTAAAGACCATTTTAGAAAACTTAGATATTAAGTGTGTATATATCTTTGTATCTCATCTTCCTCCCTCCCTCTCTTCCTTCTTCCTCTTCCTTCCTTTTCTTCCTTTCTTCTCTTCTTTCCTTTTCTTTCTTCCCTCTTTTGCTATCCAAAGCAAACCTTCTTTCTTTTTTTAAAATGATTACTTTTTATTTAACTTTATTTACTCATTTAAATTTGACCAGGAAGAGACAGTGTAAGAGCAAGGAGAGAGAGAGAGAGGGGTAAAGTGGGAAAGCAAACTGCTAGGTCCAGGACTTGAACTACGGTCAGCAACACGGGAGTCCAACACCCTTAACCACCCTGCCACTTGCTGGCCCTAAACCTTCTTTCTTTCTTTCCAAGCAAACTTTCTAGAGCATACCTTGTTTAGAGGCTAGAAAATAAGCTGTTAGGTTCTTAAGAAAGGAAGTTAGAATCTCCTGGACTTTAAACACTCATGTTGATCATTTCTGTTCCCAGGTAAGATAGCAGGTAAAAAGCAAGTAACTGTATCAGTTTATAAAAGCTAGGGTCCAAGGTCAGAAAAATCCATGCTCACTAATCACAATGGCTTTCTGCTTTGAGTGGCCTCCGGGTGAGCAGCCAGCACAGGTAGGCCCTGCTGGAGGCAGTATAAGTCTTACGTTAGGATTGAATGCAGCCTTCAGGTATCCCATCTCGATGTTGTTGGGTCATCAGAGAAGTCATGACATATTTTTCTATGTTTTCCTATGCAAACATGCATCATGACTCTTTCAATGACCTAATAGATTAATTCTAAAATACTTTTCTTTTTTCAGTGATCCAGGTTATTTACCATCTTGAAATTAGGGAAAACATACTCAGAAGACAAAATATATTCAGAGAAGAAAAGATAGATACATAGATAGGACAACTGACTAGCAAATGGAATCAAATATTAACAACAGATGGGTCTGGTAAACTAGTACATGAGTATTATTTATGCTATTTTTATCTTTGCAACCTCTCTGAAAGTTTGAAATGATATCTATTTTAAAAAAGAAAACAGGTATTAATAGTATAATGTACTATATATGTATTATGTATGTATTGATATATGCATATGTGTATTTATATAGTACATATGAGTCTATATTGAGTAGTATCCCCTTAACGTGGGAGAGACATTCCAAGACCTCTAATGGATGTCTAAAGTAATGAATAGTACCAAACCCTATATATATTATATTTTATCGATCAGATAACCTGGATGGCTACTAAGTGACTATTGACCTTATACAGCATGGACACACTGGAGAAAGAGATGATTCACATCCCAGGTGGGATAGCACAAGATTTCATTGCATTACTCAGAAAAGCATGCAATTTAAAACTCATGAATTGTTTGTTTCTGGAATCTTCCATTTAACATGTTCAGACTACAGTCGAATAAACATAATTAAACCGCAGAATGTGAAACCACAGATAAGGAAGTCCGCTGTATGTACATATTACGTGCACAGAGAAATCTCTGAAAGGGTAGACATTAAGGTATTACAATGGGGATCTCTGGGTGGTAGGAAGGTAAAATTTTAACTTTTGACTCCCTGTATTAATTTTCAACATCACATGCATGCTACTTCTGTAATAATAAACATTTAAAAAAAAAAAGAACAAACAAAAAAACTGGAGCAATACACCACTTATCTCAGTTGCCCTTGGATAGGACTCTGCAGTCTGCTCAGTTCAGCTCCCTACATAGAAGTTCTTTGTTCCCTGCTTGCAGAAAATGTCTGAAGTCCTTGAGATGACCTAGAACCTCTTGGAGTTTTTCTCCATCCCTCCTGCCTTAAAAAAGATGGTGGGTCTGCTGTGAACATTGAATTCTTATAGAAGGAAGGGGGAATTTGGGCCCTAACTAGGCCTGGCAGAGCATGAATAGTGGTATACTGCTATTGGTCTGTCATTCCTTTGACATCCCTGTCGATTGCCAGTAACGGTCCATTTTACAGCAAGAAAAAACTAAGACGTGGGTAATGTCTGAGATTATAATCCAACAGATAGTGGTTTATGTTTTCCTTCTTTAGGCTGAACTTCTATTTTGATATTTACATAAGGAATAAAGGCACGGCAAGGTCTGTGAACGTCAAGTTAGGTTTTCTCAACTGCCTGTCATGGGTATTCAACCAACAATCCCCAAAAAGCTGGAGAGGCCACATAGTCATGAGCTGGGTGTCCTGTGGCTTTTCTTACCTTGGATCTTTTTTTGTAATCTGTCAAGATGTTAATGGTTTTGCATTTAGAAAATGTTCTTCATAGTCTTCTCTGTTTGTCACCAACCTCAAATAAAGTTTGGGCAAATAGTCATTTTTTTCTGGAACAGTATCCACTCTTGTTTTATCTTGACTAGGCCATTAAAATTCATAAAGGCTTGGGACCAGCAGTTAGCATAATGGCTATGTCATTGGACTCTCATGTAGTTGACCACGGTTCGAGTACTGGACCTGGTGGCTTAAACTCACGTCTGGCGTGTGTGTGTGCGTGCCCAAGATCCTGAGAGGAGAATGGAGAAGGGATTGTGGTGTGGCCATCCCCTCTGGGGGATGATTTCTTGTTTTCTGTCTCTCTGTCTCTCTCTGTTTTCCGGGGAGCACACGCACCCTATAGCAAAAACCTCTCCAAAAAAAGAAAAAGAAAAAAAAATTCATAAAGGCTTGTTGGCATTAATATTGGGTCGTTGGAAAAGTCATGACATATTTTTCTATGCAAAAATGCATCATGACTTTTCCAATGACCCAATACTTATCAAGAGACATCATCAACTCTGCCATTCCTAACTTTATTTCTTTGTTCTGGCTTTTCCACAATCCTGCCAAAATTAATTATATCATCTAAAAACATAAATGTCTCCAGGTAACTTATATCTCCCAATTACCTTCTCCACGAAACACTGAAAACTGGCAAAGGCCCTGGAAATATTTTTGGGCAGCTTTTCAAACTGATAGTCTGCCTACTTTTCACACAGAGGCTAAATAAAGTTAATTCTTTTTCCTTGATCGTCTGTAGTCATCGGTATTTAATCATTCTTCCAGTCTAGAAGTGAATTCCGATGTCTCCCTGATAGACAGTCCAAGGTGGCTTGAACTCCTGGGATGAGTACGAGTCTATTTTAGTGCACTTATTTATAATGCAACAGTCCATGTAATTATAGTTTGGCAGATTCTTTCATGCCTCCATGATGGACCATACCTAGAATTTGACTTTGGAATTTGGGTATAATGCTGTTTGTGAATAACTCCTTAATAATGCTCTCATATGTATTTGGTTTTTTGATCTTACAACCTATCTGGAATGCTTCTGGAAAGTATAAGGGTTATTTTTATTCTATTTTTTTGTTGTTGTCACTCTGAACACTGTTATTTGTCATTCACAGAAGGAGAAAAATTGCTCCTGTCTTTAACATTTCTTTCCTCATCTCTCCTTTTTGCTGAGTGCTGAGAAGTCAAAAATCTGATCACTCTGGCTTTAATTTTTTAGATCCCAGCACTGCAGCTCTAGTTAGAAAAGCAAGGGTATGCCATATACCTCTGTTTGGTTAAAATGTCCATTCTCTTTTTTTTTTTTTTTTTTTTTGGTCGCAGTCAATAAACATGAGTAGAAAAGCACACCTAAATATGCAGGGTCTGCCTGCTGCTGACACAAGTGACTTTATACAAAACCGAAATTAATTCTCACAAGTAATTCCACAACCCACCAAGATCAGTGCACATAATACTGGGTTATCTACCTCCCAGATGATCCTAATGCCACCGAGACTAATCTTTCATTTTAAATTAAAACAAAAAAAGCAAGATAAGAATTCTTCTCTGAATCGAAGTCACGCATGCCCCGAAGTGTCTACCTCTGGACTGTGAGATGGCATCAGCCTTCCTCATCGGGGCTGGATCTAGGCTTTTAGGGGTGTCAGACTTACACAGTTGGGAGCGCTCCATAAGAGAAAGGAGACAAAATTACTATGCAAAACCAGATGTGAAGGAAAGTGTTTATTTAAGATGAGAAAAAAATCACAGCAAATTCCAAAAATTTTAAGTCTGACTGTGGTAAAATAGATGGTCACACTTTATTTGCTACTCGTCCCATTGAGAGGTGAAGTCTAGTTTTGCTTTCTTTGAATGTGGGTTGGCTTTAATGACTTGGAATAACATTCTAGGACCTGTGAGACGAGGTCACAAGGTGCCTTGTCACTTTCATTCTCAGAGGTTTTAGAACCCATCTGTCATGCTATGAGGACGCATGGGTATTTCCAAGGGACCATGTGAGCAGAAATGAGGTTCCTTGGGCAGGTCCTGTAGCCTATCAGTTAAGGAAGCCAGATTCAACATGATCTGCTGCTGTTTGAATCCTGGCACCAGTGGCTTGAGAAACATGCTGGGTATGTGTGCATGTGTGCTCACAATCCTGTTGGGAAGAAGGAATGGACAAAAAGGGTTATGGTGTGACAAGGCCCCATTGCGGGGTTGTCTCTCTTTTCCTCTCTCTTTACCTCTCTCTCTCTCTTTATCTCTGGTACATGCACACAGCCTCTGGCAATAAAAAAAAGAAACTGAAGTTCTGATTAAACAGCTCCAACTGCTCCAACTGAGCTGCCAGCCAACCACCAGCACCAAATTCCCAGTCATGCAGTAAATCTCCCACTGTTGAAAAATAGTCTACATTGGGCAGCCTTGTAGCCTACAAGTTAGGGGAGTTAGATCTCACATGGTTAACTGAGGTTCGAATCCCAGCCCTGATGGCTTGAAAACCATGCCTGGTGTATGTGCATGCACGCCTCAAATCCCAACAGGGTGGGGAAATGGAGAGGGATTGCAGCATTACCATGCCCCATTGTGGGATGCTCTCTTCCTCTCCTTTTTCTGTTTCTGTCTCTCTCTGGCAAACAGACATGCCCTCTGGCAAAATAAAAATAGTAATTTAAAAATAAAATAAAAATAGGGACCAGCAGTTGGCATAATGGCTATGTCGTTGGACTCCCATGTAGTCGACCACGGTTCAAGCCCTGGACCTAGTGGCTTAAAGTCATGCTGGGTGCATGTGCCTGTGTGCCCAAGATCCCAAAAGGAGAAGGGATTGTGGCATAGCCATCAATCCCAATCCCCCTGGGATTTCTCGCTTTCTGTCTCTCTGTCTCTATCTTTCTGGCGAGCGCATGTTCCCTATAGCAAAAACCTCTCCAATAAATAAATAAATACATACATAATAAAATAAAATAAAAATAAAATAAATTAGAAAAAAGAGAAATAGTCTATTAACATTTGTCATAATGTTTGTAATGAGGCTCTAAATTTGAATCTGATCCTACTTAATGGCTGTGTGACTTTGGGAAATTTACCTAAGTACCATACTTTAGTTTCCTCATCTGTAAAATGGAAAAGTAACTCCTCCTACCTCATGTGGTTTTTGAGATTCAACAACCTGATTAGATTAATTGTTATGTATAAACCACTTAAAAATGCCTGCCACACAGTGAGTGTTCAATAAACATGAGAAATTATTGTTGGGTATCATCTAGGCTTCACAAAACTCTTTGACACAGGCTATTAGAGGGTGCTCAGCAGTCTTCTAATTCTAACCTGCTCTTCCACGTGATTCTCTGACCTCCTCTCAGGCTTCAATCTTGTTCCAGTGTCCCCCAGGAAGATGGTGTAACTCAGGCACATCATCTCCTCTCCAGAGGCATCTTTCTGGTATAAATCCCATATCCTTCTAAAGGTCTTCCCTTCTAGTGATTTATCACTTACTAGTATTTTATTCACACACACAAAAATCTTATTTCTCAAGACAACATGTTTGGTCTGTAAGTTTTATTCAAAATGTTGGCCAACAGAACACAATGGTGAGTATTTTAGATATGTTTCTCCCTATACTTAAGCATCATATGAAATCGTCTCTTCTCGGACCTTCTTGCTCTGAATCACATTCATTCTTATGCTCTCAAGAACTTCACTTCTTATGTCTTCACTCCTCTGCATCAACCAATCTTCCCTCTCTGTTGGATCACTACTCTTATGCAAGCCTTAAAGCCATCCTTTAAAACCAAATGAAACATCCCCGACACAACAATCCCCACAATAACTGCCCTAATTCTCTTTTCTCCTTTACAATTAGATTGCAAAAAATATACTATATGGGGGCTGTAGGTGGTGGGATGGTTAAAAGAGCTGGATTCTCTCATGGATGACCACGGTTCAGTCCTGGACCTGGTGGCTTGCTTTCTCGCGTTCCCTTTCTTTCTGTCTCTCTCTGATCAAATTAAAAAAACTAGTAACAACAGATGGAATTAAATAATTCTTAAAAAAGTTTCTACATGTATCATTTCTATTTTTTCACCTTCCATTAGTTCTCAATTGACTTCAACAATAACCTGAAACTCCTTTATGCTAAGGCCAACAATAGCATCCAGTTCTCTAACATCATCTTACTTGGCCTTGTGGAAGCACAGACACAGCTGTGCATGATCTTGTTCTTGAATTACTCTCTTCTTAGCTTCTCTGATGTCATCTTCTCCTAGTCTGGCCACCTCATTGCATTTTCCTTTGCCTGGTCCTCATCATCTGGCTTTTCACTCATTTCCTTTGACTGATCTCATCTATTTATGTAGCTTTTAAAACCATCTGTTTGTTCATATCTCCCAAATTTATATATCTACATAGCCCTCTGGGCCCTCACAGTTGTATATCCAATTTCTTTTCTTAGTGTAAAGATTTGTTTTATTTCTACTGGGGAAAGAGGAGGATAAATAGAACTGTTTTCCAATTTGCTTTCCACTGTATACACACATACTCACACACATACATACACATACATTCACCAAAAATACCCCAACAACAAAAAAAATCCAAAACCAAAACACCCTCAAGCTGCACCAATACTTCATATTTTGACCAAAAGAATAGATCCTGGGAGGAAGTTCAAAATGCAAAATCAAATGACCAAAAAATGCTAAACAAACAGCATTATTAATGTACAAAATATTTATATTACTGAACTAGTAACAGGTGTTCTCCGTGTCTGTAAAACTTTCGAACCACATAACTGATTTCTTAAATCTTGTCCATGCCAGCCTCCAGAACCAGAAAAGATTTTAGTTAGCTTTGTTCTTTGATGCCTTATCAAAATTTTCAACAAGATCTGGAACATCGTCATCCTCTTCATCGATGTCTTCTGGTTTTTGTGCTTTGCTATCCAAGACTTGCCGTGGGAACTGTTCAGCTAATTTCCTAAGGCTTGTTAAGCTGTCTGCACCAAGCTGACTTAATATTCCAGGAAGCATTTCTGTGATTGGTTTGGCTTCTGTATGACCAGTAATTGCAAAGGTATTAGCGGAGAGAGAAACTTGGACTTTGGGATTGTTGAAATGAATAACTGGCCCATCATCCTTAATCATGTTCACCTCTTTGATACCAGCTATATTATTCACAGCCAGTTTTTTTAGAGAACTCTGAAGTTTTTTGTCATCAGCTGTAGCTGTTCTGTATACCACCTTATTCTTTCTGCAAGCTGTACCCTTTCCACCTTTCCGGACCTGGGCCTGAAGTTTGGCTACCTTTTCTTGATTCATGCTATTGGTAAATCTGAAGCAGGGAGGGTCCTCCAACACCAGCACGCGGAAAGAACAAAATGGCTGCGTCAGCGGAGACAGAGAAAGACAACCGCTGAGGCGGGAGCGGGGCCCACGTGACCTGTATATCCAATTTCTTAGCAGTTTTGCATGCATCTCCAATGCAACACACCAAAATAAAACTCTTGATATTTCCCAGGGCTTGATAAAGAGACAAGAAGATCAAATTTAGACATAAAGCACCAACACAGTAGGGGAACACCCCAATAACTTAAAAAAAAAACAAAACTGACAGAGGTTTTGTGCCAGAGAGACACAAAGACAGAAAGGGAAGGTGAAAAAGCACCTTTCCGTGGAGAACTAACATGTAGCAATCCCTTCTCCTCTATCTCTCCCTCGTTTTGGAATTTTGGTCACACATGGACACATACTGGGGTGTTTTTCAAGCTACTGGATCCAGGACTTGAACTACAAAGTCGATCAGGTAAGATCCAGCTGCTTTAACTACCAAGTCACGGGCTACCACTCTCCAGTAACTTTTCAAGGAAATAATTTAATATTTTTAAATAAAACCATTTAAGTAGTCATCGATTTAAAACTTTACACTTATGTAAGAAACAAGAGTTGTTTTGTTTTACATTTAGTGAAAGAAGGTAATGTAATGATTTTTTAATTTTTTGGAGAGGTTTGTGCTATAGGACGTACATGCTCACCAGAAAGACAGAGAGAGACAGAGAGATAGAAAGCGAGAAATCACCCCCGGGGGGATGGCCACGCCGCAATCCCTTCTCCTCCATTCTCTTCTTGGGATCTTGGGCACGCACACACACGCGTCCGGAAAGAGTTTAAGCCACCGGGTCCAGGACTTGAACCACAGTCGACTACGTGGGAGTTCAGCCACATAGCTATTATGTTAACTGCTGGTCCCAATGCAATGTTTTTCATTGTGTAAGTTCTCTGAAGAGGCTAATCAGTCCCCATCCTTGCCCAGTTTTCCACATATCAGTAAATGCATCACACTATCATCCATTCTGTGTCATCTTCGATAACCTCCTTGATTTTCCATATTCGATCTGTGAGCAAATCTTGGCATATGGCTTCCAAAAATACCTCAGTCCATGTGCTGTTCTTTACCACTGCCACCAACATCCGCTTGTAATCTCTCATCTGACCTACTTCAAGGAACCTCCTTACAGCATGTTCCTCTTCCACATTTGCTTTATTTTAATGGATTCTGCACTCAATAGGCAGGGTGTCTTATTAAAAATGTGTAATGTTGTACTGGCTCCCTGCTTGATGGTTAAAAGAGCTGGATCTCACATGGCCAACCTCGCAGTTAAAGATCCCAGCCCAAGGAGCTTGAAAAACATGTTGGGTGCATGAGCTGTGCATGCCTAAAATCCCAACAGGATGGTAAAATGGAATAGAAGGGATTGAAGCATGACCGTGCCCCATTAAGGCTTACTTTCTCTCTCTCTGGTGAGCACAGGCATCCTCTAGCAAAAAAAAAAAAAAAAAAAAAAAGAGTCATATTGTTACGTCATTTGATAAACACTACTTAGTGTTTTTTTGTTGTTCTTCCAGTAAATTTCAACTCCATTCATAGCCTTTTCTGCTCTGCCTACCCTGGTCACAGTAATTTTTCAAATAACACCTTGGACACCAACTCAGATTCCAGTCCTTTCTTGCTCTTTTCATCATTTGGTCTCTGCATTTTTCAATGATGTATTGTCAGAAGTTGTCTAATCAGAATATACCGGGGCCAGCAGGTGCCATGGTGGTTAAGGGACTGGACTCCCACAAGAATATACCTACTAGTCTTCTATCACATCTCCCTGTTTGCTGTCACAATTTGTAATTTTTTTGTTTCTTTCATTTGCTTCCTTTTCAAATATCTTTCTACTATCCTGTAAGCTGAGTGAGATCAGAAGCCTTATTTGTTTTCTTGACTTTGTGTTTCCCTGTGTCTGACACATGGTGGAGGCTTGAAAAATGAATGGTGGATTAATGGATTGTACCCGTAAGTACAATCAGAGCTCACCCCAATCCATGACAATAGGTGATTCTTCCACTCTCTCTCTCATCAAAAGAAACAACTCTTAAAATCTTGGGCACTAGACTGAGTCATGACTCATTTGATTTTGATCACAGAATCCAATAGAAAATCGAGCTTGTAGCCTGCTTTTAGTCAATGGCAATGGAAAGATAAATAATAAATGAACAAGTCACTCTGGTCTTCTATTTCCTCATCAATATAATGAGGAGGAAAATAATTTTTAAATTCTTTTAAGCTCTAAATTTTTATTATTTTTTTTGTTGTTAGAGCAATATTTTTTTGGGGAGGGAGAGGTTTTTGCTATAGGGTGTATGTGCTCGCCAGACAGACAAAGAGAGACAGAGAGATAGAAAGTGAGAAATCACCCCCCAGGGTATGGCCACACCTCAATTTCTTCTCCTCCATTCTCTTCTCGGGATCTTAGGCACACACGCACACGCACACAGTGTGAGTTTAAGCCACCGGGTCCGGGACTTGAACCGCGGTCGACTATGTGGGAGTCCAGCGACATAGCCATTATGCTAACTGCTGGTCCCTAGAGAAATTTTTAATACAGGGTGCATGCACTCACGAGAGAGACAGAGAGAGAGAAAGTAAGAAATCACACACACCCCACCGCAGGGGGAAGACCACGCAGCCATCCCTTCTCCATTCTCCTCTGGGGATTTTTGGGCACACATGCCCTGAGTGAGTTTTAAGTTGCTGGGTTCAGGACTCGAACTATAATTGACTGTGTGGGAGTCCAGCGACGTAACCATTATGCCATCTGCTGGTCCCCTAAATTCTAAAATTTAAAACTCTCGAAATTCTTACCAAATATTCAAGTGGTGTTCACCCCTTGTAGTAGTTTAGTCACAAGTGTGGGCCCTACTTCTGAAAACTTCCTAGCAGGTTTAGTTGTGGAAGTGGTGTAGAGAGATTATCAGGAATTCATCATAACAATGTTATCTTCCTGTCTTCATTATGTCTGAAAAACTGAGTGGTTTTTTGTTGTTGCTGTTTTTTTTTGGGGGGGTTGCTTAGTCTATAAATAATGGGGAGTGCTATATGCAATTTACTGTTATTTTATAAACATTGATGAGATCAAGAGGGTCTGATAGTATAATCCACATGAACACTTAATAAAGTATATGATACAAAATATATCTCCCATAAATATACATATATACTACCATTTACATATGTAAATTTTTCATACATACGAATATATACACCATATTTTGTGTTGTCTAAGACACAGGAGACATTTCCAACAAGAAAATAAGGAAAGCTGACCTTTCACCTTCTATCACAATTCTGTCCTGAAGAAAGTGCATCTCAGAGAACTTTGCAAAATAGTAAAAGCATAGATTTGGCCTAACTATGTACCATTTCTCTTTTTCTAGTCTAAATGTGGTACATTAAGGAAGGTGGGTAAGTTGTCAGAATTCAGTAAGAATGTGACAGCCTCTGATGCATACTAATCCAGGCTTGCTCAGAATTAATATTTTAACATCTATGGAATTTTTTATTCAGCTTTAGTAAATCTATTTGATATTTTAAAATCCAATCACTCACTAAATACAACATGGCATTTAGACTTAATTTCAGTCCCTCTCTACATGGTGAATATTTACTCCAAATGGCCTACTATGCTGAATAAAGATTGTCTTCTGAGACATTGTAAAGCCTTTCACTAGTGTTGACTGAATGAGTGGTCAAGTGCTAAACCATAGAAATTATCCATTAGAAGCTGGGAAAACACAACCGAAGATGGAATAAGCTTGGTAATCATTTTGACAAGGATGAAATTGAAGGCAGATAACTTGCTTAATCCAGTGAACCAAATGTGAAGAAGTGTGGTAAAGATGCTACCTTTGGCACCGAACTCCACCAGTACTCCTGTCTGAGTTGGAGGAAATGGAACCACCAGAAGCAGCCTCACTCCGTGTGGTGGTCTGTACTCAGCTAAGCATTGAATGAGCTGGCACCCACTCTCTACTTGGGCACAGGCGCAGATCTAAAATCTGCTCTTAGGCACAGATGCATTGGCACAAAATTTGTCCTCAGGACCAGGAACTGGGATTTTTGGCTATATTTGCATAATATGTCATTCCAACAAAGTGATTGAAACTGCAGGGGGGGTGGGGAAGGCAAATTTGATAAAATGCAGCAAGCAGAGGAGAAAAAAATTCAGACATTGTTGGCATCAGACCCACAGTTTTAAGGAGAAAACAAATACTTTATATTGAAATGTCTGAAAGAATGTATGCCAAACTGTTAATAGTCATTTCTTTGAGAAACGATTACTATTTTTAATTGTACTTTTCTATAATTTTGATTTACATGAATATGTATTACTTATATGATCAGGAAAAATAAAAATAATTGAAAAGCAGAAAAAATGCTTAATTTATTCACCCACAATCAATCCTCAGATCTTTATTTCTTGAACACTGAAAAGGAAATTTTGAATTTCTCTCTTTTTTTAATTTAAATTTATTTATTTGCATTCATTCACTGTACATCATTAGAGCATACAAAATGAGATTTTCCATCCAGGGTACACTATATATTGTCTCAATCAAGCACATCAACAAACATGTTATTGTCAGCAAATAATTTTCCATTTCTTGTTTTCTGTATGTTTTGCTTTTTTTCCCCCATCCTTGATTCCCTATCTCTTACCCTCTGCCATCTCCCACTCTCCTCCCACACTGCCTCTGGTATCTATGTTTGCTTTCTATACTGTTTTCCCCCCACATTTTATTGAATTACTAAAGACCTTAATTAATCTAAATATTTTCATAGCAAACACAGCTGATATGTACATTTCCATGAACACAAGTCTAACTTTGGGCATCCTATAAAGTAGCACCTAGCCGGGGCTACGTATCCTACTGCAGTCATTGAATAGATATTTTTTTTCTGAAACTTTTTTTTGTAACTTAATTTACATTCTTTCCCTAAGCATCATCACAGCCTACAAAATGTGATTTCCCATCCAGAATATACTGCATAGTGACTTACTCATGCATATTATTATAAAAAATTTTCCATTTCTAGTTCCTAGAATTATTTTTACCCCTCTTTCTGACCCTCTGTCCTTTCCCACCCTCTTCTCACACTATCTCTGGTATCTACAATTGTCTTCCATTCCTTTCCCACCCACATTGTATTGATCACACAATTTCTTACATAATCTAACTACTTTCAATGGTGAGTTCACTCATTACTACTTAGAAAACCAATTTTAACTTAAATCAAAGAAATGCCAAGGAGCTTTGCTTAAAGCCAGGAAACAGATTAGGATTCTGTTCAAATGGTAGGTGCATGAACCTATCAGTCTCATGTACTTTTTATCTTCTGTTCTGGTTCAATTTTCCTGATTAAATTCTGGGATATAATATTCAACTCCAGACTTGTCCCTACGATTAAGTTGGCCACTTTCTTAGTTTTTGAACTCTTATTTCTGTGTGTCTGTGTTTAATTTTCCTGATATAGTACACCTCGAGAACTTCTTAAAGATCTGGTCTGGTGCTGGTAAATTCTTTCAGGATTTGTTTATCCAAGAATGTTCTTGTCTTTTCTTCCCACCTGAAAGATAATCTTGCCGGGTACAGTATTCTTGGCTGAAATTGCTTCTGTCTTAACACTTTGAATATATTTTCCCATTCTTTCCTTGCTCGCATTGTTTCTGATGAGAGATCTTCTGTTAGCCTGATGGGATGTCCTTTGTAGGTTGCTTGATCTTTTTCTCTTGCCAATTTTAGCATCTTGTCTTTGTCTGTGGTTTTGGTCAACCTGGCTATAATGTGTCTTGGAAAAGATCTTCTTGGGTTGATTCTATTGGGGATCCTTTGTATTTCTTGGGACTGGATCTTCGAATGCCTCTCTAGGTTTGAAAAGTTTTCTTGCAGGATTTCATGGAATAGATTATCAATGCCCTTATGGGTCTCTTCACCTTCTGGAATGCCAATTATCCGGATGTTTGGACATTTGATGATATCTAGTACTTCTCGTATATTATTCTCAAATTTTTGGGCCATTTTCTCAGTCTTCATGGTGGATTTTTCTAGGCCAGCCATTTTCTCTTCTACATCTGAGATTCTATTTTCTGAATGATCTAGTCTGCTTTTAATACTTTCAAGGAAGATTTTGACTTCCTGTATTATAGACTTCATCTCTAACAGTTCCGTTTGAGTCTTTTGTAAAGTGTGTAATTCCTCTTTTAGATCTTGCAAGAATTTCCTCATCTCCTGGAACTCATCAACTTCTTTCTCCTTTCTCTTTAGCAGTTCATTATCTCTCTTCTCTTCCATCTCTGTTAGCTTTGACATTGTGAATGCTCTAAATTTCTTATCAGACATTTCCATGATTTTCACTGAACTGCTTGTGGATGAAGAAGAGTTACTCTTTTCCCTTGAAGGAGAGGTATTTTCTTGCTTTCCCATATTTCTTGTGATCCGGCAGTGATTTCTTGTCATCTGATAGATGGTGTGTTTTTTTCAAATTCTTGAAGTTCAGTCTGAATGTTCAGGAGCAAGCAGACAGAGGTGATCTAGAATCTCTTTGTTCTGTTGTGATTGCTGGTGCAGCAGATTCAATAGATATTGAGGAATATTTTAACCCTAATAGTATTTGGATGTTTAGCTGCAGTGCCCTTAGATCCGTCTAGTTGGCAGTAGCCATGAGGAATCTTCTTCTGAAGGCCTGTCCTGTCCTGCCATGCTAGCTTGTTTGTTGGAGGCTGAATTATCAGTAGAAAATCTTCATTTCTCATGTGCCCTAAAATACCTAGTTCGCAGTAGCCATGAGGAATCTTCTTCTGAAGACCTGGCCTCTCCTGCCTGGATGGGAGGACCAGAGAGGATTATTAACAAGATAAAAGGTGGAGCTGAGAGCAAGAGAAAAACTTTACCTTTAAAAAAAATGTAAAAAGGAAAAATTACCCCCAAAAAATGGGAAGACAGAAGCAGGGAGAGACAGAGACAGAGACACAGAAACAGAGATAGAAGGCTGGGGGAGGGGGTCTCCCTACCACACTAGCTTGTTTGCTGGAGGCTGGATTATCAGTAGAAAATCTTCATTTCTCGTGTGCCCTGAAATACCTAGTTCACAGTAACCATGAGGAATCTTCTTCTCTGAATTCCTCTCTTTTGATTTCCACTTACAAGGAAAAGCGTATGATTCCCTTCACAAATGCTAAAAGATTCCTTGTCTCCTTTACAGAATGAACTCCACACAAAGTGAAATTTTTCTAGTATTCAAAATGAGGCTGGTGTGTATGTGTATAATAATTAAATATTTATCATATTTTACATTTATATAAAGAGACTTTTAGTTCATCTCCAATAAAACAGAAAAACAGAATGTTCTTTTTTTTTTTAAGTTTTTTTTTTTTCCATAGGGCACATGCACTCACCAGAGAAAGAGAGCGGAAAAGTTAGAAATCACCCCCCAGAGGGGATAGCCATATGATAATCCCTTTTTCTCTGTTCTCTTCTCAGGATTTTGGGCACACATGCACATACACCCAGCATGATTTTCAAGCCGCCAGGTCAGGGGCTTGAACCACAGTTGGCCATGTGGGAGTCCAGTGCCTTAACCACCACACCAACTGCTGGTCCTCTAAACAGAATGTTCTTTAAAACCAACAATGCAGGGTGGAAAATGAGTTCACTAATATAAGTGTTTGGCCAAGATACTGGATGGTGCTTTTCACCTGCCACAGAAATTAAATGTCTCTAATAAATATCATTGAGCAAAATTATCATCTTTTATTTAGAACTCATCAGAGAAGATCTAATTTATAGCATTGACTGTAACTTGCTTAAAAGTATCTGTTTGAAAGCTAACCTCATGATAAATTTTAATCATGTGGATAGAACTTGCTTCAAAGCTATATTAATTATACATTTAAGCTCTATATACACACTCATACATTACAGTACACTCAGAACATGTAAAATATAATCTGAACTAAATTAAAATATGCCAATTTCCTCAGCAGTTATTTGCATTTGATATATTATAGTTATTTCAATCCAGTCTTTACAAACATTAAATTATTGCTATGCTTTCTTAGCCAATTGGTTCCCTAGAAAAAACTTCAGGTTCTGGTTCACTTTCTGGCATGAAGTTTCTACTTCTGTGGAATGCAAAGTACATATCCAGAGTGTCTTTTTCTATCCAAGGTAGCACTTTGAAAAAAGAGATGAAAGTTGCTATCAAGTTTTACCTTCTTATCTCAAATTCTACCCACTGTGCCCACCCCAGCCACCACAATTCCTAGTGTCACACTCCTATTACTCTCTAACTTTTCATCCCTAGAATCCCAAACACAGGTCAAGCCACTAGAGTCCCCAGGAAGTGCATGCACATATTCTCTACTTCACAAACAGCCTCATCATTACTATTGAAAACAATTAGGTGGGGACCAGCAGGTGGCATGGCGGTTGAGGCGCTGGACTCCCACATGGCCAACCACGGTTCGCGTCTCAGACCTGGTGGCTTGCTTTCTCACCCCCCCCCTTCTTTCTGTCTCTTTCTGGTCAAATAAAAGTAAATGAATGAATAAATAAAATTAAATAATTCTTTAAAATAAAAAGAAAGAAAGAAAGTAGCTAGTTACAGCTAGTCAGCAAACTCTTACGTGACAAGTCAAGGAACCATGCCAGACATAAATAACCATGCTGCTTCCTTCATCAAGAAAGTCTTAGAACAAAGAAAAGAAGCTAAACTGAATGGCATACTTAGTATTGTTGTAATATATATGTGTGTGTAGTATACATATATATGTATATTACAGTAAAAGTTTCAAAAGGAAAATGTGTAGATTGAAAATTTGAAAATTTGGCCTTGGGGGAATCCGGAAAGTGGAGCAATGGTGAAATGCAAATGAGGCTGACCCACATGAGAAGGTTCCAGATTCACATCCATAGACCTCGCTAAGTATTCCGGGCACTCATGTGTCCATGACACAGTGCTGACTGAGGCTGGGATTGGACTGAAGCAGCAAATCCCCACTGGGGATGCTGTCTCTCTGTGTGTCTCTCACTCATGGAAGAAGGAGGAAGAAAAAAAAATGTTGGGACTAGCAGTTAGCATAATGGCTATGTCGCTGGACTCCCATGTAATTGACCACAGTTCGAGTCCCGGACCCAGTGGCTTAAAACTCATGCCGGGTGAGTGTGCGTGCGTACCCAAGATCCCGAGTGGAGAATGGAGGAGAATGGACTGAGGTGTGGCCATCCCCCCTGGGGGGTGATTTCTCACTTTCTGTCTCTCTGTCTGGCGAGCACACATACCTTACAGCAAAAAATAAAAAAATTAAAAAATTTAAAAAAAAAGCCTCTCAAAAAAACAAAACAAAAAAGACCGTTAAGGTGCCAGTCCTGTTGTGCAACAATAACATGCTGCTGAGGAGAAACCAGAGCCACTTGGCAACCATGATTGGAATCCTTGGCCCGGTCAGCCTGGAGCACACTGGGCTCGCGCTGCACACGAGGTATGATGGGCTGGAGGTCTGGAGGAAGGGGCTCACAGTATGAGGAAGGACTTACAGTATGATCAGACACTGTGGAGCATGCTTGTCTCTCTCTCTCTCTTTGTCACTATCACTCTGTGTACCTACACATGTGTGCTATCATAAATAAAAAAGACAAATTACTATTATTTCGAAAAGGTAAACTTTTCATTTCTCCTTTCTTCTAGTTTCTTGTTTTCACTCCCCAGGAATAAATATCTTTACCAATTTACAGATAGTCAATGTAAGTGAAAATACATATGTATGTATACACGGCAAAAATCATATATTCTACACAATATTCTTCACTTTATTCTTTTAACATTATATATTGGAAATTGTCCCCAAGTCAATACACATGGAGTATCTTCATTCTTTACGAAGGTTGCATAGCATCCCATGCCCTGCATGTACATAATTTATTTAACTAGTGCTCTTGTGTAGATATTTCTGTAACTTCTAGCTTTTTTGCTATTTCAAATAATGCTGCAATGAGTATTCTTTTGTATTTGTCATTTAAGATGGTAAGTTTATCTGTGAATAAATTCCTAGAATAAAATTGCAGGATCAATGAATATATACATTTTAATTTAGATAAAATATTGCTAGATAGCCTTTTTCAATTGTTTTATTTTAGTGGGTTGTGTTTTTTTGTTTTGTTTTGTTTTAGGTTTTGCCATGTGGTGCATACAGTTGCTGGAGAGAGACAGAGAGGGGGAAGGTGAGAAATCACCACCCCAAAGGGGGAATGGCCACCCTGCAGTCCCTTCTTCTCCATTCTCTTCTCGGGATTTTGGGCACACACACACACACACACACACACACACAGAGCATGATTTTCAAGCCACCAGGTCTAAGACTCAAACTGTAGTTGGCCTGGTGGGAATTCAGTCCCTTAACTACCACGCCACCTGCTGGCCTCATTAGTGCGCCTCTTTTATAGTTTACATGAAATTATATTCCCAAGAGTAGCATGTAAGATATTTATTTCTGAGTCAGCCAGTGGTGTTGTGGTTAAGGTAGCTGGATCCTACACACCTGTGTGGTTTGAGTCCCAGACCTAGCAGCTGAAAAAACATCCCTGGGGAACCAGCAGTTAGCGTAATGGCTATGTCGCTAGACTCCCACATAGTCGACCACGGTTCAGGTCCCGGACCCGGTGGCTTAAAACTCACGCTGGGTGCGTGTATGTGCGTGCCCAAGATCCCTAGAGGAGAATGGAGGAGAAGGATTGCGGTGTGACCATCCCCCCTGGGGGGTGATTTCTCGCTTTCTGTCTCTATGTCTCTCTCTGTCTGTCTGGCGAGCGCACGCGCCTTATAGCGAAAACCTCTTCAAAAAAAAAAAAAAAAAAAAAAATCCCTGGTGCATGTGCATGTGTGCCCCGAATCTTGAAAGGAGAAATAGAAGAGAAAGGATTGCAGCATGACCATCTCCCATGGGGGGTACTTTCTCACTTTCCCTTTTATCTCTCTCTCTGGTGAGCACATGCACCATTCAGCAAAGAAAAAAAAAGATACATATTTCCTTATATTTTTTCAATACAATATGCTGTCAGAATTCTTTTAATTTTTTGTCAAAATGACAAGGGAAAACAGTTCCAGTTTTAATTTTTAAATTACCATTTTTCTTATATATAAGTGAATGCATTTACTTATATTAAGACCTATTTATATTTCCCTCAATACAAACTTTTTCATCTTTTTTTCCATTTTTTAAATTGAATTATGGCTTTCTTACATATTTATTTGTATATTTTGAAGAACAAACCTTTCTGGTCTATATCATTAATTGAAAACAAATTTTTCCCCTGGTATGTTATTTATGGTTTGTCTTTATTTATGGCATTTTAATGCCATGACAATTTTCATTATATATGATCAAATAATCAAATTATTTTTATTGATGATTTCTTACTTCTGCACTCGTGTCCTCCCAATTTTTATGTGTTGCAAATTGGTTGCTAGTAAGAGGATGGAAGCTTAGTTCCAGACCAGCATTTGGCATAATGGTTATGTCACTGGACTCCCACATGGCCAACTACAGTTTGAGTCCTGGACCCAGTGGCTTCAAACTCACACCAGGTGCGTGTGTGTGCATGCCCAAAATGTCAAGAGGAGAATGGAGTAGAAGGGATTAAGGCATGGCCATCTCTTAAGTGTGATTTCTTGCTTTCTGTCTCTCTAGCTCTCTTTGTCTCTCTGATTAGCACATGCGCACTATAGCAAAAATCTCTCTTAAAAAAAAAAAAGAAAAGAAAACTTAGTCTAACTATGGTGTTGGGAAGAAGGGCCTACATGAGGTGATGAGAATTAGGTAAAGTCATCAGGGTGGAGACCCATGATTGGATACCAGTAGCTTATAAAAAGAGGGCGAGAGATAAGAGCAGATGCATGCTCTTGCCCTCTGGCTCTGTGCTGTCTCAGGACTGCAAAGAGTGCTTACTAGCAAGAAGGTCCTCCTTAGATGTGACCCCTTAATTTAGGACTTCCAGAATTGTGAGCTGAAAAAAGCTTATTCTTTATAAATTACCTAGTCTGTGGTATTCAGTTATAGCAACACATAAACTGGTTTAAAAACACTTTTGGATTAAACTTACAAAGGTTTTCCCAGTGAGCAGCTACACACACACTCTTGTGTATAAACATATATAGTATTTCTGTAGTATATTCATATTTTAATTTTTCTATTTAAATATTTGAAATCATCTGGAATTTTGGAATAAGTAGTGAAAAGGATATAAAAATAATTTTATTTTCCAGATGACTGTCCAATAGTCCCAATACCATTTATTAATGAACACATACCACTTACTACTGATGCTATCCCATTCTTGCCTTATACTAATATCTAATCCTTTCCTGGTCAACTTGTAGCCTTAAATCCCTTAGTCCATTTAACTGCCTGTCAATTTATGCAGTAATTAATATAAATATTATTATTTTTTGAGAGGTTTTTGCTATAGGGCGCATGCACTCGCCAGACAGACAGAAAGCGAGAAATCACCCCCCGGGGGGATGGCCACGCCGCAATCCCTTCTCCTCCATTCTCCTCTCAGGATCTTGGGCACACACACACACACGTGCCCGGCGTGAGTTTAAGCCACTGGGTCTGGGACTCAAACCGCGGTTGACTACATGGGAGTTCAGCGACATAGCCATTACGCTAACTGCTGGTCCCAATATAAATATTATTATACTAATATAACAACACCAGCTGTATATTTTAATCTGGGGAAGGTATAACTTGTAATTCTTTTTTTTCCAGAATTTTCTTGACTACTTTTATTTTCTGTATGAATCAGCTTTTTCAGTTCCATAAACAAATGAACAATCTATGCTTGCTGTATTTATTGGTATAAAATTAGCTCATTATTTTCACTAGGAAGAACTGTTTTTATGCCAGAGGGCACACGCAGGAGCATGAGAGAGAGAGAGAGAGAGAGAGAGCAAGCACTCCCCAACATGGCCTGGTCATGGTGCAACTTTCTTTTTCAGTCCTCTATCCCATCAGAGTCCAAGCACACTTGCATGCCTGGCATGTTTTTTAAGTCACTGTAACCAGGCCTTAAACTTCAATCAACCATATGGGACCTGGCTTCCCTTGCATAGTGCCTAACCACTGTGCTACAGATCTGGCCCCATTTATAATACTGATTCTTCTTATTATTCAAGAAAATATATGCTTTTCACTAGTTTGAATAGATTTTGCACGTTTCTTATTAAATTTATTGAGTCATCAAAAAAGTCATGATGTATTTTTCTGTTTTTCTATGCAAAAATGTGATGACTTACTGACAGACCAGTATTTCTAAAAATCAATTTTTTTGCTATTGTAAAGGCAATCATTCTTCTATTATATCTTCCATTTAGTTATTGTTTATACTTATGAAAGTTGTTGATTGCTATTTATTATTATACTAAACTAGTTACAAATTCCCTTACTGTATGCCACATTTTTAAAATTCTTTTGTAAACAAGTATAACATTTTCAAAGAAATACAATTTTACTTTCTTTTTTCAAATACACATACTTCATGTCTTCTCTTTTCTATTTACACTGGTAAGTACTTTTAGAACCATGTTTCTTTTTAATTTTTTAAAGAGTCATTTTATTTAATTTTTATTTATTTATTCATTCTTTTTTTTCTTTGGAGAGGTTTTTTTTTTGTTGTTTTTTTTTTTTTTTGCTATAGGGCGTGTGCGCTTGCCAGACAGACAGAAAGAGACAGAGAGACAGAAGGCGAGAAATCACCCCCTGGGGGGATGGCCACACTGCAATCCCTTCTCCTCCATTCTCCTCTCGGGATCTTGGGCACACACACACACACACGCCCGGCATGAGTTTTAAGCCACCGGGTCCAGGATGTGAACCTCAGTCGACTACATGGGAATCCAGCGACATAGCCATTACGCTAACTGCTGGTCCCTATTCATTCATTTTAATTTGACCAGAGAGGAACAAAGTGAGGGAGAGAGAGAGAAAGTGAGAACGCAAGCTGCCTGGTCTGGGACTTGTACCATGATCTGCCCTGTGGGAGTCCAGTTCCCTTAACCACCACACCACCTGCTGGCCCCTTTAGAACCATGTTTTTTAGAAAGTATTAACAGTGGAAACGTCAGGTTTTTCTTGACATTAGTGGCGATTTTTCCCAGTCTGCTTTCATTAAATATGATGCTGAATTTTAGATGGTGTCCAAATAGTTTATAATATATCCAGATAATCCCTAGTTTATTAAGAATTGAATTAGTTTTCAATACTTAAGTAGGATCATTACGTGATTTATCTTACTTGTTCTCCACATAGGTAAATTAGACAATGTTAACAGAGTTTCTAATGTTGACTCAATCTTCCCATCTCTGGAGTAATCCCGTATTATTGGGTCATCCGAAAAGTCATGAAATATTTTTTCTATGCAAAAACGTGTCATGGCTTTTGGAAAAGACCCAGTATTATCCCCACCATACTCAGTCATTGTTTGGGGGCACGTCAGGGGAAGGAGTCATGATTGTGGCAGGAATGCCATGGTGCGTTTCAAAGGGTAGAGATAGCTGGAGGCTGTCTTTAACTGCTGTGCAGGAGATTTAGCAGCCCCTTTCTGCAGCCACCACATGAATCACCAGAGCACTGGGAGTCAGAGAACCTGAGCTCCAGAACCGTGGCTTCCAATCAGTGGTCCATTTATTTCAGTCACATAATGAACTCTAAGCCTCACCTTATTCCATGCAATGATATAACAAAGACGTAAATAAATGTTTCTCAAGGGATTTATTCTAATATTGATGCCAAGAACCAGTGTTTAGCAAATAATAATCACTCAATACAAATTTGTTGAGAGAATTTATGAACGAATAAAAAAGACAATAGGATAAGACCAGCAGATGGCATAATGGCTATGTCGCTGGAATCCCATGTAGTCGACTGCAATTCGAGTCCCAGACTTGGTGATTTAAACTAACTCTGGGCAAGTGTGCATGTGCCCAAGATCCCAAGAGGAAAATGGAGGAGAAGGGATTGTGGCATGGCCATCTCCCCTGAGGGTGATTTCTCACTTCCTGTCTCTTTGTCTCTCTCTGTCTTTCTGGCGAGTGCACATGCCCTGTAGCAAAAATCCTCTGGGGAAAAAAAAAAAGAAAGTAGGATAGAGAAGACCAAGACCTTTATAAGACCTATGTATATGTATAAAAATTTCAAACTGGATTCTATTTATCTCTTATTACCAGTCTCTTCCTATCACATTCTCCTCAAATACCCTACTTACAGAGCACAAAAACTTGAGCACACATTGGCTTTTTATTTTTTTGAAGTTTTTGACACAGGGCTCATGTACTTGCTAAAGAGAGGCAGAAACACTGAAAGGGAAAGTGAGAAAGCACCCCTCCCCCACAGGAAGGATGGCCACACAGCAATTCCTACTCCTCCTCCATTGTTCTCCTGGGGTGTTAGACATGCACACACATGCACCAAACGTGATTTTTCCTTTTCCTTTCCTTTTTCTTCTTTTCTTTTTTTCTTTTTCCTTTCTTTTTATTTGGCTTTCCTTTCTTTTCTTCTTCTTTTTTTTTCTTCTTCTTTCTTTTCATTTTCTTTCTTTTCTGGCTTTTGTCATAGGGTGTGTGCGTTCAACAGAGAGGGCTAGTGTATTTCAGGGAGACCTTGCCAGGGGAACTGGCTTCCTTGAGCAGAACTGCACTACCTTGAGCAGAAGCCTGGCCCATGATTCTTATCTTTTAAATAGGTCATTCTGAGGAAGTAATAAGATCATTGTAATGAAGGTAAATAATTGGCACAGAGTAGTTACTTAATAAATGTAGCTATTATTATTTGAGCATAACTCAACATGGTTTACAATGACCACATTGAACTTACAAAACTACTCTCAAAGGGCCAGCTCCACAGCATAGTAGTTGAGTACTGTACATTAGGAAGTAGATTCCACATGGCCCACAGAGGTTCAAATCTCAGTCCCAACAGCTGAGAAAATACGCCTGGTGCATGTACGCATGTGCCCAAAATCCTGATTGGATGGAGAAATGGAGAAAAAAGAATTTCAGTGTGGCAATGCCCCACTGTCTTTTTTTCTATCTTTCTTTTTTTTAATTTTACCAGAGGGTGCATGCACTCAGTGGGGTTGACAGCAGGGGGGAAAGAAAGAGGGACAGTGAGAAAACACCACCGCATGGGACATGGTCATTCTACAATCCCTTCTTTCCCATTTCTTCTTTTGGAATTTTGAGCACACACCTTTGCACTCCAGATACATTTTTCCAAGCCACCAGGTCTAGGACTTCAATCACGCAACCAACTATGTGGGATCCAACTGCCCGAGTCACCATACCATGGGCTGACCCTGAGAGAGCTTGCTGTCTTTCGCTTTCTCTCTCTGGCAGGCATATGCATCATTACCAATTAAAAGAAAATCCACAAAAATACTCTCAGAGGGACCAGCAGTTAGTGTAATGCTATGTCGCTGAACTCCCATGTAGTCGACCACGGTTCAAGTCTTGGACCCGGTGGCTTAAACTCACACCGGGCACGTGTGCGTGCTTGCACAAGAGCCCGAGAGGAGAATGGAGGAGAAGGAATTGCGGCTTGGCTATCAACCCTGGGGGGTGATTTCGCGCTTTCTATCTCTCTGTCTCTCTTTGTCTGTCTGGCGAGCGCACAGGCCCTATGGAAAAAAAACTCTCAAAAAAAAAAAAATACTCTCAGAAATGGTGTTAATTTTTAATAAGTATTGATAACCATTTAAAATATTTTAATAATTTTTAGTCTTAGAAATACTGGGGGAAATTGCATTTGCTAAAGTGCTTTTCAATACTTATGCTCTAATTGTAGTTTTGATTCTGCACTGCAAAAAATTAAAAAGCACATTTATTTAAAATAAGTCCATCTTTCATAGTCAAGCTAGCTGAAATGATCCTTATAAAACACTAAGCCAACCAGTGGCATGGTGGTTAAGGTGGCTGAATCAAACACGGCTGACTGTAGTCTGAGTCCTAGACCAGCAGCTTGAAAAACATGCAAGGCCCATGTGCGTGCATGCCCAAAATCCCAAAAGGAAAATGGATAAGAAAGGATTGCATTGTAGCCACTTCCTCTGGGGGTAGTGGGGGTGGTAATTTCTCATTTTCCTTTTCTCTGTCTGTCTCTCTGTTACTCTCCAGAGAGTACACATGCCCTATAGCAAAAACTATCTAAATAAATAAATAAATCCTAACTAAAAGCTATCCCCTTCTAAGTCTAAAGACACATGTAATAATTACAAATATCAGAACCTAAGACACAAATATCCAATCATTATATGAACATGGACCTTTATATAAACATTAACACATGTCTGACTGGCTATAGTAGTCAGTTTGGAAAGATGGAAGTTCTGTTTCAATAGATGAAAGATGCAGGCTTTTGGAAAATCCTGGGCAAGTGGACTTTCTTTCTAATCTAAGAAGGGCTTTCTTTTGATATGAGAGGACAACAAAGGTCAATTTAAGAGTTTGCATGGGAGGACCAACAGATGGCAAAATGGTTACATCGCTGGACTCCCACATAGTTGACTGCCATTCAAGTCCTGGACCTGGTAACTTGAAACTCAAGCCAAGCGTGTGCGTGCATGCCCAAAATCCCAAAAGGAGAATGGAAGAGAAGGAATTGCAGTGTGGCCATCCCCCGGTGGGGTGATTTCTCATGTTCTGTCTCTTTGTCTCTACCTTCCTGGTGAATGCACGAGACCTATAGTGAAAAAAATCTCTCTGCTAAGAAAAAGAAAAAAAAATGTTTGCATGGGGGGGCCAGCAGGTGGTGTGGCAGGTTAAGGCACTGGACTCTTACATGGCTGACTGTGGTTCAAGTCCAGGCCTGGCAGCTTGCTTTCTAACTTTCTCTTTCTCTCTCTGGTGAGTGCATGTGCCCTATAGCAAATTTAAATAATAATTAATAAAATTAAGTAAATAATTCTTTCTAAAAAGTTTGCATGGGAATTTACATAAACTTAAAAAAAAAGATTGATATAAGATGGTTTCTAGATAGAAATGCATTTATTGTACAGCTTCATAATCATTTCCATTCACATGGAACAACTCCAGCTGCTTTCAAAAATCAACAAATGATGAGCAGAAGGAAGATGGGAAGAAAACAACAGCACTTTTACTCTGTCCAACTGATAAACACTGTATTGTATATAAATTATGCTAAGCATTATTAAGCACAGAATTAACATCATTTGTAATGCAATGAAATAAGGCTGCTGAGACAAATGCAAAAAGGTCTCCAACACAATGCTTTGATGATCTAAATTGGCACCGCCAAGTCATATATTTTCTAAATATGAACAAAGGGTCAAACAATTGATTTTATTTTTGGATATATGTGCATAAACTATGGCTAATAGGCTAAAGGAATTTCCATCCTGTTATTCGTCAGGTTTGATAAACCTTAACCTTCCATGAGCCATGACTTTCATAGTGTATCTAGTTACCTAGAATGGATTAAAATATAGTTCAAACATTGTGTTTTGTTCATTAAAGCATCACGGGCAAGAAATTTTTAAAAATAAAATTTTGGGGCCTCTTTATAATAGGAATCTAAAAGAGCAGATTATTGAATGTCTTCAATGTCTTAAGTACTGTGCAAGCACTTAAAACATGTTTTTCATTCACTCAACGAACATTTGCTGAGACTATATTCTTTTATAGACAGCTCCACTGCAAGAAGCTTCTCTCTCTCTTTTTTTTTTTTTTTTTTTTTTGGAGGGGTTTTTGCTATAGGGCACGTGCGCTCGCCAGACAGAGAGAGACATAGAGACAGAGAGCGAGAAATCACCCCCTGAGGGGATGGTCACGCCACAATCCCTTCTCCTCTCAGGATCTTGGGCACGCATGCACACGCGCCCGGCATGAGTTTTAAGCCACCGGGTCCGGGACACGAACCGCAGTCGACTACGTGGGAGTCCAGCGACATAGCCATTACGCTAACTGCTGGTTCCCCTGAGACTATATTCTTTGATAAGCAGATACCCTATGAAGTGTTAGAGATAGAAGAGGCATAAATTTCTCTTGCCTGAGAATGACAGGCAAGTATACACAAAGTTTTTTTTATTATTATTGTATTTAATGGCTTTCAGTCACATTGTACATAACGGCATGTTTATAAAAGGTGTTTAAGATTGGCTGATAATTCAGTGGGCATGCTGCAGAGCTGCCTCTGCCGGGGTTCCTGCTGCCTGGTCCCAGAAGTCCTTTTTCAGAGCCAGCTTCCACAGCGCGATGTTAGCGCCAGATGATCTGTTGAAGGTTGGTTCTGCATAAGCAATTTTCTTTTTTCTTTGTCCAATTCTGCCAATATTGCAACTCTGCTTTTGTTTTGAAAACGTGTGAAGGCTCTAGAACGTGAGGCACACCCATGCCCATCATCTGAGGGTGTTTGTTTATTGTGCTGTCAGGACCCTGTTGGGGATTTCTCTTTCTCTCTCTCTCTCTCTCCCTCTCTCGTTCATGAAAGAAAGAAAGAAATGAATCAGCCCCTAAGACTTTTCTAACATCTTTCTATTTTGTTTCGATTCCGTCCAATGGCAAGTGGTGGGCACTTTGCTATCACTGCGGAAGCAAGGACCCTAGGCCTGCCTAGCTGTCAGATCAAGGCTCTCCAGCCAGGCAGGACCACGTAGGCAAAGTGAGCTCAAAGCTCCACACCCCAATCTTCCCACCCCCCTGGAATTTTAATACGATGAGAAATGCAGTAATAGCATGGAGTCCTGACATGGAGTAGGTACTAGAGAAAAGACGTTTTACTTCATCCTGTGGGAGGCAGAGTCAGCAGTAGTTCTCAGAGGAAACAATGACCACACTGAGATCTCAAGAGTGAACAAGGGTTGAGTTTCATCCTAATCTCCTAACTATCCTCTTCAGTAGGTAGCATAATTATCTCCATTTTATAGATGAGGAAATAGATGTACTTTGACTCAGAGCTGATAAAAGTCAAAACTAAGATTTGAACCCCAATCTGCCTGATTTCAGTGTCCTACATTTTCCATTGTACCATGGAGCCTCTGGAAGAGAAAAAGTGGAGAAAAATACTGTGTCTGTATCTCCAAGTCATCAATAATTTCCTCATTTCTAATAGCACCTAGGAGTTCCAACACATTTTCTTCTTAAAATTCTTCCTCTGTTCACGTAAGAGAATATGATTACTGGTTTATATTTCTACCATATACTCTTAGAATTCTCAAGGGAAAAAAAAAGATATTGCAATCATTCCAGAGGCAAATGGGTATAAAAAGCTAAAACTGAGAAGAGAAGAAGTTCTATGAATATCTTTATAATAAGTGTCTGGAAACTTTTCCTCTAATTGAACAAATAATCCTAGATTTAGTTAGGGAGCAGGGGTGGCAGCAACTAAAGATCACTTGGAATAAAGATTTAGTTACCTCTCTTCAGGATACAGGCACAAAGGATATTCTTGGCCCTTTGCTTACCTTTATGAAAGGATTAGGGAACACTTTTATTTTCCACCTACTTATATTCTCCAGTGGAAAAAGGTTATTTCAGGTGCCAGCAGGTGGTATGGTGGTTAAGGGCACTGGACTCCCACATGGTCAACCATGGTTTGAGTCCTTGACTTGGTGACTTGTTTTCTCACGTTCCTTCTCCCTCTCTCTCTCTCTCTGTCTCACTCTGTCCCTCTCTGGTCAAATTTAAAAATAAATATATAAATAAAGTTAAATAAAAATAATTATTAAAAAAAGATTATTTCAGAACTTTAGGAGCCATTTTAGTCACCTGTTGTCAGCAGTTCATGATAGCACTGATTTAGCTGTCCTTGAAAGAACACTGAAGTTGCCATCATCACCACTGACCCACGGAATATGAGATTGGAAGGGCAGGACTCAAAGATGTGGTCATTTAACAGATTTCTACTGGTGACCAGAAGAAATGCCACTCTATGTGCTCCCTACTAAGAATTTATTTTTTTCTTTTGGAGAGATTTTTGTTATAGGGCATGTGTGCTTGCCGGAGAGACAGAGACAGAAAATGAGAAATCACCCCCCCCCCCAGGGGGGATGACCATGCCGCAATCCCTTCTCCTTCATTCTCCTCTCAGGATCTTGGGCATGCATACTCATGCGCCCGGTTTGAATTTTAAGCTGCCAGGTCTGGGACTAGGACCACAGTCAACTACTTGGGAGTCCAGCAATGTAACCATTACAGCATTGGTTGGTCCCAGCCCACTAAGAATTTAATGCTGGAAAGACTTATATTACTCAACCTCAGGAGTTTGTCTTGGATTACAAAAGACAATCTGGGGACCAGCAGATGGTGTAATGATTACATCACTGGACTCCCACATAGGTGACTGCAGTTTGAGCCCCAGATCCAGTGGCTTAAACCTCACGCAAGACAAGTGTGCATTTTGTGTGTGCCCAAGATCCCGAGAATGGAGAAAAAGGGATTGCAGAGTGGCCATCCCCCCAAGGGGTGATTTCTCACATTCTGTCTCTCTGTCTCTGTCTCTCCAGAGAATGCACACACCCTGTAGAAAAAAAACTCTCTTAAAAATAAAAAGTAAGGGTTTAGGAAAGGCACAAACCCAGGCCCATCTCCACATGGATCCTGAACTTCAGCTGTGAAATAGTGCTTTCAGAGACTTAAAATGAAGATTTTTCTGCTGAGACGTCTTCCTCATTTATTTCTAGAAAGGCACAAATTCAGGCTCATCTCCACATGGATCCCAAACTTTAGCTGTGAACTAGTGCTTTCAGAGACTTAAAATGAAGATTTTCTGCTGAGACTTCTTCCTCACTTATTTCTAGTGGGTAGTGTTGCCTGTCTCTTTGCCTCCATTTCTCTCTGTCTCTCTGTGTCTCCCTGAGTCTTTTAATTTTTAAAATTTTTTTAAGTAAAGTATTCTCTGGGCTTTCAAGCCCCTTTATTGTGTTAATAGGTGCCTCTCTTCTTCTGTTTAGGAAAGGCACAAACCTACGCCCATTTCCACATGGATCCTGAACTTCAGATGTGAAAGTGCGCAACGCGGTTTTCAATTTTTGCATTTTAATATTAAAATCTATAGTTTTTTATTATCCTTGTTTTCTTCTTATTTTATATTTTCTTCTTTCTTTTTCTTTAATTCTTTTCTTTTTTTTTTTTTTTTTTAATCTTTACTCATTAGCTTCTCAGCCTCTACTCACTAAGTGTCTAGACAGGTCCAAGTGAACAGGATCTAAACATCTGAATACAGCTAGGGTCAAAATATTCCTCTTTTTTTTTTTTTTTTTTTTTTCACTGATTCTGATGAACAAAGAGTGAGAACGGAATCAAAGAGAGATTGCAGATCACCTCCTCCTGCATGCCTCTGATTACTCAGACTGAACTTCCAAGAATTAGAAGAAACGCACCATCCATCAGATGACTAGAAATCACCACAGAGCCACAAGAAATATGGAAAAACAAGAAAATACCTCTCCTCCAAGGAAAAATAACTCCTATTCATCCTCAGACAGTATGATGAAATTCATGGAAATTTCTGATAAAGAATTTAGAATTTTCATGGTGACAAAGCTCACAGAGATCGAAGAGAAGAGAGACAGTGAACTGTCGAAGAGGCAGGGGAAAGGAGCTGATGAGCTTCAAGTGGTGAGGAAATTCTTGCAAGATCTAAAAGAGGAATTACACTTTAAAAAAGAATCAAATGGACCCGTTAGAGATGAAGACTATAATACAGGAAATCAAAACCTCGCTTAAAAGTATCCAAAGCAAACCAGATCTGAGAATCGAATCACAGATGTAGAAGATAGAATTGCTGGCCTAGAAAAATCCACCACAAAGACTGAGAAAATTGTCCAAAAACATGAGAATACTATACGGGAAATACTAGATACCATCAACCATCCAAACATCCAGATAATTGGTATCCCAGAAGGGGAAGAGACCTATAAGGGCATTAACAATCTATTCCATGAAATCCTGCAAGAAAACTTTCAAAACCTAGAAAAGCATTCAAAGATCCAGTCCCAAGAAATACAAAGGACCCCCAATAGAATCAACCCAAGAAGATCTTCTCCAAGACACATTATAGTCAGATTGACTAAAACCACAGACAAAGACAAGATACTAAGATTGGCAAGAGAGAAATAGCAAGTTACCTACAAAGGATATCCCATCAGGCTAACAGCAGATCTCTCATTGGAAACAATGCAAGTGAGGAAAGAATGGGGAAATATATTCAAAGTGTTAAGGGAAAAGCAATTGCAACAACAGATACTATACCCGGCAGGATTATCCTTCATATGGTAAGAAAAGACAAGAACATTCTCAGATAAACAAAACCTGAAAAAATTTACCAACACCAGACCAGATCTCCAAGAAATTCTGCAGGGAGTGCTATACCAGGAAAATTAAATACAGTCACACAGAAATAAGACTTCAAAAACTAAGAAAAAGGCCAATTTAATCATGGGGACAAGTCTGGAGTTGAATATTATATCATATCCCAGAATTTAACTGGGAAAATTGAATCACAACAAAAGATAAAGTACATGAGACTAAACTGGTGAAGTAGATTTTATGACTTTTGACTAAAACATTGTTGATTTTTTTTTAGGCTTTGTTTTCCGATTTTAAGGATTTTTGTCATGTCTTGAGCCAATAGGTTCATGTACCCATTATTTGCAAAGAACCAACCTGTTTCCTGGCTTTACGTTTTAAGCATATTTCCTTAGCATTTCTTTGATTTATTAAAGTTAAATCTGCTTTTCTTGAAATTAAAAAATATAGTAAAAATACATAATCAATGACTGTAGTATACTATATAGCATTAGCTAGGTGCTACCTTATAGTGTATTCATTCTACTCAGAGTTTCATACCTTAAGTCAGACATGTATTCATAGATATGCATATATCAGCAGAACGTGCCATTGAAAGTAATTAGATTACTTAAGAAATTTTGTGAATCAATAAAATGTGGGGGGTGAAGGGAAAAATAAAAAAAAAAAAATATATATATATATATATATACCAATTGTCTGTGTGCTAGAGCAGAAAATGAAAGTTTGTGAGGTATAGAAGCTGGGAAAGCAACAATAGATAATAGAGAAAGTGAAGATAGGGGTTATATGGGGGGAGAGTAATGAAGGGAGGGAGGGAGGGGACTAGGGAAAGAAAAACAAGTATGCTGAATTGACCAAAAAATAAAAAGCTATTTGCTGATGATAAAAAAAAAATCATCATCTACTGTTATAGGAAATCAGTAGATGACATCAGAAATCCATTTTAGCTCTGAAACTGGGAAACGAGCTTGGAGGTTAGGCTGTGGCTAGGACTGAAAATCAGTCCTGCCTCAGAACCCTGGCAGGACAGGGGACTTCAGATGGAAAAGTAATGATACAACTTAGAGTTGAAAGAGGTGGGTAAAGGGATTGCTTTTTTTTGTTATAAATCTCTTAGTAGATTTGATTTTTAGCTTCCCAATAAGTGTATCAAAGAATAATTTAATATAAGAATATCTATTAATGTATCTCACTTTATTAACAAAATACAAGTTAAAAATTAAGTGCGAATGTTAAAAAGACATTTGAAATATTCAATATCTAATCTTACTAAAAATTCTTTTTTAAAAAGAAAAAAAAAAGTAAGTAGTTTGTAAAACTTCCATTGTCCATTGTTTTTGGTAATTAGAAATTGGTATAATGTTTCTTAGACGTCAATTTGGGAATGCCTATTTTTTCTTTTCTTTTCTTTTTTTTTTTTTTTGTTTGAGTTTATTTTATTTATGGTAGAGAGGACATGTACATACATGACAGAAAAAGAGATAGGGGGCCAGTGGGTAGTGTGGTGATTAAGGTGTTGAATACTGCATGTCTGACTCCTCAGTTTGAGTCCCAGACCCGGTGGTTTGAAAAACCAGGGGACCAGCAGTTAGCATAATGGCTATGTCGCTGGACTCCCACGTAGTCGACTGCGGTTCACGTCCCGGACCCGGTGACTTAAACTCACGCCGGGCGCGTGTGCATGCGTGCCCAAGATCCCAGGAGGAGAATGGAGGAGAAGGGATTGTGGCATGGCCATCCCCCCTGGGGGGTGATTTCCTGCTTTCTGTCTCTCTGTCTCTCTCTGTCTGTCTGGCAAGTGCACGTGCCCTATAGCAAAAACCTTTCAAAAAATAAATAAATAAATAAAATAACCACACCAGGGGGACTGGCAGGTGGCGTGGTGGTTAAGGCATCTGGACTCCCACATGACTGACCACGGTTCGAGTCCTGGACCTGGCAGCTTGCTTTCTCACTTTCCTTCTCTCTCGCTGTCTCTCTCTGGTCAACTTCAAAAAAATAAAATATAAAAAATAATGACAAAAAAAAAAAAGAAGAAGATGGGACTTTAAAAAAAAAAATCACACCAGGTGCTGTGTGTGCATGCTCAAAATCCCAAGGGGAAAAAGGAATAGAGAAGGAGGGATTGCAATGTGGCTGTCTCCACTGGAGGGTGATTTCTCACTTTCCCACTCTCTCTGTCAAGCTCTGTGTCTCTCTGGCAAGTACACATGCCCTATGGCAAAAATCTAAAGGAAAAAAGGAAGAAAGAAAAAAGAGAGAAGGAGAGAAACAGCTTTAATAGGATGTCATCATGCCAAGATCCTTTTTTCCCAGCCCTCCAACTCCTCAGGATCTTGGGCTTACTCGTGTGCACCCAGCGTGTTTTTAAGTCAATCCAGTGATCTGCATCATAGTCGACTATATGGCTTCCAGCATTGTAGTTCAGTTTGCTACTGACTGTACCACCATTTTGGGCCTGGGAATGGCTTTATAAATTTTAAAATGTCGGGCCAGCAGGTGGCATGGTGGTTAAGGGTGCTGGACTCCCACATGGCCAACTATGGTTCTAGTCCTGGACCTGGCAGCTTGCTTTCTCACTTTCTCTCTCTCTCTCATTCTGTCCCTCTCTGGTCAAATTAAAATAAATAAATTTAAATAAAATAATTCTTTAAAAAATAAATTTTAAAATGTCTGGGGTTTTTCTTTTGTTGTTGTTGTTGCAGCTATTCAGATAGGAATTTATCCTTCAGATGTATTTGCAGAAGATCCAAATACATATATATATGCAAATATTGTTGTAATATTATACATACTAAGGACATATTAGGAACAATCTAAGTATCTATCAATAAGTGATTGTACAATGGAATACTGTGCAAGAATTTAACAGAGAAATAAATGTGACATCATGTAAACATTCAAGACCTGCTATACAGGAAACAAAAGGTATAAAATGGAATGGGTAACATAATTCTATTTGTTTCAAGAAAGAAAAATGCCAGCCTGGCCCCATGGCCTAATGGTTGGGGAAGCTGGATCCCACATGACTGGTTGTAGAGTTAGAATTCTGGCCCTGGCAGCTTGGAAAACATGCTAGCACATGTACATCCATACCCAAAGTTCAAATAGGATAGAGAAATGAAGAAAATATTATGGTATAATCATGCCCCATGGAGGAGGTACTTTCTCCCTCTCCCTCTTTCTCCATCTGTCTCTGGCAAACATATACATCCATAGCAAATAAAAGAAAAGATAAAAATGTCAAAAATACATGTTTGGAAAAAGAAATATAAAAGTTAATACCAAACTATAAGCAATGATTAATAAAATGGCTACAGATAATTTTCATTTTTATGGGATATAATACTGTAACATTAGATTAGACTTTTTAATAATGGGAATGTTCAACTAAGTTGATATGATTTATAAATACTTTGTCTCAGCGGCCAGCAGGTGGCATGGTGGCTAGGGTGCTATATCCACATGGCCAACTCTGGTTGATTTGAGTCCCAAAATCCTGAGAGGAGAATGAAGAAGGGACTGCAATGTGACCATCCTCCCCATTGGATGATTTCTCACTTTCCTTGTCTCTCTGTCTCTCTCCAGAAAGCACATATGCCCTATAACCAAAAGTCTTTAAAAAAAAAAAAAAGTTAATTAAAAAGAAAAACACTTTGTCTTTTAAAAAAATATTTGACTTGGGGCCGACAGATGGTGTAGTGGTTGGGGCACTGGATTTCCACATGGCTGACCATGGTTCAAGTCCTGGACCTGACTGCTTGCTTTCTCACTTTCCCTCTCTCTTTCTGTGTCTCTATCTGTTCAAATTAAAATAAATAAGAACAATGATGAATAAAATTTTTAGAAAAAAAATAGATTTCTAGATTTTTTTAATCAGTGAAAGTTCTTTGAAAAACTAGAATTAGAATGATCTCTTTGTATTAATGATAAATATATATTTTGAAGCAGTCTGGGAAAAATATACTTATGCAGAAAAAAGTTTTTAAAACTATTAAAAATGATAACATTAAAAAATGGAGTGGTAACATAGTTTCCTAGTTTCTCACAAGTAGTTCTTAACTTTAATCCTGGTCTCTTGAGTCCTGGTCCAGTTCTCTTTCTATGCACTTACCGTTTGCTATATAGATAATCTGTTAAAAGCTTTTGCTTGAAGGCAAAAATTCTTCTAAGCAACCACTAATTCTCATTACAGAAAATGCCAATTTTGGAGTGTTTCTACAAATGTTAAAGAAAGCTGCTGATATTCCTAATAAGTACTTGTAAAAATACATGGTGAAACTATAAACTTTACACCAAAAGAATTAAAAACCAAACAACTAGTGACTTGGCCTGTCAATACGGAAGCCTCACGAATTATCTAGAACTAACAGCAACCAATGTACTTGAAAGGCATTTTTTTTTTCATAAAATAAGCAGTCTTATAAAATAATTATTACTTAGATGCAAGATCTCTGTCAAACACTAAATTTAATCAAAGTGATATCAGAAATTCAATATGTAAGAATGAGGTACTTTAAGTTCATGCATCTGAACAAACTGCAGCTCTGAGCTCAATTGAAATGGAAAAGTTGGCTCGAATAGCAAAATCAAGTGTAAAACCCCCTAACATGAGTTTTAAAGAACATTAAGTGTTCCTTTGCAAATTCACAGCATTCACATATCATAAACTGAAGAATGCAAAATTCAAGAAAAATGTAACAGTTATCCATATGCAACCTGGCCAACTCAAAGTACAACTAAAAAAATGTAAGTATCACTTTATTCAATTCAAACAAGCTTTGAATTGCCTAAATGGGTAGTTGAGTATGTAAGAGGCTATTAAAATGGCTCTCTCTGCTGAGACCTAAAACAAGGGATATCAAATAACAGAGACAGTTGTAGGGTGAGAAGCCAGATACCACATGGCCACCTAGGGTTCAAATCCCAGTTCAGTCACCTTCACACCAGGTTTGTGCATGCATCTCCAGGATCCTGATGGGATGGGGAATTGGAGGAAGAAGGATTATGGCATGGCAAGGCCCCATTGGGATGTGCTTGCTCCCCTCCCACCTTGTGTGCACGTATGCTAGGAGTGGGTAGCAGCATCAAGACCTTTTGGGGGTATTCTCCATCTGTCTGTTTCTCTTTCTGTGTCTCTCACTAATGAAAGAAATAAACTTTTAAAAAAGAAAGAAATCTAAGGGGTAAGAGGAGCACTGTCTAGAAGAATAAGCCAAAAAGAGAATATGGCATTGGATAGCTTAAAAAAAAAAATCAAAATTTTTAGGACATACGTTACAAGGATGCATCCTATTGATTTAGTGTAGGCTGTGTGAGTCATTCTAGAATCTGTCTATAGAGAGCTTTGGAGGGGCTTACAGATTTCAGTGAAGAGAAGTTAGAGGCATTAGTAGACCCTGTGTGACCTGAGAAAGGACTATTCCACCAATGAAGTGTAAATGCATTTACTTATCAAGGACTGCAGGTGACAGAACTCCAGGGAAAGAGACTTTAAAGTATGTACACAAGAGACAGAGTGGGCTTTTTAATTAGAAATTCAAATGTTTACTGGATATTTTATCATATTAAGACATGCTTAATTGTAAGTGTCACAGAGGTATTGTGGGGGTTTTTTTAGATAGATAAATGGTAGATATTGAAAATGAATTCTTAGCTTTTAGTATATCCTGAAATATTTATAGATAAAATATAAAATATGTATAGGATTTGCTTCAAAAGAATTTGGAGGAGGAGCATAGGGTGAAAGCATCACAATATTGGATTTGGCAGTGATTTCTTGGATATGGCACCAAAATACAGATGACAAAAGAAAAAATAGACAAATCATGAAAATTTTAAAATTTTGAGCATCAAAACATTCTATCAATAGAGTAAAAAGACAACCCATATAATGAAAGAAAATATTTGCAAATCATGCAACTGATAAAAGATTTATATTCACAATATATAGAGAATTCCTAAAACTCAACAGCAGCAACAATCTCATTCAAAATTGAGCAAAGGGTTTTAATAGATGTTTCTCCAGAGATATATAAATGGCTACTACACACATTAAAAGATACTCAACATTTGAGAAATACAGCTCAAAACTAAATGAGATACCACTTCACACCCATTAGGATGACTGCTATCAATCAATCAATCAATAAATAAATATAAACAAACAGAAAATAGGAATTGGACTGTGGTGTAGCATTAAAGTATGATGCTTTGTGAAGCAGACCCACATTAGAAGGTTACTGGTTCAAGTCTGGAGATCTCTCTGAGTATACTGATCACATGTTTGCCCACAATTCAGAGCTGGCAGAGATTCAGGGTAGATAGTGGTAACAAATCCTGTTGGGGTGCCATATCTCTGACCTTGTGACTCTCTCACTCATGGAATGAATAAATATTTTTTTAAAAAAAGAAAAAATATTAACAGTCGGTGAGGATATGGAGAAATTAGAATCCTTGTGTACCATTTGTGAGAATGTAAAATAGGACAGCAGCTGTGGAAAACAGTATAGTGATCTTGAAAAAATTAAAAATAGAATATTTTTAATATGAATATTATGCAGAATATGATGCAGAAATTCCACTTATGGATATGTACCCAAAAGAATTGAAAGTAAGGTCTTGAGGCCACCAGATGGTGTAGCAGTTACATAGCTGAAATCCCACATAGCCAACTATGGTTCAAGTCCTGGACCTAGTAGCTTGAAAATCACACCGAGAGCATGTGTGTGTGCCCAAGATTTCAGGAGGAGAAGGGAGAGCCACATGGCCATCCCTCCTGGTGGTGGGGGGGGGGGGAGGGGGGCTTTGGTGATTTTCATTTTCCCTCACTGTCTGTCTCTCTCTTCAGTGAGCACACATGCTCTAAAGCAAAAGATCTTTAAAAAAGAAAAGAAAGAAAGAATGTAGGATCTCAAGGAGATAGTTGTTCTTTCAAATTCATGGCAGTGTTATAAGCAATGGCTAAAACATGGGAGCAGCCAAAGGATCTACAAGAAGATGAATGGATAATCAAAATATGATACACAATGAGATATTATTCAGCCATTAAAAAGGGAGATAATTCTTTTTTTTTCTTTTTTTAGAGAGGTTTTCACTATAGGGGGTGTGCGCTCGCCAGAAAGACAGAGAGACAGAAAGCAAGAAATCACCCCCCAGGGGGGATGGCCATGTCACAATCTCTTCTCCTCCATTCTCCTCTTAGGATCTTGGGCACACACACACACGTGCCCGGCGTGAGTTTAAGCCGCCAGGTCCGGGACTTGAACCGCGGTCGACTACATGGGAATCCAGCGACATAGCCATTATGCTAACTACTGGTCCCAAAAGGGAGATAATTCTGATATATGCTACAACATGAAAGAACTTTAAGAACATCATGCTAAGTAAAATAAGCCAGTCATGAAAAGACAGATACTGTATGATTCGATTGGTGTGGAAAAAGCATTTGACAAAATACATCTTTTCATGATTAAGACTCTCAGTAAAATTGGCATAGAAGGATCATTTATGAGCATAATAAAAGCCATCTATGAAAAACCTACAGCTAACATTATACTGAATGGGGGAAAACTGAAAGCTTTTCCAGTAAAAATTGGTACAAGACAAGGCTGCCTGCTTTCTCTGCTCCTATTCAACATAGCCAATGCGATCAGACAAGAGAAGGCAATAAAAGGCATTCCAATAGCTAAAGAAGAGCTGAAATTATCTCTGTTTGCCGATGACATGATTGTTTACATAGAAGACCCAATAATATCCATGAAAAAACTTCTCAAAGTAATAAATGCTTAAAGTCGCAGCATGCAAAATTAACGTACAAAAATCTACAGTATTTCTATATACAACAAACAAGAAGACAGAGACAGAGCTGAAGAAATAATTCCATTTACCATAGCAAAAAGAAGTATAAAATATTTAGGAATAAAACTAACCAAGGAAGTCAAAGACCTCTATAAGGAAAACTATGAAAACCTTAAAAAGGTAATCAAAAAAGACACAAAAAAGTGGAAGGACATCCCATGTTCCTGGATTGGCAGAATTGATATAATCAAAATGGCAATTCTACCCAAATTAATATACATATTTAATGCAATCCCTATAAAATTACAAGAGACATTGTTCCCAGATCTAGAAAAGACAATAATATAATTTGTCTGGAATCATAAAAGACCACATAATGCCAAAGCCATTCTGCACAAAAAGAATGGAGTAGGTGGCATTTCACTTTCTGACCTCAAAATATATTAAAAAGTTGTGATAACTGGAACAGTATGGTATTGGCACAAAAACAGACCTGAGGACCAATGGAACAGAGTAAAGATCCAAGAAATAAACCCCAAAACATACAGCCAACTCACCTTCAACAAACGGTACCAGTCAATTCAGTGGGAAAAGGAGCGCCTCTTTAGCAAATGGTGCTGGAAAAACTGGATATCCACCTGCACAAAGTTGAATCTGAACCCCTATCTGTCACCATTAACAAAAATCAACTCAAGGTGGATCAAAGATCTAAACCTAAGACCACAAACTATAAAACTACTGATAGAAAACACAGAGGAAACTGTCAGAGATTGGGGTAGGCAAAGACTTCTTAAGTAAGACCCCCAAAGCATAGGCAATAATCCTCAAAATAGACAGGTGGGATTACATCAGTTTCTGCATAGCAAAGTTTCTGCATAGCAAAGACACCATAATTAGTGTGAATCAACAACCCTCAGAATGGGAGAGAATTTTTGTTAACTATGCCTCAGATAAGGGACTGAATACACAGGGAACTCAAGCGACTTTCCTGGAAGAAAAAGATTAACCCAATTAAAAGATGGGAAAATTAATTGAATAAACAATTCTCTAAGGAAGACATATGAACAGTCTAAAAGCATATGAAGAAATGCTCAACATCCCTCATCAAAAAGGAGATGTAGATCAAAACCACAATGAGATGCCACCTCATCCCAGTCAGAATGGCAAAAATTAAAAACAAAAACAAAAACAAAAACAAAAACAAAACAAAACAAAAAAACAAGGATAAGTGCTAGAGGCGATGTGGTGAAAGATGAACACTCTGACATTGTTGGTGGGAATGTAAATTGGTGGAGAACAACATCAAGGTTCCTCAAAGACGTTCAAATGAAACTACCATATGATCCAGCAATTCCACTCCTGGGACAGGAGTATACTCAGTCAGAAAAGCACTTGCATATCTATATTCATTGCAGCATTATTCACGATTGCTAAGACGTGGAACCAACCCAAATGTTCACAAATAGATTAATAGATTGAAAAAGAGTGGCACATATACTCCATGGAATACTACTCAGCCATAAAAAACAAGGCCCTGGTATTTGATAGAAAGTGGATGAATATGGAAGATTTGTTGCTGAGTGAAGCAAGTCAGGCTATGAAAGAGAGACATTGTATGCCTCCACTTAACATACACCAACTGTCTGCACTCTATGGTAAATATTGAAAGACTGGAGGACATAAAAGCATTAAAAATTGTTATAGACACTAGAGACAAAGTGGAAAGAGTGTGTGTGTGTAGGGGAAGAGCATAGAGAAGGAAATTTGGGGGAAAAAAATAGAAAGGTAAGACATTTGTGGGACACAGATATGATTTGTTGTCTGTTGATGAGGACATGTGTGGTATTCTCAGCTAAGCTGGACTGAGGTGTATATCATGCTGGGTAAGATCTCTTTGCAATGTGAATAATGTATAATGATTGTGTAAATAATAATAGCAATAAATTAAAGTAAAAAAAGAAATGTTACATGAGTTTATGATTAAAATGTATTCCCTTTGTGACCAGCAGATGGTGTAATGGCTATGTCACTAGATTCCCACGTAGTTGACCTGGTTCAAGTCCTGGACCTGGTGTCTTAAAACACACCAGGCTTGTGCACGTGCATGCCAAAATTCCTGAGAGCAGAGTGGAGAAGAAGAGATTACAGTGTGGCCATCCTCCCGGGGAGTAATTTCTCACTTTCTGTCTCTCTCTATCTCTCTGATTAGTGCATGTACCCTATAGCAAAAACCTCTCTCTAAAAAAAATATTTTTTTGAATAAACAATTCTCTAAGGAAGACATATATACGTGTGTGTGTGTGTGTGTGTGTATGTATATATATATTTTATTTTTTCCTCTATCTTGGAGCATGGGGGTAGGCAAGTTGCTAAACTCTTGAGAAAATGAAGACAGTAGCAGCTTAGGATGTAATTCAAGACTCTTTTATGACGAAAACAAATGATTATGATACTCATCCAGATAGAGTGCACACACCCAATAACAATTTTTTTTAAATGTGTAAAGGATATAAATAGACAGTTCTCCAAAGAAGATACAGGAATAGGCAACAAGCCCATGAGTTCAATGTCATTTAGTCATTAAAGAAATTCTGTAGTATCCCCACTTAGCCACAGTGTTGCTATCTGTGGTTTCAGTGACTTGTGGTCAACTACCATCCAAAAATACTAACTGGAAATTTTCAGGAATAATTGATAAATTTTACATTTTGCTCTGTTCTAAATAGCGTGATGAAACCTAGAACTGTCCTGCCCCGGATATGAGTCATCCCTTTGTGCAGTGTCCCCACACTGTACACACTACCTACCCATTTACTCTCTCACCAGCCACCTCAGGCATTGGAACTGCTGTCATGGAATCACCGTGCATGTGTTTAAGTAAATTTTATTTTGCTTGATAATGACTCCTGAGTGCAAAAACTGTGATGCTGGCAATTTGAATATGCTATAAAATGCTTCCTCTAAGTGAAAAAATGGAAAGTTCTCAACTTCATTTGGTAAAAAAAAAAAAAAAAAAAAAAGAAAAAAAGAAACCTATTTAGGACTTGCTAAGATCTACAAGACAAATATGATATGTAGAAGAGAGAAAGACCACATTTACATAACTTTCATTGCAATGTATTGTAATTGTTCTATTTTATTGGGTCATCAGAAAAGTCATAACATAGTTTTTTTTGTTTTGGTTTCCTATATCAATATTATTAGTTATCATTGATAACCTCTCACTGTGTCTAATTCATAAATTAAACTTTTTAAAAAAAAATTATTTTATTTAACTTTTGTTATTTATTTAAATTTGCCCAGAGAGGGACAGAGCAATAGAGAGAGAGAGAAAAGGAAAATGAGAAAACAAGCCAGGTCTGGGACTCGAATCATGGTCAGTCATGTGGGAGTCCAGCGCCCTTAACCACCACGCCACCTGGCAGCCCCTCATAAGTTAAACTTCATTATAGCTATGTACATACAGTCTTGCATTACTTAATGACAGAGCTATATTCTGAGAAATGTATTACTTTTTTTGCAGTTTTGTCACTGTGCGAACATGAGAGTGTGTGCTGACGCAAACTCAGATGGTATAGCCTCCTACACACTTAGGCTACATGGTATAGCCCATCATGATCTTAAAGGACCACTACCATATATGTGGTTTGTCATTAACCAAACACCCTTTTGTGATGTTTGACTATGTAAGAAAAAAACACAGCATATATAGGATTAGACACTATCCATGGTTTCAGGCCTCCAGTAGGGATATTGGAGCACAGACAAAGAGGAACTACTGTACTCCACACTCTACTAAGATGGGGAAACAAAAAGAGGAAAAAGAGACAGACAATGGTAAGCATTGAAAAAGATGTGAAAAAAACAGAGCTTTAAATCATTGCTGGTGGAATTGTAAAACAGGGCAGCCATTTCACAAACTGATTGGCAGCTCCTCAATTGTTAAGCCAAGAGTTCCCAAGTGACTCAGCAATTCCATTTTTAGGCCCAGACCCAAGAGAGGTGAATATGTATGTCCACACAAAAACTTGCATGCAGATGTTCATAGCATCATTACTCATAATAACCAAAATGTAGAAACAATTCAGACTTCCATCTAGGCATGAATGAATCAGCAGAAGTGGCATGTCCATATAATATAATATTATTCGCAATAACAAAGGAATGAACCGATCATCTATGCTGATTATGCATAAAGCTTAAAAATATCATGATTCTATTTCTATAAAATATCTGGACTAGGCAAATCCATAGAGGTATTAGATTAATGGCAGCCTAGGGCTACGAAATGGGGTAATGAGAAATGGCTGCTAATAGGGTTTGTTTGGGAGGGGATGATAAAAATATAAAAATATGTGGCTGGTACAATATTAAGAGGGTGAAAAGCTAACTATGGTGTTGAAAGATGGAACCTTTAGGAAATTATGATTAAGGTCATTGGGGTGGGGCCCCTGTGATTCTTGGCAAGTTCGTAAGGAGAAGGAATAAAATCAGAATAAAGATACAGGACACAGATGCACACTCTCCTCCTCTCCACCACATTGTGATGCAGCCAGAAGACCTTCACCAGATGCACCCCCTGGACCTTGGGTCTCCAAACCATGAGCTGAATAAACTTCCATTTTTACAAATTACCCAGACTCAGGTATTTTCCATTATTAGTAGTAGAATGAACTAGAACAGAATTATATTCAAATAAAGCTGTTTATAATATATATAAATACATGGAAGGGGCCAGTGGTGGTTAAGGTGCTGGACTTTCACATGGCCAACTGCAGTTTGAGTCCTGAGACACACATTGGGCACATGTGCATGCGTACCCAATTGGAGGAGAAGGGATTGTGGCATGGTCATTCTCTGGGGGGGGGGGGGGATGTGAGGGGGAGGTGATTTGTCACTATCCCTTTCACCAACTCTGTCTCTCTCTATTTCTCTGGCAAGTGCACATGCCCTATGGCAAAAAAAAAAAAAAAAAAAAAAATCTCAACAACAAAAATACATTGAGGAAAACCTATCTGGTTGCCCCAGAAATCTGGAAGTCCATCTTTGAGAGTGTTAATCAAATAGAAAATTGTCTGTCCTCTTTGTCTTTCTTTCTTCACCCTGCTTCGACCCATGGGCTCGAAATCCCTAATTATTAGCTGAGTAATGGTGCTGTAGAGAGACTAGATAAGAAAAGATTCAATGAGCCAATCATGTACCTCTTCTGACTTTAGGCTTCCTGCCTGAAACAAACTTTTGCTAAAGAGGGAAGAACCTTCCATTGTAAATCAAGTTTAAAATTAGTACTGTTAGATGGAACTAGACATTTTAATTTCTGGACTGGATTATCTACAAATGGCCAAAAATCTATTAGTATGACTAAAATTGCACTCAGAGCAAGAGAAAGGAGTGGGTTCACTGAATCAACTTAATGGGACAAGCGAAGCTAAATTAATAAATTAACTGAAGGTGAATTACGATTACATCCTGTGGATTGCACCAATTCAGTATACCAGTTGCAGTGGAGAGACCACTGACAGCTCAGCTGTCAAGCAGCCCACAATACAGCAGTCTTTTACAGCCTGTTCAGAAACTTTCCTGTTCTTCTTGGCCTTCACCCTATTTCTTGGATTAGTTCTAGAAAGTTTTTATAATTAATTCTCTAACAATAAACATATACATGGTATCATAAAGATGTGCATTAAGATATATTTTAACAAGAGAGTCGTCAGATGGTAAAGAATGCACCTTTTGGTTACCATGAAGATATTGACATTTGAGACTTCCTAGATCGATTCTAAAAGGAGGATAAAGTAAAAAGAAAAAAAAAAAATGATCACAAAAGCAATTGTCAAGTGTTGTAATGAGGAGCTAGTGTGGCATAGAGAAAAGAACAGTTACTGCTGGGCAAGACACCTGTGGTCCAATCCTGGCTGCACTGATTCCCGGGAGGTGGCCTTGGGCCCATTCCAGTCCTCTGATGTAGTTACAGTTCCTGTGAGCATGGTACTCCTCATTTAGTTCTGTCCTGTCTGGTGCTGGTGGGTGTATCATACACTGTTGTTTCAAAATAGGATTTTTTTTTAGAAAACAATGTATTTATTACTCCACTGAGTAGTAAAATTAATATTTATTTCTCATGACCTACCAACCAGCACACCAGCAATTTCATGGAGTCCCAGCCAATTTACTTGCATACTCTGTCATGATCTTTCTTTCTACCATTATTTCACATTTTGTTAGCTAGTTTGAACTTTTAATGGCTGATGAAAGGCAAGCAAATTTATTGTGTTGGAGATGCTACAAGACAATGAATGTTAAAATTCACATTTTGCAGTAAGTGGGGACCCTGGTGGAGGGGCCAGCAGGTAGCATGGTGGTTAAAGTGCTGGAGTCTTTACGAGGCCAACTGCAGTTTGAGTCCTGGACCTGTAGACTTGAAACTCACACCAAGCACATGTGCATGCATGCCCAAAATCCTAAAAGGAGAATGAAAGATAAGGAATTGTGGAGTGGCCATCCCTCCTGGGGAGTGATTTCTTACTTTCTGTCTCTCCATTTCTCCCTGGTGAGTACACACTCACTATAGGAAAAATCTCTTTCTAAAAAAAGACCAGCTTGAGGCCCAGCTGCTGTGGCACAAACAGAAGGGTGCCACTGTGTGGTGGCTGAGGCTGTATAGGAGGCCCAAGTTTGGTTTCTTGTCCAACTTAAGCAGCCTGAGCAGGGTGGTGTGCACCTGTAGTCCTGCTAACTAGGAGAAGGCTGGGAAAGGAGAATGGTAAATTGGGATGTGCTGTATCACTGGCCACAGCATGGAGGCTGTATTGAAGAGGAAACAGAATGAAGCCTATCATCTAGACAGAATACAAGCCCCTTATAAAAGACAGTGACCGATTGGATGTAGAGATGAGAAAGAGGTCAGGGACAGTCACAGGATTCTGGCTGATTCTATGGAGTGGAGAGATGAAGCATTCTCTAAGAACACAGGATAACCACATGCGTATTGGTGAAATTCACTTGTACCTCTGAGGCTTGATGGGATCATCTAGCAGTAGCCTAACTTAATTATTAAAACTGAATGTGGGGACCAGCAGGTGGCATGGTGGTTAAGGCGGCGCTGGACACTCTCACATGGCCAACAATGGTTCAAGTCCTGGATGTGGTGGCTTGCTTTCTCACTTTCCCTCTCTCCCTATTTCTGTCTCTCCCTGGTCAAATTTTAAAAGACAGAATGAATGAATGAATAAAATTAAATAAATAATTCTTCCCTATTTCTGTCTTTCCCTGGTCAAATTTTAAGAAAACAGAATGAATGAATGAATAAAATTAAATAAATAATTCCTTAAAAACAAACAAACAAAACAAATGTGAGTCTTCTCTACTCTGTTATCTTCTCTGTAATTCCACAATGTTCTGTTTGCCTTTTGATTTCCTAAGATGACTAGAGGTTAATTCACAACTTTATCAATAGAATATCTACTTGGACGTCATTTCTTAGTTTTCCCAATTATTCCATACCCAGTGGCAGGAAGTTCATTTGCCTGCTGACAGTACTGTCCTGTTCCCCTGCTAACCAAACAGCAGTTCTACTAAGAATGATGATGTGTTCAGACATGTGACTGATTCAAGGCAGTCACGCCAACCCACTGCACTTTGTCATATGTTTTTGCAACTTTCCATAAAGCTAGCCATGGCCATGGGACTCTTTTCTCTTTTTTCCCCTAAATAACAAACTTTATTTCTCCCAACTTGTCCCCTTGTTCCTGCATGGAATGCCAGCTGTGGGGACTGAGACTTAAAGCCACAGGAACCATATTGCTAGCAGAATGCGACCTGTCAAACATGCCTGGAACAGCAGAAGGAGGGAGCAGCTGGTACCTAGATGATCTCATGAAGCCGCTGTGCCTACTGGGAACTAACTACCTCCAGACTGCTGGTTATGCAAAATTATGGGAGGTCATTATTGTTTAAGCCACTGTTAGCTGTGTGTTCTGATATTTACAGCTGAGAGCCATCGTAAATGGGACCAGTAGATGGTGTAGCAGTTACATCGCTGGACTCCCACACAGTCAACCATGGTTCAATTCCCAGACCCAGAAGCTTAAAACTCACCCCGGGTGCCCAAAATCCCAAGAGAAGAATGGAGAAGAAGAGACTGCAGCATGGCCATCCACCTAGGGATGACTTTTTTTTTTTTTTTTTTTTTTTTTTGCTTTTGTATTTCTGGTGAGCATACCCACCCTACAGCAAAAATTTCTCTCAAGAAAAAAAGAAAGAAAGAAAGAGAAAAGAAAGAAAGAAAGAAAGAAAGAAAGAAAGAAAGAAAGAAAGAAGAAAAGAGAAAGAAAGAGAGAAAGAAAGAAAGGAAGAAAGAAAGAAAGAAGAGAAAGAAAGAAAAGAAAGAAAGAAAGAAAGAAAGAAAGAAAGAAAGAAAGAAAGAAAAAGAAAGAAAAGAAAACATTCCTAAATGATATGGATATCTAAATCTTGGTGTCAGGACCAGCAGTTAGCCTAATGGCTATGTTGCTGGACTCCCCCGTAGTCGACCGTGGTTCATGTCCCGGACCCGGTGGCTTAAACTCACGCCGGGCGCGTGTGCGTGAGTGCCCAAGATCCCGAGAGGAGAATGGAGGAGAAGGGATTGCAGCGTGGCCATCCCCTCTGGGGGGTGATTTCTCACTTTCTATCTCTCTGTCTCTCTCTGTCTGTCTGGCGAGCGCACACACCCTATAGCAAAAACCTCTCCAAAAAAAAAAAAAATTAAATCTTGGTGTCTACAACTTTAAGGACAAGAATCAAGTGCTTTGACTTCTTTGGTGTTGGACTTTAATTAACTTGTTGAGCTGGTTCCTGCTTCCCTTTTCCCATGTATGTCTCCACTAATTTATCTGCAGAAGCCTGCATGGGAAACTATATTCTGGTGAAGCCTGAGCAAATCCTGAAGCAGGCATCTAACAGAGGAAGCATGGAAAATAGTTTGGGCTCCTTTAGAATGACTAGAACTAAGAGGAGTCAAAGACCTTCATAAACCAGCTGTCCATTTCCCCACTTTCCAATAATGATGACTAAATTTATAAAGCTAAAATGTATGTGGCACTTAGAGTGTGCCAGCTGCTGTTTCAGTGTTTATCTTGGTAACAGCAGAATGACATCAGTACTTCTAATTTCTCCGTTTTACAATGTTAACACATTGGCACGGAGAGTTTAAGAAACTTGCTTGAAGTCACACAGTATGTACTGTCAGAGATGGGATTTGTACCCAGGCATGGTGAAGTTGGATACTAGTCACATACTGCTCAGTTAGACAGTTTTCCATTTGAAGACTCTGTTTTTGGGGAACTAGTGCAACAAATATGTTTTCCACTCAAAAATATATCGAGCAATAGCTTATAAGAATCAAAGAGCAATTGTATATTTTATTGCTAAATAGTGTGGCTGGTGTCATTCAAATTATTTGAAATTGCATTTTATAATCATTTTTGTTAAGCTTTCAAGTTGCTACAGCAGCTCCTGAAAAATCTATCATTGTGAGGGAAATATAATACAACCTGTTCTTATGCTACTCTATTCTTGCTATAAATAAATTTCTGCCTTAGGAGGGCTTCAAAGACCATAAATATTGTCCAAAATCCTAGGAGATAAAGAATGATGGAATCCAGGGGCAAGAATGTATTGTACATATCAGAAGTGAAATATATCCAATCCATGATGTTACCCAGAGTTCTATAATTATTTTAGGATTTATCAAGATCTATTAATGGGGGCCAGCAGGTGGTATGGTGGTTAAGGCGCTGGACACTCCCACATGGCCAACAACCACGGTTCGAGTCCTGGACCTGGGGGCTTGCTTTCTCACTTTCCCTCTCTCTCTCTCTCTATCTCTGGTCAAATTAAAATAAACGAATGAATAAATTAAAAAAGAATCTATTAATGAAATAGTTTGCAGTGAAATAAACAAGAATCTTTGTGCTTAGAAAATTCAAACTTTTTAAATTTAGAAAATGTACTAGATAGACACCAAGGAGCCAGAAAACCTAGCTTTACCCCCGACTAACAATACCACTTGTAGGAAATGAGTTGTTTATGATTTGCTCTGTAAGTTAGGATAATGATCCAGCTTCTTGAATAATGTCAGAAATCTACTTGTGTCAGTGTTTGAATAGTGATCTCTGCCCTGAATTGGAGAAAAGTGTTCATGAAGTTTTTTCTTTTCCTCCAGCTTTTGTGTGTGTGTGCTGTTTCTTATTTAGCAGTATAAGAGCTTTGAAGCAACTGACTTGAAAGTAGCATTATAGAAAAAGAAGCTCCAATAGGATAACCCCCAAAGTATTCCCTAAAGATGGTGCAGTTTTTAATCTCTCCATAAAGACTTTGGGGCCAGAAGTGCAGTCCCACAATTACAAAGAGTTGAGGTTCCTTGGAAGTGAAGCTAATGGGTTTGGGACCCATTAGTAAGTGACCTTCAGAACCAGGATGGGGCAGGAAGTAGGTGCTGCTATTGACTCTGACCCCCACACAGTAATGAAATCCCCTCACTGCCTTCTGCCTACTTTGTAACAGGCCTTGCTAGTCCTAGACTAAGCTTATTTTCTATATCGTTTTTTATTAGCTAGCAGAGTTCTAATTATATTTATGGCGAAGTGTCCCACTAAATACAGTAGACATTCCCAGCCTCCCTTTGTAGGTAGAAATGACCATATATACTGTATAATCAAAGACACATAGGCAGAGATCTGAAATTGCTGGGTAAGTTTTGTTTACTCAACAAAGGCATGATGATTCTTTCTTGGACCTTTTTCCTACTTTGCCTTGCCTCGAATGCAGTGTGAGTTGGACTATGACGACAAAGCTGTCTTGAGAGTAAAGCTGCTTACTAAGGATGGTGGAATTAAAAGAGTATGAAATAAAGCCAGCCCCATAACCTAGAGGTTAAGGGAACCCGATACATCGTGGGCAACTGCTATTCCCATATTAGCACTGGTACCTTGAAAAACATGCTGGGCATGTGTGCTTGCATGCCTAAAATCCCAGCAGGGTGGAGAAGTGAAGAAATGATTATGGTATGATCATGCTCACTGGGGAGTGCTTCTCTCTCTCTCTCTCTCTCTCTCTCTCTCTCTCTCTCTCTCTCTGGTGAACTCATGTGCCCTCTGGCAATTAGGAAAAGAAAAGAAAGGAGACTGAATCATTGATGACTCAGACTATTTGTTAAAGAAAAAATAGATGACCGCCTGCTGTTTTTGTTTTTAAAGTTTATTGTTAATTTCTTCCTTGAGAGAAAGTGAAAGAGACTAAAACAGAGGCATCCCAAACAGAGTTGCCATGTCATGACTCACCTCCAGATCGCAGGTGTGCTTGTGCCTGGCATGCCTGGGGAAGTCCTAGGATAGGAACCCTTCTCAGAGGGGTCCCGCTGTATCACCACTGCACCACTACCTGGTCTGCCTTCTGTTTTTTAAACAGCTGTGGTTGGGCCCGATTACCAGCAGCTGAAGAGCATCCTTAATTTGTAAAGGCAGCATTCAGTTGTGTACCTATTTCCTCTGTCTCCATCTGTGCCCCTGTTCATGCCACTTTTTCCATCTGGCTGGTCCTGCCCTCCTGCCATCTGTGATGGCATTCACTGATGTACTTGTTAAGGGAGCAAGTTTTTGCCAATCACTGTGCTATTAAAAACAACCATGTACATGGGACCAGCAGTTGGTGTAATGGCTATGTTGCTGGACTCCCATGTTGACCACAGTTCGAGTCCGGACTTGATGACTTAAACTCATGCCGGGCACGTGTGTGTGTGTGCCCAAGATCCTGAGAGGAGAATGGAGGAGAAGGGATTGTGGCATGGTCATCCTCCCGGGGGGTGGTGGGGGTGATTTCTCTCTTTCTGTCTCTTTGTTTCTCTCTGTCTTTCTGGCAAGTGCATGCGCCCTATAGCAAAAACCTCTCAAAATAAAATAAAATAAAATAACCATGTACAATGTGTACAATATAACGTAATACCCAATGGTGAAGAAGTGAATATAGGTGTATAGTCTTGATTTGATTATACACTATATGTATGCCTTTAAACACCATACCATAGTCCACAAAGACATATACCAATTATATGTGAATAAGAATTAATTTTTTTAATTAGCTAATTAAAAAAGATAATAGCACCAGCAGGTGGTGTAGTGGTTAAGGCACTAGAATCCCACATGGCCAACCATGGTTTGAATCCTGGATCTGGCAGCTTGAAAATTGTAGTGGGCACAGGTGCACGCATGCCCAAGATCCAGAGAGGAAAATAGAGGAGAAGGGGTTGCAGAGTGGTCATCTCCCCTGGGGAGTGATTTCTCACTTTCACACTCTCTCTGTTTCTCTCTGGCAAGTACATGCACCTCTAATGAAAACCTAAAAAACAAAAAAATAAAACTAAAAACATATACACTCCCACTCACAGCATGTCACAGTCTAGTGAGGAAAGTAAGATATGCAAATAATTCTTAACGATTAGATGTGCCAATTGCTGAAATAAATAAACTTCTGTTTCAAGTCACAAATGCCTGGGTGGCCAGGACCAGGGCAGTAAGAAAAGGCTTCTCAGTGAAAATGATGACTGACCTGACTCTTAAAGAAACAAACAAAACTTCCACCAAGTAGCCCTATCATGGCCTCCATCAGAAAATATCTTTCTACAGTACTTTGTCTTTGACTAGGTCAAACCCCAGCTGCTGTGCAGGTTATTTAAGACTGAAGTATTGGGCCAGCAGTTAGCGTAATGGCTATGTCACTGGACTCCCACGTAGCCGACCTTGGTTCGAGTCCCGGACCCGGTCGCTTAAACTCACGCTGGGCGCGTGTGCGTGAGTGCCCAAGATCCCGAGAGGAGAATGGAGAAGGGATTGCGGTGTGGCCTTCCCCCCTGGGGGGTGATTTCTCTCTTTCTGTCTCTCTCTGTCTGTCTGGCGAGCGCACGTGCCCTGTAGCAAAAACCTCTCGCCCTCCAAAAAAAAAAAAAGACTGCAAGTATCTTACCTCCTTTATGAGGCTTCATAACCCTGAAGGTAAGGACTCCATTTGACTCCGTTTCATATCTCCCATGGTGCCTCATACATCATAAATGCACCATAAATGTTAGTCGAATGGGAGTTGCTGATCTGTCATTGTGCCTTTAGACAACCAGTGCCTCAATCAGAGCTTCCAGAGAATCTAGCTTATTCTTTGAATGAGGAGGTCCCTTCAACAGATGTTTGTTAAGAAACCTTTATCAAACTGGAAGAAAGATTTTAAAAATACAAAGCATTTTTTGTAGCCATGTAACAATACTTTTTTTTTGGAGAGATTTTTGCTGTGGGGTGTGTGTGCTTGTCAGAGAGAAACAGAGAGACAGAAAACAAGAAATCACCCCTCCCCGAAGGAAAACAGCCACACCACAATCCCTTCTCCTCCACTCTCCTTAGGAATTTTGGGCATGCATATGCACACGCACTGGGTGTGAGTTTTAAGTCTCCAGGTCCAGGACTCGAACCATGATTGACTACCTGGGAGCCCAGCAATGTAACCATCATGCTATCTGCTGGTCCCCATACATTTATTTCTTAAAAGAATTATTTCTCTTTTTTCATTATTATTTATGTATTTGACCAGAAAAAAAAAAAAAAAAAAAAAAAAAAAAAAAAACAGAGAAAAGGTAAAGTGAGAAAGCAAGCCGCAAGGTCTGCTACTAGAATCTCTGTGAGCCATGTAGTAGTACAGTGCCTTAACCACAACACCACCTGCCAGCCCCTATAGGTTTATTTTTAATTGTCAGGAAGAGACCAAGAGGCAGCAAGGATAGGGAGAAGTCCTAATGAGGTGTGATTATGCCTCAATCCCTCTATCTTTCCATCCCACTGAGACTTAGACTACACATCCCAATGTGTCTTTCAGGCCACAAGGGGCCGGATTTGAATCATATTTGGCCTGTGTAGTACTCGGCTCTCTATGGGGCCAGCTCCTATAGATATTTAGCAAAGTGTTACCCGTCTGCTGCCTACACTCTCTTTTAAAAAGAACCGAACAGCAGCAGGGATGGCGGAGGTAGGTGAGGGCTGTACGGAGTGCAAAGCTGGAGCCACTTTGTATTAGTCTCCTGTGGCTGCTATAACAAATTACCTCAAACTGTGTGGCTTAAAACCATAGAAATTTATTTTCTCATAGTTCTGGAGGCCAGAAGCCTTAAGTCAAGGTCTCGCAAGGTTCATTCTTTCTGGGGGCTCTGCAGGAGAATCTTGCATACCTCTTCTAGCTTTGGTGGCTACAAACAATTCCGTCCTTGGCTCATAAATGCGACACTCTGACCTCTGTCTCTAGCTTCATATGACTTTCTCTCTTTTGTGTTTCCCCTTCTTCCCTTTTGTTAGAAGGATACTCGCAATTAAATTAGGGTCCACCCTGATCAGTCTGATTTCACCTTGAGACACTGAATTACACCTACAAAGACCTTTTACCAAAGATTCTTTTTCTTTTGAAGGGGGCTCCATTCAACCCACTACACGATCTATTGCTACTTTCCTTCTCCAAGAAAGGATTGATAAGACTGATTTTACAGGGAAGGTTCTGTTCTCAAATAACCATGCTTTTAGATTTGTAATAGAAGTAACTAGTAGGCTCCTAGATGTAAGGAGATAACAGAACTATTTTGGAAATGGCACCTAGCCCCTACTAGGTATCATCTCTAGAGAAGCTCTTCTCGGCAAGATTCTTTCTACAGAATAATTTTCTTTTTCAGTTTACATTTTCTTTTTTAGATAGTACATCCTCTCATAGTTTCCTAAGGAATGGTACATTGTAGGTTAATTTTTTTTGAGGTTGTATAATTTGTTTTTCTTTAAATTTATTTATTTATTACATTAATTCACTATACATCATTACAGTATACAAATGAATTTTACTGTAGGTTAATTTTGTGAGAACATTCATTTCTGGAAATGAATGCCTTATTTGTTCACCAGAAAAATCTTTTTATTTTTATTTATTTATTTTTTTAGAGGTTTTTGCTATAGGGCGCATTTGCTCGCCAGACAGACAGAGACAAACAGAGACAGAAAGCGAGAAATCATTCCCCCACGGGGGATGGCCACACCGCAATCCCTTATCCATTCTCCTCTCGGGATCTTGGGCACGCACGCACACACGCCCGGCATGAGTTTTAAGCCACCGGGTCCGGGACGCGAACCCCAGTCGACTACATGGGCGTCCGGCGACATAGCCATTATGCTAACCACTGGTCCCTTCACCAGACAAATCTTGAGTCATCTCTACAGACAGGTCAATTTTTTACCTTGTCTAGAAAAACTTTTCTGACTGCGGGAGACAAAGATAGGCTTTACTGTCTATGTGTTTCTCTAATGTTTCATTCATTCACTAATTTATTCATTTATTCATCCATTCATTCACTCACACATCCAGCAAATATTTATTGAGGTTTTTCATAGGCCAGGCATGGTACTAGGAACAAAGATAAGGAGAACAAGGGACCAGCAGATGGTGTACTGGTTTCGTTGCTGGACTCCTACATGGCTGACTGTGCTTTGAGTCCTGAACCTGGTGGCTTGAAGTCACACTAGGCATGTGTGCTCAAAATCTTGAGAGGAGACTGGATGAGAAAGGATTGCAGTGTGGCCAACCCCTTGGGGGGTGGGGGGATGATTTCTCACTTTTTGTCTCAACAGCAAATGCAAGTACCCTGTTGCAAAAACCTCTCTAAAAAACAAAACAAAAAAAGATAAAGAGAACAAACTTATTTGGATTCTTCATTCAGGAAAAGCCAGGAGAAGAGTCTGAGAAAAAGGCCAGTAGAAAAAAGATGTCAATCAGATGAGTTTGATATTACAAAAAATGAGTGGAGTATTTATGAAGAAAAGGATAATCAACTTTGTTTATGATGTTGAGAGATACAGAAAGATAAGAACCAGAATTATCTATTGAAAATAACATTGCTGTTGGCTTTGACAAAGGCAGTTTCTGTGTGTTATCGGACAAGAAATTTGAATGATGTAAGAAAAAAAGAAATCAAGACAGTAAAGCCGGCAAGCATAGACAGCTCTCTGGAGAATTTTGTCTGGCAAGGAGCAGAGAAATGGGGTGATATGGGAACCAGCAGTTAGCGTAATGGCTATGTCGCTGGACTCCCACGTAGTTGACTGTGGTTCGAGTCCCGGACCCGGTGGCTTAAAACTCACGCCGGGCACGTGTGCGTGCGTGCCCAAGATCCTGAGAAGAGAATGGAGGAGAAGGGATTGCGGCGTGACCATCCCCCCTGGGGGGTGATTTCTAGCTCTCTATCTCTCTGTCTCTCTCTGTCTGTCTGGTGAGCGCACACGCCCTATAGCAAAAAAACCTCTTCAAAAAATAAAAAATTAAATTAAATTAAAAAAAAGAAATGGGGTGATACTTGAAAGGAATGTAGAGTTGAGTGAGGGTTTTAAACAATAGCAAGAAAGAAAAAAGAAAAAATGGTGGTGTATTAAATGCTGCTGGGTTGATCCCAGAGATGCCGGGATGCAATAAGGAAGAGAGCAAGCAGGGAATCTTCTAGCTCTAGGTCACTCTCTCTTCAACCTTATCTTTCTTTCTCGTACTTTATTTATTTTTCTTTTTATTGCTGGAGGATGCATGCACTCACCAGACTGAGAGAGAGACAAAAAGGAAAAGGGAGAAAGCATACCCTAATGAGGTGTGATCATGACACTTCCTTTTCTGCACATTTCTCCTTTCCATTGGAATTTTGGGTATGCACACGAGTTCCTGGTGTGTTTTGAAAGCCATCAGGGCCAGGATTGACACTGTGTTCGGCCATATGGAATCTAGCTGCCTTAACCACAAGACAATGGGGTTGGCCCAACCCTATCTACCTTTCTTTCTTCTTTCCTGCCCTCTTTCCTTTTTACATCTTCATTTCTCTTCCTTCCTTCCTGTCTTTCTTTCATTTTTTTTTTTTTAGAGGTTTTTGCTATAGGGTGCATGCGCTCTCGCCAGACAGACAGAGAGAGACAGAGACAGAAAGCAAGAAATCACCCCCAGGAAGGATGGCCACGCCGCAATCCCTTCTCCTCCATTCTCCTCTCAGGATCTTGGGCATGCACGCACACACGCCTGGCGTGAGTTTTAAGCCACCAGGTCCGGGACGCAAACCGTGGTCAACTACATGGGAGTCCAGCGACATAGCCATTATGCTAACTGCTGGTCCCCCTGTCTTTCTTTCTTTAAAATGTATTTGCTAGAGTGCCTGTGTACTCACCAGAGAAAGAGAGAGAGAGAGAGAGAACCCCCTATAACCGCAATCCCTTGTCGTCCATCTTTCTCTCCTTTTGGGATTTTTGCATGCCTATACATGCCCCCTGCATGTTTTTCAATTTGCTGGGTCTGGGACTTGTGGTCAGCTATGTGGGACCCGACTAACTTAACCAACATGCCATCAGCTAGTCCTTTATCTTTTTCTTTAACTGAATTTTTCTTTCTTATTTTGATCATGGCTTAAACTAATTATGAGTGGAACATACAGTAGATTATTCAAAACCTTAATTAGGTTAATTGTATCTAATTCCACTCTTGACTCATTTTTCTCTCTCCATATGTGTTTTTAAGTGGAAAAAAAAATTCCACTGAGTTTTTGTTATTGTTTTGTTTTAGATTTTGCTATAGGACACATGTGCTTGGGGGGTGGGGAGAGAACTGCCCCCATGGGGGATGGCCAAGCCACAGTCCCTTCTCCCTCAGTATCTAGAGGATGCTATAGGCACATGGACCCAGTGTGATTTTCAAGCTTCAGGTCCAGGACTTGAACTGCGCAGTCAGCCATGTGGGATTCAATGCCTTAACCTCCTCACCACCTGCTGGCTACCCATGGAGAACATTTTATCACTGGAGTAAAACTCTGACACTACTTAAAAATGAAGGAGGCATGGCATAACGTTAAGGTGCTAAACTCCCACACGGCAAACTGCAGTTTGACTCCAGACCTGGCAGTTTGCTTTCTCACTTTCCCTTTCTTTCTCCCTGCCTCTCTCTGCTGAATTAAATAACAATAATAATTAATAAAATTAAATAAATAACTATTTAAAACAAATTTAAAAATGATGGCACTTGAGCAAGTTCCATAATCTCTTTTTGCTACCATTTCATGAAAATGAATTTACAGTAATGCGCAACCCATAAATGTTTTTAAAGCTTGAATGAAGAACTAGTAAAGAACAAGCAGTGGGGGCTGGCAGGTTGAGTGCTGGTTAAGGGCACTGGACTCCCACATGGCCAACAGCGGTTCAAGTCCCAAATCTGACAGCTTGCTTTCCTGCTTTCTCTCCGCCCCCCCCGCCTCTCTCTCTCACACTCACTCAGTCCCTCTCTGGTCAAATTAAAATAAGTAAATAAATAAATAAAGTTAAATAAAATAATTCTAAAAAAGATGAAGAAGAACAAAGAATAATGCCTGGCACACTTTAACGACTCTTACGTGTTAGCTGCTGTTGTGGCTACTGTCTTCATTGATCATCTTTATCTTCAGCGTCACCATCATCATCACCAGTTTGAGGCTGAGAGGGGAGAATGGGGTGACTCCAAATATTGACTTTTCACCTGAAACCTGTTTCCATAGGTGGAGGCAGGGCCTTATTTTCAGTTTAGTTGGACCTACTAGAATGCATAGCTGTGGCACAAACTCTGATATTAGAACGTTAGAATTTTTTTGGCTTTGTTGTTTTCATTTTAAAAGAGTTAAGCCAAATATAATTTAGTATGAAAAGTATTCATTAGCCATTTCTGAAATCTCTATAAATTTTACATATGTAATAAAAATTACTTTGGGGTTTATTACATTCACTAATAGCTAAAGAAAATAGTAAAATAGCCAAGGCAGGCTGATCTCTTCTACAGTTATGCAGTCCTTCGAGGACTTCATGGAAAACCTACTTGTCACATCTGTGCATTTTGCCAGCTTTACGAGTTGGTTTTGGATGCTCTCTCAGGCCCCCTACCCTATTTACTGCAATTCTCTCTCCTACCAGATGACTTCATTGCTTCACAAGAAAACAAAAATGATCGATTGCTAATCAACAGCCATAGAGGATTTAATGTTTTAAAATGTAAGAAAAGGGGTCGGCAGGAGGCATGGTAGTTAAGGCACGTGGCCAACTGTGGTTAGAGACCCAAACCTGGTGGTTTGCTTTCTCACTTTCCCTCTCTTTCTCTCTCGTGAACATATGTGTCCTATAGCAATTTTAAAAAATAATACTAATAAGGGGGCCAGCAGGTGGCGTGGTGGTTAAGGCGCTGGATTCTCCCATATGGCCTACCACGGTTCAAGTCCTGGACCTGGTGGCTTTCTCTCTCTCTCTCTCTTTCTCTCCCTCTCTCTCTCGTCAAATGAAAATAAGTGAATAAATAAAGAAAATTAAATAAATATTTAAAAAAAATAATACTAATAAATAAAACTAAATAAGTAAAAAATAAATAAATAATAAAATAAAGTAAAATGTAAGAACGTTTAAACAAAGCACAGGATGTGGGATACTTCAGTCACTTATATTTATGTGTGTGTGTGTGTGTGTGTTTTAATTACCAGAGGGTGCGTGCACTTGCTAGAGAGAGTGGGCTCTGGTTATGCCGCAGTCCTCTTTCCTCCTTTTGTCCACCTGTCAGGTCTGGAAGTACACAGGCACATGAGCTCAGCATGTTTTTAAGCCTCTGGGGACAAGATTCAAACCTCAGCTGGCCATGTGGGATCTGGTTCCTCATGTGCCACACTTAACCACAGCAGGGCTCAGCCAGCCTCCATCACTTGCATTTAAATATGTCTAAAGAAATGCAGAGGATGGGACTTTATAATGCTGTGCGTGCGCATACAAGTCCAGCAAAAACATGAGCTGAAGAATGAACACTTAACTCCCAGTCAAATCAGTATGCCAATAAGCTTGTTTTCCAAATGGTCAAGGCATTACATCAGCAGTACTAGCAAATTAAAATAAACACAGTTTCCTCATTTGCAAGAAAATGGTTTTAAATAATCTTGACTATGGCCAGGCAATTGTGGAGTATTTAAAGACCCTTTAAAAACATCAAGTACAAAAACTGCTGAGTTCTCCTATGACAATGATGAAAATGACAGAGGCAATTAGGACTTTAGAATACCAGAGATTAAACATAAAAGGAATCTTAGAAATCACCTCACCCTAATCACTTAAATTCATAGAGGAAAACTGAATGTTAAGAATTGTGAAGGGGGAACCAGCAGTTAGCGTAATGCTATGTTGCTGGACTCCCACATAGTCGACCGTGGTTCGCGTCCCGGACCCGGTGGCTTAAAACTCACGCCGGGCGCGTGTGCGTGCGTGCCCAAGATGCCGAGAGGAGAATGGAGGAGAAGGGATTGCGGCGTGACCATCCTACCCGGGGGGTGATTTCTCGCTTTCTATCTCTATGTCTCTCTCTGTCTGTCTGGCGAGCACACGCGCCCTATAGCAAAAAACCTCTCCAAAAAAAAAAAAAATTGTGAAGATCTGGGACCAGCAGTTAGCGTAATGGCTATGTCGCTGGACTCTCATGTGGTTGGCCGTGGTTCGCGTCCTGGACCTGGTGGCTTAGAACTCACGCCGGGCTTGTGTGCATGCGTGTCCAAGATCCCAAGAGGAGAATGGAGGAGAAGGGATTGTGGCATGACCATCCCCCCTGGGGGGTGATTTCTTGCTTTCTGTCTCTCTCTCTGTGTCTGTCTGGCAAGCGCACGTGCCCTATTGCAAAAACCTCTCAAAAAAAAAAAGATTTGTGAGGGTCTGACATTTTTACCCAGCTTGCAAGCTAGTACATTACTAAGCCTGCCCATAGTTTTATATGCAGTCACCCCTGGTATCCATGGGAGATTGGTTCCAGAACCCCCTGCGAATAGCAAAATCCACACATGTTCAAGTCACTTAATATAAAATGGCATAGTACTTCCATCTATCCTAAGTACATTGCTACCATATACTTTAAGTCATCTCCGAATTCCTTATAATGCCGAAATGAAAGTAAATGCTATGTAAATAGTTGTTATACTATATTGCTTACAGAATAATGCCAAGAAAAAAGTCTATGCATGTTCAGTACAGAATCAACCATTTTTCTTTTAATGAATTATAGGGCTGGCAGGTGGCATAGTGGTTAAGGTGCTGGACTCCCACATGGCCAACCATGGTTTGAGTCCCAAACCTGGTGGCTTGGTTTCTCACTTTCTCTTTCTTTCTCTCCCTGTCTCTCTCTGGTCAAATTTTAAAAAATGAATAATAACAATAAATAAAATTAAATAAATAAATCCTTTTAAAATAATTATTTATTTAATTTTACTTATTATTATAATTTTTCAATTTTATTAGGGGGTAGGGGGGAGCGGGGAGTAAGAAAACAAGCCGCCAGGTCCAGGACCCAAACCATGGTCGACCATGTAGGAGTCCAGCGCCTCAGCCTCCATGTCACCTGCCGGCCCCAGAATCAGTCATTTTTAAATTTTTCAAATATTTTGATCCACAGAAACAGAACCAAGGGATAGAGAGCTCTCGTATGCTGACAGAAGACCCGACCCCAGGTCAGAGACAAAGGTCCTTAGCACCCAGGGCGGGGCACGGGAGGCAACATGAGCTTCATGTTCACATTGATGGATTCCATCATGTCCAGAACCCCATGGGGCAGGACCCAGATGGTGTAATGTTTCCATTGCTGGACTCCCAAGTAGTTGACCGCAGTCCTAGGCTTGGACCAAGCAGCTTAAAACTCACACTGAGGGAACCAGCAGTTAGCGTAATGGCTATGTCGCTGGACTCCCACGTAGTTGACCGCGGTTCGCGTCCCGGACCCGGTGGCTTAAACTCATGCCAGGCGCGTGTGCGTGCGTGCCCAAGATCCCGAGAGGAGAATGGAGGAGAAGGGATTGTGGCGTGGCCATCCCCCCTGGGGGGTGATTTCTCGCTTTCTGTCTCTCTGTCCGGCGAGCGCACGCGCCCTATAGCGAAAACCTCTCCATAAAAAGAACCCACACCAAGCACATGTGTATGTCTACCCAAGATCCTGATAGGAGAATGGAGGAGAAGGGATTGTGGCATGGCCATCCCCTCCTGGAGTGATTTCTTGCTATCTGGATCTCTGCCTCTCTCTCTCTGTCTCTCTGGTGAGCACGTGTGCACTAGAGCAAAAATCTCTCTAAAACGATAAAAAAGGACAAAACCCCATGGGGCAATGAGAATGTGTACCCAGAGAATGCTGTACACTTAGTGGGCTTGTGACTCAGCTGAGGAGCCCTCCACTGCGGAAACCTTCAGTTTTACAGGAGGTATTCTAGCCAGCCTGACTAATGTTTTCTAGGAAGGAAAACTTACCTTTATCACCCTGGTCAGGAAACAAGTCTGTCATCTGACATCTGACTTGGAGAGACATTAGTGCTACGAACAGCTGTAAAAACAGAACAAAGTTGTCAATGCTTATTGCTCAGAAAACGTATAGAAATGTGAGACACATGGAGAATTGTCTCCGAATATTGAGATTTAGTGAGAAGAAAGATTATTTAAGATCACCACTAAAATGATGGGTTCTTAGCTAGTATAATGAAACATTAGAAATATATTATTTAGGGGACCAGCAGATGACGTAATAGTTTTGTCACTGAACTCCCATGTAGTCGATCACTGTTCAAGTCCCAGACCTGATGGCTTAAAACTCACGCCAGGCACATGTGCATGCATGCCCAAAATCCCAAGAGGAGACTGGAGAAGAAGGGATTGTGGTGTAGTCATTCTCCCTGGGGTGGTGTTTTCTCACTTTCTGTCTCTCTGTCCCTCTCTGTCTCTCTGGTGAGTGCACTTGTCCTACAGCAAAAATCTCTCCAAAAACAAAGAAGAAAGAGAAATAATTTAGAGGGCTGTCAGGTGGCACAGCGGATAAAGGTGCTGGATTCACACAGAGCTGACTGCAGTTCAAATCCCAGATCTGGCAGCTTACTTTCTCACTTTCTCTTTCTCTCTTTCTGGTCAAATTAAAAAATAATAATAAGTGGAATTAAATAAATCATTCTTAAGGAAAAGAAATATATTATTTATTTAGTATTTAGTAGCTAGGAGGACACAACTTAAGACGATGCCTAATGAGTTAGCTTTTCCCCCACAAATGCATGGCAGAAGCTGTGATTTAGTTTTTTTTTTTTTTTTTTTTGGAGAGGTTTTTGCTATAGGGCGCGTGCTCTCGCCAGACAGAGAGAGACAGAGATGGGATGGTCACGCCACAATCCCTTCTCCTCCGTTCTCCTCTCAGGATCTTGGGCACGCACGCACACGTGCCCGGCGTGAGTTTTAAGCCACCGGGTCCGGGACACAAACTGCGGTCAACTACGTGGAAGTCCAGCGACATGGCCATTACGCTAACTGTTGGTCCCGATTTAGTTTTAACTAATAATATACGCCAGAGGTAGGAGACTGGAATGTGGTGCAACATAAAAAGTGACACTCTGAAAGAGCGACTGACGTGGGAAGGCTCCAGGTTCACGTACCAAGACCTCCTTGACTATGCCAGACTTGATCAAGGACTGGCTAAAGCTGGGGTGAGTAGTGCCATCAAGACTCTGATGGAGGTGTTGTCTTTCTGTCTTTCTTGCTCATAGAAGAAATAAATTTAAAAATCAATTCTTTTTTTACAGAAAGAATATGGGCTAACTTTATGATCTGATGGTTAAGGCAGCTGGATCCCCACATGGCAGACTATGCAGTTCAAATCCCAGAACCAATAGCTTCAGAACACACCCTGTGTATGTGGGTGTGTATGTTTCCCACTCAGAAATTACTCTTTTTCAAAAAGAATTATTTATTGGGACCAGAAGTTAGAGTAATGGCTATGTCACTGGACTCCCACGTAGTCGACCGCGGTTCGAGTCCCGGACCCGGCTGCTTAATCTCATGCCGGGCGCGTGTGCTTGCGTGCCCAAGATCCCGAGAGGAGAATGGAGGAGAAGGGATTGCGGCGTGGCTATCCCCCCTGGGGGGTGATTTCTCTCTTTCTATCTCTCTGTCTCTCTCTGTCTGTCTGGCGAGCGCACGCGCCCTATAGCAAAAACCTCTCCAAAAAAAGAAAAAAAAAAAGAATTATTTATTTAATTGTATTTATTATTTTTTAAATTTGCAATAGAGCATGTACACTTACCAGAGACACAGAGAGAGACAGAAACTAAGAAAGTAAGCCGTCATGTCTGGAACTTGAATCTCCATCAACCATGTGTAAAATCGCTGTCAGCCAAGATGAAAAAACTACTCTGTTTTTTGGAGATTTTTGCTAGAGGGCATGTGCACTGCTGAAGAGACAGAAAGAAAGCAAGAAATCACTCCCCGGAGTGGTGGCCATGCCACAATCCCTTCTCCTCCATTTTCCACTTGGGATCTCGGACATGCATACACATGCACCCATCATGAGTTTCATGCTGCCAGGTCTGGAACTCAAGCCATGATCAGTTATGTGGGAGTCCAGTGATGTAACCATTACACCATCTGCAGGTACCAAAATTGCTCTTAATGTCATCACTTATAGAGAGCAGAAGTAGAGGTGTAAGGTAGGCTGTGATGTAGTCACAAGAAAGTATTTTTCAGGACCAGCAGTTGGCGTAATGGCGATGTCGCTGGACTCCCATGTAGTTGACCACGGTTCGATTCCTGGACCTGGTGGCTTAAACACACGCTGGGCTCGTGTGCGTGCGTGCCCAAGATCCCGAGAGGAGAATGGAGGAAAACGAACTGCAGTGTGGCCATCCCCCTGGGGGGTGATTTCTCACCTTCTGTCTCTGTCTTGCTCTGTCTTTCTGGCAAGCACAAGCACCCTATAGAAAAAAAAAAAAAAAAAAAAAAAACTCTCAAAAAAAAGGAAAAATTTTTTTAAAAAGTATTTTTCAGTAACTGGGTTTTTACAAATGTTTGGCTTTTGTCCCCTCCTAGTCACTGTAGAAAATGAAGGAGCATGTAAGAGTCAAAGCAATCACTGTTAATCTTTCTGGCCTAATTAGTTCTTTCTTAAGGCATGAAGCCAAACCTGAAACTATCTGCTGCAGTATCTTGACAGATAAATTCCAGTTTAAGGTGAAATGTAAAAGGTTTAGGATGCAAAAGTCTTATGATGCATCATCCCAAGCATGCTGGCTGCTTGCCACTAGAGAATCTTAAGACTCAAGGGACCGGGACCAGCAGTTGGCATAATGGCTCTGTCGCTGGACTCCCATGTAGTGGACTGTGGTTGGAGTCCCGGACCCGGTAGCTTAAACTCACGCTGTGCGCGTGTGCGTGCATGCCCAAGATCCTGAGAGGAAAATGGAGAAGAAAGGATTGCGGCATGGCCATCCCCCCTGGGGGGTGATTTCTTGCTTTCTGTCTCTCTGTCTTCCCTGTCTTTCTGGTGAGCTCACGTGCCCTATAACAAAAACCTCTCCAAAAAAAAAAAAAAAAAAAAAAGAATCAAGGGACCAGCAGATGCTGCAATGGTTATGTCCCTGGACTCCCATGCAGTTGACTGTGGTTCCAGTCTGGGACCCAGCGGCTTAAAAAATACGTTGTATGCATGTGCATGAGTGCCCAAAATTCCAACAGGAGAATGGAGGAGAAAGGATTGGGGTGTGTCCTCGCGGGCGGGGGCGGGAGGGGGTGATTTCTTGTTTTCTATCTCTCTCTGTGTCTCTGGCAAGTGCATGCACCCTATACCAATAATCTCTCTTTAAAAAAAAAAAAAGAAGAGTGACTAGTCTAAAATGATGGCTAATGAACTTAGAATCTAGCCTTATCATCATTCAGTAATCATAGGCATATCCTTATTTGTTTACAGTGAATTCTGTAGTTTTAAAAGTATTTTTGAAATTGCTTTCCTCTTCATATTTTTGGGTTTTTTTTGTTTTTAGATTTTTGGGGTTTTTTAGGTTTTTTTTGCCATAGGATATGTGTGCTCACTAGAGTGAGAGAGAGAGTCCTCCAAAGGGAGGCAGATAATGGAGAAGGGATTGTAACGTCACTATTCCCCATGGGAGATGCCTTCTCCTACCCCTCTCTCTGGCGAGTGTACATGCCCTCTAGCAAGGAAAAAAAATGCTAAGAGTGATACCACTCTCGTGATTAACTTCGCAGACCTGAGATATTAGGAGCAGTCTTCAGCATTATTAAAAAATTATGCATCGGGACCAGCAGTTAGCGTAATGGCTATGTCGCTGAACTACCACGTAGTCGACCACGGTTCGAGTCCCGGACCCGGTGGCTTAAACTCACGCCGGGCGCGTGTGCGTGCGTGCCCTAGATCCCGAGAGGAGAATGGAGGAGAAGGGATTGCGGCGTGGCCATCCCCCCTGGGGGGTGATTTCCTGCTTTCTGTCTCTCTGTCTCTCTCTGTCTGTCTGGCGAGCGCACGCGCCCTATAGCAAAAAAAAAAAAAAAAAAAAAAACCTCTCCAAAAAAAAGAAAAAAAAAAAATTATGCATGTATCTCAATTATTTGATTCCAAAATAAACTCATACTTGAATTCCATTTTTCCATGTCCTTCATATAAGACTATATATATATATAGTTCAACATATATATATATAGTTATATATATATTTATTTATATGTATATTTATATGTATATAGTTTTATATATATATATATATATATATATATATATATATATATATATATATATCTCTTTGCAAATCAAGGTCAAGACCTGGCCTTCTTTATTATGACTGCCTACGGAAGGGTTCACGTGAGAGGAAATTATGGGTGCACTCTAGGACCTAAGGGCAGTCTCCAGCCAAGAGCCGGTAAAAACGGGGGCTTCAGTCCTGCAGCTACAGGGATCAGAATCCTGCGAACAACCTAAAGGAGCTCAAAGGGGATTCTTCCCTAGTTGAAACTCCACATGAGAATGTGGTTCAGCCAAGATTTCGACTGCAGCATTTTGAAACCCTGAGCAAAGATCCCAGTTAAGCCGTGGCCAGGCTCCTGGCCCTGAGAAACTATGGGTTAATGCTTGAAGGTGCTAAATTGGCAGTACCATGTATTGCAGCTGTAGAAAACTAATACAATAGCTCAGCAAAAACCAGAATTTAGTCTGTTACATAACTCTTCTCAACAGAATAGGAATCAGACATTCTTGAGATTTATCCTGGAACTGTATTGGTATAGGCTTGGGAAGCCTAGGCTGACTCCATTAAGCAGCTTGGATTTTCAAAGTTATTTCTAAAATAAATCTATTTGTTTTATTTCATAGCCCTCCCACTCAGAATAGAACCAAGGTTAGCTTCTGGGCTAGCTCCTGGCCTGGTGTTAAGACAACTGGATCCCACACAACTGACTGTAGTTTCAGTCCTGGATTTAGTAGCTTGAGAAACACATTAGGTACAGGTATGTCCAAAATCCCAACAGGAGGGAGAGGGAGGAAAATGGGCGGCAGGGTGACCATTCCCCATGGCAGGTGCTTTCCCTCTTTGTGTCTCTTTCTCCAGTGAGCACATATGCCTTCTAGCAAATGAATGAACAAGCAAAAGCCTTCAGTTGATTTCCCATTTCCCTTGGAAAAACCAAGTCAATTCTCCATTGAATCTATGATTAGTATATTACTACAAATTTAGCATTTAATTATTCTTAACAATTGTATTGTTTCTCCAGAATCCTTGAAAGGCCTTTATTTTTCCTTACAAATATTTTATGTCTCTATGTTATTTGACACAGCATTAGGCAAAGAGGAGATCCTTATTAAATATCCGTTGATTGACAAACATCATCTGAGCTTTCAGAAGTTCCTGCTGACAATTGATCTCTACTATATAGTGCAGAATTCACTCAATATAAAATTGCCTTCCCTTTTCCCTCAGGCAATTTTGTCTCATTCCCCAAACCAGAACTGAGTTATTACTGGGAAAAATTGTGCGATCTTAGGTCAAAATCACTTTCTGGGTTAGTGCTATTTTCAGTCTAACTTCTCCCCATGTCAGAGGACACATCCATTTGAACACTCAGGATTAGGCTTTATCAATTAAATCAGAGTTTCAACGTATTTGATCCAAAAAGCATAATGAAATGGATAATTAAATAATCATAAAATGAGGAGATGCCAGTAAGTGATGGAGTGGTGAAGGCACGGGACTTTTACATGGCCAACCATAGATCAAGTTCCAGACTCAGGAGCTTGAGACTCACACCATGTATATGCGTGCATGCCCAAAATCCTGAGAAAGGAACGGAGAAGAAGGGATTGCAATGTAGCCATTTTCCCCTGAGGGGTGGTTTCTTGCTTTCCTTCTCTGTATTTCTGTCTGTCTCTGGCAAGGGCATGCACCCTATCACAAAAACTAAAATAAAGGGTCAACAGGTAGCATGGTGGTTAAGGCACTGGGTTCCCACATGGCTAATCACAGCTCAAGTTCCAGACCCAGAGGCTTGAAACTCATGCTGGGCGCATGTGTATGTGTGCCCAGAATCCCAAGAGGAGGATGGAGGAGAAAGGTTTGTGGAGTAGCCATTGGGATCATTTCTCACTTTCCATCTCTCTGTATCTCTCTATCTCTCTGATGAGAGCACATGCCCTATAGCAAAAATCTCTAAAAAAAAAAAAAAAATGAGGAGGAAAAATATTTCAAAGAGACTTCTTTCTTTGTTTAGAGAGAGAATTTTGCCATAGGGCACGTGCACTTGCAGGAAAGACAGCAAGAGACAGAGAGACAGAAAGTGAGAAATCCTCCCTCCGCCCTGTCAGTAAGGATAGCCACCCTGCAATCCCTTCTCCTCATTCTCCTCTCAGGATTTTGGGTGTGCATGCACATGTGCCTGACATGAATTTTAAGCTGCTGGATCCAGGACTCAAACCACAGTCAGCCATGTGGGAGTCCAGTGATGTAATCATTACGCCATCTGCTGGTCCCTCAAAAATACTTCTAAAACTACACTTTGTTGTAAATTAATAAGGATGTGTCTATGATCATAAGGCTAGATTCTAATTTCATTAGCTGTAAGTATAGGCTGGTCTCTCCTCATTCCTAAGATTCTCTAGTGGCAAGCAGCCAGCATGCTTGGGATGATGCATCATAAGACTTTTGCATCCTAAACCTTTTACATTTCACCTTAAACTGGAATTTATCTGTCAAGATACAGCAGCAGATAGTTTCAGGTTTGGCTTCATGCCTTAAGAAAGAACTAATTAGGCCAGAAAGATTAACAGTGAGTGCTTTGACTCTTACATGCTCCTTCATTTTCTACAGTGACTAGGAGGGGATAAAAGCCAAACATTTGTAAAATCCCAGTTATTGAAAAATACTTTGTTGCGACTGCATCACAGCCTACCTTCTACCTCTTTTTCTGCCTTCTATAAGTGATGAGGTTAAGAGTAATTTCTGGGGCCAGCAGGTGGTGTGGTGGTTAAGGGCGCTGGACTCCCACATGGCTGGCCCTGGTTCGAGTCCCAGACCTGGTTGCTTGCCTTCTCACGTCCTTGCTGTCTCTCTTGCTCTCATTCTTGCTCTGTCCCTCTCTGGTCAAATTAAAATAAATAAATGACTTAAAATAAAGTAATTCTTTAAAAAAAAAAAAAAAAGAGTAATTTCCAAATGCAATTCTCCATCTCAGTGTCTCCTTTCTCAGAAACCTGAACTGCCACAGTTGGTGCCTGCATTGTCCCCGGAGAGCACATGCTAAGGTGGTACTGCAGAACTGATCCCCTGTGGCCCAGTAAGCAATAAGAAATCCATGACGGGTGATACATGGTGCACTGAGAACTAGCACATGGTGCATACCAATGGTTAAAACTTCCCCCCATGGTGAACCGCAGTGGTGTACCGTGGAAGGGCATGGCGTTGCTGGAGCAACGCATCCTGCAGGTGCTAAGTCCAGTGCAAATAACAGTTGTAAGAATCATGGACTTACGTGGCTGTTTCTGGCACAGTGATGCCTCAGAGAGACACAGTAACAAGTCAAGGGTGATTAATCACAGTTAAAGTATAAGTATGAAGACTTGGTTTAGAGATACTGTTCATGGAAAGTCTCATTTCTTTCTATATGAAAGGATTTTCCCTTTCTGCTGCTTAATCTGAGCCAACAACAGGGAAAGTACAAGGTTAATAAAAATTTCCTTGGGGACCAGCAGATGGCGTAATGGTTACATCACTGGACTCCCACATGGTCCACCATGTTCAAATCTTGGTTTACTACCTGGTGGCTTAAAACTCATGCTGGGCATGTGTGTGCATGTTCAAGATTCTGAGAGGAGAGTGAAGAAGGGATTGCAGCATGGCCATACCCCCATCACCCTGGTGTGATTTCTTGTGCTCTGTCTGTCTCTCTCTGTCTCTCTGGTGAGTGCATGCTCCCTAGAGCAAAAATCTCTTAAAAAACAAAAAATACGTCGAGCGTGTGTGCCCAGAATTCTGAAAGGTCAGTGGAGGAGAAGGAATTGTGACATGACTATCCTCCTTGAGGGGGTGATTTCTCGTTTTTTCTCTCTGTGTTTCTCTGGTGAGCACATACACCCTATAGCAAAAATCTCTCTGAAAAAAGAGAAAAGAAAAAAAAAATGTCCCTAAACAGAAGTATTTCAACTGTCGATGTTTCAGTCATTTGGTGATTGGTAACTTATGATCTAGGGCAAAGGAGGAATTAGAGAGCCAGCACTGATCTTACTTTATACCATCTCCATCACCAACTTATCAGTGTTCTTATTAGAGACTCTGAAAACTGAAATGCATTACAGTGAAAATTGCCATATCTCCTTCTGCTCTAAGCTACCACTTCACATCTGATAAGAATTTGATTCTTAAGAAAATTAAAGCAAAAGTCAACACCAAAAAAAGAAAAGAAAAATACTTTCTCAATCTAGAAAGAGAGTGTTGTTGGGATATTTTTTGATTCATCCATATTTGAGGAGTAATATCTTTATTTTCTCTCCTCCCAATCCCCTCTCTGTCTCTCTCTCTCTCTCTCTCTCTCTCTCACACACACACACACACACACACACACAGTTTGAAGTTTCTGCTTATTTCTTATTTACATAAAATTATTTGAGGAATTTCAAAATTATAAAAGCATTGAACCAATCCTTCTGCCATTTTAGTTTTAAAATAATAGCTTCTTGGGACCAGCAGTTAGCATAATGGCTATGTCGCTGAACTCCCATGTAGCCGATCGCAGTTCGAGTCCTGGACCCGGTGGCTTAAACTCACACCGGGCGCGTGTGCGTGCATGCCCAAGATCTCGAGAGGAGAATGGAGGAGAAGGGATTGCGGTGTGGTCATCCCCCCTAGGGGGTAATTTCTCACTTTCTATCTCTCTGTCTCTCTCTGTCTTTCTGGCAAACGCACATGCCCTATAGCAAAAACCTCTCAAAAAAATAAAATAAAATAAAATAATAGCTTCTTACTACTTCCTTTTAAAAATAACTTTTTTAAAAAACAATTGTTATAATTCTAAAGAATTATTTTATTTAACTTATTTATTTATTTATTTATTTATTTATTTTATTTTGACCAGAGAGGAACAGAGAGAGAGAGAAAGAAAGTGAGAAAGCAAGCGACCGGGTTTGAGGCTCAAAACATGGTCAGCTACGTAGGAGTCCAGCCCCTTTAACAACCATGCCACCTACCGGCCCCACAATTGTTACAATTCTAAATTACAAGTTTGTGTATAACATTATTACCTAAATCATTTTTTAGATTTACATTTCTTTGGTTAGGTCATCTTTCTTTTCTATAAAATGGCTTGCATTTTAGTTTCTTAGGTAATTGTTTTTCCTTTTTTTAATTTGCCAGAGACATGAACACTCACCAGAGAGAGACAGGAAGAGAGGGAAAGTAATTTTAGACAATTTTTATTATTTGTTTTTCTATTTCTATATCTCTGGTATAAAAGGCCCCACATTGCCACTCCAATATTATGCAAAAAAGAATAAAGTAGAAGACATCTCCCCTTCCTGAGCTCAAAATATATTACAAAGCTGTGATAATCAAAACGGCATAATATTGGCACAAAAACAGGCAAGTAGACCAATGGAACAGAATTGAGAACCCAGAAATAAACATATAGCCAACTGATTTTTACAAAAGGCACCTGACAGTCCAATGGGGAAAAGAAAATCTCTTCAGCTAATAATGCTGGAAAAACTGAATACCCACCTGCAGTAAAATTAAACTGGATCTCTATCTCCCACCATTAACAAAAATCAACTCCCAATGGACCAAAGATCTAAACATAAAACTTTAAACTATAAAACTACTGGAGGGAAACACAGAGGAAACTTGGAAACATCAGAGTAGGCAAATATTTCTTGAATAAGAAGGCTATAAAACACAGGCAATAATCCCAGAAATGGACAAAGGGATTACATCACGTTAAAAAGCTTTGCACAGCAAAACAAGCAATAATCAGGGGCTGGCAGTTGGTGTGGTGGTGAAGGCACTGGACTACCACATGGCCAACCACACTTCGAGTCCTGAATCTGACAGCTTGCCTTCTCACTTTGCCTCTCTCTTTCTCTCTCTCATTCTCTCTCTGTCTCTCTGTCTCTTTCTGGTCAATCTAATAAAAAAAATATAATAAATAAAATTAAATATTTTTTTAAAAAAGAAAGAAACAATAACTAGAGTGAAGAGACAGCTCTATATATTTGCAAACTATGCCTCAGATAAGGGACTGCTAATCAGAATATACAGGAAGTTGGGACCAGCAGGTGGCATGGTGGTTAAAGGTGCTGGACTCCCACATGACCGACCATGGTTCAAGTCCTGGACCTGGTGGCTTGCTTTCCCACTTTCCCTCTCTGTCTCTCTCTGATAAACCTGGAAAATAATAATAATAAATAAAGTTAAATAAAATAATTCTTAAAAAAAAAAGAAGAATATACAGAAAGTCAAGCAGCTTATCCCTCCAAGAGATCCAATTAAAAGATGGATGCATGAGCTGCCCAGATAACTCTTCACAGAAGACATATGAATGGCCAAAAAGCGTATGAAGAAATGGTCAACATTATCATAAGGGAGATGCAAATCAAAACCACAATGAGATACCACTTAACACAAGTTGGAATGGCTAAGATTAAGAAAAATAAAAAATGGGTCAGCAAGTGGTATGGTAGTTACTGTGCTGGAATTTTACATGGTCGACAGCAGTTTGAGTCCTGGACCCAGTAACTTGAAACTCATGCCAGGCACATATGCATGCACACTCAAAATCCCAAGAGAACAATGGAGAAGTGATTGCAGCATGGCCATCTCCCCTGGGGGGGAGGGTAATTTCTCACTTTCCTCTTTCTGTATCTATCTGTCTGTCTCTCTGGTGAGGGCATGAGCCCTAAAACAAAAACCTAAAAAATAAATAAATAAAATAAAGCATAATAAGTGCTGATGAGGCTGCCATGAATAGGGAACCCTCCTACACTGTTGGTGGAGATGTAAATTAGTACAGCCACTGTGGAGATCAATATGAAGGTTCCTCAAAAACCTATAACTAGAACTACCATACAACCCAGTAATTCCACTGGGTATCTAAGGTATCTGGTTATCTTTGGTATATATCCACTCTCAGGTATCCACCCAAAGGATAAAAAAAAAAACACAGTTGGAAAAACACTTGCACATCTATGTTTATTGCAGCATTATTCACAATTGCTAGGACATTGAATCAACCCAAATGTCAAAGAATAAACCAGTGGACTGGGAGCCAGCAGTTAGCGTAATGGCTATGTCGCTGGACTCCCACGTAGTCGACTGTGATTCGCGTCCTGGACCCGGTGGCTTAAAACTCACGCCGGGCGCATGTGCGTGCGTGCCCAGGATCCCGAGAGGAAAGTGGAGGAGAAGGGATTGCGGCGTTACCATTCCCCCTGGGGGGTGATTTCTCGTTTTCTGTCTCTATGTCTCTCTCTGTCTGTCTGGCGAGCGCACGCACCCTATAGTAAAAAAACCTCTCTAAAAAAACAAAACAAGGGAACCAGCAGTTAGCGTAGTGGCTATGTCGCTGGACTCCCACGTAGTCGACCGCGGTTCGCGTCTCGGACCCGGTGACTTACAACTCACGCCGGGCGCGTGTGTGTGCGTGCCCAAGATCCCGAGAGGAGAATGGAGGAGAAGGGATTGCGGCGTGACCATCCCCCCTGGGGGGTGATTTCTCGCTTTCTGTCTCTATGTCTCTCTCTGTCTGTCTGGCGAGCGCACGCGCCCTATAGCAAAAGAACCTCTCCAAAAAACAAAAACAAAAACAAAAACAAAAACAAACACAAACAAACAAAAAAAAACAGTGGATTGAAAAAATGTGGCACATATACACTATGGAATACTACTCAGCCATTAAAAGAAAATTAAACCCTGACATTTGATACAAAGTGAATGAATATGGGAGATTTAGTACTAAGCAAAGCAAGTCAGACTATGAAAGACAGGCATTGTATGTCCCTGCTTAATAGATACTGAAAGTCTGCATTCTACAGTAGAAATTGAAAGATTGGAAGGTATAATAGCAGGGAAGACAACTGCAGATACTATAGACAGTGTAGAAGAGGGTGGTTAATACCAGGTAGGAGGAAGGGAATCAGGGGAAAAACAAACAAAACTTTTTTTGAGAGAGAGATTTTTACTATCGGATACTTGTGCTTGCCCGAGAGACAGAAAGCAAGAAATCACTCCCCAGGGGAAATGGCTATGCCATTATACCTTCTCTCCCATTCTCCTATCTGGATTTTGGGCATGCATGCACCAGAGCCCAGTGTATGTTTTAAACCACCAGGTCCAAAACTCGAACTGTGTTTGACTACATGGGAGTCCAGCAATGTAACCATTATGTCATCTGCAGGTCCCATAAACAAAACATTTAAGAGACATAAAAATGAAAAGTTATCTTTTGATGATAATGTATATAGTAATGTATCTGACTTGACTAATAGGCACCATATTTATGCTGGAAAAACCATGTTGTACACTATAAAGATGTACAGTGATTAAATGTAAATTTAACAAAAAGTAATAATAATAATTTTTAAAAAAAGTGAGGGTGAGAAAGTACACCTTATAGGGAATGGTCATGCCACATTTCCTTCTCTTCCATTTCTCCCTCCTTTGGGATTCTGGGCACACATGCACACATGCCTCCAGTATGTTTTTCAATCTTCCAGGTAAGGGACTAGAACTGTGCGGCCACCTTAGCCACCATGTCACTGGCTGGTCCTTAGATGGCTTTAAAATATCGTTCATCTTGACTTGTTGCTGTTAAATAAGTTTATACTAAGAGCAAAGTATTCTTATAAAATAGAATTTCAAAACACTAGTAAAACAATCATTTCTCTTAGGAAGAGTATATCTGTCAATTACTTAGTGCTTTGCTCATGTAGTGCTCAGTATTTATTCAAAGAATCAACAGTAGCAAAACAAACAATAAATAAACCTAAAACTGAGAGAATTAACTACAAGCAGATATGTCCTAAGAAATACTACTGGATGCTTTTCCAGACTGAAGAACAATGATATCACGTGGAAATTTAGTTCTATAGAAAAAATGAATAATACTGGAAGTGCTCTATAAAAAAAGTTTTTTAAACTTGAGACCAGCAAATGGCATAATGGTTATGTCACTGGACTCCCATGGGGTTGAAAGCAGTTTGAGTCCCAGACCCAGCAACTTAAAACTCATGCCAGGCACATGTGCACTTATGCCCAAAATCCTGAGAGAAGAATGGAGGAGAAGGGATTGTGGCATGACCATTCCTCTTGGGGGGGGGGGGGGGGGGGGAAGGTGATTTCTCACTTTCTCTCTCTCTGGCAATGCACTAGAACAAAAATTAAAAAAAAAAAAAAAAAAAAAAAAAAAAAAAAAAAAAAAAAAAAAAAAAAAAACAAACACCTAGGAAAAGAAGAGCAAATTAAACTCAGAGTAAGTAGATCATAAAAGCAGAACTGGATAAAATATTAGGTCATCAGGAAAGTCATGACATATTTTTCCATGTTTTTCTATGTAAAAATGAATCATGCTGTTCCCAACAACCCAATAACTAAGCAAAAAATAATTAAGTAAATAAAGTTTGGATCCTTGGAAAGAGCAATAAAATAGATTGATCCCTAGAAAAGTGATTAAGGAAAAAAATAGAAAACCATTCAATGGCTTGTGCCTTTCTTCTGCCTTCAAAGCCCACGATGACTGATTCAGTCTTTCTCACCTTGCATCACTCAGATTGTGATTCTGCCTCCTTCCTCCACATGTAGGGGCCCTTGTGATTATACTGGACCCTCATGAATAACCTATTATAATCTCATTTTAAGGATAGCTGAGGGGGGCTAACAATTTCTTTGAAGCCATTTAAGTAAAATCTATACATGCCATTGAATAATTTTCTATTAAAAGAGTGATATTTCTGACTTTAATTATTTTAATTATACTGTTGGTTAAATGCAAACAGATACAAAACCAGCTATAAATTCCTCAAATGTATCAATCTCATACATCTATAGTATAAAATCAAAAATATCCTAAGAGCTAATTTCAGATCCATTGTTTTTGTATCATTTTCAGCATAGTTCACTTTGAAATCAGTTGTTTTTGTCCTGTGGGGGCTCATTTTTGCCTCAACTGTTGCTTAATTTCATTGTTTAATAGTCATTCCTCAGTACATATTTTGTTCACCTGTTTTATGCCGTTCACTTTGTCTAGGTCTTGGAAATAAAGGTAAATAAGACTTGATTTAATCACTCACTAATTCTTGAAGGGTTTTATATTATCAGAACAACTGGAATGTAAACTGTGACGGTGGGAACCAGCTCTTACACATCTTTATATGCCCCAGGAAGTCGGAATATGTTTACACACTTGGCACTCAATTAATGTTTGATAACTGATTAGATTTGAAAGCCTGTATTTTAATCATTCAGTTAAATTGGGTAGGCACACCTGGAGAGAAAGAACCACACCATTATATTTTTCTTTTCCACTTTAGACTGAAGAAGGGGTGAGTCTCTGTGTGTTGGCAATTATGGTGAAGAGAAGGTTGCCAGGAGATAGCGACAGCTATGACAGCCACTACGGTAATTTGAAGCTAAGCAAGTCATAAAGCTGACCTCGTCAGGTGCAGATCTTTGCCAGCCAGAATAATAGATGGATAGCTATTATGGGTCACAGTGATGGATAGGATTTGCTCAAAATAGCGCAACACATTCAGCTCTTTGGGGACAATGAACATTTATCATTGATGATTAATCCTTTCATGAATCCATTTTGAGGCTAACAGGGCTCTTTTCTTGAATCCTTTTTTGTATATCAGGCCACCAGTCCTGCTCATTCAGGAAATGATTATTTTCTGGGGCGATGCTATGTCTATAGCTCCTGAGTATTTAATCATGGAAGTGCATGGTTGATTGGTCCTGGACCCTCAGACTAACTTGCAACTAACTTTCCAGCATGTGCCCAATCCTTACATTGGGTTGTTGGAAAAGTCATTTCATATTTTTTCTGTTTTCTATGCAAAAATGCATCATGACTTTTCCTACAACTCAAGAATTTTCTCCTACTAGAGATTCCCTATGGTTTGCATTGTTAGATGACACCTGGTACAAATTTCAATGTAATGAGATGAGACATTAATAGACTTCTTTTGTTTTTGGAGAGGGTTTTATTATAGGGCATGTGTGCTCACAGAGAGACAGAGAGACAGAAAGAGAGAAATCACCCCCCAAGGTGGGTGGCCACACTACAATCCCTTCTCTTCCATTCTCCTCTCGGGATCTTGGGCATGCACGCACACACGCCCGGCATGAGTTTAAGCCACTGGGTCCAGGACTCAAACTGTGGTCGACCACATGGGAGTCCAATGACGGAGTCGTTATGCCGACTGCTGGTCCCAACATTAATAGACTTTTAAACAAATTTTAAAGAATTATTTAATTTTGAGGCCAGCAGTGGCATGGTAGTTAGGGGCGCTGGACTCCCACATGACTAATCATGTTTCAAGTCCCAAACCTGGTAGCTGGCTTTCTCGTTTCCCTCTCTCTCACTCTCTCGCTCTGTCCTTCTCTGGTCAAATAAAGTAAATAAATGAATAAAGCTAAATAAAATAATTTTAAAAAATAATTATTTTATTTTATTTACCATTATTATTATTGTTTTTAATTTGCTACAGGGCATGTGCACTCAACACAGAGACAGAGGGGACAGGGGCAAAGTTAGAAAGCAAGCCGCCTGGTTCGGAACTCAAACCACGGTTAGCTATGTGAGAGTCCAATGCCTTAACCATTATGCTGGACATTAAGGCTGGCCCCAGGCATGAATAGACTTTAACATTTATTTTTTTATGTTTTAGCCATGGAGTGTATGCACTCACTGGAGAGAGAAAGAGACAGTGAGAAGGAAAGTGAGAAATCACCCACCAGTGAGAGCGGCCATGTCTCAATCCCTTCTCCTTCATTTGTTGCCTGAGATTTTGGGCATGCATGCACATATGCCCGGCGTGATTTTCAAATCTGGGACTCACACCACAGTTGACCATGTGGGAGCCCAGTGCCTTAACCACTATGCCACCTGTTGGTCCCAACTTTAATACATCTTAAGGTAATAGATTAATATTTTTTTACATGAAAATTGTTGAGTTTATTAATCCTCTCATGAGCAATCCACACAATCACCGCAGATAGTCGTTGCAGAATCTTTACTCCTTCGACTTTTTCTCAGCACCAACACTGGCCTTTGCAGTCCCTGACTGTCTTCATTCTGTTTTTGCACTCCTTTCGCTGTTTCCTTGACGTCTTTTTCATCTCATACAGGCCACGTCTTGCAAGTCTGTTTGGGTTCATTTTTCTTTGCATAATCCAAAGAATCGTAAATCATACCAAAGCCAGTTGTCTTGCCACCACCAAAATGGGTTCTGAACCCAAACACAAAGATGATATCTGGTGTGGTCTTGTACATCTTCGCTAGTTTTTCCCAAATTTCCATCTTAGGTACTGTTGCCTTCCTGGGGTGAAGGACATCAATGACCATTTGCTTCCTCTGAAGTAGTCAGTTGGTCATGAATTTCCTGGTTGGGATAGTTACTGTGTCATTAATGATGGTGGTATATCTGGCTTACTATTCTAACCATAAAAGGGCAAAGGCCTGGGACCAGCAGTTAGCGTAATGGCTATGTCGCTGGACTCCCACGTAGTCGACCGCGGTTCGAGTCCCGGACCTGGCGGCTTAAAACTCACGCTGGGCGCATGTGCGTGCGTGCCCAAGATCCCGAGAGGAGAATGGAGGAGAAGGGAATGCGGCGTGGCCATCTCCCCTGGGGGGTGATTTCTCGCTTTCTGTCTCCCTGTCTCTCTCTGTCTTTCTGGTGAGTGCACGTGCCTTATAGCAAAAACCTCTCAAAAAAAAAAAAAAAAAAAGGGCAAAGGCTTCTGAAAGGTATTCACTTGGAATAAAGATAAGTTTTGAAACACATGGGACATGTTGCAACAGTCTAAGAGAACAGGCAAATTTGAGGGACCTTGAGGAGAATGAAGCCATAGGGACACTCTGAAAGGGAAGCTACATCACAATTACATAATCTGTGTTCATGCTCATCCCTGACACACACGGAAGTTTTGGGTTCACGTCCAGAGACCTCCTTGTACTCACTGGGGATGTGTCTGCCCGTGATTTAGGGCTGTCTAAGGCTGGGGGTGGACTGCAGTGTCAAGACCTGTTGAGGGTGCTATTTCTCTACTCTCTTTCTTGGAAGAAATAAATAAATGAAAGCTTAAAAACACATACACACAAACTCTACTATCGCTCATGACAAGCTTGCCCTTAGCATATGACTGTCTCTGCACCTGCACAGTGGGTGACAGATCTTCCAGCAGAACAACTGATACCCTCAGATCTGAGGATACAGTAAAACAAAACAGAATAAAATAAAATAGCAAAACAGTGCATTAAATTAGTTATATTTTATGAATGAAAGGAACTCAAAAATGTTTAAATTTTTTTTGGAGAAGTTTTTGCTATAGGGCATGTGTACTTGCCAGAAAAAAAATGAGAAATCACCCCCAGGGGGGATGGCCAACCCCACAATTCCTTCTCCTCCATTCTCCTCTCAGGATCTTGGGCACTCACGCACACGTGTTTGGTGTGAGTTTAAGTCACCAGGTCTGGGACTTGAACTGCGGTCGACTACATGGGAGTCCAGTGACATAGCCATTGTGTCATCTGCTGGTCCCCCTCAAATTTTTTTTTTTAATTTAAACACACATCCTTATGAAATTTCAGAATACCAGGATCAAAGAGGAAGACTAACATTCTAGAAAAGGAGTGAAAACAAGTCGTAGTTAGGGACCAATTATTAGAAAAGCTTTGGACTGCTCTACGGCAATACTGGAAGCAAGAACACAGTGGAAGAATGCCCCTACAAATCTGAAGAGAAACTATTCATATTTTAGAATTCTATATCCGACATCTGTTCCGGCCTGCCTCTCTCTTTCTGTGCAGATAGCAGGCCCGTAAGCATGGTAAATGTCCCTAAAACCCCCTGGTCCTTCTGTAAGAAGTGTGGCAAGCACCAATCTCACAAAGTGACACAGTACAAAAAGAGCAAGGATTCTGTATGCTCAGGGAAAGCGGCGTCATGACAGGAAGCAGAGTGGCTATGGTGGGCAGACTAAGCCTATCTTCCGGAAAAAGGCAAAAACTACAAAGAAGATTGTGCTGAGGCTTGAATGTGTTGAGCCCAACTACGGATCTAAGAGAATGTTGGCTAGTAAGAGACGTAAGCATTGTGAACTGGGAGGAGATAAGAAGAGAAAGGGTCAAGTGATCCAGTTCTAAGCCTCGTCTTTTTTATTATGAAGATGATAAAATTTTGAGATGAATGTTCACCTCATTTGATTCCAGTTGGTCTTTTTGTGACGGAATAAAATAATCAATGAAATTCCCCGGGGGGGGGGGGGGGGGGAATTTGCTTCACGGTAAAAAAAAAAAAAAAAATCTATACCCACCCCAAACTATTTATTAGTATAATGGTAAAATACAGACATTTTGGATACATAATTACTCAAAAAAATTACTTCCCAAAAAAACTCTTTCTCAGGTATTTGTACATATACTTCATTAAAACACAGATATAGGGGTCAGCAAGTGGCATGGTGGTTACAGCACTCCACACATGGCTGGCCATGGTTCAAGTCCTGGACCTGGCGGCTTGAAAATCACACTATGTGCATGTGTGGGCATGTCTAAAATCCCAAGAGGAAAATTGAAGACAAGTGATTATAGCATGGCCATCCCCTCTGGGGAGAGGGGGGTTCCCACTTTCCCTCACTCTCTTTTTCTGCAAGGGTACATGCCCTATACCAAATAAGCAAAAACAAACAAACACAGGAACAGGTATAAGCTGACATGGATTCTAAGTACAGGGGATCAAAAACAGGAGCAAAGAGATGGGACCAGCAGGTGGTATAATTAATTGTTAAGACACTAGACTCCCAGGACCAGCAGTTGGCATAATGAACTCCCATGTAGTCGACCACAGTTCAAGTCCCAGACCCAGTGGCTTAAATTCACATCGGGCACATGTGCATGCACACCCAAGATCTTGAGAGGAGAATGGAGGAGAAGGGATTGCGGCGTTGCCATGTCCCCTGGGGGGTGATTTCTCACTTTCTGTCTCTCTGTCTTTCTCTGTCTTTCTGGCAAGCACACACACATACCACACACGCCCTATAGCAAAAAAAAAAAAAAAAAAAAAAAAGAAACCTCTCCAAAAATAAAGACACTAGACTCCCACATACCCAACCACAGTTCAAGTGCTAGACACAGCAACTTGACAATCGTACCAGGCACATGTGAGAAGGGATTATAGCATGGCCATCCCCCATTGGGTGTGATTTCTCACTTTCCCTCTCTCTGTCTCTGTCTTTTTTTTTTTTTTTTTTTTCCCAGCAAGCCCACATACTCTATGGTAAAAATCTTAAGGGAAAAACAAACAAACAAACAAACAAAAACAGGAGCACAGGTAGACAAAGATAAAGGAAAGCCTGGACAAGAGCTGTGTACTATGAGAAGGCAACCATTTCTGTGTGAGGTAGTTGGAAGATTGTAAGACTCTTCCACAAGATGAAATTGACAGACCCCCCAATGGGAGTGAGTGTAAATTGACAGAAGATTTGGAGTTGAATTAGTGTTAATCGTGCATAATATTTATCGTGTGTTTACTATGTGGGCAGACACTCTTCCAAGCACTTTGTATATAAACTTTACGCAGTGAATGTGTTTATTTCACCTGTGTTACAGATAAGCAAAGAAAGGTGAAGTTGATTAACTATTGAATAGCTAGACCAAGGTCCACCCAGCTAGTGTTTGCAGCTAGTGGTGTCAAACCCAGCGAGTCTGACTCCAGTTTTCTCATAAACATTGTTCCATACAGACTTCCCAAGGACATAGAAATGTCAACAATTAAAAAAACAAAGACAAGAAAACTCAACTTTAGAGAAAGAAGACAATTATATAAGAAAAGAAATACAATTTTCTACATGGTTAGGCTATGAGTGGTATTTTCACAGTTATGATAAAGTAAATACTGGACCAATCCTTAAGCACAGTGCCCAGAGAACTGGATCCCACATGGCTGACCAAGGTTCAAGACCAGGCCCTGGTGATATGAGAAACACTCAGCATGTGTGCATACATGCCCAGAATGTAAGGGGAAGGAGAAATAAAGGAACAAGTGTTGCAGTATGACCATACCCCATTGGAGAGTGCCTGTCTCTCTCTCTCTCTCCCTCTCTCTTTCTCATTTTGTCTTGTGCTCAAGCACCTGCCCTGTGGCAATAAGAAAATGTAAATATTAAATATTGATCTAATTCATACACAGTGAAATTTAAAATATTTGGAGATTTGGAGAGTACTCGTAGACAGTAGAGATAGGGAGAGAGAGGAGAGTGAATGCTTATCTTTCAAAGTAGAAAATCGATCAAGTGTAAAATGAAAAATCAAGAAGTAGCAATATAAGCATGTAAATTAGCAATATAGAGGCTAAAATCAAAAGGATTGACTTGAAGTATTGAAAGAGGCTAACCCTGGGGAAAGAAAAATGGGGTAGCCAGACTAGAGACTTCTGCTTATTGTAGCAAGTCTTTTAGAACTGGCTGATTTTTTTAAAACTATGCTTATGCAGTTATACTATGTACATGCATTTAAACTATATAGATGCATGATTAAAATAAAACCTACAAGGAGATCAAATGGTGGCACAGTGACAAAACAAGACATTCTGTGAAGCTGACCCAATAGGCAATGTTGCAGGTTTGTTTCCAGAGACATCTATGAGCGTGGTGAGCACACACGTGCCCATTTTCTGGAGCTGGCTGAGTCTGAAGGCGGATCACAGATCAAGAACCTGTTGGGAGTGCTAATTCTCTGTCTCTCTCACTCATGGAAGAAAGGAATGAATAAATATTTTTTAATGAAATAAATAGGAATAGCTCTGTGGCCTAGTGGGCAAGGCAGCCAGATCTCACATGGTTGACGGTGCAGTTTGAGTTCTGGCCCCAGCAGCTGAGAAACGCACTGGTGCATGGATGTGCCCACCTGATATCCCCAGAGGAGGGAGAAATGGAGAAGGGATTGCAGCATGACCATTCCCACGGGAATGCTTTCTCCTCTTCCTCTCTCTCTGGCTCTCTGGCGAGCACATGCACTTTTTATCAAACAAACAAACAAATGAATAACTTAGAGAAAAAGGATGACGTCACAAATTTTTTTAAGAGAGTTTTTTTTTTTTGTTTTTTTGTTTTTTTGTTTTTTTGTTTTTTAACCATAGGATGTGTGTGCTCATTGGAAAGACAGAGAGAGACAGAAAGCGAGAAATCAACCCCCAGAGAGGATGGCCACACCACGATCCCTTCTCCATTCTCCCCTCGGGATTTGGGGCATGCACGTACATGCGCTGGTGCATGTTTGAAGCCACCGGGTCCGGAACTCTAACCGTGGTTGACCATGTGGGAGTCCAGTGACATAATCATTACACCATCTGCTGGTCCCAGGATGACATTACAATTTTTTTTTAAGAATTATTTATTTAATTTTATCTATTTATTTTTTATTATTCAATTTGGCCAGAGAAAGACAGAGAGAAAGAGGGGTACTGAGAAAGCAAGCCACCAGGTCCAGGACTTGAACTGTGGCCAGTCATGTGGGAGTCCAGTGCCTTAGCCACCATGCCACATGCTGGCCCCGACATTACAAATTTTAAGGGAAGAGACAAATCACCTATATTTTCTTCCAATCTTTGTCTACGTCTTCATGGACAAATGCACTGGTTCAGTTCTTTGGGAAGCAGGAAACAAGACAAGAGTTAGGAATGCGAACAGCGATGGGGTAGTATAGTCTGTGAAGGAACAGTGATGGGGTAGTACACTGTGAAGGAAAAGGCGAGGACCCATGTTAGGTGAGGGAGCTGTCAGATTGCCATGCTGACCCGAGGAATTCTCACAAGCTGACGTTGGTTCTGCCCCCTCACTCGGTCATCAGGAAAGGAGCTGGAGGCGGTCTACCAATCCTCTCCTCCAAGCTGGACAGTGAGCCCTTGAACTGTGCCTCTCAGGATTGACCATATGGAAGACAAGAATAAATAAGTGGTCAGGGCTGGCTCTGCTTAAACGAATTTGTAGCCACAGTATGTATGTACTCATGCACTGCTTGCTGTGGATTTCCACTTGCTGGGATTCTTTTACTTTCATATTACTTTAATATTAATGAAGTTATTATTACACCAAAATGATTTCAATATTAAATCCAATGCAATGTGCATGTTTATTTCAAATAAATATGAAAGGATATAGTAAAAACTCCCTAAGCCAGACTTCAGCTGACCCAGACTCTCTTTCAGAGGAACCACAATCATAGTTTCTTATGTATCCTTTTAGAGTTAGCCTACAGACTGAATGAAGTAGGGCCAGCAGGTGGCAGGTGGCATGGTGATTAAGGCTCTGGATCCCACATGGCCAACTCGGAGGTTCAAGTCCCGGATTCGGCAGCTTGAAAAACACACTAGGTGGGGCCAGCAGGTGGTGTGGTGGTTAAGGGCACTGGGCTCCCATATGGCCGACCACGGTTCAAGTCCTGGATCTGGTGGCTTGCTTTCTCACTCTCCTTCTCTCTCTCTCTCTCTCTCTATCTCTCTGTTCAAATTAAAATAAATAAATAAATAAAGTTAAATAAAATAATTCTTTAGGGGCCTGCAGGTGGTGTGGTGGTTAAAGACTTTGGACTTCCACATGGCTGACTATGGTTTGAGTCCTGGACCTGGCAATTTGCTTTCTCACTTTCTCTCTCTTTCTCTCTCTCTCTCTCTTTCTCTCTCTCTCTGTCTTGTTCTCATTCTGTTTCTTTCTGATCAAATTAAAAAAGAATAAATAAATAAATAAATAAAGTTAAAAAGAAATAATTCTTGAAAGGAAGAAAGAAAAAGAAAGAAAGAGAAAGAGAAGAAAAACACACTAGGCTTGTGTGCACACAAAATCCTGAGAAGAGAATGGAGGAGAAGGGATTGCATTTGGCCACCCCCTAGGGAGTGATTTGTTACTTTCCCTCTCTCTGTCTCTCTCCAACAAGCACATGTGCCCTATGGCAAAAATCTAAAATAAACAATAAATAAATTAATTAATAGGGACCAGCAGCTGGCATAATGGCTATGTTGCTGGACTCCCATGCAGCTGACCATGGTTCAAGTTCTGGACCTGGTGGCTTAAACTCAGGCTGGGCATGTGTGCGTGCGTGCTCAAGATCCTGAGAGGAGAAAGGGTTGCGACGTGGCCATCCCCTCAGGGGCTGATTTCTTGCTTTCTGTCTCTCTGTCTCTCTCTTTCTTTCTGGCGAGCTCATGCACTCTATAGCAAAAACCTCTCTCAAAAAAAAGAATTAATATACATGAAGTGTTTAGAACATGATCTAACTCAAACCAAGTGCCATGGAGTGTTTACTATTAGTAGGAATATCAGTAGTACTGGTGGAGGCACCGGCGGTACTAGGGAGGTAGTGGTAGCAGAAACTATAATTAGTGGGGACCAGCAGGTGGTGGTCAAGGACATTCCCACATGGCTAACCATGGTTCAAGTCCTGGACCTGGTGGCTTGCTTTCTCACTTTGTCTCTCTCTCTGTGTCTCTCTGGTCAAAATAAAATAAGTAAATGAATAAATAAAATTAAAAATATTTTTTTAAAAAAAAACTGTAATTAGTAGCATGTATGTGCCTCAATCTTTATTTTTAAGAATCATTTATTTAATTTTATTTATTACACTTTAATTTGATCAGAGAGAGAGGGAAAGCGAAAAAGCAACTATGGTTGGCTACGTGGGAGTCCAGCACCTTAACCACCACTCCACCTATCAGTCCCTGTATGTGCCTCTTCTCTAGCAGCTGCATGGTATACTATCATAGTATAATAGAGATTTTTTAAATATTTCCTAGAGAAAAGATAATAATAATAATAAAAAGTTTCTCTAGTTACCATTATCTCCTAACTAGTATGATAACCAAACACAGAAATCAGATGTGTCGAAACTGTCTTTAAAACTCTGTCTGCCCTGGGTTAGAGCATCAGAGTGAGACCTGACCTGGGAAGGCTTGTGCAAATCTGATGCTGAGTGTGGAGGAGAGGTGAGACTATGTAATTGTCCAGCCTCATCTTCCAGTTGAGTGTAAGTACTAGAAACAGCACCTCGCACAGTCGGCTGGCATATACAAATGTATTTACTGGCAGATTTTACAGGCAAGGTCGTTAACAAAAAGAGCTTATAATTAAATCAACTCCGCTAGAGGGATAACTACTGAAAGTCCTTGTTCAAAAGATGGTATGGTGCTGATAGCCTCAATATTACCTTTGCAAGGGTGGCTCGTAACCTAGTGGTTACAGCAACTGGATGCCACATGTTAACCACAGTTTGAATCCTAGCCGGGCAGCCTGAAAAACAAAAATCTCAACAGGACAGAGAAATGGAGGAGAAGGGATTGTAGCGTGATCATGCTCCATTGGGGGAGTAGGGATCTCTCTCTCTCTCTCTCTCCCTCTCCCTCTCCCTCTCCCTCTCTCTCCCTCTCTCTCTCTCTCTCTTTCCCTCTCTCCCTCTCCCTCTCTCCCTCTCTCCCTCTCTCCCTCTCTCTCTCTCTCTCTCTTTCTCCCCCTCTTTACTGAGTGCATATACCTTCTGGCAAGAAGCAAATACATATTACCTTTGTATAGTACACATTATCTTAATTTCAGTGCTATCTTAATATCAATAACTTATTTCTCACACAGATATGTGTCGCATAATGTTTAGGAGAATAAACTCTGCGGAGTCAGCAGGTGGCATGGTGCTAGATTTCACATGACCAACTTTGCAGTTTGAATCCCAGACCCAGTAGTCTCAAAAGCACACTAGGGGTGCCAGCAGGTGGTGTAGTGGTTAAGGGTGCTGGACTCCCACATGGCTGATCACAGTTCAAGTCACAGACCTGGCAGCTTGCTTTTTTCACTTTCCTTTTCTCTCTCTCTCTCCTTCTCTCTCTCTCTCTTCTTCTCTCTCTCTCTCTCTCTCTCTCTCTCTCTCTTTCTCTTTCTCTCTCTCTCCCTCTTTGGTCAAATTAAAATAAATAAATAAATGAAAAAATAAAGTTAAATAAAATAATTCTAAAAAAGAAAATAGCACACTAGACCTGTGTACATGCATAATCAAAACCCCAAGAGGAAAATAGAGAAGGAATTGCAGCGTGGCCATCCCCTCTGGAGGGTGACTTCTCACTTTCCTTATCTCTCTCCAGCAAGTGCATGTGTCCTATGACAAAAATCTAAAGAAAGAAAGAAAGAGAATTATCTCTGGGTCCACAGTGTCTGAGGGTTTGAATTATTATAAAGAATTATTTTATTGAATTTTTTTTCTTTTTTTGGAGAGGTTTTTGCTATAGGGCGCATGCGCTCGCCAGAAAGACAGAGAGAGACATAGAAATAGAAAATGAGAAATCACCCCCCAGGGGGGATGGCCATGCCACAATCTCTTCTTCATTCTCCTCTTGGGATCCCGGGCATGCATGCACACACGCCCGGAGTGAGTCTAAGCCACCAGGGCCGGGACTCAAACCTCAGTCGACTACATGGGAGTCCAGCGACATAGCCATTATGTTCACTGCAGGTCCCTTATTCAACTTTTAAAATTTTATTTATTTATTTCAATTTGAGCAGAGAGGGACAGAGCAAGAGAGAGAGAGGGGGGAACGTGAGAAAGCAAGTCGCCACGTCCAGGACTTGAACCATGTGGGAGTCCAGAGCCCTTAACCACCATGTGACCTGCTGGCCCCAACTTAGGTTAATTTTTACTTAACTTTTCTGAACTTCAGCTTCCTTATGACTTAGACTAGCCTTGGTCATAGCCCCCATGTCACAGGGCAGTGTGAGTGTCCAATGAGTTAGTACGCGTGAAGCACTAGATGTGTGCTTGCTATTGGCAATGGTGTATCTTATTTTCAGACTTACTCTGGTTCTAGTCACCGAATAAGGCTCAGTGATAATTAAAACAACTTTATTTAAAAGGGATCCATGGGGTCAGCAGGTAGTGTAGTAGTTAAGGTGCTGGACTCCCAGGTGACCAGCCACGGTTTGAGTCACAGACCTGGTAGCTTGAAACTCACACCAGTCCCATGTGCGTGTGTGCCCAAGATCCCAGGAGGAGAATGAAGAAGCGATTGTGGCATGGCTGTTCCCCCTGGGGAGTGATTTCTCACTCTCTCTCTCTCTCTGTCTCACAGGTGACCACACACATCCTATAGTGAAAATAAATATAAATAAATAAAAGGATCCATATCCAGATATTAGGTCGCAAGTGATTCATAAAGCAACAAATCTGTATCTAAAACCCAAAGTCATTCCTTGAACAGCAAAGTTTTCTCTTTGACATACTTGACAACAGAACTGAAGAACAAGGCCCTGAGAGACGTTTTTGTAGCAGATTTGATATGAGAAACAGAAAAGCAGTGCACAGCATTTCCCAGAGGAAATCAGACCGGTGGTACTTTAAAAATGATTAATAATGTTAATGAGTGTTTAGCATTCTTGGAAGCATAGCTTAATTGACTCCGTGGTCCTTGGGGACTACGAGAGTGCAGTGTAAGAATGGAATCCTGGCTTTACTTGAGTCAACTTTTGAAGCCAAGAAAATTAAACAAGGGTAGTAATCCATTTGTTTCAAAGACATTATTTGAATAGTGTCCTACTTAAAAAGTCATCAAGAGTCATCAGGGCATAGGAGGATTAGAAGAGGGAGAAAACATTACTAATTATCACTGAGGTTGCTCCATTGCTTTAAGCATCCTGTCTTTGCAGGTAGACTGGAACTTTGGAGCACAACAATTTTACTATCCTTAAATTTCCAGCTGCGTGCATAACCTGAACCCTACTTGCCCAATAGGGGGCGCTCCTGAAATAGAATTACTTTCAGTGGAATAATCACTGGAGAAAATAGTACTTTGAGCAGAAATAGCTGAGGGAACCGCAGACCCATGTGGTTTTGGGAAAAGAAAACCCTAATTCCTTAGATGCATTATCAAAATTATCAGTGAAGGGGTAATTGGACCCACAGACTCCTTTTGTAGAATTCTCTAAGGAACATGAATTACAGATATTAGCATCTTGGTTGGATATCAAGAAATGTAACAGCACAACCACTGCCTTGAAGAAACAACCTTATTGAAAAGATAAATGATACTTCTAATGTGAAGCTAAATTAAAGCAAAAGATGGTGTATATAAAACTAATTCAGGGGACATGGGAGGAAATATTCAACTCTTCTGTGAGGAGGACATGGCTGTTCCATCTTTTGACTAGACGGAGGCAAGGAAAGGTGAGTGGAGAGGACAGGGCAAGGGGGAGTTACTGGAATTAATGCTTCAAAATGAGTAAGGACAAGAACTTCTCTGCTACCAGTGAATAGGAGCAGAGGTTTCTATACTGGGAAATTTAGAAAAAGTCACATTGTGAGCATCTTGAACTTCCTATTAAGACATTGGTGTGGCCAGCAGGTGGCATGGTGGTAGAGGCTCTGGACTCCCACATGGCCAACTGCGGTTCAAGTCCCAGACCTGCCAACTGGCTTTCTCACTTTGCCTCTCAGTCTATTGCTAGTCAAAAAAAAAAAAAAAAAAAAAAAAAAAAAAGATAATAAATAAAACTAAACGAACAGTTCTTTTTAAAGAGACCTTGGTAGAGCCAGCAGGTATTGTGGTACTTAAGGTGCTGGACTTCCACATGACCAACCATGGTTCAAGTCCTGGACCTAGTGGCTTGCTTTCTCACGTTCCCTCTCTCTCTGTCTCCTTCTCTCTCTCTGGCCAAATTAAAGGTAATAATGATAATAAAAAATAAAATAAATAATTCTTTAAAAAAAGACATTGGTAAAGGGAGGTAAAGAGGTTTCAAGCAAGAGGATTAAATGAGGAAAAAAACTCAAGATAATTTATTTAACAGTCAGGATGTATGGAGAAAATTGCTACTGAAGATCTCAGAGTATTAATTCAATTCCTATTATCAGTTCCTTCTTCACTTCCAAGGTACCTGCCTTATGTTGGTATAGTTTCTCCTTCCCTTTCCATGGGTTTTCATGGGAACTACTGAAAATCACAGTAATGACCACCATATTTAAGGATTTATTTTGGGGCCAGCTGGTGGTGTGGTGGTTGAGGTGCTAGACTCACACATGGTCAATCACATGGCTTACTTTCTCATTTTTCCCTTTTCTTTTCTTTCTGGTGAGTACATGTGCCCTACAACAAATTAAATAATAATGATGATGATACATAAAATAAAATAATTTCCTTTAAAAAAGGATTTGTTTCCTGTAAGTTTTATAGACATTCTCTCACAAAACAATCACCAGTCTGGGAACATCACTGTCCTTTTACAGATGAGGGAAAGGGTCAGGGAGGGTAAAGAGCACTTCTATTTTCTCATAGCTGATAAGTGATTTAAAAAAAATCAGGATTTGGGAACCAGCAGTTAGCGTAATGGCTATGTCGCTGGACTCCCACGTAGTCGACCGCAGTTCGCGTCTCGGACCCGGTGGCTTATAACTCACGCCGGGCGTGTGTGCGTGCGTGCCCAAGATCCCGAGAGGAGAATGGAGGAGAAGGGATTACGGCGTGACCATCCCCCCTGGGGCTGATTTCTCGCTTTCTGTCTCTATGTCTCTCTCTGTCTGTCTGGCGAGCGCACGCGCCCTATAGTAAAAAAAACCTCTCCAAAAAAAAAAAAAAATCAGGATTTGATCACAGCTGTGTTTGACTCTAACAATAGTCTTTTTTTTTTTCATTATACCTTTAAAATTAAGGAATACTGAAGAAGATAAGGGATAAGATCTTTATCTTTCTAAAAACTTAGCGATCCATGGTAGTTATAATGAATGGCTACACATTATTGTTGAACACCTTCACTGTTAATCGCATCTGGTAGGAAGAAAGTAAAGACCGAAACATCTTACCCACTTTAACAACACTCTTGATTTTCATTAAGTATAAACTACTCATTCACTCATTAAAGAAATCGCTATTGAATATCTAGTATCTGCTAGGCATGTTAGATCTTAATCCAATGGCAAAGATGAAAAAGTTCTTGATGGGAACCAGCAGTTAGCATAATGGCTATGTCACTGGACTCCCACGTAGTCAACCGCAGTTCGTGTCCCAGACCCGGTGGCTTAAAACTCACGCCGGGCGCGTGTGCGTGCGTGCCCAAGATCCTGAGAGGAGAATGGAGGAGAAGGGATTGTGGCGTGACCATCCCCCCTGGGGGGTGATTTCTCGCTTTCTGTCTCTATGTCTCTCTCTGTCTGTCTGGCGAGCTCACGCGCCCTATAGCAAAAACATCTCCAAAAAAATAAATAAATAAAATAAAATAAAGTTCTTGAGATGTCCCAATAAAATACATTTAATTGCAGCAGTGGGCAACTGTGCATTTCATTATCTCATATGAAATTGTTTAACTTGAGGCAAGTTCAACTTTAAAAAAATAAAATTAAACCTTAACTCTACAGAATATTTAGTGGTTATCGTGAGAGTTTCAGAAAAGTACATTTTATTAATAGCAAAATATAATATTTGCCATGTATCCGTAAATCTGCCTTCATACAATAGACAGTGAAGAGCAGAAGATTGGGCCAGCAGTTGGCATGGATCCCACAGAGTTGTCTCTGTGGTTCGAGGCCTGGACCTGGCAGTTTGAAAAGTACCCCATGCACGTGTGTGTGTGTGTGTGTGTGTGTCAAAAATCCTGAGAAGATGGGACCAGCAGTTAGCGTAATGGCTATGTTGCTGGACTCCCATGTAGTCGACCGTGGTTCACGTCCCAGACCTAGTGGCTTAAAACTCACACCGGGCACGTGTGCGTGCATGCCCAAGATCCCAAGAGAAGAGCAGAGGAGAAGGGATTGCAGCGTGGCCAACCACCCTGGGGGTGATTTCTCGCTTTCTGTCTCTCTGTCTCTCTATCTGTCTGGCGAGCACATGCTCCCTATAGCAAAAACTTCTCCAAAAATAAAAAATCCTGAGAAGAGAATAGAGGAAAAGGGATTGTACCTTGTTCATCCTGCCTGGAGGGTGATTTCTCACTTTTTCTCTCTCTGTCTCTGGCAAGCACACATTGCCCTATAGCAAAAAAAACAAACAAACAAACAAAAAAAACTAACAAAAAATTACAAAAAGTCAGTGTGTTTTCAAGTTGTTTGTCTTCTTCCCTGACTTGTGAATATTTAGTACTGTAGATTGATAATGCTGTAACTCTGATGACCCAGCAGCAGTGGCGTAGCAGTGACACAAGCCTGTGATGCTAGATCCACAGTCCGAAATTCCTTTTTTAAAATTTTTTTACAGAACTATTTAATTTAACTTTATTTATTTATTTATTTATTTTAATTAGATGAGAGAGTGAGAAAGTGAGAAAGCAAGCCACCAGGTCCAGGACTCAAACCGCTGTCGGCCATGTGGGAGTCCAGTACCCTTAACCACCACGCCTCCTGCCAGCCCTGGGAATGTCCCAAATTTCCGTCCAGAGACCGCCCTGTAACATCTGGGCTTATGTGTGCTCGTGATCCAGGCTGAGTGCAGCTGGAGATGGATCTCAGCATGAAGACCCTATTAGGGATAGGAGGCATCTCTCTCTCTCTCTCTTTCTCTCTCTCTCTCTCTCAGAATAAGTAAATAAATAGATAAAAATCAGTATCAGAATTCTGATTCCACATTCATCTGTAGGTCAGTGAAAAGATTTTATTTTTCAATTACCTGTTAATGTCTCTGTAATGTCACTTTTCAAGGAAGACAGACTTCATTACACTTTGCCTTCTTTCTCCCAAATTTCTGAGAGCCCAACTGAGAATTATACTGAAAATGGTTCTAAATCATATTTGAAAGGGAATGGGGACCCTTACGCAAATGGCATAATGGTTACATCGCTGGACTCCCACGTAGTTGACAGTGGATCGAGTTCCTGACCCAGGAGCTTAAACTCATACTGGGCGCATGTGCATGCATGCCCAAGATCTCGAGAGAAGACTGGAGGAGAAGGGATTGTGGCGTTGCCATCCCCACCAGGGGGCTGATTTCTTGCTTTCTGTCTGTCTGTCTCTCTCTGGCAAACACATATGCCCTATAGCAAAAATCTCTCTAAAAAAAGAAAGAAAGAAAGAAAGAAAGAAAGAAAGAAAGAAAGAAAGAAAGAAAGAAAGAAAAGAAAGAAATGGAATGCACATATATATGTGCTGACATATGTATAAGAGATTTCCAGAAGGCCCCTTAGGAGACACCTCACATCAATTCTCTTGGAAGAGGGTCCCAAGTGATTAGGAAATAGACATAAGAGGATTTTTGCCTTTTGGTAGCTTCAATTTTGAACCGTATGAATGAACTCTCTATTCAAAAAACTTAAAATTGGGGACCAGCAGGTGGCGTGGTGGTTATGGTGCTGGACACTCCCATATGGCTGACCACGGTTCGAGTCCCAGACCTGGCGGCTTCCTTACTCCCTTTCCCTCTCGCTCTCTCTCTCTGTGTCTCTCTCTGGTCAAATTAAAATAAATGAATGAATAAATAAAATTAAATAAATAATAATTGTTTAAAAAAAAAAAAAAACTTAAAATAGGCCTGGCACTGGGGCACAGGCAGTAGTACTGCTACCGTGTGACGCTGGAGGCCACATGGAGAGGCTCATGACTTGCATCCCAAGTCTACGGGAGCATGCTAGCATACCTGTGGGCACGCCTGTGATCCTGGCTGGCTGCAGGGCTGAGAAGAGAAGGTAAAGAGTCTACCAAGGGTGCCCCTCTCTCTCTTCCATGAAAAAACTGAAAAATTTAAAAAGTAGGTCTTGGGGCTAGCAGGTGGTGTAGTGGTTAAGGCACTGGAGTCCTACATGGTGGACCACGGTTCAAGTACCGGAATTGGCAGCTTGAAATTCATGCCAGGTGTGTGTGTGTGCATGCCCAATATCCCAAGAGGAGAATGGAGAAGGGACTGTAATGTAGAAATCACCTGCAGGGAGATTTCTCTCTCTCTCCTCCATCTCTGTCCAGTGAGTGCACGCACCCTATAGCAAAGCAATTAAAAAAAAAAAAAGTGTGTGAATTGAGATGTGCCTTCTTATGCTACAGGAAACCCTTTGTCCACCAAAGGAACGCGTTTGGGCCAGCCTGCTGGATCCTAAAATTTATGTTGGCCACTGCCCAGATGACACAGAGTTAATCTCCGCATTTAAGCATGAGGCTGCCCCTAGGCCGCCTCGCCTGTCATCACCAGTACATGCTTGAGGACACCTAGATCACTCAGCCCATGGCCGAACAACCTAGACCAGAGAACTACCTAGGAATCCTTTTAAATGACTATGTGTAGGGGTGGTTTAGCAGGCAGCAAAACCTGATCAATAAAATATGCAATATGCATTAAGATTCATTTAGAAAATGCAGCTGAGTAAATCTTATAGATGGCTTAAAAGTTTCTCTTACTTAATACACGTCAGGTAGTTTGCATATCATTAGAGTTATCTCCTTCTTTTTAATGACCTCATTATATTCCATGGTAACATGATTTAACATTCGCTGTTGCTGTATATTGATATTACAGTTTAGGAAGAATAATACTATATACAATTCACTTAAACCACAGGCATCCTATATTAAGTCCTCTTCCAGGGTAAGGAGCACTAACAGTGATTAGCACACTGCTTGCTTCCCTCTAGGCTCAGTTATGTCTGAATTTTTGGATCACATTTGCAGGAAACGCCCTCCCCACACCTCTCAGCAAAGCCTCTGCCTCTTACACAGATTTACCAAAGTCTGTTTCCTCTTAGATCACTCCATTACTCAAGATCCTATTTCACCCTAAAGTTACTCCCATCATTCCTGAAATAGATATATTAAGATTCAATGGGCCAGCCCACAGCCTCATGGTTACGTGAGCTAGATCCCACATGGCTGGTTGTATGGTTTGAGGTTCAGAGCAAAATCCGGTGGCTTGAAAATCACTGGGTGCATGTGCATATGTGCCCAAAATCTTAATGGAAGGAGACATGGAGGAAAAGGGATTGCCCATTCCCCATAGAGGGGAGTGCTTTCTTGCTTTTCTTCTATCTCTCTCCTGTTTTTCTGTCTCATCAATGAGTGCATACATCCTCTGACAAATTTTTAAAAACTAAGGTTCGACTTCAGGGGGCCAGCAGGTGGCATGGTAGTTAAGGCACTGGACTTCCATATGGCTAACCTGGTTTGATTCTCAGACCTGGTGGCTTGCTTTCTCACTTTCCTTCCCTCTCTCTCTGTCTCTCTCTCTCTCTCTGTCTCTCTCTCTCTGTCTCTTTCTGATGACCATACCAAGTTAAAAAATAACATTAATGGGACCAGAAAATGGTGTAACGATTATGTCACTGGATTCTTATGTAGTCAACTGCGGTTCGAGTCCCAGACCCGGTGACCTAAAACTCATGCCGGGCATGTGTGCATGAGTTCCCAAAATTCCAGGAGGAGAATGGAGCAGAAGGGATTGCAGTGCGGCCATATTCCCAAGGGGTGATTTCTCATTTTCTGTCTCTCTGTCTCTCCAGTGAGCATAAGCACCCAATAGCAAAATCCTCTAAAAAGAAAATAATAGTAAATAAAATAAATAATTCTTTAAAAGAAACTAAGATTCAGCTTTAGGATTCTGTCAAATAGCTGAATTCAACCCACTGAGACTTTTGTTAACTATAGAACCTAAAACAGGTATTTTCACATAAGACATTCATCTACACGATGTAATCAATTTGTTTTCCTGTTTGGTAAGCTAGAAAGAACAAGAACTGATGATTGATCTGCATGTTATTATTTCTTTAACTGGGGATGTACAGTTTATCAGACCTGAGACAGAATTTATAAGTTGGTATTAAAGGAAAAAAATTAAGAAAATAATCCCAGTCTTGACCTATATTAAAAAGATATACTATTTATTCATATAAAAAAGAACAGAGGATAGAAGACACAACTAAAAAAAAAAAAAGGGCTGGCAGATGGCGTAGTGATGTAATGGTTAAGTCACTGGACTCCCACATGGCTGACTGCAACTTGAATCCTGGACCCAGTGGCTTGAAAATCATGCCAGGCATGTGTGCATGCATGCCCAAGATCCTGGGTGGAGCAAGGGATTGCAGTGTGGCCCACCTCCTGTGAGGTGATTTCTCACTTTCCCTCTCACTGTTTCTGTCTTTCTCTCTAGTGATTGCATGTACCCTAAGGTAAAAAACTCAAAAGAGATTTTTGCTATAGGGTGTGTATGCTCACCAGAGAGACAGAGAGATAGAAAGCAAGAAATTACCCTCCCACACACTCTCCTCTTAGGATTTTGGGCAACGCACACATGCACCTGGCACGGGTTTGAAGGCGCTGGGTCCAGGACTCGAACTGTGTTTGACTACATAAAAGTCCAGTGATGTAACCATTTTGCCATTTGCTGGTCCCAATATACTATTGACTTATGTGTAATTTGAATGATGTGGGCTAGTCTTGTAACACAGTGGTTAAGCTCTGTGCATGGAGAGGTGGATCCCACAAGACTGACTACGGTTTGAGCCCTGGCCCCATGGCTTGGAAAATGCATTGGGCATGTGTGTGCATGCCCCAAATCCTCAACAGTGAGAAGTAGAAAAAGGATGGCAGTGTCTCCATGCCCCATGAGAGGTACTTTCTCACTTTCCTCCTCTCTCTTTCATATATGCCCACTGGCAAATTATAAAACAAAAATAAGGGCCGGTAGGTGGCATGATGGTTGAGGCTCTTGACTTCCACATGGGGGACTGTAGTTTGAGTCCCAGACCTGGTGGCTTGTTTTCTCATTTTCCCCCTCTCTCTCTGGTCAAATTTTAAAAATAATAATAAATAAAATAAATATATATTTTTAAGAAAAACAAGCAAATGAACAAAAAGACAAAAAACTCAGGTTGTTTAAAAACAAGGACTTTATTTTGGTGTGATAAAATAATAGCCTTCCAAAGACGTCCCGTGTCCTGATCTCTGGAATCTGAATGTTATACACGGCAACAGGGACTCTGCAGATGTGAACACCTTGAGGATCTTGAGATGGAAAGTTAGCTTAGTGGGCAAATCACAAGGTCCTTGTATAGAGATGAGAGGAGTCAGAAAAGAGGATGCCATGGTGGAAACAGATTGGAATTGTGCACAAAAGGAGCCACAAGCCAAGGAGTACAGGCAGTGTCTAGCAGTCAGAAGGCAAGAGTACAGGCACTCCCTCAGTCTCAGGGAGCCTCCTGACACCTTGATTTGAGGACTTTTGTTCTCTAAAATTGTCAGATAAGAAGTTAAGCCATGAAGTTAATAGTAGCAGCAACAGGAACCAGCAGTTGGTGTAATGGCTATGTCACGGGACTCCCACGTAGTCGAACGCGGTTCGAGTCCCGAACCCGGTGGCTTAAACTCATGCCTGGTGCATATGCGTGCATGCCCAAGATCCCGGGAGGAGAATGGAGGAGGGATTGTGGCGTGGTCATTCCCCACTCGCTTTCTGTCTCTCTTTCTGGTGAGCGCATGCCCCCTATAGCAAAAGGAATTAATAAACCTGGTAATCTTTGCATTCTATTATAGAACCTACTAGAATACTGACTTTAGACTAAGTCAGCAACCTTGTCCTGGAAAAATCTCTCTGTAAGGCTGAGTGGCTCGAGTTCTGACTGTCAGTTACCCACTTACACCTAAACTAAGTATCCACTTAAGTGATTAATTTAATCAAACACTCCATCTTGTCTACTATTGCCTAATTAAATAAAGCCTGTCTTAACTCTCCTTCTTCTCTTGGAGGAGGCAGGAGAGCATTAAGAATGGATTAATTAAAAGAAGTGGCGGACTGTAGCCTTCCTCTGAGAAACAGATGTTTGATTTAAGATAACTTCTAATAAGGCAAGAGTTTGGAGGAGCATTTCATCATTAGAGGTGGAAAGGAGGCTGTTTAGCTGAAGGCTAGAGAGCTAGTGAGAGAGAATACTAGGGACCAGCAGATGGTGTAATGGCTATGTCGCTGGACTCCCATGTAGTCCATCGTGGTTCAAGTCCCAAACCTGTGGCTTAAACTCATAAAGCTTATGACTCTAGCACCGATTCTTGGTGGTCTCTGTCCTCTTTCTTCCTACAAGTTAGCTTTCTATTTGTAAATTGTGAAATGTCATCCTTCCCTGTCATACTCTGAACTATCTGAGGGCAGGAGCCATGTCTTATTTTTTTCCCCCTAGGGTCCACCCAGCTCCCAACATGCCCCTCTCCCCCCAACCATTCATAAATGTAAACATTTTTATTCTTTTTACCCTAGTGTCTAGAATTGAATCTAAACAAACTCATTCACCCTTCTTAATTTTTATTAACATAAGAATTGTTGCTATGTGATTTTTCAATACAGGAATACAATATGCAATGACGGAATTAGGGTAACTACCCATCATCTCAGCTATTTGTAACACTGTACACAGGAAGTTGTGAACTCGCATTCTCCCCACTGTATTCCCCCTCCCCCCATTACCTATTACTTTTAAAAATTTTTTAAATTTATTTTATATATTTTTAAAGAATTATTTTATTTAACTTTATTTATTTATTTTAATTTGACCAGAGAGGGACAGAGTTTGTGTGTGCGTGAGAGAGGGAAAATGAGAAAGCAAGCTGCCAGGTCTGGGACTCAAACTGTGGTTGGCCATGTGAGTCCAGAGCCCTTAACCATCACACCACCTGCTGCGCTCCCCCCAACACTGTAGTTTATAGCACTAGACATTACTCTACTACCATTTGTTTCCATTAACAACATCCTTCTATTCTCTGCTCCCTATCCTTTTCAGTAACCAATAGTCATTCTACATCCTCTTGCTTCTATGAGGTCATTTTATCAAATTTCCAAGAATGAGGGAGAACGTGGTTTTCCTCCCCTGTACCTGGTTTATTTCATGTACTGTGATGTCTTCCGGACCAGCTCCGATCCCTCTCGACCATGCTTGAATTAAGCATCTCTCCCTCACCTGTCCCGTCCACAACACTGCCTTTCTCTTCTGTTTCCCACCTCACTGTCAGCATGGGCAGTTTCAGCTAGTTTGTACTATTAGAGACAGACACAGGGTGGTTTCTTGAAGGATCCTTAATCGACATTAAATTAAAACAATTATAAGACCAGTTGTAGTGACTGTGTTAATGCCTTTTCAGCTCACAGAAAACGTCCTTTCTAAATGAGGCTGTGTCAGTCAATCAACCAGATGGCCAGAGAACGGTATGGTGGTGGTTAAGGTGGTAAAACCTACATGGCCAACTGCACAGCTAGGGTCCTGGAGAGGTGACTTGAAAAGCATGCTGAGTGCTATACATGCCCCAAATTTCAAGAGAATAGAGAAAGGATTGCAGAATGCCCAGCCCCTGGGAAGGTACTTTCTCACTCCTCTTCCCACCCCATCCCTCTCTAATGAGCACACACACTCTATAGAAAATAAATATGTTTTAAAAAAAAATAGGTGGATGCTTTCTTCCTCTTCCCTTCTCTGTCTTGCTATCTGGTGAGTGCACACGGCCTCTGGTAAATTAAAAAAATAATTAAACCAAAAAAAATAAATAAATAAATAAGCCTTATTATACGTATGGAATAGAAGCATTCTATACATAGGGCTTAGTACGATCAGCAGTGTCAGCATCCACTGGGGGTCTTGGCACTTGTACCAACAGTTAAGGGGGCTGCTGCACATTAGAATTTTCTCCAGAAATCAAGCAAGCAAGAAAAGTGGAGTGAAAGGAAAAACATTTTAAGAGAAAAACACTAGAAAATTATTTGGAAAAGATATCAGATAAAAGACTGTTATCTGGAATATAAAAGATCTCTTAAAAACCAACAATAAGAAAACAAACCAATTTGAAAACGTGTGGTCACCTCACCAAATAAGATAGAGATGGCAAATAAGCATACGAAAAGACGCTCAACTTCATGTCATGAAGTCATTGTAAATTAAAGTGAGATAGTACTATATGCTATTAGAATGGTTAAAATCAGGGTTGGCCCTGCAGCCTAGTGGTAAGGGAGCCAGATCCTACATGGCCAACTGTCGTTTGAAGCCCAGTGGCTTGAGTCACATGCCAGGTGCATGGACATGGGCAGCCAGAATCCCAAAGGGATGGAGAAATGAAGGGATTATGGTGTGACCATGCACCATTAATGGGGCTTCTCCCTCTTTCCTCCCTCTTTCTAGTGATAGCATTCTCCCTTCTGTAATTAACAAAAAATATAAAATACAAAATAAAATAATCATTAAAACTCAAAACACTGACAACACCAAATGTTAACAGGATGCAGGGCAACAAGAATTCTTGCTTGTTGCAAATGGCAATGGAAAATGTTATAGCCAGTTGGGAAGGCAGTTGGTCATCTTCTTATAAAACTGAACATATTCTTTCCACATGATCCAGCAATCATGCATTTCTGGTATTTACCCAAGTGAGCTGGAAATGTAGGTGTCCACAAAAATCCACACACAAGTGTTTATAACTACTTTATTCATAAATGCCAAAGCCCGAAACCAAACAGGATGCCTCTCAGTAGTGGGGTGAACTGGATGAACAAACTGTGGTACAGCCAGACAATGGAATAGTATTCAGCACTAAAAAGAAATAAGTTCTCGAAGGATGAACACACACTGATTAACCTTAAATACACATTGCTATGTGGAAGCCGACCGAGAAGGCTACTTACGGCATGATTGCAGATTTCTGGCAAAGGGAGAGACTATAGAGACAGTAAAAGGATCTGTGGCTTCCAGGGTTACCCCCGTAGTGTAGTGGTTAAACCCTGTGCATAGAAAGCCAGCTGCCACATGACTGAACACAGTTCAAATCCTAGCCCTAGTGGCTCGAAAACTGTATCTATCAGACATGTGGGTTTACATGCCCCAAATCCTGATGGGATGAAGAAATGGAGAAAAAAGAATTGTGGCATGATTATACCCCACTGGGGGTGGGAGTGGTGGGAGAGCAATGAGTAGGTGGAACACAAGGGATTTTTAACGCAGTGAAACTATTGTGTATGAGACTTGACTGGATACGTATCATTATACATTTGTCAAAAGCCAAAGAGTGCACAGCACAGATTTATAGTTATGGGCTTTAGTTAGCAATATATCCATATTGACTCTTCAACTATAAAAATGTACCACATTAAAAAAAAAAAAAAAAAAAGTACCACACTAAAGAAACATGCCAGGCACATGTAAGTGCATGACCAAAATCCCACTGTTAACAATAGAGGAAACTGGGAATGGGGGGGCATGTGAGGAGTATATCAGAACTCTGTACTTTTTCTCAATTTTTCTATAAACCTAAAACTGCTAAAAAAAAAAAAAAAAAAAAGCATATTGGGCCAGCAGGTGGCATGGTGGTTAAGGCATTGTATCCCACATAGCCAACTCTGTGGTTCAAGTCCCATATCCAGCAGCCTGAAAAACATGCAGGGCACTTGTGTGCGTACCCCAAATCTTGAGAGAATGGAGAAGGAATTGCAGCATGGTCATCCCACTGAGAAGTGATTTCTCACTTTCTCTCTCTCTCTTTCTCTCTGTCAAGTGCATGTGGCCTGTGGCAAAAAGACTAAAAAAAAGTGTATTAATTGAAACTAAGCAAATTATATTCTATGTAACAAAATACAAGTATGCACTCAAGCATCAGGAGTCACTAAGGATGGTTAGGACGCAACACCGCAATTATTGGGATGCATGATCATGTAACTATGGACTCCCCATCATTTGTCCTTCCTGGTGGAAGTACTTTTATAAATTTATGTCCTGTTTTGGGCACATAGTGGGATGGCAGAAAGTATTTCTTGAATCTGCTTCTTCTCAATTGCCTTCAGCTCAAAATACTTAGACTGGCATATTTTGGGGTGACACATTGTGGTCTCCTACACTGTTTGAAGCACATTGCTTCGTCTTCTTCATTGTGATTAATTTTTTCATTATCTTCAGATTCCTACAAAGCAAGTTAGAAAACAACCGTGAGGGGCCAGCAGTTGGTGTAATGGCTATGTTGCTGGACTCCCATGCAGTTGACTGCAGTTCGAGTCCCAGACCTGGTGGCTTAAACTCACACCTGGCATGTGTGCGTGTGTGCCCAAGATCCCAAGAGGAGAATGGAGAAGGGATTGCAGTGCGGCCATCCCACCTGGGGACGGATTTCTTGCTTTCTGTCTCTCTGGAGTGCACATGCCCTGTAGCAAAAATGTCTCTGAAATAAAAATGTCTTAGGGCCAGCAGGTTACATGGTGGTTAAGGGTGCTGGACTCCCACATGACCGACTGCAGTTCAAGTCCTGGACCTGGCGGCTTGCTTTCTCACTTTCCTTCTCTCTGTGTCCCTCTCTGGTCAAATTAAAATAAATAAATAAAGTTAAATAAAATAATTCTTAAAAAAAAAAAAAAGTCTATATGCCCTTCTATCTTCCTGCCTTTTGTGCTTCATTTTCCCTCAAAGCCAGCCACAAAATCTAGAAATACTACTCTAATCTTCTCTCACCTTTCTGCGTAGGAGCTGGCCAGAGAGAAATTCTCTGATCTGTCTTATTTGATGGTATGTCATGCGATCTTCATTGCAGAAAAGTTCTGCCCTATAAAGAGTGGAAGAGATGCCAGAGAAGAAGCCAAGCAAACAAGCTGTGTGATTTCTTCTCTCAGTCTACTATTAGATCAGACCTTTTTTTGTCCAATCATGTTTCTATATAAGTATGCACTCTTCATTGAACCTAAGCATAAAAATGGACAGTTATCTCTCGGGTCTTAAGGTGGTTTAGAAAAGTTTCTATCTTACATGAAATTCTGATAAAATACATACAACGCCTTCTTCTTTAACCTGTCCTTTGTTGTAGGAGTGTCTACCGTGACCCATATGGTGGATAAGGGAAGATTTCACACTTTTCTGCCTCTATGTGTTTCATGTATTATAATCAGCTTCACTTCCTTAATTACTATATTCTCTCCTCCCTTCTAACAGCCCCTCCCATTCACACAAATTATGGTTTGTCCATTAAAAAATAATAATAGGGCTAGCAGGGGGCATGGTAGTTAAGGCAGCTGGATTCCAGTTGGCTGACCCTGAGGTTTGAGTTCTGAACCTAGACTCTTGAAAAACATGCTTGGCGCATGTGCGTCCATGCCAAAATCCTCAAGGAGCAGCTGAGAAGAGGACGGTATGACTGCTGCCCTAGGAGTGTGCTTTCTTACTGTCCTTCCCTCTCTCTAGCTCTTTCCAGACAAAATACACATCAATAGCAAGTTAAAGAAATAAGTAAAAAAATGTAGAGGAAGAAAAAGGGAATGAGAAGCAAGGATGGAAGAAAAGGGAGAAAGAAGGGAGGAAGGGAGAGAGAGGAAAGAGAAAGAAAAAGAAGGAAAGAAAAGAGGAGCTGGCCTGTGGCCTAGTGGTTAAAGTGGGATCCCACATGACTTAATTTCAGTCCTGTGCCTGGCAGCTTGAAAAACACAAGTGGGACCAGCAGTTAGTGTAATGGCTGTGTCTCTGGACTCCCATGTAGTCGACCACCATTTGAGTCCCAGATCCGGTGGCTTCAACTCATGCCGGGCGCGTGTGCGTGTGTGCCCAAGATCCCGAGAGGAGAATGGAGGAGAAGGGATAGTGGCGTGGCTATCCCCCTAGGGGGTGATTTCTCACTTTCTGTCTCTCTGTCTCTGCTTTTCTGGAGAGCATACGTGCCCTGTAGCAAAAACCTCTCCAAAAAGAAAAAGAAAAGCACAAGCGGGGCATGTGTGTACATGTCCCAAGTCTGGGCAGGATAGAGAAATGGGGAAAAGATTGCAGGGAGACCTCACCTAATGGGGGTGGGTACTTGTTCCCTCTTCCACCCTCTCTCCCTCTGTGTCTTTCTGAAAAGCACCAAATCTGTATTTCAGATTTTTTCAGATCTTGGAATGTTTACATATACATAATAAGGTATCTTGGGGGTCAACAAAATTAATTTGTTTCATATACACCTTATATACAGTCTGAACATAATTTTACACAATATTTTTGTCTTTCGGTGTTTGGACTGAAACCCATTTCATCAGGGCAGGAGTAGAATTTCCCATTTGTACCATCATGTTAGTGCTCAGAATTTTTTGAATTTGGCAGCATTTGAATTTGGATTGTTTTTCTTTTTTCTTATTTTAGATTTTTGCCATATGGCGGATATGCTCTGTATGAGAGAGCCAGAGAAAAGGAAAGTGAGAAATCATCCCCAGGAAGGATGGTCACACCACAATCCCTTTTCTGCCAATCTCCTCCTGGGATTTGGGTACCTGCACACGCAAATCTGAAATGTTTCTGAAGTTGCCAGGTCTGGGTCTCAAACCACAGTTGGCCATGTGGGAGTCCAGTGCCCTAACCACAATGCCATCTGCTGGCCTCCTAGGAGAACATATATAACTCTCACCCACTTCCTTTACTCACTCATCTCCCCAACTTCCAACTGTACTTTTGGGGTTCTCATTGTCCACTTTCCATTGATATGCTAATTATTTTACAGTTCTTTCCCCAGTCCCTTCTTTAAAAAAAAAAAAATTATTTTATTTAACTTTTTTTATGTATATTTTTTATTTGTCCAGAGGGGGACAGAGAGAGAGAAAGTGAGAAAGCAAGCCACCAGGTCCGGGACTCGAAACGTGGTCAGCCATGTGGGAGTCCAGTGCCCTTAACTACCACGCCCCCTGCTTGCCCCATTCCCCAGTCCCTTCTAATTATACTGCCACATTTTATAATTGTAAATATTATTATTATGTATATTTATTGCTAGAGGTCCTATATATACTCGCCGGAGAGAGAGAGGGGAGACAGAGAAAGCACCCAATGGGATGCGATCATACTGCATTTCTTCCCTCCATTTCTCCAACTGATCAGGACTTTGGGCCTCCAAGTACATGCACGTGCAAACACACACACACATATGCCCAGAGTGCTTTTCAAGCTGCCAGGGCCGAGGACCAGCAGTTAGCATAATGGCTATGTCATTGGACTCCCATGTAGTCGACCGTGGTTCAAGTCCCAGACCCGGTGGCTTAAAACTCACGCCGGGCGCATGTGTGTGCGTGCCCAAGTTCCCAAGAGGAGAGTGGAGATGAAGGAATTGCGGCCTGGCCATCCCCCGGGGGATGATTTCTCACTTTCTGTCTCTCTCTGTCTGTCTGGCGAGCGCACACACCCTATAGCAAAAACCTCTCCAAAAAAAAAAGCTGCCAGGGCCAAGATTCAGACCATGATTGGCCACTTAGGATCCAGCTCTCTATGCATACCACTTAATTGCTGTGCTAAGGGCTGGCCCGATTCCTTTTACTTCTTACATACTTTACCCACAACTTACATGCTAAGAACTCCCAGAGATGTTTGTCTCTAGCTGTCCTCTCAGAACACGTGAATGTGTTTCAAGGGCTATACAAAGGCCTTCAAAAAGTTCATAGTAAAGGGCCGGCAGGTGGCGCTGGACTTCCACATGGCTGATTGCAGTTTGAATCCTGGACCTGGTAGTTTGCTTTCTCACTTTCCCTTTCTTTCTCTCTCTCTCTAATAAAATTAACATAATAATAATAATACTGATGATGATAATGATGAGATTACATTTAAGAAATAATTTTTTACATCCATAGAAAGTGCCTATTATGAAAAAACTGCATGTACTTCAAAAATTTTTATACCAAAAATAAATTCAGGGCTGGACACTGGTACAGCCATAAAAAGTGACACTACAAGGCTAACCCACAGAAGAGGTCCCTAGGATTGTGTCCTGAAAACCTCCCTGAGCACGCTGGGTGCATGCTGGTGAGGCTGGGGGTGGGTTGTGGCATAAAGACTCTATTGGGGAAATAAAAAAAAAAAAAAAAAAAAAAGACTCTATTGGGGGGAACCAGCAGTTAGCGTAATGGCTATGTCGCTGACTCCCACGTAGTCGACCGCGGTTTGCGTCCCGGACCTGGTGGCTTAAAACTCACGCCGGGCACATGTGCGTGCGTGCCCAAGATCCCGAGAGGAGAATGGAGGAGAAGGGATTGTGGTGTGACCATCCCCCCTGGGGGGTGATTTCTCGCTTTCTGTCTCTATGTCTCTCTCTGTCTGTCTGGCGAGCGCACGCACCCTATAGCAAAAATCTCTCCAAAAAAAAAAAAAAAAAAGACTCTATTGGGGGTGCTGCCTCTCTCCTATGCTCACGGAGAAAATAAATAAATAAACTTTGAAAAAAAAAATCGCTTCTTTAAACTGATGGCTTTTTAATTTAAAAGAAACAAACAAAATGAACAAACAGGTATTTCCATTTTTCCATGAACCTTTCTTAAGTCCCTTTGTATGTGAAACCTTTTTTTTCTGAGATTTTTTGCTATAGGGTGTGTGCACTCTCCAAGAGACAGAAAGGGAGAAATCACCCAACCAAGGGAGATGACCATGTCACAATCCCTTTTCCTCCATTCTCCTCTAGGGATTTTGGGCACACACACAAACACACCTGGTGTGAGTTTTAAGCCACTGGGACTGGGACTCGAATCATGGTTGCCTATGTAGGAGTCCAGCAACATAAACATTATGCCATCTGCTGGTTCTTGTGATACCTTTAATACAGACATAAAACCTTTGGTTTCATGATCAGCAGTTGGCGTAATGACTATGTCACTGGACTCCCATGCAGTCGACCGCAGTTCGAGTCCCAGACCCAATGACTTAAACTCATGTGGGGCACGTGTGCTTGTGTGTCCAAGATCCTGAGAGGAAAATGGAGAAGAGATTGTGGCATGGTCATCCCCCCTGGGGGGGGGGGGGGTGATTTCTTGTTTTCTGTCTCTGTCTCTTTCTGTTGTCTCTCTCTGTCTTTCTGGAAAGTGCACGTGTCCTATAGCAAAAACCTCTCCAAAAACAAAAACAAAAAAACTTTGGTTTTCTCCTTCTCTCCTCAGACTCATTCTTTTATTTCCATGTATTTTTTTTTTTTTTTGGAGAGGTTTTTGCGTGTGTGCTCACTAGAGAGACAGAAAGCGAGAAATCACCCCCCAGCGGGGATGACCACACCGCAATCCCTTCTCCACTCTCCTCCTGGGATCTTGGGCACGCATTCACACATGCCTAGCGTGAGTTTAAGCCACCGGGTCCAAGACTCGAATCGCAGTCGACTAAATGGGAGTCCAGCGACATAGCCATTACACCAACTGCTGGTCCCTATTTCCATGTATTTGTATTGGCTATTTCCACTACAAAAAATACCCAAATTATCATTATGCAACTGGTGAGCTCATCTTCAGAACGTGTTATCAATCTCCTCTGAAGTTTCTCTAAGCTACTCAAATCTAGGTGCCGCCCATATATTTTCATACCTTCTCTTACTCATTTCCTTTGAGTGTGCAAGATGGATTTTGTCTCACTACATTCATATTCTCAAGACAGTGTCTGACACATAAGAACAATAATGTTTGTTTTTTCTTTAGAGTGCGTCCCCAAAATCAAAGAAGAGATAAGGTACTGATTTGCAGATACTTTGTAAGTCTGTTAAGAATTAGCCACATTTATCTCAGTTCTAATCCACTTCTAAGTTCTTTTTGCTTCCTATTTTCGACTGATCTATATATACCAAATTAAGAGAACAGGACGTTTGCCCTGTGCCTTCTGTTAGATCACTCAGAAACCCATTTAGACATCTACTTTTCTGGGAGCCATGTTAGAAAGATACTTCAGGCTTACCTCTCAGCACATTCAGGGCATAACATATTATCTTCCAGTTCTGGGCACGGGAAAGTGCAGGCTGGCAGCAGGAAGAGAGAAATCATCCTCCTGGGAGTGCTTGGCACCCAGGCCTGACCTGCACGGAACTGCAGGCGAACCCAGCCTTTTGTGTCCGCGGGGAGAGGTCTGCCATGGACCACACACCACCTGACACCTGGGAGAGAAAGAGGAGCAAATATAAACGGCAAGATCAAGACAGCACCCAAGGCCCCGCGTGGCGACAGAAGCATGGGGGGTGCTGCTGCACTGTGCTGCAGGCCAGGTCGGAGGACTCTGGATACTCATCCTGGGTCTACCTGAGCGCATCAATGCAAGACAGGACTGCGGCTGGGAGCCTGTGGAGAGGTTCTGTCTCTCCCTTTAAAGAAAGAAGTAAACTTAAAAAAAAAAAAAAAAAAAAAGGCCACAGTATATCCTTTTAGCAAGTCACTCATAATTTTGTTCTCGTACATTCTGCTCAGAAATCAGCTGAACAATGGGACTGGCAGGTGGTATAATGGTTGCATTGCTGGATTCCCATGTGTAGCTGATTGCAGTTCGAGTCCTGGACCCAGTGGCTTAAAACTCTCAATGGGTGCATGTGCGTACATGCCCAAGATCTTGAGAGGAGAATGGAGGAGAAGGGACTGCAGCATGGTCATCCCCACTTGGGGGTGATTCCTTGCTTTCTGTCTCTCTGTCTCTCTGGAGGGCCACGAGCCCTTTAGCAAAAAACTTCTCTTAAAAAAAATCAGTTAAATTGGGAACCAGCAGTTAGCGTAATGGCTATGTCGCTGGACTCCCACGTAGTCGACCGCGGTTCGCGTCCCGGACCCGGTGGCTTAAAACTCACGCCGGGCGCATGTGCGTGCGTGCCCAAGATCCCGAGAGGAGAATGGAGGAGAAGGGATTGCGGCATGACCATCCCCCCTGGGGGATGATTTCTCACTTTCTGTCTCTATGTCTCTCTCTGTCTGTCTGGCAAGCGCACGCGCCCTATAGCGAAAAACTCGCAAAAAAAAAAACAAAACCAAAAACAAACAAACAAAAAAACAGTTAAACAAGATGTATGAAAAATGTAGACTAAAAGACATAACCTAACTTCACAAATTATACAGCATAAGGGATAGTAACAGTTACCTTTTCAGAACACTGCTTTGTATCCAGGATTTTGCCAAGTGGTTTACATGTATTCTCATGTTTATTCTTATGTATTATTATTTTAGTTTTTGCTATTGGTGCATGTGCAAGCCAGACAGAGAAAGAGAGAGAGGGGAAACTTAAAAAAAGAGAAATCATCCTCCCCCAGGAGGGATGGCCATTCCACTAACCATTCTCCAGTCTCCTCTCAGGATGTGGGAAATGCACACACACATGCTCTGTGTGAGTTTTAAGCCGCCAAGTCCAGGACTCGAACCACATAGTCAGCCATGTGGGAGTCTAGTGCATTAATCTCCATGCAACTGGCTGCTCCCCATCCTTAAGTACATTATTAATAGTTATGTTCTATTTGCTTCTCTAACTTGCAGGCGAGGTGACTGAAGCTTGTGTTGTTAAATACCTGTCTAAATTTCCCAGAGCTAAGATCTGGATCCAGGTATGCTTACTCACAGACTATTTGCCTAACCACTACATTGTGCTGCCTCAACTGTAGAAAATAAGCAAAAGGGGACCTGATGGTGGCAGAGCAGTGAACTCTGTGGTCTGTGAGGCTGACCCACATGGGAAGATTCCAGCTTTGTATCTAAGACCTTTCTGAGTACTCTACACATGCGTGTGCCCACCATCCTGGGCTGCTGAGGCGGGGGTGGATCACGGCATCGGGACCTGTTGCAGGTGCGATCTTCCTCTTTCACTTTCTCTTCCTCTCTCTGACTCATGGAAGAAATAAATGAACTTAAAAAAAAAAAAAAAAAAAAAGAAAACAAGCAAGAACTACTTTTCTTTGAAGAGTATGACACAAGGGGCCAACAGATGGCGTGGTGGTTAAAAGCACTGGACTCCCCACATGGCTGACCATGGTTCGAGTCCCAAACTTGGCAGCTTGCTTTCTCACTTTGCCTCTCTCTCTCTCTCTCTCTCATTCTGTCCCTCTCTTGTCAAATAAAAATATACAAATAAGTTAAATAAAATAATTTTTAAAAAATTGTACGAAACAAGACTAGCAAATAGTTTAGCTTTTTACATGGCCGATTATGGTTTGGGTCCTGGAACCAGTGACTTGAAAATCACTCTGGTGCAAGTGCATGTGTGCCCAAGATCCCAGGAGGAGAAGGGACTGTGGTGTGGCCAAACCCTGAGGGAGGGTGATTTCTCACTTTCCCTCTCACTGTCTCTCTTCTTCCATGAGTGCACACACCCTAAGGCAAAAAAATCTCTTTTTTTATAAAATAAACTTATACTTTAACTCCATTTTTCATAATATTTTAAGAATTATTTTATTTAATTTTACTTATCATTATTTTTTAATTTGGCCAGAGCAAGAAAGAGAGAGACAGTAAGGGAAAGTGAGAAAGCAAGCCGCCAAGTCTGGGACGTCAACCTCAGCTGACCATGTTAGAATCTAGCACCTTCACCATCATACTACCTGTGGGTCCCAGAAAAAAATCTCTTTAAAAAAAAACCAACAAAACAGTGTAGGAAACAATCTAATTAGGGAAATGCGACATTAACAGGAAAACAAGATAAATGGTACAGATACCAAGTGTCTGAAACTGAGAGAAGAGTAGTGACAATGGGCTTGGGTAGCTGTTAAGTAAGCAGTGCAGGTACAGAGTATTCTATTGGGTTTCTCCTCCAAAGGTACACTTCGGACCACAACAGACCCCGCAGCTCGGTACACTTCCAGACCACAGGAGTGGTCAGTACTCAGTACCAGCTGACTGAAGAAGAACGTGAAAGGATAAATTGATACTAGCCCAGCTGGAATATTTTCAAGTTTCTTTCTTTCATAAGAGAGTGTATGTGGACAGGACTCCCACATAGCCAACCACGATTCGAGACCCAGACCTGGTGGCTTGCTTTCTCACTTCCCCTCTCTCTCTCTGTGTCTCTCTGGTCAAATTAAAATAATAATGATGATGAATAAAATTAAATAAAAATAACTATTCAAAAATAAATAAACTTTTTAAAGAATTATTTATTTAATTTTACTTATTAATTTATTTTAATTTGACCAGAAAGAGAGAAAGTGAGAAAGTAAGGTCCAAGACTTGAACCATGGTCTCCCAGTGCCTTAACCATCACGCCACCTGCTGGTCCCAATAAATAAACTTTTAAAATAAAAGACAGAGGACCAGCCCTATAGCCTTGTGGTTAGTGGAATCAGATCCCACATGGCCAACTACAATTCAAATCCTGGCTCCAGAGGCTTGAAAAACACACTAAGTGTGCCCCAAATCCCAATAGGATAGGAAGTGAAGGGACTGTGGTGTGACCACATCCCATTGTGGGGGGTTCTTTTCCCCTACCCTTTCTTCCCCTCCATTTCTCTGTCTGTCTCTCTGGTGAGCATGCACACTCTCTGGAAATTAAAAAAAGAGAAAGATGAGAAAGAATCGCCACTCCATCACCTGGCTTAGAGATCCATCCACACAAAACTGGACTCCCATCAAATCAAAAGATAAGTCCTATGTGATACGATTTCTATTCTGTGGGTATTTTAACCTTCTTCCCTTTAACCACTCTTCAGTCTTGGGCTAATAAAAGTTAATTCTGTTTCTCTGCAATAGTGCTCAGGCTTTAGGTTTGCTCTTACCAGAAACCTGTGGCAAAAAGGCCACAACCGCAGGAGGAATAGGACATGAATTTGCAGCCTTTGGCCGAACTGCCCTTGCTGCAATTCTTGCCCATGACGCCATCATGGTTTCCTGAGCTGAAGATATCACTTCCACGACATTCGTCTCTTCCTCTCCCTTGTTCATCTTGTGACTTTTCTCAAGCATCTCTTTCTCTGCCTTGCATGTCCTCGAATGCCATCTGGCCTCCTGTGGTGTTCCGGGAATATGCTGCAAGTGAAAGTTGGGATGAGCGTTCAGCAACCCTGAAATACGGACTCTCTGTCCAGTTTGCATTCTGTATAGTGATCCAAACATGCATGTCAGTGTGGCAGAAACTTAGGAAAGTGAGTAGTCGTTCTCAACTTGGGGCAACTGGGGTTTGTAAAACCTGGCAGTGTGGGGAGGAGAGGTTACCACTGGCATTAGTGGGAGTGGGTAGAGGCCCAGGATACTGCTAAACCTCCTGCAGTGCATAGAACAGACACCCCAAACAAACCAATTACTGGGCCCCAAATGTCCATAGCGCCACAGGAAAGACCCCCTGCCTTGAAAGGCAGCAGACAGCAGGAGGTGGGAAGGAGGGCAACTCGTCACCTGCACTCATCGCCACGCTCACCACTCACATGCTTTTGCTCTGGGTAAATATGTTTCTGGATCCTCGAATAAACGTCTATTTTCTAAGGAAACGAAGAAGAAAATAAAAGTTAAAAGTAGACAACAACTTCCTGACTTATTCCAACAGCAAAGATTCCCACTGATGTACTAACCTGGCCATCCGTACTCAAATTACATTGTTGGCACCAGTTCCTCAAAGTATCTCGATGCACATCATTAATTGAAGGCAAAACAGTTGGCAGGGGAAGCACTGGTATTTTATGTCTAGGTTTTGGGCAAGCTTTGAGCTGTTCATCCGTTTGAGGAAGATGAACTGAGTAAAGAATGGAACCAAAGTAGTAGTAAGTAGTAGTAATGTTTGTAAGGTTGTTCATAATTTTACAAAGACTTTTTCACACTTCTTATGACCTGTTTTTTTTTTAAAGACTTATTTTACTTAACTTTATTTATTCATTTACTTTAATTTGACCAGAGAGGGACAGAGGGAAAGAGAGAAAGCAAGAAAGCAAGCCACCAGGTCCGGGACTTGAACCACAGTCGACCATGTGGGATTCCAGCAGTATTAACCACTGCGCCACCTGCTGGCCCCTTACAACTTGCTTTCTACATATATGCACACACATCTTTTTTTCCCTCATATGACAAATGAGTTAACAAATGCAAGAATGAAAGGTTTAGCCTATCATACATTTGTTAGCACACTTGGGGGGCTGGCCCCATAGCCTAGTGGTTAAGGAAGTGGCATCTCACCTGGTTGACCATGGTTTGAATTCCAGCCCCCCATGCATCTGTACATGTGTGCCCAAAATCCTGACAGGATGGAGACATGGAGAAAAGATTGCAGTGTGACAATGCTCCACTGAGAAGTGTGCTCTCCCTCTCCCTCCTTCTCTGTCTCTCTCTGGTGAGTACACACATCTTCCGACAATAAAAAAACTTTTTAAATAGTCTTGAGAAGCAAAACCACTGTAAATTCTAAATTCTAAGCTTTGTATATTTTCTTTTGAGGCTCTCAACAACCACCTGGATAGAATATTTTACTGGGTTTCTCCCCTAAATGTACATTTTGGATCACAAAATATCAGCTCTCTGAACAGAAGTCAAAGAAACCAATGAACACTATCCCCACCCACCATGGTCCACCATCCTGCTGGCTGCCTCATTTTTCTCCACAGCAATCCCATTTCACCTCACTCTCCTCAACTCCAACCCATCACTTTTTATTTCATCTTGAAGTCCTTATTATGGACCTACAAAAAAATTCTGAATGGGGCCAGCAGTTAGTGTAATGGCTATGTCGCTGGACTCCCACATAGTCGACCGCGGTTCGAGTCCTGGACCTGGTGGCTTGAACTCACGCCGGGCGCATGTGCGTGTGTGCCCAGGATCCCAGGAGAATGGAGGAGAAGGGATTGCGGCGTGGCCATCCCCCCTGGGGGGTGATTTCTCGCTTTCTGTCTCTATGTCTCTCTCTGTCTGTCTGGCGAGCGCACATGCCCTATAGCAAAAACCTCTCCAAAAAAAATTCTGAATATATTTAATGCCTGAGAACAGATACAATGGGTCATGATTTAAAGGATGCTATATATTTGATCAATAATTACTTGCCAAACAATATCAGCTATCTCTCAAAATTATTTAAGTATCATAAGAGACAAGTGGGTACTAACCTCATTTTTATTTTATTTTTTTAAGAATTACTTATTCAGTTTTATTTATTCATTCATTCATTTTAATTTAACAGAGAGAAAGAGAAAGCAAGCCACCAGGTATGGGACTTGAACTTTGGTCGGCCATGTGGGAGTCTCCAGTGTCTTAGCCACCACACCACATTTTTATAGGTTACAGAATTGAGTGGCAGCCCATAACTTAATGGTTAAGGGAGCTAGATCGCACATGGTTTGCCGTGAGGGCTAAATCCAAGCCCTGGCGCTTGAAAAGCACACCACACACACGTCCAGGATCCTGTCAGAGTGGAGAGAGAGTGAGAAGGTTTTGTGGTGTGATCATACCTCACGGGGAGGAAGTTTCTCACTCTTCCTCTCTCTCTCTCTCTCTCTCTCTCTCTCTCTCTCTCTCTCTCTCTGCCTCTGGTGAGTACACATGCTCTCTGACAATTAAAAAATAATAATAAATTAGGACACTGAGCTTCATAGGTTGGGAATGTGAAAACATGTCTAGCTGCCCCATAAGAGCATACGCTATCCAATGCGTTCTACACGCCTATTTTGTGTCTTAAAAGCAAAGCAGTTTGAGGCCGGCAGATGATGTGGTAATTAAGGTGGCTGGACTTCTACATGGCTGACCACAGGTTCGAGTCCTGGACCTGGCAGTGTGCTTTCTCACTTTCCTTCTCTCTGTCTCTCTCTAGTCAACTTCAAAAAACTAAAATTAAAATGATAACAATGAATAAAATTAAATAAAAATTATTCTTTAAAAAAAAAAAAAAGAAAAGCAGTTCATGGAGATTAACAATGGGAAATTCAAGAGTTTGAAAAAGTTCTTACCACAGGTTATCCAGGTGAGATTTAAGTTGATGAGGATAGGGAAGAATAATCTTCCTATACTACCTAAAGTGATAGGAGTTGCTACCTGAGCAAAATTTGTCCTCATACCTTTGTTTCCCCTAGGCTTCTTCGGTTTAACGTCGGAAGTTGAGGAAACATTTGGCTCCATCTGTTGTCCTCTTACATGTTCCTCTTTAACAGGAACCAATGTGAGAATCACAGTCTCCTCATCTGATTCTTCCTCAAAGAAATTCTGGAAAGGAAAGAAGTCGGTCACCGAGTCCCTCATTTGATGCCATGCCACAAAACGTCTTATTTAAGGCACAACTAACGAATAAGAGACTGAGAAGAAGCCCAGAAGGTGGCATGGTGGTTAAGGGTGTTGGACTCCCACATGGCTGACCGCAGTTCGAGTTCTGGACCTGGTGATTTGTTTTCTCACTTTCTCTCTCTCTCTCTCTCTCTAGCTCGGTCCCTCTCTGGTCAAAGTAAAATAAGTAAATAAAAAATAAAGCTAAAAAATATTCTTAAAAGAGAAGGAAAGAAGAAGAAAGAAAGAAAGAAAGAAAGAAAGAAAGAAAGAAAGAAAGAAAGAAAGAAAGAAAGAAAGAAAGGAAACTGAGAAGATGAAGCCAGCAGGTGACATGGTGGTTAAGGCACTGGACGCCCACATGGCTGACCACAATTTGAGTCCCAGACCTGGCAGCTTGCTTTCTCATTCTCTCTCTCTCTCTGTGTGTCTCTCTTTGGTGACCGTACGTGCCCTATAGCAAATTAAAAATATTAATAATTGAGGCCAGTAGATAACATAGCAGTTACGTGACTGGACTCCCACATTACCGACCACAGTTCGAGTCCCGGACCTGATGGCTTGAAATCACACAGGGCGGGAACCAGCAGTTAGTGTAATGGCTATGTTGCTGGACTCCCACGTAGTCGACCGCGGTTCGCATCCTGGACCCGGTGGCTTAAAACTCACGCCAGGCGCGTGTGTGTGCGCGTGCCCAAGATCCCGAGAAGAGAATGGAGGAGAAGGGATTGCGGCGTGACCATCCCCCCTGGGGGGTGATTTCTCGCTTTCTGTCTCTATGTCTCTCTCTATGTCTCTCTCTGTCTGTCTGGCGAGCGCACGTGCCCTAAAGTGAAAAACCTCTCAAAAAAACAAACAAACAAAAAAAAAAAAAAACAGAAAAGAAATCACACAGGGCACATGTGCATGCATGCCCAAGATCTGGGAGGAGAATTGAAAAGAAAGGATTGTGGTGTGGTCATCCCTCCCACCCCCAGGCGTGGTTTCTCACTTTCCCTCTTACTGTCCTGGTCTCTTCCCCTCTCACCTCCAAGTACATGCACCCTAAGGCAAAGAAAAAAAAAAACTTAAAAAATAATAATACATAAAATTAAATAATTTCTAAAAATTAATAAGAATAAGAAAAACTGACAAGACAATAAGTGGATAGAGAAAGAGGTTACTGAGATTGCTTTGAACCAATACTGATTAGGTAATGGAAACAATAAGGAAATGAGCAAAAGCCAATTTACAAGTGGGTGATAAGGAAAGAGAGAACAGCGTGGGGCTTAGTTAGGTTCAGGGAATTACTTCCCTCACGGCCTTCCTTCCCTTTCTCATCTGCTAAAACACACTTGCTTTCATTTCGTCTCCAAAGACAGTGTGGACCTGTTCCTGCCCTGCCGCCTTCCCACCTTCTGCCATAGGATTCCTAAGGTTCCCCATTCCATCTGTTATCAAATTTCACTGGCCACACAACTCCTGTTACCCCCAGATCCATTTCGACTGTTCTTTCTGCTCGGATCGTCCTCCTCTGTTGGAAATTCTTCCATTACTTACTGCTATTCAGGTTAAAAACAAAACTCAAAAATGTCACAAATTTGCATAGGCTACAAATTCCTTAACAGCCTACCCCTGCCGGATTCTCCTGCAGTCCCAGGGCTTCCAGCGATCCAGCCACACCCGGCCTTATTTCTGCTCCAGGGCCCCTTTAAAGGGACAGAATGTGCGTTTCCCTCTTCACGCGGGAGCTAACGGGCGCCCAGCTCAGCGCAGGGTGGGCATTCAGGACAGTTTTAATGATAGTGGAAATGGTAAAGTGGAAAAGCAAGTGGGTGAGAAGGGAGTAATATTTACTGCCTTATTTGTATAGTACACAGCTGTGGGAGGTGCTTTCTGTTTATCTCTCATTTAATCTCCATAGTATACTTGTAGTAATTTATTCGTTTTCCTATTTTACAAATCAAGAGACTTGAGTTTCGGAAATGAAATGAACCAAGCCATAGAGTAACACGTGGTTGAGTGCATTCCAGACTTTAGTTTTTTCCTCTCAAACCCAAGGGTAAAAAAAAACCCATTCCAACCTGTCTGGAAAGTTCTCTTCCTCCTCAGACACCATGCCCCTCCCGTTCTATTTAAATGTCTTCAATGGTTCCCCAATTATGCTTAAGCTCTTAGTTTGCATATAGTGATTTTTACATCTGTATAGCGCTTTTTCAAAGCACTCTCCACACACTTTCTCTCTTCTCATTTAAAAAAAAAAAAAGAGAAAAGTTCTAAATTGTTGACTTCTCCAGAGATCAGTGGGGTCTTACAGTAGCATTGTGAGGAGTCTATTATCAAATGCCTAATATTTATCTGATTCAGTCCCCTAGCCTGGCACAGTGATCCCCTTAAACACACTATGACACCTTTTCCGCTTCGTTTCCCATCCTGTCCAGGACGACCCAGACCTGGTCTGGAGACCCATCTGGTTGCGAAGCCACTGTGAATCGGTTACTTTTAACAAGTCCAGAAAAAAAAAGAAAAAGAAAAAATTGGTCACTTTACTTTCTGACCTTAACCCTCTCCTACTTCCTTTTTTCCTTCACTCTCCATCTCTCTGCCGTGTGTAATTTGCTCAGCTACAGTTTGTCTTTACAAAATCACTTTTCCCTTGGATTAGTGGATTAGGAACAGAAAACGACTTTTACTTTTACCCGAAACATAAAGCCCCACAACCGCGTGTAAGAAGCCTAACAATCCATTCGCAAAGAGGGGGCGGTTCTAGGAAATTAACATTTGTAGCAGAAGGAAACCGGTGCGAGGCCTAGAAAGATCTTGAAAAAACGACTGAGAAAATGAATACCTTGGGAATGAAACTTACCCTCTCACAGTTGGTGGAGTCTGACATTTTCACTAACACCCACGTGGAGAAGGCAACCAGGGCGATGTTAAAGGTGTCTGCTGCTTTACTCCTCTTAACCTGAGGGTTTCTAGTCTGATTTCTCCTTTTATAAGCAAATGTCTCCTTCTACTTCCTGCCACCCAGACGAGCTGCTCTCCTCTCCTTTATTATCTGACAAGGAAACAATTATACTGCATCAGTCCTGTACTGTGCCTTAGCCACTAGGGAATAGTTGAAGTACTGAGTAATTACTACCACATGAAGTCCTTTTTATAAAATTAGCATTTTATGGACCAGCAGGTGGCGTGGTGGTTAAGGCACTGAACTCCCACATAGCTCACCATGGTTTGAGTCCTGGATCTGGGGGGGTCTTCTCTCTCTGAGGAGCACACGTCCCTTGAAGCAAATTAAAAAATAATAATGACTGGGACCAGCAGGTGGCATGGTGGCTAAGGTGCTGGACACTCCCACATGGCCGACCATGATTTGAGTCCTGGACCTGGTGGCTTGCTTTCTCAGTTTCCCCTTCTCTATCTCTCTCTGTGTCTTTCTCTGCTCACATTAAGAATAAGTGAATAAATAAAAAAGTAATTATTAAAAAAATGATAAAATTAAATAAATAATTATTTTTTTAATTAGATTTTTGTTTGTATTCTGTTAAAGTGGGTTTCAGTAGAAATGATAAACTCTTGCTGACGCATTCCAGTTGAATGAACAGAATAAGTGTGAACAGTTCTAGGGCAATACTGATGATAGATTAGATAATTTATTACATAAGTAATAGAAAAAAAATTTATAGGGACCAGACAATGGTGCAGTGATAAAATAAAATGCAACACTCCTGAGACTGACCCACATGCGAAGGTTCTGGGACCTGCAGACCTCCCTAAATGGGGCTCCTGCTGTTTCTGATGGAGGGCTAAGGCATGGTGGAGATCGCTGTTTTGAGACCCTGTTGGGAGTGCCTGTTTTTCTTGCTCTGTCTCTGTCACGCATGGAAGAAAGAGATTTTAAGAAAAGAAGGGGACAAAATATTTGAGGGAGGTCTTTTAATTAATTAATTAATTATTTTTTATTTGACCAGCGAGGGGAGAGAGAGAGAGAGAGGGACAGTGAGAAAGCAAGTCTCCTGGTACGGAACTGGAACTGCGGCTGGCCATGAGGGAGTCCAGTGCCCTTAACCACTACCATGCCACCTGCCAGCCCCTTAAGGGAGATATTTTATAACTGATTTGTACATGAGTGTGTCAGTCACTGGGAGATTTAAATTGTGGGGATTGACCGATATCTTTCTTAGATCCAGTTCGAAGTACAACCATTATGCCTGCAAAAGTAAGTGGGAACACAAGGGTGCAGAGGTGCTTAGGCCCAGCATTCACAGGGAGACATGAGTTCTTATCCCACACTCAGGAAGAATTAGAGTCACGAACACAGAGAGTAGTTATTCAAGAACAAGATCTACATGTCTACCGTCAAAGGGATATGGAGACTGGGACAAGAGGAACCATCAGGAGTCACTCAGCAAAGGCTCTCCTCTGGGTGGTGGGGCTGCTCTATCTGTAAATGGGGTCCAACTCCGGTCTCAATATCGAGAAAGAAATGATTTGGCTATTCAGAATAGGAGCAGCAAGACCCAAAACACTAAAACAAGTGATGAAATAATACATGCAAAAGAAATTGCAAATTAGGGCCAGCAGGTGACATAGAGGTTAAAATGCTAGACCCCACAGGGCTGACATTTTCCCCTTCTCTCTCTGGGGAGAGCACACACCCTAACAGCAAAAAGTGGGTGAAAAAAAAGAAAAAGGGACTATAAGCACTTGGGAATTTCTAGAGCATAATATTGGAGGCAGAATGTGGCAATAGATGAAGATATTTCCATAGGCAACCCTAAAAAGCTACTGCTTGAAACTTACTCACATTCAGCGTGGCACACTGAGGCCCAGTGCCCTTAGAGCAGGCTTTTTCTACCTCTAGGAAAATAGTCTGATCCATTAAAACCCAGGAATATGGGGTCAGTTTAATTCAGTAGCATAAAGGGCTGGTAGGTGGCAATGGTGGTTGGGGGTGCTGGACTCCCACATGGCCGACCATGGTTCAAGTCTCAGACCTGGCAGCTTACTTCTCACTTTCTCTCTCTCTCTCTCTTGTTCTGTCCTTCTCTGGTTAAATTAAAATAAAGTTAAATAAAATAATTCGTTTAAAAATTTTTGGCAGTATAATTCATTCCAAGTGCAGTCTCTGAAGGTTCAGCTTCAGTTTCTTGAGGACCTGCTTTAAAATTTAAATTATGAGGCCCCAGATATCTCAGGCCTTCCTAATCTGTCCTTGAGGACGGGACCCAGGGACCTGTACTTCAGCAAGCTCTCTGGTTAACTCTCATGCTCTTTTAAGTCTAGAAACATTGCCCAGATCAGAATTTGACCAAATAGCTTTTGAAATAGGCAGATAATGGTAGATAATGATTGAAAACCCAGCTCCTCCCTTCCAGGACAGACACTAAAATCTGTTCAAGGAGACTCCGACAAGCAAGCACTCCACCTACCCGCCTGGGTGTGACCTCTGCTGCTGCTTTTAGGAGATTCAGAAGGAAGCTGACTTGATGGCCTGAGTGGGTCTTAGTTCTTTAGGCTGGAACCTGACTTCAAGTGGAGTAACTATTTCATTGCCCTGTGTTCTTGTCTTCGTAGTACTTAGAACAACACAACTATCTGATTTGTTTTCCTGGATTTTTTTTTCCCCTTGGTTTTGAAGAATGTTAGGTTAGGGAAAGTTAAATACATACAGACAGTAAGGGCCGACTCTGTGGTCTGGTGGTTCAGGCTGCCCAGTGCCACACGAGATCGTGTCTTGGACTCAGTGATTTGGAAACCTCCAGTGCGTGTATGTGCTCAAAATCCTGAAAGGAGGGAGAGATGGAAAATACAGGCTTGCAGCATGACCTTCCTCCACACAGTGTAATTTCTCCTCCTTACCTCTTTCTCTGGTGAGTGCATGTGCCCTCTGGCAAAAACTTAAAAAAAAAAGTAGATAACACCAATAACACAAATCCCCTTGTATCTACCATACAACTTTAACAATCCACAACTCCTAGCTAATCTGATTTCTCTGAACCTCCACCCATTCCTTCCTGCACTGAGTTCCTCTGAAGGAAATACCAGATCTCGGACAATTTCATTCATAAATCCCTGAACAAATTAGTTTTTTTCTACCATAACTACATCTTTTTCATATTTAAGATACAAGAAATTATGTAATTTTATTAAACTACTCAAATATGTGTCATTTTCCAATACCTCGTGGTAGCCACAACTCCAATTCTTTTTATACATTTTCACCTCTTTCATTTTCTTTCTTAACAATGTTTGAATCCATTTAAGTTTGGTTTCCATGTTACGATTAGTTGATACGCAGCTTAAATTTTTCTTTAAACAGCAAATGATTTCTCCATCTGTTTCTAGTCTCTATGCTATGTTGTTGTTATTTAACCTATCTGTTTCCTAGTTTCCCACCAGGATTTTGCTAATTTCACTTGATCCTCCCTTCAACCTATTCCTCTTGCCATTGCATTTATTATAAATTGGACTGATTGGAATGAATTTTGACTATATATTCACTTACTGTTATTTACTTATTATTTTCACCCTCTTCACTTACCTGACTCATTCTTTAAGCTTAAATACCAGGGTGACCCCCAAAGAGATCCTGTTATTTACTTGTTAACTTCTTAGAAATCATTTTGGGCCAGCAGGTGGTGTGGTGGTTAAGAAGCTGGACTCCCACATGGCTGACCGCCATTCAAGTCCCGGACCTGGCAGCTTGCTTTTTCACTTTCTTTCTCTCTGTCTCTCTCTAGTCAAATTAAAAATAATAGTAATAGTAATGATAAATTAAATTAAGTGATTCTTTAAAAAAAAAAAAAAATCATTCGAATCTGCCATTCGGTATGTGTTTGGAATTTTACATTTACCTTAATCTCTGTGTTCAGACAGGAGGCTCCATAAGAGCACGGCCAGGTATGTCGGAGTCACTCTCGGTCTCCCAGAGCCTTGCATAGTGTCTGGAGCAGGAAAGAGGCTCCATCATTATTCCTGGTGCCTTAGGCTCCGCCTTTTCCCCTCAGGCTGCCCAGCCCCCTCATGAGGTAGATATCCCTTTCTGTGCTTCTAAAGGATTTGGTGTAAACACTAATCACGGAATGGTCACAGACTGGGAACTGCTGACGTTCTCAGTCTCATCTTTATTTCCCTGGGGCCTGGTTCATAGGGAGCTCTTAATTAGATGCAACAAATCACTCTAAAACATACAGTGCCAACGTAAGTTTGGGGCTTAGTATATACCACACAGCTAAAAGGTAACCACTAAAAGGACACGTCATTATTCAAAGTACATAGGCTGTAGAACGGAGATTTAAAACATAAAGAAAGAAAATCAATTTAGTACTTGTGTTCTAATATTTAGCCAATAATAGAAATAGTTCTGAAATTGAAAAATGCATTACCGGGCCAGTCAGTAGCATGGTGAGTGAGGTGGCTGGATCCTAAATGGCTGACCACACAGCTTGAATCCTAGACCTGGAAGCTTGAAAAACAAACTGACCATGTGTGTGGGTGTGGCCAAAATCCGGAAAGGAGAAATGGAAGAGAAGGGATTTCAGCATGACCATCCCCCATGGGAGGGCTTTCTCACTTTCTCTGTCTCTCACCAGCAAGAACATGTGCCCTCTGGCAAATTTTTAAAAAATACATTACCAGGACCAGCAGATGGGGTAGTGGTTATGTTGGTGGACTCCCACATGGTTGACTATAGTTCAAGTCCTGGACCCAGAGGCTTGAAGCTCATGCTGGGTGTATGTGCATGCATGCCCAAGATTCCAGCAAGAGAATGGAGGAAAAGAGATTGCAGCATAGCCATCCTGGGGAGGGGGGTGATCTCTATGTCTCTCTGGTGAGTGCATGTGCCCTATAGCAAAAATCTATCTCTAAAAAAAAAAAAATGTGGGGTGGGACCAGCAGTTAGCGTAATGGCTATGTCGCTGGACTCCCATGTAGTCGACCGCAGTTCGAGTCCCAGACCCAGCAGCTTAAACTCATCCCGGGCGCATGTGTGTGTGTGCCCAAGATCCCGAGATGAGAATGGAGGAGAAGGGATTGCGACATAGCTATCCTCCCCCCAGGGGGTGATTTCTCGCTTTCTGTCTCTCAGTCTCTTTCTTTCTGGTGAGTGCACGTGCCCTGTAGCAAAAACCTCTCTAAAAAAAAGAAAAAAAAAATGTGTGGTGACCAGTAGATGATGTCATTGTTATGTCACTGATTTTCTACATAGTTGACCGTAGTTCAAGTCCGGACTCAATGGCTTCAAACTCACACCAGGCACATGTGTGTGTGTGTGCCCAAAGTCCCTAGAGGAAAATGGAATAAAAGGGATTGTGGCATGGCCATCCCCCTAGGAAGTGATTTTTTTGCTTTCTGTCTCTCTGGCAAGCACATGCTTCCCATAGTCTAAAAAAAAAAAAAAAAAATTCCCCGCTTTTTAAGCTCTAATGGGTCAAAGTCTTTCAGAGTCGAACATGTACATATTTTTTCTCTAATTTAACTGCCATTGCTTTGTTCCTTGTCTAAACTGGGCCACTGGGGCCAGCAGGTGGCATGGTGATTAAGAATGTTGGGCTCCCACGTGGCTAGCCACTGTTTGAGTCCCGGACCTGGCAGCTTGCTTTCTCACTTTCCCTCTCTCTCTCACTCTGTCCTTCTCTGGTTAAATTAAAATAAAAATAAACAAACAAATAAAGTTAAATAAAACAAATCCTTTTAAAATTTTTTTAAAATAATAAAATAAACTGGGCCACTAAAATGCTAATTGCTTAAACAATCCATTTTTTTTTTTGGAGAGGTTTTTGCTATAGGGCGCGTGTGCTCGCCAGAAAGACAGAGAGAGACAGAGATAGAAAGTGAGAAATCACCCCCCGGGGGGATGGCCACACCATAATCCCTTCTCCTCCATTCTCCTCTTGGGATCTTGGGCATGCACACATAAGCACCTGGCATGTTTAAGTCACCGAGGCCAGGACTTGAACCGCAGTTGGCTACATGGGAGTTCAGCGAAATAGCCATTACGCTAACTGCTGGTCCCCCATTTTCTTTTTTTAAAAGAAAAGTTAAAATAATTGTTTATTTTTTTTTTTTTTGAGTGGTTTTTCGCTATAGGGCGCGTGCGCTCGCCAGACAGAGAGAGAGAGAGACATAGAGACAGAAAGCGAGAAATCACCCCCCAGGGGGATGGTCACGCCGCAATCCCTTCTCCTCCATTCTCCTCTCGGGATCTTGGGCATGCACGCACACGCGCCCGGCGCGAGTTTTAAGCCACCGGGTCCGGGACTTGAACCGCGGTCGACTACATGGGAGTCCAGCGACATAGCCATTACGCTAACTGCTGGTTCCAAAATAATTGCTTTTTAAAGAATTATTTTTATTTAACTGGGTCAGGGACTCAAACCACGGTCAACTACATGGGAGTCCAGTGACATAGCCATTACGCCAACTGCTAGTTCCCATACTTGGTCTTTCAATGCTTGTCAGTGGCCCTCAAGTTTTCATCATCCCATTGAAGGAAAGTAATACAACTCATCAGTAACCAGACAACTCCATCGTCTTTGCATACTCTTACACTTATGTTTTTCAAACATCTGAATTACTTCTCCTATAAGGGCAATTTTCCTCTACCAAGACATTTTTCCAGGTCAATGCCAATGAAATCCTCAGCATCTGGGCCACGAGTGTGTGTCAGGGACTATCTGTGCCCTCACTCAGGACTCAGGATGGTGCCTTTCGTGTTCCCCAGCAGGCGTGTGAGTCAGCTCTGAAGCCCATCTTACCACTTGCTTTCTCTGACTGTTCTTTGCAACATACATTTTTTTTTAGAGGTTTTTGCTATAGGGCTCATGAACAAATTAATGTAAAAACCTGCATCAATCTCAAATGTATCATGCTAAGTTAAAGAACTCGTGGGTCAACCCTGGAGCCTGGTGGTTAAGGGAGCCAGAACCCACACGGTCAAACACACTTTGAATCCCAGCTCTAAAGGTTTGAAAGCGTTCTGGGCACATGTGTACGTGTCTTTTACATTCTGACAGGATGGAGAAATGGAGGAAAAAGAATTGCAGCATAACTGTGCTCCATTGGGGGTGCTTTCTCTCTCTCATGCATGCACCCTCTGAAAATTAAAACAAAAACAAAACTCATTACATTTATAAGACATATCAGGAAAAAAAAATACAGAAAATAGAACATCATTGGTTGCCAGGAGCCAAGGAAGGGGATTAGAGTTGGCTACAAAGGGGCATGAAGGAATTTGGCGGAGATGGAAATGCTGTGTCTTGTGATGGTAGTTATGTAACTGTGCATTTGTGACCATTCATAAGGTTGTACATTAAAGAAAAGGATGGATCTTACTGTGTAAATTATACCTCAATAAACCTGATGAAGGCTAGAGAAATGAAATAAATCCTCAAAGCCACACAGTCATTGAAAAGTCTGGTAAGTGTCTGGTAATTACAAATCACCTCTGTGCAGGAAACAAAGACAGGGACGATACCTAACAGGCATTCCAGCAATTACTTTTGGCTGAGTACCTATCACTTGCCTCACACTGTAATAGTGGCTTTACATTTGTTATTTTGTTTGTAATCCAGCAGCCCTGCAAAGGTGGGCTGTTACCTTCATTTTCAAAATCAGATAAACTGAGCTTCAAGGACAGAAATATTAACATATCAAGATGCAATAAGCTTGAACACTTGTGATTTTTAATAGTTAGAAGTAAGGTGCCTTCCAATGAGGTATGAATAAAGAAGGTAGTTTTAAGAGTTGGAGGACATCAGAGGTTATGGAAAAAGTGAGACTGAAGCAGGGCTTTGAGGGAAGAGCAAAGTAGTTTTGACTTTTGTTTTCTAGTTAGAGCCCTGGAATTCTAAGGAATTCTTGTCCAGTCTCTATAAACCTCTTTGATGACCCTAACGGTGCTCCTTTCTCCACAGTAGAGGCAAATGGTCTTTTCAAAACATTAATCTGGGAACCAGCAGTTAGCATAATGGCTATGTCGCTGGACTCCCACGTAGTCGACCGAGGTTCGTGTCCTGGACCCGGTGGCTTAAACTCACGCCAGGCGCGTGTGCATGCGTGCCCAAGATCCCAAGAGGAGAATGGAGGAGAAGGGATTGCGGCGTGACCATCCCCCCTGGGGGGTGATTTCTCGCTTTCTGTCTCTATGTCTCTCTCTGTCTGTCTGGCGAGCGCACGTGCCCTATAGCGAAAAAAACCTCTCAAAAAAAACCCAAAAAAAACAAAAAAACATTAATCTGACATTTCAGCATGGTCCCTCGATCTTTTAATGGATTCCCGAGGGTTTTGTTTTGTTTTGTTTTCGAGAAAGATTTTTACTATAAGATGTGTGCACTCACCAGAGAGACACATAGAGAGAGGCAGAGAGACAGAAAGCAAGACATCATCCCCCGGGGGGGTGGCCACACCAGAATCCCTTCTCCTCCATTCTTCTATTGGGATTTTGGGCACGTATGCACACGTGCCTGGTAAGTTTAAGCTGCTGGGTCCAGGACTAGAACCACAGTCAACTATGTGGGAGTCCAGTGATGTAACTATTATGCCATCTGCTGGCCCCTTCCCTGAGGGTTTTTTTTTTTTTAAATTATTATTTTATTTTACTTATTTATTCATTTTTAATTTGACCAGAGATGCACAGAGCGAGAGAGCAAGAGAGAGTGAAAGAGAGAGAGGGAAAATGAGAAAGCAAGCTGCCAGGTCGGGATTCAAACTATGGTCAGCCATGCAGGAGTCCAGCACCTATAACCACCATGCCACCTACCAGCCCCCCTTCTCTGAGTTTTTAAGATAAAGAGAAAACAAAGACCATGTACTGTCTGGGCCTCTATTCCTCTCCCATCTCATGGGTATTAATTATCTATTTGGGCTGGGAAAATCATGGCACGTTTTTGTATAGAAAAACAGAAAAATTGGGCCAGCAGGTAGCATGGTGATTGAGGGCGCTGGACTCCCACATGGCCAGCCACAGTTCGAGTCCCAGACCTGGTGGCTTGCTTTCTTGCATTCCCTCTCTCTCATACACACTCTGTCCCTCTCTGGTCTAAATAAATAAATAAACAAATAAATAAAGCTAAATAAAGTAATTCTTTAAAAGAAAAATTCATAAATTCATTAGAGTTCCCCAACAACCTATTATGTTCCCTGAATCTGAACTCCCAACATACTGGCCTTTTGGTTTTTTAGATCCACCTCAGAATGCTCATAGGCCCACTGGCTAGAACACCCTCTCCTTTCATTGTTTTCAATTCTGACTCACACTTCAGTGTGATATCAGTTCAAAATTTTTTCCAGGGAAATCATGCCTTAGGTAATGGACTCAGAATTCTGAGAAAAAGAAAAAATAAACAAAACACTTTTGGAATAATTTATCTATGTTGTTCTACTATAGAATACATATTCCATGGCCAGGAACAAGCTAACCAAATAACCCAAGCTTATTCTCCTAATGAGTGTCTTCTGGACCTAGTTATTTTGTTTTTGTTAGCAAATGTCTCCAACTTCGTTCCACAGCCTCACCCCTCTGGCCCAGTACAGAAAGTTTATTTCCTCCCTGTCTTTCAAAGATTATTATTATTTTTTTTTTCTTTTTTTTGGAGAGGTTTTTGCTATAGGGCACGTGCGCTCGCCAGACAGACAGAGAGAGACAGCTCGCCAGACAGACAGAGAGAGACAGAGAGATAGAAAGCAGGAAATCACCCCCCAGGGGGGATGGCCACGCCGCAATCCCTTCTCCTCCATTCTCCTCTCGGGATCTTGGGCACGCACGCACACGCGCCCGGCGTGAGTTTAAGCCGCCGGGTCCGGGACTCGAACCGCGGTCGACTACGTGGGAGTCCAGCGACATAGCCATTATGCTAACTGCTGGTCCCTCAAAGATTATTTTAAAGGCCAGCAATGGCATGATAGTTGAGGTGCTGGACTCCCACATGGCTAACCATGGTTTAAGTCCTCGACCTGGATGCTTGCTTTCTCAGTTTTTCTCCGTGTCTCTCTCTGGTAAGCCCATGTGCCCTATAGCAAATTTTAAAATAATACATTTTTTGGAGGGCCAACAGATGGTGTGGTGTTTAAGTGTGCTAGACTCCCACATGACCAATCACGGTTCGAGTTCCAGACCTAGCGGCTAGCTTTCTCACTTTCTCCCTCTCTCTCACTCTGTCTCTCTCTGATCAAATTAAAATAAATAAATAAATAAAGTTAAATAATTCTTTAAATAAATACATAAATTTTTTTTTCTTTTTTTTTTTTGGAGAGGTTTTTGCTATAGGGCACGTGCGCTCGCCAGACAGACAGACAGAGACAGAGAGACAGAAAGTGAGAAATCACCCCCGGGGGGGGATGGCAATCCCTTCTCGTCCATTCTCCTCTCGGGATCTTGGGCACGCACGCACACGCGCCAGGTGTGAGTTTAAGCCACTGGGTCCGGGACTCAAACCGCTGTCGACTATGTGGGAGTCCAGCGGCATGGCCATTACGCTAACTGCTGGTTCCTAAATAAATACATAAATATTTTTTAGAGAGATTTCTGCTATAGGGCATGTATGCTTGTCAGAGAGACAGTGAGAGAGAAAGTGAGAAATCACCCCTTCCCCCCCAGGGGGGATGGCCACACCGCAATCCCTTCTCCTTCATTCTCCTCCTGGGGACACACAAACACGTGCCTGGCATGAGTTGCATGAGTTTTAAGCCTCGGGGCCTGGAACTAGAACTACAATTGGTCATGTGGGAGTCCAGTGCCTCACCTGCCACCCACCCTGGTGGCCCCCAATAAATAAAATTAAAAAGAAATTATTTCAGCAGTTTTTCTATCCTTTAGGAAATGGGGAATTAAATACTGGGTGATTACTTTTTTCCACCTTTGGACTTCATATTGGAAAATAAAAGGGTGTCGGAGAGGAGGCAAACATCATTGCTGCTAAGCGGGTTAGAAGCATGGTGGTTACGTACTGTGCAGAGAAAGACAGATCCCATGCAGCAAGTCAGTACTCCAGTCCCAGCCCCAGTGGCTTACAAACACAGGCTGAGGGGCCATTCGGCAGTGCGGTAGTTAAGGTGGCTGAATCCCACAATACTGACTGTGCAGCTGAGTCCCAGGGCCTGAGGCTTGAAAAACACACCAAGAGAGAGTGTGTGTGCCCAAAGTTCTGAAAGGAGAATGGAGAAGGTATAGCAGCATGGCCACGCCCCCAGCTTTCTCTTGTGAGCCAGGAGCCCTACATCAAAATTAAAAGCAACAAACTGGGACCAGCTGGTGGCGTGGTGGTTAAGGTGCTGGACACTCCCACATGGCTGACCACAGTTCGAGTCCTGGGCCTGGCAGCTTGCTTTCTCACTTTCTCTCTCTGTCTCTATCTGGTCAAATTAAAATAAAATGAACAAATAAATAAAAAAATTAAAAAAAACAAACAAAATGGGGCGAGCTGGTGGCCTGGTAGTTAAGGTGGCTGGATACTACCACGTGGTTGACTGCATGGTTAAGGACCAGACCTGATGACTTGAGAAACATGCCAGGTGAGTGAGCATGAGTTTAAGATCTCAAAAGGAGAAATGGAGATGGTACTGTGGCATGCCCAACCCCCATGGAGAGGTGCTTCCTTGCTTTTCCTCTCTCTCTTGCGCCATTGGTGAGTGCATACACTCTATAAATTTTCTTTTAAAAAAGAAAATGAAAAAAAAAAAAAAAGAAAGAGGAACCAGTAGTTGGTGTAATGGCTATGTCGCTGGACTCCCAAGTAGTCGACTGCGGTTCGAGTCCCAGACCCAGTGGCTTAAACTCACGTCAGGCACGTGTGCTGGTGTATGCCCAAGATCCCGAGAGGAGAATGGAAGAGAAGGGATTGTGGCGTGACCATCCCCCCCCGGGGGGGGGGGGGCTGATTTCTCCCTGTCTCCCTCTGGTGAGTGCATGCGCCCTATAGCAAAAACTTTAAAAAAAAAAAAAAAAAAAAAGGAGTAAGGAAGCATACCATAGTGACATCTGGAAAATAGCTCCCAGCCAGTGACAGTCCCTAGCATGGGTGGATATGTGGGTCAGGTTAAGAGAAACAGGGAGGTCAGGGTGGCCAGAGTTGAAGTCAGAAAGAAAAAAAAGGGGTAAAGGGAAGGAGACACTTATAAGGCTTTGGAGATCATTAAAAAGACTGCCTTTTTCTCCATGGGATGGTTTTGAATATAGAAATGTTATGATCTGACATAGTTCAAAATGGTCTTTTCATATAGGTGACTGAATTATTGTTCTCAAGTTCTGATAATTTTGTATTAAAAATGTGTACTCTGTACCTGTGTATATATATATATACACACATACATATATATGTATATACACACATTTCTATAACCACAAAATAACGATCACAAACAAAAAATTTAACACTGCTACAGTATATTATTTACTCCACATTCAAAATTTTTACAATTATCCCCAAAATGTTTTTTTAAAGAATTATTTTATTTAGGGACCAGTGTATGGCATAATGGTTATGCTGCTGAACTTCCATGTAGTCAACTGTGGTTCGAATCCCGGACCCGGCGGCTTAAGCTCACGCCAGGCACATGCGTGTCCAGGATCCTGAGAGAATGGAGAAGGGACTGCAGCGTGGCCATCCCCCCTTGGGGGGTGATTTCTTGCTTTCTATCACTGTCTTTCTGAGAAGCGCACATGCCCTATAGCAAAAAACACTTTCCAAAAAAAATTTTTAAAAATAGAATTCTCTCATTTAACTATTTATTTTTTAAAAATTTGACCAGAGTGAGAAAATGCGAAAGCAAGCCACCAGGTCCAAGAATGGAACTGCAGACGGCCATGTGAGAGTCCAGTGCCATGAACCAACTCAACACCTGCTGGCCTCTCAAAATGTCCTTTTAATCGAAGGAACTAAATTATTCAAACCAGGCCACTTTAAAAAAATGTTATTATGGGGGAACCAGCAAAATGGCTATGACTCCCACGTAGTATACGGGACGGTGGGCAGGTGCGTGCGTAGATCCCAAGAGGAGAAGGGATTGCTGACCATCCCCCCGGGGGGTGATTTCTCGCTTTCTGTCTCTATGTCTCTCTCTGTTGCTGACCTATAGCGGTTATATATGGGACTGGCAGGTGTATAGTGAAGGTGCTGAACTATGGCTGACACGGTTTGAGTCCTAGACTGGTGACTTTTTTTCACTTTTCTTCTCTGGTCAAATTAAAATAAATAAATAATTCTTTTTTGGGGGGACATATGACATATGTGGTAAATATATACATATTTAAGTGCAAAGCACTATTATTTTTATGAATATATCCAAGTAACTGTCACCCAAAACAAGATGCCTCATTTAATAATAATTATGAGACAACAGTTACATTAGACTGATTGCTTCCTTTTGATTAGTCATATTTAATATTTTCGGCACATAAATTATCAGTTGTATTTTGTACTTCCCATTGTATCACCTCCGAAAAAGAATTTGTTTCTACCATTCCTGTTCGCACGAAGTTTGAATCTTTGGTTAAGATGGACAAATTGCTTTGCTTGGGACCAGCAGTTAGTGTAATGGCTATGTCGCTGAATTCCCATGTAGCCGACTGCTGTTCCAGTCCTGGAGCCGGTGGCTTAAAGTCATGCAGGGCGCCTGTGCGTGCATGCCCAAGATCCTGAGAGGAGAATGGAGGAGAAGGGATTGTGGCATGGCCATCTCCCCTGGGGAGTGATTTCTCACTTTCTGTCTCTCTCTTTCTGATGAGCACACGTGCCCTATAGCAAAAACCTTTCCAAAAAAAGAAAGAAATTGCTTTGCTTATTAAAAACCATATGTTTGGGGCAGGGTTGTGGGGGAAGAATAACAGCCTTTCTTTGGCTTCAAGTATTTACATTTATTAAATTTACAATCAGAATGGAACGTCTCCTAAGTCATCAGTATCCTGAGGAGGAAAACTCCAACACAAAGCAAATGAGTTTCCTGTCCCCTCTCCTCCACGGTGCACCATTGAGGAAGTTGCCACTTCACAGAGCTGCTGAAGTCCTTCCTAGTTCCGAAGGGTAGACATTTGGTAGTAGGAACATGTTCATCTTAATAATGGAACGGATGGCCCTTTGTTAAAGACTTCCATTTTCCAAGTCTCTGTACAACCTGGGAGGCAGCAGGCACTGTCAGAGGTCCAAGGGTACCATCTTATCCCACCAGTCTGCACGGCCTCTGAGCAGAAAGAAGCTGGGCCAGTGTGGAGGACCAGAGTTCAGTCGTCTGGGTCACAGTGGAGTGGACTGTTCAACTTTTCCAACACGAATTACAACCACAGATGTGCCCTTTTCTCGGTATTCTAATCCCACTGGAGACTTTTCATTAAGACCTTGTTCCTATAAAGCAAATAAAATGTTTGTTTTTTAAAAGATCAAGTTTTATCCTTTTTTTTTAAAAAAAAAGATTTATTTAATTTTATTTACTCATTCATTTATTTTAATTTGACCAGAGAGTGACAGAGAGAGAGAGAAAGTGAGAAAGCAAGCAACCAGGTCCAGGACTCGAAACATGGTTGGCCATATGGGATTGTCCAGCACCTTAACCACCATGCCACCTGCTGGTCCCCAAGTTTTATTCTTGAAAATAGCCAAGAGGACCAGCTGGTAGTGTGGTGGATCAGGCAGCTGGATGCCACATGGCTGATTGCATGGTTCAAGTCCCAGACCTGGCAGCTTGAAAAATACACTGACTTGCATTTGTGTACATGTGCCCAAAATCCTGAGAGGAGAACCAGGAAAAAGGAATTGTGAAATGACCATCACCCATAAGGGGTGTTTTCTCACTCTCTCTCTTACTCTGGTGAGCACACACCCCCCCCCACCCCTTCTAGAAAATTATCAAAAAATAAACACACAATAATAAAGAGAAAATAGCCAAGACCCCCATTGCTGGGACACTACTGAAGTTGCCCTTAGAACTTCAGAACCATAGGTAGGAAGCCTGTACCATGTCATTGAGGAGTAAAGATCAGGGTTGGCAGATGGTTTGGTGGTTAGGGTGCTGGACTACCACACGATCAACTGCAGTTCAAGTCCCAGACCTGGCAGCTTCCTTTTGCTTCCCACACTCCACCCCACTTCTCTCTCTGGTCAAATAAAAATACAGCGATAATAAATAAAACTAACCAAGAACATTACTTTATTCTTTTGGAGAGGTTTTTGCTATAGGGCGCGTGCGCTCGCCAGACAGACAGAGAAAGACAGAGAGACAGAAAGCAGGAAATCACCCCCCAGGGGGGATGGTCACGCCACAATCCCTTCTCCTCCATTCTCCTCTGGGGATCTTGGGCAAGCACGCACACACGCCCGGCGTGAGTTTAAGCCACTGGGTCCGGAACTCAAACCGCGGTCTACTACGTGGGAGTCCAGCGACATAGCCATTACGCTAACTGCTGGTCCTAATTACTTTTTTCTTTTAAGAGAGATTTTTGCCATAGGGGTGTGTGCTAGCCAGAGAGACAGAGAGAGAGAAAGTCAGAAATCACCCCCCGGTGGTATGGCCACTCTGCAATCCCTTCTCCTCTCAGGATTTTGGGCATACACGCACATGTGCCCTGTGTGAATTTCAAGCCTCTAGGTCTGGGACTCGAACTGAAGTCAACTACATGCGAGTTCAGCAACGTAACCATTATTTCATCTGCTGGAAACTAAATAAACAATTCTTATTAAAAAACAAAAAGTAATAAAGATCAGCCAAGCTATCAGGTCTCTGCAATATGTTTACCTCTTGTGTAGGCCCTGGGCAAAACTACAGAGCTGATCTTTTATCATCTGCCCGAGACCCAAGTGCGTCGCCAAGGGGTTATTCAAAGTGATCTCAGCTCATTCAACTTGCTTAGCACAGATGACGAGGGAACTGTAGCAAGCAGGACAGCCAGAAGAGGGAAAAGACAAGCACACATTCACACTTCTTTAAGGAGACGGTAACCGCTAGGACCTGTCTGTCTTCTCATGGGCTGATGCAGGGGTGGGTTCTAGAATAGACTGATGAGTGTACCCACTTTAGGTTTCTATCTTCAGCCAGCTATCCTAGACCTCCAATGTTCAGTAATCTTTTTCCTTTGAAAGGATTATCTAAGGAGCCAGCAGGAGGTATGGTGGCTAAGGCGCTGGGCACTCCCACATGGCCAAACACGGGTTTGAGTTTGAGTCCAGATTCAAGTCCCAGACCTGGTGGTCTGCTTTCTCACTTTTCCTCTCTCTCTTTGTCTCTCTCTGGTCAAATTAAAATAAAAGAATGAATAAATAAAATAAATTAGTCTTTTTAAATTATTTAATTTTATTCATCATTTAAAAAAAGTATTTATTTAATTTAATTTGTTATTATTATTTTTTAATTTGACCAGAGATAGAGAAAGAAAGGGAAAGTGAGAAAGCAAGCTGCCTGATCCAGGACTCGCACTATGGTCGACCATATGGGACTCCACTGCCTTAACCATGCCACCTGCCAGCCCGTGTTCGCTCATCTTTAGGTCAGATGTGAACTTGGGATGAAACCCAGGATGTTCCTGGATAACTAAAGACAGAGAGACAGGCCCCCCTGAAGTCAAGCCTGAACTGCACCGAGGTCCCCTTTCCAGAGAACTGTTCCTTCCATCCTCCCTCTCAGGGGCTCCAGTTCCAAGCTAAGCCAAGAAGCATAATTAGGCCTACCTTCTGCAATACAACAAATAAAAATTCCCTTCAGGTATTCTACCGTGGTCAACTCCTCCATTTGTGCTTTTAGAAAGTACCTCCAATTGCAGTCTTTCTCCTTAATTGTTTCTATCCCCTTGCTTGTTCTGAAAATATTTTTTAAGAATTATTTATTTAATTTTATTTATTCATTTATTATCACTTTTCAAATTTGATCAGAGTGAAACATGGAGAGAGAGAAAGAGGCAAAGTGTGAAAGCAAGCCATCAGGTCCAGGACTCGAACTGTGGTTGGTTATGTGGGAGTATCCAGCGCCTTAGCCACCACACAACCTGCTGGTCCCCAATAGTTCTTTTTTTCAAAGAGAGATTTTTTCCTACAGGGTGCATACAGTCACTGGAGAGACAGAGAAAGAAACCACCCCTCCTCCTCTTGGGGTTTTGGGTACACATGCACACTCACCTGGCGTGAGCTTCAAGTCACTGAGTTTGGGACTTGAATCATGGTCAGCCATGTGATACTCCAGTGCCTTAAGCATTATGCCACCTGTTGGCCCCAATACTGCTGTTCTTTAAAGTTCTGTTTTTAGCACTAATAAAACCTCTACTATCCTTATAAGTCTTTAAATAATCATTTAATAACTGTGTAGCAGTCAGATTTCTTTCATCTAAAGGTGTCATGCACTTCAAACAAGGAAATACTGGATTCTTCTCCAAGATTTTTAAAATCAATCTTATATCCTTAACTCTCTCCCCTTCAGCACATGCCTCGCTCCATTTATTTACTTAAAATCTTTCAATGGCCCATCACCCAGCAATAAAAAATCCACTGATTTCACATTCCCCCAACTGTGGAAAAATGTTTCAAAATTTTGCACATGTGCATTTTCCCTTAAAGCTATACCTATGTTCTCTCAATGGACTCTCTATAAAACTACACACCACAGTCTTTGGAAATTAAAAAAAGCAACCTTAACAGAACATACAATTCCTAGAAACTTCATAATTTTAAAGCTTTATTTGAGCTTTGCACACCTTCTGGTCCACGTTGCTCCTCATATTAGAGAAGTGGCAATCAAAACGCAGTCAAGTGTGACAAGGTACTGAAACTGTCGCTGGTACAAACAGGACTCTGATGGAGGGCTGTGCACAACGGTCTGATAAAGCTGCTTCTTAGAAACAATGGTCCTCCCAGCCTCTCCCCGATTTGCCAATTTTGGTATCATATTTACTGATTTTTCCAGCCTTATTTAGAAATAGAAATTATACAGCCAGCAGGCGGCTTAGTGGTTAAGGTGCTGGACTCCCATGTAGCTGACTCAGATTTAAATCCCAGACCTGGTGGCTTAAAACTCACACCAGTCATATGTGCCCAAAATCCTGACAAAATGCAGAAGGGATTGTAGCATGGCCATCCCCACAAATGGGGTGATTTCTCATTTTCTGTCTCTCTGGTGAGTGCATGTACCCTATAGCAAATATAGCTCTCCCTCTCAAAAAAACAGAAATCATAATTAGCTACAATAATACACAGAAAATACCAAATTTATCAGATCCCCTTTGTAATTTTATTCTTACATCAGTCCAATTATTTTAGTTAATACATTGATTTCAGTTTGTTTTGAGGGGCCAACAGATGGCAGTCGTTAAGGGTACTGGACTCCCACATGGCCAACCACCGTTCGAGTCCCAGACCTGGTCGCTTGCTTTCTCACTTTCTCCCTCCCCACTCTCTCTCTCTCTCATCAAACTGGAAAATAATAATACAAATAAATAAAGTTAAATAGAAGTATTCTGCAATCTTCCTTCTGTTCACTTCATAATCGTATTTCTTTTTCTCTTTATTTTTTAGAGGTTTTTGGTGTAGGCTGCATGTGCTTGCCAGAAAGACAGAGAGAGACAGAGAGACAGAAAAGGACAAATTGCCCCCTGGGGAGATTGCCACGCTGTAATCCCTTCTCTGGAGATCTTGGGCATGCATGCACACGCACCCAGCATGAGTTTAAGCCACCAGGTCTGGGACTCCAACTCGGTCAACTACATAGAAGTCTAGCGATAGCCATTACTCCAACTGCTGGTCCCCATAATTGTATTTCTCACACTGGTAGTTTAGTGATTACAAAGGTACTTCACTGTGGGCCAGCTGGTGGCAAGGTGGTTAAGGTGGTTAAACCCCACACGACCAACTTTGTGGTTTGAGCCCTGGACCTGGTGACTTGAGAAAGGCTGATTGCATGTGTGCCCAAAATTCTGGAAGAGAAGAGATTGTGACATGGCCATTCTTCATGGGGAGGTGATTTCTCACTTTCCCTCTGTCTCTGTCACACAACCTGTAGCAAAAACTTACAGCATCAAACAAGATACTTCACTGACTTCCACACATACTAGTAAAACATTCCATAGAACACCACTGGCTATTAGGAAAACTCTAAATTTCAAACATGCAAAGCTTACTTACTGCAATCCGATGCTAAACTAATATTACTTAGAACTTATAATGCTCCATTTGAGTCAAAAATTTTCACACATGGTGTATTTCCATCTTCATGATTTTGTTCAAACTAATCCTACTTGCTGGCATAATAAACAATGCTTTTTGAAAGCTTTCTACGTGCCACTGTTAAGAACTGTACATTTAGGGCTGGCAGGTGGTATTGTGGTTGAGGGTGCGAGACTCCCACATGGCTGACTGTCATTCGAGTCCTGGATCTGGAGGCCTCCTTTCTCACTTTCTTGCTCATGCGTGGGCTCGCTCTGTCCCTCTCTGGTCAAATTAAAATAAGTAAATAAATAAAGTTAAAGAAAATAATTCTTCAAAGAAAAAATATTTTTAAAAAAGAAGTATACATACATTAATTTACTTTATTTTCATATTGGCTTCATATAGGATTATGATGTTTTTTATTTTTTTAAGAGAGATTTTCCTATAGGGCTCGTGTACTCACTGGAGAGAGAGAGACAGAAAATTAGAAATTATTCCTCCCCGCCCCCTGGAAGATGGCCATACCACAATCTCTTCTTTTCCATTTCTGTCTCATGATCTGGGGCACACACGCACACTTGCACACTCGTCTGTCTGGCTTAAAGCTCCTGCCACTGGGTCCAGGACCCAAGCTACAGTCGACTATGTGGGAGTCCAACTATGTAACCATTACACCATCTGCTGGTCCCAGGATTGTACGCATCTCGTAAGTGAGAAAACTGAGGCTTCTCCTCCTCCCTATACTGCCATATTGTAGTCACACTGAACTATAGTTTGAGCATCCCTAATTTGAAAAATCCCAGATCCAGGGGCCAGCAGGTGGCATGGTGGTTTAGGGTGCTGGACTCCCACATGGCTGACCACAGTTTGAGTTCCAGACCTGGCAGCCTGCTCTCTCTCTGGTCAAACTGAATAAAGTCAAATATAATAATAAAAAAAAAAAAAATACTGGGACCAGCAGTTAGCGTAATGGCTATGTTGCTGGACTCCCATGTGGTTGACCGCGGTTTGCGTCCCAGATCCGGTGGCTTAAAACTCATGCTGGACGCATGTGTGTGCATGCTCAAGATCCCGAGAGGAGAATGGAGAAGGGATTGCAGCATGGCCATCCCCCCTGGAGGGTAATTTCTCGCTTTCTGTCTCTCTGTCTCTCTCTGGCGAGTGCACGTGGCCTAAACCTCTTCCTACCCCCCAAAAAATTACTTCAGGCAAAAAAGTTAAGACAGGGGGAACCAGCAGTTAGAGTAATGGCTATGTCGCTGGACTCCCACGTAGTCGACCGCAGTTTGTGTCCCGGACCCGGTGGCTTAAAACTCACGCCGGGTGCGTGTGCGTGCGTGCGTGCCCAAGATCCTGAGAGGAGAATGGAGGAGAAGGGATTGCGGCGTGACCATCCCCCCCTGGGGGGTGATTTCTCGCTTTCTGTCTCTCTCTGTCTGGCGAGCGCACGTGCCGTATAGCGAAAACCTCTCAAAAAAAAAAAAAAAAAAGTTAAGACAGGGACCAGCAGTTAGCGTAATGGTTATGTCGCTGGACTCCCACATAGTGGACCGCGGTTCACGTCCCGGACCCGGTGGCTTAAAACTCACACCTGGCGCATGTGCGTGCGTGCCCAAGATCCAAGAGGAGAATGGAAGAGAAGGGATTGCAGCGTGGCCATCACCCCTGGGGGGTGATTTCTCGCTTTCTATCTCTCTGTCTCTCTGGCGAGTGCACGCGCCCTATGGCAAAAACCTCTCAAAAAAAAAAAAAAAAAAAAACGTTAAGACACTTAAAGTCAACTGCAGTTTGAGTCCTAGACTTGGTGGCTTAAAACTTATGCCAGGCATGCGTGCATGCATGCCCAAAAAATCTTGAGAGGAGGATGGAGAAGAGATTGGGGCACGGTCCTCTGACCAAATGGGCGATTTCTCATTTTCTGTCTCTCAGGCAAGCATATGAGACCTAAAGCAAAAAAAAACTCTTACAAAATAACATCCCAGGGACCAGCAGTTAGTGTAATGGCTATGTCGCTGAACTTTCATAGTTGACTGCGGTTTGAGTCCTGAACCCTGTGGCTTAGACTTACGCCAGGCACGTGTACGTGCATGCAAGAGGAGAATGGAGAAGGGACTGTGGCATGGCCATCCCCCTGGGGGGTGATTTCTGGCGAGCGCATGCACCCTATAGCAAAAACCTCTCCAAAAAAATAGTAATAATAATAATATCCCAGATCCAAAAAGTTCCAAAATCTAAAGCTTTTCGAGTACCAACCTGATGCCAAAAAAGTTTCACCTGACCTCACATGATAAGTCAGTTAAAAGGAGTAAATAAAAAATACTGTATTATATAAAACTATCTTCAGGCTATGCATATGGGGTATTTATTATTCTCTTTTATAATTTGCTATGCTCACCAGAGAGAGAGAAAGAGGGAGCCTTGAGTGATAAGGTAGGCTGCCGGGTCTAGAACCTGAACCATGGTCAGCCATGTAGGAGCCCAGTGCCTTAACCACCGCACCACCTGCTGGCCCCAGGTATAGGTGTATATAAAACATAAATAATGGGTTAGTAGGCAGCATGGTCACTAAGGCACTGGACATTCACATGGCTGACTGCAGTTCGAGTCCTGAACGGGGGAGCTTGACAATCACACCAGATGTGTGTGCATGTGTCCAAAACTTAGAGAATGGAAGAGAAGGGATTACGGTGTGGCCGTACTCCCTGGGGGATGATTTCTCACTTTCCCTCTCGCTGTCTTGTCTCTCTCTGGCAAGTACACATGCCAATGGCAATATGGCAAAACAAACAAACAAACCAAAACCCTAAAATAAATAAATAAATTGAGTGTTAGACTTGGATCCCAGCTCTAAGATACCTCAATACATATATGCAAATAATTCAAAATCCCAAAACATTAAAAAATTAGAAACACTTCTGGTTTGAAGCATTTCTGATAAGGGATACTCAACCTGTACTTGCAACTTCTACTTTCTTTTTCTTTAAAAAAAAAAAAAAAAAAGAATTATTTGGACCAGCAGTTAGCATAATGACTGTCGCTGAACTCCCATGTAGCTGACTGTGGTTCAAGTCCCGGATCCGGTGGCTTAAACTCACGCTGGGTGCGTGTGCATGCGTGCCCAAGATCCTGAGAGGAGAATGGAAGAGAAGAGATTGTGGCGTAGCCATCCCTCTGGGGGGTGATTTCTCGCTTTCTATCTCTCTGTCTCTCTCTGTCTTTCTGGCAAGCGCATGTGCCCTAAAGCAAAAGTCTCTCTCTCAAAAAATAAAATTATTTATTTTTAATTTTGACCAGAGTGATAAAGCAAGCTGTGAGGTCCTGACTCGAACCATAGTCAACTGTGTGGGAGCCCAGTGCTTTAACCACACCACCACCTGCTGGCCCCTTTTACTTTGTCTTAAGCTTTCACAGCCTTGGTGCTGTTTCCCACGTTGAAAACTAACCTTATCCTTCCCTTCCACCTAGCCAATTCTTCCTTCAACTTAAGAGAGCTCTTCTTTGGGGGCCAGCAGGTATCATGAAGATTAAAGTGGCTGGATCTAAGTGGCCAGAACTGGTGGTTGAGCCCAGGACCTGACAGCTCGGAATCATGCTGGGCATGTGGTGTGTGCATTCCCAAAATCTCAAAGGAAGGGAGTGTGATGTGGCCACTCCACTTGGAAGATGACTTCTCACTTTCCCTCTCTCTCTGTTTCTCATGGGCAGGCACACATGTCTTTTAGCAAATTAAGAGGCGAAAAAAAAAAAAAAAAAAAGGAAACCAGAAGAAACCTCTCTTCTTCAATACTGATCATCACATAGTATTCTAGCTGTTAATACGCCAGTCATCCCCACTAGAGTAAAGGCTAATCAAAAGAAGGGGTTCTTTGTCTAGCAATTAATATTGCACAGTGCACACACCTTCAATATAGTGATCACACAAGGTCTGCTGTTGCAGAAATCTGTGCCTGTAGGTAGAAGTATAAACCCTGACATATAAATGCTTTTTCCTAGGGATTAATGTACCTGCCTAATAACTTTACCGGAACTCTTTAGTGATAATTTGTGCTTGAAATACACAGCTAATTAAGATTAATGTGTTTCCTCCCCTCTCCCTTTAGTTTATAGAAAAGCACCTGGTAATTAATTACCTTCGCACACATTTCGGGCACAACATATTGTCCTCCAGGTGTGGGGGTGGGAAACTGCAGGCTGGAAGTAGGAAGAGGGCACACACTCTCCCTTTTCGCTTCTCAGGAACCCAGGCTTGTCCAGCGTGAAACTGCAGGTGAACCCAACCACCTGTGTTTGCAGGGAGACTTCTCCCGTGGACCACACACCACCTGACATCTGGGGGAGGAGAGAGAAGTATGATCATGCGGGGACCTCAAGCTCCTGTTCAAGATTGTCATGACCTGATGCCCTTGAAGGCTATGACCTTTCAGAGCTGGCTCTCACATATGAACTCTGGAATTCTCATTTAACCTCTACTCCAGCCAGCTCCCCTTTAGAAAGGTATACAAAACAATTACAGTTAGAACTTAAAAAGAAATCCCCCAAAATGCAATCGGAAATAGTAAAAGTGGGTAGATGGCAGAAAAACGAACCCAGAATGGTCTAGAAAAGACCTTCATGAACTATGTTCAGGGGTCTCAACCCTTAGCATGCATTATATTGTGCTAAGCAGTTTAGGCTTCCCTCTAATTCCTACGTAGGTTATTATGACTAACCCATTTTACCATGAGCAAGCTGTACTCTATCTATCTTAAACAACTAGTTAATGTCACTCCCTTAACGATGCCAAAAGACTCAGGGCTCAAGCCCAGGTAGCTGATTTTAAACCATGCCTTTAAAATTTCCTAAGGAAGGGGAAATAAACGAAGTCGAACAGATTGCCCTCCTCTTTTGTATCCTTCAGTGATTTGGAGCACTGGCTCTCGTAGCATGCTCCCTGGACCAGCATCCTCACTACTGCCTGGGAAATGGCTAGAAATGCACTCTTCGAGCCCTGCCAGGCCCGGGTCAGATCAGTGGGCAGCGGTCCAGGAATCACCAGCCCTTGGTCTAATTTTGAGGTATCCTAAAATTGATCAGAGGTTACTATCAATTAATTTAATTTCTTTACTAGACTAGAACAAGCTCTTCCTACTACTGGACTTACCATAGGCCTCTTGTGGGGATCCCACGGCCTCTGTTTCTGCTGACTCCATCTTCCCAGCCACAGATGCAATTCTGGCCCAGGAGGCCAGCACAGCCTCTGGGGCAGAGGTTGTCACCTCAATTGTATTAACTCCCTCGAGGAGAGCTGCAGAGTCTTCGGGGTTAGAAAAAGCCTCTGCAGGTGGAGGAGCCACTTCCGGAGGATTAGTCCTTTCAGAACACGTCCCTTCCTGAGGACTTTCTGCAGATGCTTTCCCTCTGCCCATCTTAAATTTTCTTCGTAATGATGACTCAATCCTGGCCTCCTTTGGTGTGGTAGGAATATCCTACAAATAGGGTTATATAATAAAGTTAGTAATTAACATGTTAAGAAAATAAGTAATTAAAGATGAATGGGGCGCTCTTTGGGAGAATTCCACATAGGAAGGCTGTAGGTTCTGCCTGGCCTCCCTCAGGACAGGTATGTGCATGTGACACGGGCCTGGCTGAGGCTGGGAGAGATCATGGCATCGGGATGTTGTTGGGAGCGCTGGGTCTGCATCTCATTCACAGAAGGAAAAAATCCCATCAGAAGTGTGGCCGTGGGGCCAGTACAGGGTTTGATGGTTTAAGATGCCTGGATTTCCACATTGTCGACCGCAGTTCAGGACCCAGTAGCGTAAAACTCATGCTGGGCACGTATGCATGTGTGCCCAAAATCCAAAATCCAGAGAGGAGAATGGATTGTGGCATGGCCATTGCCCCCTGGGGGGGGAGGTGATTTCTCACTTTCTCTCTCCTCTCCCATGAGGACACATATGCACTCTTACGGCAAAAACCTTAAAAAATAAAGTGTGGCCTCAGGGGTTGGGGAGATGTGAGTCAAAGGGTACAAAATTGAGTGAAAAAGGAGAGATAAGTTCAAGAGCTCTGCTGTATAACATGATGACTTCAGCTAATAACACTGCCCTGTATTACTGAAAAATGCCCAGGGCAGATTTTTAACTGTTCTCACCACAATAAATAAGTATGAGGTAATGCATATCGAATTTGCCATTCTACAATGTTTACACATACCACTAACAATACATGGTGCCTGATAAATTTACACACTTTTTAGTTGTCAATGAAAAACTCTTAAAAAGTACAGCCTCCTTTTTATTATTCTTTGCACAGAGCTGGTGAAAAGTAGGGATAGGGTAATATTACTCTTTTACAGAATGAGGGATGGCAGGGGGGAAAAGGGCTAGACAGTTCTTCTCACTTTCTGATGCTAAAATACATAATCACATACATAAGAACCAAACCTTCCACTCTTCCTATTTTTCTTATCAAAAAAAAAAAAAAAAAAAAAAAAAGTCGCTCACCTTCTGATTTGGATAAGCACAGGCACACAGTCTCCTATATACATCTAATTTCTAAGAAAAGAGAAAAATAAGTTAATAATGACAGCAAGGGCCTACCCTTCCTCTCAGCAGTGTCTCCCACCCTGGGCCCTGACCTGGCCTTTGGAGCTGATCTTTAATTGCTGGCACCAAGCCCGCAGGATGTCTCGGTGAAGCCGGTTGACTGGAGGCAGTTTAGAGGGCAATGGGGGAATTGGTATCTTTTTCCGAGGCTGTAGGCTGTCACTGCTTTGTGCCTTCTTTTTTGGACAGGAAGCTGAAAACGGAATAAAATAATAATTACAGAATTTCAAGAGTACATAACTTTTAGCTCTGGAAGTTCAATCACCCATCACATGATCTGCTGCAAACCACACCGTCTCCAAGGGACAGAACCTCATACCTAAGATTAGATCATTCTAAATCCCAGCTTCACTTAATAAAACTCCTCTCTATTCACCTGCTCCAATGTGAGTGGAATCCACAGAACGAAGGTGGTTGCACTAGAGACTGTACTTTTATCCCAGGGGAATAACAGACACCTTACACTTGAGATCATAAATATTTAACAGTGCCTTATCTAGCCACAGAACAAAAATAAATACCTGACAACGCTACACACACAACCATGAACACCCACCGCTCTGCCAGCCTACCTGTCAGGGCAGCACCTGTTCTCATTGGCTCTGCAGTGGTTCTAATCCTACTGCACCTCACACTCACAATTCCCATTCGTTAAAGACTCCTAGAACAGGGGTCTAGAAATCTTTAATGGTGGTATGGCGGTTAAGGCACTTGACTCCCACATGGCTGGCCCTGGTTTGAGTCCTGGACCTGGAGACTTGCTTTATCATTTTTTCTTTCTCTGGTGAGCACATGTGCCCTACAGCAAATTAAAATTATTAAGAACCATAAAATTAAATTAAATATTAAGTTGTCAGAAAATCATGATGCAAACAAAGAAAAAAAAAGTCATGATGCAATTTTACATAGAAAAACAGAAAAAAATATGTCATGACTTTTCCAACAAGCCAATAGACAATTCTTTTTTTAAAATAAGATTTTATTTAACTTTACTTATTTAAATTTGACCAGAGAGGGACAGAGTGGGAGGAAGGGAGAATGAGAAAGCAAGCCACCAGGTTCTGGACTTGAACCATGGTCAGTCATGTGGGAGTCCAGTGCCCTTAAACACCATGCCACCTGTCCCCCACCCCCGATAATTCTTATTTAAAAAAAAAAAAAAAAAGGGACCAGCAGTTAGCATAATGGCTATGTCACTGGACTCCCACGTAGTCGACCGCGGTTCAAGTCCCGGACCTGGTGGCTTAAACTCACGCCGGGCGCGTGTGCATGTGTGCCCAAGATCCTGAGAGGAGAAGAGATTGCAGTGTGGTCATCCCCTCTGGGGGGTGATTTCTTGCTTTCTATCTCTCTGTCTGTCTGGCGAGCGCACACGCCCTACAGAAACACCTCTCAAAAAAAAAAAAAAAAAAAAAAAAAAAGTAGACTTCCAGAACATATCTCCAGGACAGACCAGACTGTAGAGCTGTGAACAATTACCATCACTAGCACTTACAGAATACATATTACTCATAAGGTATAGTGTAGGTGGTTTTATATAATTATTCTATTTCTGACCCACTATCCACCCCACACCCAATTTATCAAAGCACACAGTCCTCATTAAAAAATATATATATATATTTATTTATTTAATTCTATTTGCTGTTATTATTATTATTTTGACCAGAGAGAAACAGAGAAAGGGAAAGCAAGAAAGCAAGCTGTCAGGTCTGGGACTCGAACTGCACTCAATCATGTGGGAATCCAGCACTGTTAACCACCTACCAGCCCCAGTCCTCACTTATTTTTGAAACAGGAAATGGTGTTTCAAGGTCGAGACTTCAAATTTACAACTATCTGTCTCCAAATCATGGTACGTTGAGATCCTTAACTCCAAACAGCAATTGAAGCAAAATAATTATCAGAACCAAATATGCTGTAGGAATTTGCAGACAAGAAAGGGTTAATCTGTAGCAGAGGTGACCAAAATAAGTCTTCAGGGAGGTGTGATTTTTAACTAAGCTTTGGAAAAAGTGTAGGATTGCAGGACACAGGGTAGACATTTTTCCCCCGCTATTACCGCTTCAGAAAAATTTCTCTGGCTTCCCAGACCTGAGGAAGTAAAAGGTGAGGATTTGTAGCTTTTTACCTTGGTCATCCTTCTCAGACTTTTTTCTTTTTTTCCCCTTTGCTGAGGTTGCCAATAAACTTGTAGATGTGCTTGGTTGACTGGAAGCCCACTGCTGCTCTTCAGTTTCAGACCCTTGTTCACACTTAGAATTTCCATACTCTTCCCTTGACTTCTCTGTGGATTTCCACTGGAGAAAGAAACCAGTCAGTTATTTCTCTGGTGTCTGAACCACCATCTAGGCCACCTGCCTTGACGTAACTCACACCAGCACCGAGACAGGCCCTGAAGCCTGCTGGCAGTGTGTGGCTCTGCTCTGGTATCATCTAACACCCAGTTCCATTGTGAGACGGGGAGGTAAGGTTGGAGAACTGGAAGAAAGCCAGTTTGAAGTACAATAAAGGACAGGAAATATACACACCAAGGAGAGAAAGCAGGCCCTGCACTGGGAGAAGCCGCCCTTCTATCACCCTCTATACCCACCACTCTCACCTGGAAGTTTGTTTTGATTCTTTTACTCTTATTTTTTTTAAGAATTATTTAATTTTATTCACTGTCATTATTTTAACTAAAAAAAAAATTTTTTTTTTTGATGTTGACCAGAGAGAAGGAAAGTGAGAAAGCAAGCTGCCAAGTTCGAGACTCGAACCACAATCAGCTGCGTGAGAGTCCAGCTGACTTAAACGCCATGCCACCTACCGGCCTTCCAATTCTTTTATTCTTGACCCCTTCTATGTAAGTTATTTTCTTACACTGTTGCCAGAGGGATGTTATGAAAACTTTACATCTCCTCAGTGGTTTATATAACCAGCCTCCTCTCCCCCCACAGCCTCAGCTCAAGCAGCTCCCCACCGCCCTAGCTGCAGTCACAGGATTCCTCTCCTTTCCAAAGTTGTTCTCCGACCAGAAGTGACATTCCCCAGCCCCACCCCCTTCTATTTACATTTTAAACCTTACACCCCGTACAAGACTGCTTCAAGCTTATCTGGCTGACAACCCTTTCCAGTCCTTCCAGACTAAATCTACCACACCTCGTCTCCTCCCACCACTTATCAATTCCAAGTCCGCATGTGGTTGTGTGGTCTGTTCAGTGGCTGCTACTCCACTTGACTGTGAGTCCCACAGGTTAGAATTCCCTGAAGCACTCAATAAATACTGTTCAAGTGAATGAAAAGAAACTGCAGGGTCAAAGTCGTTCAAAGGAAAGAAACTAACGTCTGTTGAGCCTCTGATACCAGGTATTGGGGTCTTTTATTCCTTCTTTTAAAAAAATTTATTTATCATTTATTTATTTATTTATTTAAATTTTGACCAGAGAGGGTCAGAGTAAGAGTGAGAGTGAGAAAGCAAGCAGCCAGGTCAGGATCTCAGAACCGCTGTAGGCCATGCATGCGGGAGTCCTTAACCACCACACCACCTGCCAGCCCCAAGGGGTCTTTTATTCTTTCATTTTTTTTTTTTTTAAGAGGTTTTTTTTTTTGTTTTTTGTTTTGTTTTTGCCTCAAGGCGTGAGAGCTCCCTGAGAGAGAAAAAGACAGAGATAGTGAGAAATCACCCCCAAGGGGTATGGCCAAATCACAATCCCATTCTCCTCCCAGAATCTTTGGCACTGAGGTACACACACATGCCCAGTGTGACTTTCAAGTCACTGGGTCCAGGACAAGAACTGTCTTGACCATGTGGGCATCCACTGATGTAACTGCTAGGCCATCTCCTGGTCTCCTTTACTTTTTTTAAAGACAGGGTCTCACTGCTGTGCTTTTCTTGCCTCAGCCTCCCAAAGCGAGGGAATTCCCGGGATTACCAGGGCATGTGACCAAACCCCGCCTCCCAGGCATTGGGATTGACAGGCTCCTTATTTCCATTCATTTAGTTCACCAGCAACCCGGTTTATTACTTTATTTTCAGATGCAGAAGCTGAGGCTTGGCAAGAAGGTTAAGGGACATAAATCCTATGTCAATTTGCTCCCTCCAGGTAGGAGTACTGAGTAAATTAACATTTGTATGACCCTTTTACATATCTATAGCAGTTTTACATTTGTATTCACATTTTACATTTGCATGACTGACACAAGCACTCACTTTTCAACCTCACCAAAGTCTTAAAACTGCAAAGTGCAAAAAATGTCTGTTTCTAGGGAAGAGCTCCTGGAGGGCTCAGGTGTCCAGTCTCCCTCCTCCGCTGTTCCCGGCCTCTGGCACAAGTCCCCACCTCCCTCTCCCTTAGGTTCGTCCCCCTCGCTTGTCAGCGTCTCCGGCTTCTCATCACCCTCGGTCCTAAGGACCTTGGGAAAGGGAGCCCAGTTCAGACCCAGGACCTCGGGTTTAAGGTCTGCATCTAAAAGGAATTAAGGGCTTTCGTTCTCTCCCAAACTGAGGCCAGTTACCTCTCCTAAACGCCTCCACACCTCCTCCTTTTCGCTTTACCAATTCCCTCCAGCCCCACTCTTGGCTCTTCTTCCTGATACAATCAAATATCTCCTCGAAATCAACACACGAAACCCCATTTCTTGTCTTCGCACCGACTGATTGCACCGTGAGCTGCAATCACGTCTAAAGCTTTACATCTTTTTTTTTTTTTTTTAAAGAGGACAGTCTAAGGCACCTTCTTTTCTCCTCGAATCACGTGTGTTTGGGAGAGAAAGAAACAGAGGAGACCCACGAAGACAGAGGGAAAGAACCCCACTAAAACCGCGTTTACCTCCTGGCCTCTTGCATGCTCCATACTCTCAAAGTAGATCGGGCTGATAAAGGAAAGATTCTTCTCACCTCCCAACCTGCCCGTGGCCCTCGATGGCTTTGGAAAGTCTCCTCCCACTTCCTGCGGACCAAAGGCCTCTTCCTTCCTTCTCCCCTCCTCTCCTCTCCCTCCCCCACACCTTGCCCATGCTCTCGGTGTGCACCTCCCTGTCCATGAAGTGGCATTCTTTTCCGTGAACTTTTAGTATAATGATCCAAGGTGTGGTTCAGAGACGTGGGGGGATGTTAAAAACTCCCTCAGGATGATTATTTTGGGAAAATAGAAGTGCTAGATACTTCTGAACAGGTGTGTGAGATTTAATGTCGCAGCTTGTGGCCACAAGAACTCTGGCCCCACCAGCTGCGGGTAGAGAGCTGAACCCTTTTCTTGTACATTTCATTTCTAAAACAAGTTTCTCAATTAAAACTCCAGCGTCCCAGCGATACTCAGGATAACACGCGCCTTTTCGTTTGCCAATATAGTTTTTTGTTTGTTTAAAGAATTACTTATTTAATTCCGTTTGTCATTATTTTTGAATTTAACCAGAGAGAGAGAGAGAGAGAAAGGGAAAGGAAGAAAGCAAGTCGCCAGGTCTGGGACTCGAACTGCGGGCAGCCATGTAGGAACCCAGTGCCCTTGCGGGCCCCAATAGTTTTTAAAGTGTATTGAATATCTGTTATGTACCAAATTACAGGTTTAAAGTTCAGTCATTATGATTTCTCATTGTATAGGTGACAGAAGTTGATATAAAATTTTACTGGTAATTTATCCAATAGCACCCTAAGTTAGCTCCTAACTTACTGATTTCCAAACATGTGCAGAATTCTTTCCTTAAAAATAGTTTGGAGAGGGACCAGCATTTGGCGTAGTGACTGTGTCATTGGACTACCATGTAGTCGACAGCGGTTTGAGCCCCAGACCTGGTGGCTTAAGCTCACGTCAGGCGCGTGTGCATGGGTGTCCAAGGTCCCAAGAGGAGAATGGAGGAGAAGGGATTCCGGCGTGGCCATCCCCTCTGGGGGGTGGTTTCTCGCTTTCTCTCTCTCTGTCTTTCTGGAGAGAGCACATGCCCTATACCAAAAACCTCTCCAAATAAATAAATAAATAATAGTTTGGAGACTAGTAGGTGACATAGTGGTTGGGGTGTTGGACTCTGCCATGGTTGGAATCCAGACTGGGCAACTTGAGAATCATGAGGGGACCCTGTGCCTGTGTGCCCAGGGTCCTAAGAGGAGAATGGAGGAGAAGGGATTGCAGTATGGCCATCCCCCATGGGATGTGATTTCTCACTTTCATTCTCTCTCTGTCTCTGTCTTTCTCTTTAGTGAGTGCAGGTGACCTATGGCCAAAAAAAGAAAAAAAAAGAATAGTTTGAAAAATCTTTCCTCAGGTTACTCCTTCCTGTCAAGGTGCCAGAGATCAGAGGTTTGAATACATTTCCCAAGTTTAGTGGTGGTTGTGGGATCCAAACCTTTGTCAGGTTACAGAGTCTGTTTTGCTCTTTTGATTGTTTTGGGGTTTTCCCTATCGCTTATTGCTTGTCCAAAAATGATGAATAAGAGATGATCCTTACCCTGAATGGTGATGATAATCTACTCACAGAGCTATGTGGGCCAAGGAATTAAATGAATGGGACCCAGGAGTTGAGAAGGAAAATGCAGAATGGGACAAGGGTCATAGCTCTAAAAATGGAAGCTAGGCATTTATTGTAGAATTGATTTCCTTTGGGAGGTCATGTCAGGGCATTGGTTTATCCATTCTTCACCACTGTCCTTATATAATCACCAGTTCAGTCTTACTAAGGTTCGCATATCAGGTCATGACTGAATCATCTTTCTCTGTGTAATTGGAGCTAACGTGGCTGGGTTCCGAATCAAGTACAAACAATCCTGGCAAGCTACAAACTGTAATAAAGAGGTGGAGTTTGGGTGGAGATTATGAGTTACAAATTCTTAGGTCCACTACCTATTTTAGGAGGACAATTCTAAAAGAACCACACCCACCATTTTAAAAAGTGAGGTAGCGGGACCAGCAGTTAGCATAATGGCTATGTCGCTGGACTCCCACGTAGTTGACCGCGGTTCGAGTCCCGGACCCGGCGGCTTAAACTCACGCCGGGCGCGTGTGCGTGCGTGCCCAAGATCCCGAGAGGAGAATGGAGGAGAAGGGATTGCGGCGTGGCCATCCCCCCTGGGGGGTGATTTCCTGCTTTCTATCTCTCTGTCTCTCTCTGTCTGTCTGGCGAGCGCACGCGCCCTATAGCAAAACCTCTCCAAAAAAAAAAAAAAAAAAAAAAGTGAGGTAGCAACACCAACAGATGGCATAATGGTTACATCGCTGGACTCCCACGTAGTCAACCATGGTTAGAGTCCTGGACACAGCGGTTTGAAACTCATGTCAGGTGTGTACATGCCCGAAATCCGGAGAGGAGGATGGAGAAGAATGGATTGTGGCATGGCCATGCCTTCTGGGGAGTGATTTCTCCCATTCTGTCTCTGTTTCACTCTGTCTTTCTGGTGAGTGCAAGCATCCTATAGCAAAATACTCTGTAAAATTAAGTAAAAAAAGGTTATCTTGTTTCCTATAGATAAAATGGATTCATATCATTAAATTTAAAATGTTTGAGAGTAATTGGAAATAATTTTACCAAGTTTTGAACTAAGCAAAATACCAAATACTGTACATTTTGTTGGACTTGTTGGAATTGAGTTCATTTACAAGCAATCTTAGGCAAAGTAAGATGTGCTTGTGCTTTTTTTTTTTTTTTCTTAAACATAAAAAAGAATAATTGTGGGGTCAGCAAGGATGTGATGGTTAAGGTGCTGGACTCTAACATGACCGAACTTGGTTCAAGTCCAGGACCTGGTGGTTTGCTTTTGACTTTCTCTCTCTTTCTCACTCTCTCTGTCTCTCTCTAGTGAGTGCATGTGCCCTATAGCAAACTAAAAAATAATAATAAATAAAAGTAAATAAATAATTCTAAAAAATTAGAAATAAATGTACATTTATTTATTTATTTTTTTCCATATGGTGCATGTGCTCACAAGACAACAACATCAAAAAAGAGGGAAAGTGAGAAATCACCCCCAGAGGGGATGGCCATGCCACAATCCCCTCTCCTTTACTCTCTTCTGGGGATTCTGGGTATGCACGTACACACACTCAGCATGTTCGTTAAGCCGCCAGGTTCAGGACTCAAACCATGCAGTCGACCATTTATGATCCAGACACCTTCACCACCACACCACCGACTGGCACATACTGAGTTTCTTTTGAAAATAACTGAGGCTTTTTTTTTGTTTGTTTAGTTTTTGCTATAGGGTGTAAATGCTCACCAAAGACAGAGAGAAAGTGAGAAGTCACCCCGTCAAGGGGCAGGGCCTTACTGCAATCCCTTCCCCTCCAGTCTCCTCTTGGGATTTTTGCTGGTTGCACAAGTGCCTAGAGTAATTTCCAAGCAACAGAACAAGGTGAATTAGGAGGCGACTGTAGCCTCTGTAGGTGTCAGCTTCGGTGCAGACTGATTGAGCATAGACACCAAAGCCAAGCTGGATTTGAACTCCAACTCCCTGTTACTATCTAACCTGGGCAAGTGATCTAAAACCTTTAGGCATCTCCCTTTCCTCACTTGTAAAATGAGGGTGATGAAAACAACAGCCCAGATTCAAAGGATGGTGAATATATTCTGAGAAAACAGTATCTGGCAAGGCACAGGCCGGGTCAGGGTCACATGTTCTTTTATAGTGCTGAGGAGGAATACAGCTTTGAGACATGTGGGTTAGTCCTGCCACGTTTTTTTTTTATTTTAATTTTTTTTTTATATTTGTGTATTTTCTAAGAAGAGTTTTAATTGAATAAATGAGCTGAGTTAATGAGACCATTAGTTTACCTGGAGGCAACTAATCTTCCAAAGTCATTAATCTGTATTTATAGGAGATAAAATGGGATTGTATCACATGGAACCACCAATTCATATTCAATGGAATGGAGACATTTGATAGGAGGTGTGTCTGCAGAGGTCTGTTGGAGCACTCATCTGAATTTTCTGTGCTGTAGATTCCTAGAAGCACTGGGTGGAAGGCTAAGCTCATTTAAAATTTTTATATGGCTCAATTCATATTCAGAATGATTTTACCAATTCATAATAGTGTATGAGAACACCTCTTTCTCCATATCTATGAAACTGGTATTTTAACAAGTGCATCAGAACTTGACACACCTAATTTATAGCATTCTACCTTTTGGTATCTCTAATAGTGGGAATCATTGCTCTTTTAGGGGTTATTTTACCTTAGGAAGTAGATGAGTCATTTTGAATTACATTTAGAGTTGGGTAGGCTATCAGATTAGTTAACAACTTTGGTTACAAGAGGAAAAAGTTTGAGGTATGAGAGGGCCTTCGAAATTTCCAGGGAAATGGGTATTATGAACAGCTGTGCATAAATCTCGAACATTTTTTGCACTAAGATAAACTTGTATTTTAATTCTATAATATTTTCCATTAACTTTATGAATCTTCTCGTAGATAGTAGAGCTAATATCGTAACAGGTCCAGGACTCCCCCCATGTGGGAAAAAAATACCTGCCGGCCCCCTGTTTTTCACATTTATAAACTTTTTTCCTCTCTATTTCACTCTTTCACTTTCTTAACCCCTCCTTCCATTACATTTTTAGGTACTAGTGGAAAAACGCAGTTCTGGGACTAAGAGATGGTGTGGAGGTTGAGATATTTGGCCTTTGCACGGCCGACTTTGTGATTCAAGTCCCAGACCTGAAGGCTTGAAAATCATGCTATGTGTGTGTGTGCATATGTGCCCAAAATCCTGAGAGGAAAATGGAGAAGAAAGGATTGTGGGGGACTGGAGGTGGTGTCGTGGTTACGAGTGCTAGACTCCCACATGGCCGACAGCAGTTCTAGTCTTGGACCTGGTGGCTTGTTTTCTTACTTTCCTTCTCTCTTTTTCTCTTGCTCTCACCCTGTCCCTTTCGGGTCAAAATAAACTAAATAAATAAATAAGTAAATGAATGAATGAATGAATGAATGAATGAATGAATAAATAAATAAATAAATAAATAAATAAAGTGAAATTAAAAAAAAAAAAGAAAAGCTTGCAGAAGGTCACTCTCCCTAGGGTATGATTTTTCACTTTCTTTTTGGCAAGTGTATGCACCCTATAGCAAACCAAAGCAAACAAAACAAAACAAAACAAAAAGAGTTCTGGGACCAGCAGTTAGCGTAATGGCTATGTCACTGGACTCCCACGTAGTTGACCGCAGTTCGAGTCCCGGACCTGGTGGCTTAAACTCATGCCAGTCACGTGTGCGTGCGTGCCCAAGATACCGAGAGGAGAATGGAGGAGAAGGGATTGCGGCGTGGCCATCCCCCCTGGGGGGTGATTTCTCTCTTTCTACCTCTGTCTTTGTCTGTGTGGCAAGCTCACACGCCCTATAGCAAAAACCTCTCAAAAAAAAAAAAAAAAAAAAAGGCGTTCTGGTCATTAATTACCTCACAGTAAGAAGTGTTAAACTTACTGTCATTGAATCAAATACCTGGCTTCCTTAGGCATCCACCTAAAGACCCAGGTACCCTAACCAGGGCAGATGTACTGTGAAACTAATGAAGTTTAAGTTTCATGTCCTTTGTACTGGCTCAGGACAAGGGCCTGTCAGTGAACCGGCAACTTTGCATTCAAAATTTCATTCCATTTCTTTTTCTTCTTTCTTTCTCTTTTAGGTTTTTGCCATAGGGCATATACGCTGGCCTGAGAGAGAGAGGGAGAGAAACCACCCCCAGCCCCTGGGGAGGGGGATGGCTATGCCTCAATCCCTTCTCTTCCTTTCTCCTCTTGGGATTTTGGGCTCATATGTGACTGATTTTCAAGCTGCTGGATCTGGAAATCTGAATTCAGCGCCTTAACCACTGCACCGCCTGATGGCTCCTCATTTTTTTTCTTTAAGAGGGACCTTCAAAATTGTACCAGTTTCAGGCATTACAGATCTGCCTGAATGATAATGCCCAAATACTGAAATGTTTATTTAAAGCAATAGGTGTCGGGAACCAGCAGTTAGTGTAATGGCTATGTCGCTGGACTCCCACGTAGTCGACCGCGGTTCGCGTCCCGGACCCGGTGGCTTAAAACTCACGCTGGGCGTGTGTGCGTGCGTGCCCAAGATCCCGAGAGGAGAATGGAGGAGAAGGGATTGCGGCATGACCATCCCCCCTGGGGGGTGATTTCTCGCTTTCTGTCTCTATGTCTCTCTCTCTCTCTGTCTGGCGAGCGCGTGCGCCCTATAGCGAAAAAAACCTCTCAAAAAAAAAAAAAAGAAAAAAAAAGCAATAGGTGTCCGGGGGCCAGCAGGTGGTGTGGTGGTTAAAGTGCTGGACTCCCAGGTGGTTGACCACGGATTGAGTCCCAGATGGAAGGCTTACTTTCCTACTTTCTCTTTCTCTCTCTCTGTCTCTTTCTGGTCAAAATAAACAAAAAATAATGATAATAAATGAAATGAAACAATTATTTTAAAAAACTAGCGTTTGGGGCTGTTTTGTGACCTAGTGCTTAAGGGAACTGGATACCACATGGCTGATCACTTGGTTCAAATCCTGACTGCAGAGACTTGAAAACTGTCAGGTGCATATGTGTGCATGCACCAAATGCTAGCACCATGAAGGAATAGAGAAGAGGGATTTCAGCATGGTCATTCTCCACCAGAGAAACCACAGCCTTAACAACCACTGAGGCAGCCCGTGTCCCTAGTTTTTTTTTTTTTTTTTTTTTTTTTTTTTTTTTTTTTTTTTTTTTTTTTTTTTTTGAGAGTTTTTTTGCTATAGGGCTCATGCGCTCGCCAGACAGACAGAGAGACATAGAGACAGAAAGCGAGAAATCACCCCCCAGGGGGGATGGTCATGCTGCAATCCGTTCTCCATTCTCCTCTCGGGATCTTGGGCACGCACGCACATGCGCCCGGCATGAGTTTTAAGCCACCGGGTCTGGGACGCGAAGCGCGGTCAACTATGTGGGAGTCCAGCGACATAGCCATTACGCTAACTGCTGGTTCCTTGCCCGTGTCCCTAGTTTTATTTCAAAGATATTACTTAGGACAGCTTCATATGCTTTTCTGAAGCCAAGATAAATTATATCAATACTCCAGGATATTGGTCACTGCTGTAGTGGATACTGGTAAGTTTCCCAAAGTGTGTTCTTTACCAAACCAGTTGATAGTGCCTGAAGATTGATTAGTGAGGATTTCCTAAGTTATTTGCTATTATTACATTTCTGAGGAAGAGAGACCACAGACCCTAAAGAACCAATTTCAGTGGAAAATGGGCTGATTCTATAGTAGTCTTTGTAATCATGAGAACTCACCAGGATATTATGACTTACTTTGAAGCCAAGGAAGAGCACAGTGATTTAGACATGGTGTAGTGACTGAGGTCACTCCTTTAGCTTTTGTGTCAGGATTCTTACCTCTTGGGGCCAGCAGGTGACGTGGTAGTTAAAGGCGCTGGACTCCCACATAGCCGACTGCGATTCAAGTCCTAGACCTGGCTGTTTGCTTTCTCGCTTTCCCTCTCTCTCTTTCTCTCTCACTCTGTTCCTCTCTGGAAAAATAAAATAAAATAAATAAAATTAAACATAAAATAAAATAAAGTTAAATAAAATAATCATTAAAAAAATTCTTACCTTCTCATCCTCATTACCCATTGAGTCCTGTTGGTTTACCTTCTAATTGTTTCTCAGCGCTTATTCTTCATTTTCCTCGTCCCAACCATTATCTTTATTCAGGATTGCATTTCTTCTCATCTGCATCACTGACGAGTGTCCTTCCTGGTGTTCTGGCCTTCAGTTTTTGTTCTTTTAAGCCGTCCTCCACAAGCCCAGCTACGTAAGGTTGTGCTGTCCCTCTGACATGATGTCTTCTGGAGTCCTCTCACCTCTAGCTTTCCGATCACTCAGGGAATAGAAAACATGAGTATCTGACGTCTTTTCCCATAGATTGCAATTCCAAGATATTTAAGAGGGACAGTTTATCAAAGCAGGCTAATTCAATTCTGCAGAATGTTTGCAATTTTGTTCAAAAACTTAACTCTTATTAAATATAATTCACTTTCTTGTGGCTTTAAATTTCACCTAGCTCTAAAATAAGGTGGCTTTTATGATAAGAATTGCTTTCCTCCTGAGGTAGAGTATTACCATGCATAGAACAGCAAGACCAACTTAAATGAGAATGATTACTAAATAACTGCAGTTTCAAAGAGAAGATAGGTAATAACACTTTGCATTCATATGAGTCTGCCTTTCATCTGAGTATCTCAAAGGGAAGCAAAATGTAGTGATGCTGTGTTATGGTTGAAAATGACAACTGTGCAATTTCCTTACTCCTGAGTATTTCCCTCTCAAATATAATACCAAGTTAAACATCTCTAGCATTCTGGGTGTATTGATTTTGCACACAGGCTTTTTCCTCTCTTGTATTTACCCCTCTAACATCAACCCCTAGTGTAAAGGCAGTGACGGACCACCTGCCTTTATGGTTTTGAAATATTTGCTGTCATTGGGGAAGAACATAATCATAAGGATTGAAATGACATCTTTCTTTGCTATTCTAAAGTTGTGGAGGAAAAATACAGAAATGAAGATAGAGATAGAACATTCTCTTCACCCTTGGATTTAGTTCTAGTATGAGGCTAACAGACACCAAGAATGCTTCAGTGAACTGGTCCATCCATTTGGCTGAAGCACAAGATTTACAGGTCATGCTTAGTAGTGTAAGTGGGAATTGTTCTCATTAGGGCTCTGAACTACAATACTATGAATGTTTTCTATATAGGTGGTAGGTCTGAAAATCTTCAGAAATCCATTGGTACTGATCTTCTTTATATAATTCCTCTTGTAAGGGTTGTGTTTAACATTTTTTGGTGGTTTTAAAAACGGTCATATACCTCTCTTGGGGTCAACCTATGACCTATAGTTAAAGGAGCTGGATCTTGCATGACTGACTGAATGGTTTGAGTCCTGGAGCCAGAGGGTTGAAAAATATGCTGGGTGTGCGTGTGTGTTTGTGTGTGCCCAATACTTGGAAAGAATGGAGATGGAGGAGAAGATAACTGTGGCAAGACCATGCTCCATGGGGTGGGCATTGTTTCCCTCTCTCTCCCTCCTTCTGGTGTGTGCACATGTCCTCTGACAAATTAAAATCAACATATAAATAAAATGATTGTGTATCTCCTACAGGAACATGCATTTTTGACTCCTGATATGAGAGGTTAAATTATTAGCCTGTAAACCTCTGAGAGGGAAAGAATTTTTTTTTTAATGATCACTCAAAAATATATATACATATCTAAGCAAAAGTTAAACAATTTTTTTTCTGCAAGATGAATAAAACTATCATGAAAAATAAGACCAGGACCTGCTGTTAAGGAGATCAAGAGCTTCAGGTCTTACATTCTCAAATAGCCTCACATTTAGACATTTAAAAGGGTCTCCAAGTGAAGCTACTTATATAACCAGAGATGTACACACCATCAGGATTAAAAGAGAAATATGTCCATTGTGCAATTTAAAAAAAAAATTAATTATTGTACTCCCTTTGTTATTATTATTATTGTTTTTTTAAAAAATTTTTTTGGAGAGGTTTTTGCTATAGGGCACGTGCACTTGCCAGAAAGACAGAGAGATAGAAAGCGAGAAATCATCCCCCCTCCCCCCCGGGAGGATGGCCACACTGCAATCCCTTCTCCTCCATTCTCCTCTTAGGATCTTGGGCATGCATGTGCGTTTAAGCCACCGGGTCCAGGACTTGAACTGTGGTCAATTACATGGGAGTCCCGAGACATAGCCATTATACCAACTGCTGGTCCCATGTTATTATTATTTTTAAATTTGATGAGAGAAACAGACAGAGAGAGAAAGAGAAAGTGAGAAAGCAAGCCACCAGGTCCAGCACTTGAACCATGATTGGCTGTGGAGGGCACTGCATATGGAAGCCATCTTGAGCTATCCGCCATCTTGAGCTATCCACCATCTTGGATACCATTAGGCTTCACTTCCTCACTGAGCAAACCGGCTCTCAGAAATCATGTGACTAACCGTTCTCCTGGAAGTGGTTGGGTTTCTAGGCAACAGGAGAGATCCACCCACATCAATGATTGGTTCATGCTGTTCTATCTCATTTGCATTTCGGGCAACCAATTGGTGCCTACCAGCTGTATATAACTCGCCATTTTTCCTCAAAAAACTGAAGAAGAAGACTTGATCAGCACCTCATATTGTATGTGTGTGTGTTTGTCCCATCTCTCACTCCCTCCCCCAGGGAACCTGTTCAACTGTCCCCCACCACACGTGGTACCCGAACAGGGATGGGACAGTTGGCCATGTGGGAATCCAGTGTCTTTAACCACCATGCCACCTGCTGGTCCATTGTGCAATTAAAAAAAATAATTACTTAATTTAATTTTATTCATTATTATTATTATCTAATTTGACCAGAGAGAGACAGAGAGACAGAGAGAGAGATAGAAGAAAAGCACTCTGCCAGGCCTGGGACTCAAACCGTGGTAGACCATGTGGGAGTCCAGTGCCTTAATCACACCACTTGCCTGACACCCCCACCCCGTGCAATTTTAATTGCTAAATATTTTCTGAAATTTTCTGTAAATTTGTGTTGTCATTTCTTCTTCTTCTTTTTCTTCTTCTCCTTCTTTCTTCTCTCTCTTCATTCTACAAATATTCCAGAGGGTGTGTGCACTCACCAAAGGGGTGGGTGGGTGGGGCGGCTGTGGTGACAAGCTGTAAGGGAGGGTTGGCTATGTGGAATCCAGCCGCCTTAACCACCACACCACTGGCCTGTTAGCATTTATAGAGCACATGGTGATAAGCATGATATTTACATGATCTCATTAATTGTCATTCTCATCATTCCTGTTTTATAGATGAGAAAGCTGTTCATAGAAAGTTGCTCCACGTCATACAGTCAATGTAAGTGAGTTGAGTTTCACACTCAGAGAGCGAGCTGGTGTTCTGCTCCTGCACACCTGCCTGTTCCTTTAGCTCCTCCGTCTGCGTCCCTCCAGCTAGCAGACGCCAAGGTCTTTGACCTTGCACTCTGGACCCACAGCATTGACTGCCAGATGGTGCTCATGCCCACAGCCTCCCAAAGACCTTCTTCAGTCCTGGGATTGGAGCGGCACCAGCTTCTCTGCTTCTGAATCTCTGAGGGGCCTTTTCAGGCCCCAGCCTGAAACTTCTTCAGAGTTTTTCAGCTATTTCTCCAGCTTGCAGACCACTCTGTTGTGGGACTTCTCTGCTTTGTAATGATGTGAGATAATTTCTATAATATAATAAATCCCACCTTTTATGTAAAAAAAAGAGATTTTTAACCCAGATGCATCTCATGCCATAATAAAGAAAATCGCAGGGCAGATAAACAGATTGTTAGTGCTTCAATTGATTTACAGTGGGTAAGAGGAAAAAGAAACTCAAGTGGACATAAGCATTTTTGACATTATAGTGAAGCAGACATTAAGAGTATTAAATCTTTTCTGCTCATATTGGGAAGTTCATTAGCAGGAGCCAGGGGTCAATTCCAGCTAACATTTATTGATTCTCATGAGCCAGCATTAATGTGGATTTAAGATGAAGTCCTAAGAGAAGCATGATAATAGTTGTGCTTTAGGAAATTTACTCTGATACAGGGCCATTGTGGGACTGTCTGCTAGGGACTCTGAAGACCACAGTGGTAGTTGTTCATGGGACTAGAAAAGGACGTTTTTGTGAAGCATTTTAGAGGTAGAATCCCAGAGGAATGTATTAGATATGGGGGATTGAAATTTGTTACAAAAGTGAGGCTTGGGAACCAGCAGTTAGCGTAATGGCTATGTCGCTGGACTCCCACGTAGTTGACCGCGGTTCACGTCCCGGACCCGGTGGCTTAAAACTCACGCCGGGCGCGTGTGTGTGCGTGCCCAAGATCCTGAGAGGAGAATGGAGGATAAGGTATTGCGGCGTGACCATCCCCCCTGGGGGGTGATTTCTCGCTTTCTGTCTCTCTGTCTCTCTCTGTCTGTCTGGAGAGCGCACGCGCCCTATAGCGAAAAAACCTCTCCCCCCCCAAAAAAAAAAAAAAAAAAAAAAGTGAGGCTTGAATTTGGAAACTAAGATGTGGAAGAGAGGAGGATGTGCCCTGGACTTGCAGGGTTATAACTTGGAGCAATTGTCAGTAGCAACTGTTGTTTCTTGTCATGACCTAATATGGCTGGAAATATACCCAATGGTACATAATCAAGTATCTATCAGGCTCTGGCCAATATTCTGCAAGCAGCATAAAGGAGAGAGCTATAATATAGTAGCTATGTATTTTCTTTTCCTTTTTTTGAGAGATTTTTGTTAAAGGGTGCATGCACTCGCCGGGGAGACAGAGAGAGAGAAACCAGGAAGTCACCCTCTCAGGGAGGATGACCACACCACAATCCCTTCTTCTCCACTCTCCTCTCAGGATTTTGGGCACACACACACACACAAGCCTGGCATGAGTTTTAAGCTACCAGGTCTGGGACTTGAACTGCAAATGACTAAGCTGGAGTCCAGCAAAGTAACCATTATGCCATCTCCTGGTTCCAACAGGTATTTTTTGAGAATTATTTATTAATTTTATTTATCATTACTATTATTTTTAAACTTTTTATATAGGGCACATGCACTCACCAGAGACAGAGAGAGAGAGAGAGAGAAAGTGAGAAAGCAAGCTGCCAAGTCTAGAACTTGAACCATGTAGATGATGTGGGAGTTCACCACCTTAACCCTCAGGCCATCTGCTGGCCACAGTTGGCACAGCTCTTATTCCACCACATAATGGTTTGTTAGATTGGGTGTTCCTAGAGTATAAGGACTCTTTTTTTTTCTCTCCTAATTTTGCTTGAGGTTGTTTGCACTCACCAGAAAGAGAATGGCAAGAGATAGAGGGAGAGGGAAAAAGCACCTTCCAATGGGGCGTGGTCATGCTACAATCCCTTCTTCATTTCACCATCCTGTTGGGACTCTGGACATCTGTGCATACACAACTGACATGTTTTTCAAGCTGCTAAGGCCAGAATTCAAACCATGGTTGGCAATGTGGGATCCAGCTCCCTTAACCACTAGAACACAGAGCTGTCTCAGGACTATATCTAACTTAATAATATATTGCCAATGTTAGACTAAGGACCTAACACACCAATACTAGCAAAATAATGAGTAAGCAACTGATAAGTGAAAAAAAAAATGCTTGGTTTCATCCTTTTCATTGAGCTGAGGCTCAAGGGCGTCTGGTCACAGGGATCTTGACATGGGCTCAGATTGGCACACCCATGTTGGGTATGTGCAGATGCTTTGTTTGGCAAATAGTGGCAGATGCTGGCGAGGTTGTATGGTGCAGGGTGGGAGAGATAATGTGCTGATGGACGTGGGGACAACAGAAGACGGGACACCTAAGCAGGTACAGTTATTTTTAGTGCTTTTCTATTTGCTTTCTATCATTCTGATCAAATTTTGATGTTCCTTCTAATTCTTTACCCTAAAATGCAGGTTTTTCCAATCCAGGGGGCCTGTACTGTTCTTTACAGACCATGTTGGCATGCCTACCAAGTCTTTGATAGTTCCCTTGCTTTTTTGTACAATACAATATGCTATCCTATGTTCACCTTATATTGTTTCATTTCTCTTTGAAATATGCCTTTTTTATTTTTCTTTTTTATCTGACAGAGGTCACATATGCGCAACTGAAAGAGACAGTGAGAGGGAGAAAGCACTCGTCAACAGGGTGTGGTCATATTGCAATCCTCCTTCATTTAAAAAAATTACTTACTAGCTTACTTAATTATTATTATTATTTTTAAAATTTGCTATAGGGCACATGAACTCATGAGAGAGAGAGAGAGAGAGAGAGAGCGCGCGCGAAAGCAAGCTACCAGATTTAGAATTGGAACCTTGGTTAGCCCTGTGGGAGTTCGGTACTTTAACCACCACGCTACCTGCTGGCACCCCCTTCTCCATTTTTCCAATCCAACAGGATTTTTGGCTTGCATGCATACCTGCCTGGCATGTTTCTCAAGTTACCAAGTCTGGGATTTAAACCACAGTCAGTCAACGGGTTCAAATTGCCAGCTCAATATTTAATATTAATATTTATCATTATTATTATTTTTAAAATTTGCTACAGTGCACATGTGCTCACCAGAGAGAAAGGGAGAAAGCAAGCAAGCAAGCTATTAGTTCTGGGACTTGAATCGCTGTTGGCTAAGTAGGAGTCCAGTGCCTTAAACACCATGCCACCTGCTGGCCCAGCAATATTTCATATTTTAAAGCAAGCCTCTTTCTAGGACCAGCAGTTGGCATAATGGCTATGTTGCTGGATTCCCATGCAGTCGACCATGGTTCAAGTCCCGGACCCGGTGAACTAAACTCATGCTGGACGCGCGTGCATGCGTGCCCAAGATCCTGAGAAGAGAGTGGAGGAGAAAGGATTGCAGCGTGACCATCCCCCCTAGGGGGTGATTTCTCACTTTCTGTCTCTCTGTCTCTGTATTTCTGGAGAGCACACGTGCCCTATAGCAAAAACCTCTTTTAAAAAAAAAGCAAGTCTGTTTCTTAGAGATTATAGATCCAGTATCTGCTTTGGATATGATGACGATCTCAAACAATAAATTGGATAAAATTCAGGTTTAAATACTATAATTCAGGTTAAAATTATATAATTTTTAAAGTATTGCTTTGGAAACCATTTTTTGTTTTTTTTTTTTTTTTTTTAGCAGACTGCTAAGCAAAGTAGCTCTCTCAGATGAAGTCTCACCACCTTCCTTATTTGTAATTATTGTCTTCCTGTTTGAGAAATTAATGCACCACGTGAAAATTTGGTCCTTATTTTTTGATTCCTTTGAACATTGTACTGTTACTTAGTAATTATGAGGGAAAAAAAAGAAAAAACTGAAAGAGTTTACCAAACCCTGAGATGAGCTCATTGAAAATGAAGACAATAACAAAATAAAGCCTAAAAACAAATATAGCACACAGGAATGGGATTTAAAACAAGCCTGCCATTCTAAAGGGAAGCAGACTAAGCTGGAGGGTGTGAGGCAAGATTATAATAGCAAAGATAAGTGAATGGTAAATTTATTTATTCATTTATTTGGAGAGGTTTTTTGCTATAGGGCACGTGTGCTTGCCAGAAAGACAGAGAGAGGCAGAGAGACAGAAAGTGAAAAATCTCCCCCCAGTGGGGATGGCCACGCCTCAATCCCTTCTCCTCAATTCTCCTCTCTGGATCTTGGGCACACACGCACATGCACTCGGTGTGAGTTTAAGCCACTGGGTCTGGGACTCGGACCACAGTTGAGTACATGGCAGTCCAGTGACATAGCCATTCCGCCATCTGCTGGTCCTGTGAATGGTAAATTTAAATATGAGGCGGCACAGTGGTTCTCATATTTTAGCAGATGTCAGAACCACCCTAAAGGCCTATTGAAACATATCTTGGGCCAACTGGTGGCAAGCTTGTTATTGTGGCTGGATATCACATGGCCAACTGTGGGTTCAAATCCTCAACCAGGCAGCTTGAAAAGAGGCCTGATGCATGTGCGTGCATGCCCACAATCTCGAAAGGAGAGGGAAATGGAAAAGGAACTGTGACATTACCATCCCTCATAGGAGAGGTAATTTCTTACTTTCCTTCTCTCTCTTTCTCTCATTCTGTCTATCTCTGGCAAGTATACATGCCTCCTGGCAAAACTTTTTTTTTAAGAATTATTTTATTTAACTTTCTTTCTTTATTTATTTCAATTTGGCCAGAGAGGGACATAGCAAGAGAGAGAGAGAGAGAGAGAGAGAGAAAGTTAAGAAAACAAGTCACCAGGTCCGGGACTCAAACCATGCTCAGGCATGTGGGAGTCCAGTGTCCTTAACTACCATGCCACCTGCCAGCCATGGGATCATATTTTTTATAAAATTTTTAAAGAAGTTTTGCTATAGGATGTGTGCACTCACTGAAGAGTGACACAGAGAGAGAGGGAAAATGAGAAATTATCCCCTCCCCCAGGGGATGGCCATACTGTAATCCTTTTTCTTCCATATTCCTCTCCAGATTTGGGCACAAACACACATGCACTCGATGTTTTGTTTGTTTGTTTGTTGCTTGCTTGTTTTTAATGTGGTTTATTAGCACAGTAACAGATGCAGACCAAAGTAGTCCACAACATAGAACCAATCCACTGAGCGACTTCTATTCCACGCCTGACAGTTAACATCTTAAGGTATTTCACTACAGGCTTTCACGAGTTCAGATTCAAACCTTTCACCTTTGTACAATAAAGTAGACTGGCATATAAAATAAAATACATTAGTTACTCATTTTCTACATGGTGTCTTATAGCCACGTGTCCATTTCATATATATGAGCTGACGGTCTCTAAAAACTCTGTTAAATATCAATGTTTCCCTTCCAAGAAGGGAAAACAAATTCCAATTTTAAAAAAAGGTATGTCACCTTAGAGGCTGGTCTCCACTTGATGTGTTTTTCAAGCTGCTGTGTCCTAGACTTGAACCTCGAGGTTGTGTACGTGAAATTTATCCACCTCAACCACCATGCCACTGGCACCATGGCACCACATGTTTTTCTTTTTTCTTTTAGTTTTTTTTTGTCATAGAGTGTGTGAGAAGCAAAGTGAGACATCACTTTCCAGGGGATGGCCCTGCCACAACCCTTCTCTATTCTTCTCCTGGATTTGGGGCACGCATACACACGTACCTGAAGTGATTTTCAACCTGAGTGATCTTTCTTTCTTTCTTCTTTTTTTAGAATAACAATTTTTTCCCACTGAAACATAAGATTTACAGAAATTTCCAGACAAGCCATACAAAATGTCACAAGCTTCTTTTGAAGGGGTCTACACTTGACAGCAAAGTCACAATGTTGTTAGGGACAGCTGTCTTGTTTGTTCAGTGTTCCGATTTTGGTTCAAACAATCAAGCTTGTCCATCTACAGCATCTAAATAAAGTTAGACTTGGCTAGAGAACATATTCTAAAGAATTGGTTAGCTGCTTTTTATCAGTGCAATTAGATCACCATAGAAAGGGGGAAAAGTAACCTATAAAATTGAAATAAAACCATCTCCCCCTCAAAAAAATAAAATAAAATAAACACCCACATCCCTGCAGCTAACCCTGCCAACTATCTTCATTTATAGTGCTTTATGCTTAAACCATGATGGGGAAAACGAAGAAAAGCAGCGAGAAGCTACTCCTTTTAAACATTTCACAACATACAGAAAACAAGAAATGGAAGATCATCTGCTGACAATAACATGTTTGTTGATGTGCTTGATTGAGACAATATACAGTGTACTCTGGATGGAAAATCTTATTTTGTATGCTGTAATGATGCACAGTGAATGAATACAAATAAATAAATTGAAATAAAATAAAAAAAATTAAAAAAAAAAAAAAGAAATCACTGCCCAGGGAGGTGGCCATGCCACCATCCCTTCTCCATTCTCTTCTTGAGCACACATGCACAATGTGCCTGGTATGAATTTTAGGTTGCTGGGTCCAGGACTCAAACTGTGGTTGACTACATGGGAGTCCAGCAATGTAACCATTATGCTATTTGCTGGTCCCAATGTGCCACATTATTTTAATCCAGTCATCTGTTCTTGGGAATTTAGATTGATTCCATGTCTTAGCAATTGTGGTTAATGTTACAATAATAAACATGGATGTGCAAATGTCAAAAAAAAAAAAATAAACATTTCACAACAATCCAGAGGATGCTTCTTGCCGCTGCTCAAGCTTTACAGCAGAAAATCTGTACATGACATAGATTTCATAATGGGCATTAATCACCAAAGGGCTGAAGATGCCTGGGCTTTTATTCTGTAATGTTTCTAAGACGGTATCCATTAAATGCAAATGAAAAAGGAAGAAGTCTTGGCAGAACAGGAGAAGTGATGCACATGCGATGATCAGATCGATCTAAATACTATTCATGGCATGTAGCCTGGTCCATGCCCTAGCTGTTTCCATGGCCTGAGCTTCCTTTGGTTTCCGCTGCTCCACTACTTCATTTGCTAATGGATCATCTGCATTGGGCGCACTTAACAAAGCCAGGATTGACAGTAGAAACTCTTCCCAACTTGTCTACATTAGGATGATAAATTTTGGCCCTGAAATGTACTCTAGGGGATGCCATTGGGTATTGTTTTGGAAGGAATAGTTCAAGTTTAAAAGTCCCTTGTTCACGGAATGATGTAATGGTTGTGTTTCTGGACTCCCACATAGTCGATTGTGGTTCGAATTCTGGACTTGACAACTTAAAACTCATGCCAGGCACATGTGCGTACATGCCCAAGATCCCAAGAGGAGAATGGATTGAGCCTGAGCCGTGGCCATCCCCTTAGGGAGGGGGATGATTTCTCTCTTTCCTGCTCTCCCTTTCCTGCTCTCCAGCAAATGAACACGCCCTATAGCAAAACTCTCTCTTCTTAAAAAAAAAAGTCCCTCGTCAAATGGACAATCTTGGGGGCTAGCAATGACCACACAAAAGTAATGGACATGGACGTTGCTCATCTTCTGCCTCTTTTTAAACTTCTTTTTTTTTGAGAGAGAGAGAGAGTTGTTTTGTTTTTCGTTTTGACTATAGGGCAGGTGTGCTTGTTGGAGAGACAGAGAAACAGAAAGTGAGAAATCCAACTCTAGGGAGGATGGCCACAGTGCAATCCCTTCTTCAGTCTCTTCTGGGGGTTTTGGGTGGGCACACAAACATGCACTGCACGATCAGTCACGTGGGTGTTCAGCACTATAACCACTACGCCACCTGCTGGTCCCTATATATTTTTTTCAGAGGTTTTTGCCTTAGGGTGTGTGCACTCACCTGAGAGAGTGAGATAGAGACAGTGAGAGGGAAAGTGAGCAATCTCCCTCCAGGGGGATGGACATTCAGCAATCTCTTCTCCATTCTTCTCCCAGGATCTTGGGCACGCGCATACACACAGGTCTGGTTGAATTTCAAGTCACTGGGCGGGGACTCCAACCGTGGTCGATAGCCAACCCTGTGGAAGTCCAGTGATGTAACTGCTACGCCACCTGCTGGCCTCTGGTTCTGCCTTAATGCTAGGAAGCAGTTGTGCCAGCAAATGCTGGGTTTCCTTGATGATCCTGCAGGGCAGCCCAGCCACCTCGTCAGACCCACAGCTCTGCCTCTAGTCTCTCTGGGTCTACTCCTCTCACGCAGGAGTGAACCAAACTGAGTGACTTTCAGCCAGGGTTGGACATGTGGAAGTCCAGGGCCTTAACTACTATACCACCTGCTGGACTCCATTTTTTTCCTTTTTAAGATTATTTTATAATTTTTGTTTTAATTTATATATAATAATTTTATGTTTTTATGGGGTTCAGTGTGATTTTTTTCATTACATGGATGCAAGACTAATGGCGAGCTGGTCAAGGTGGCTGGATCTCACATGGTTGACTATTTGGTTCACATTGTGAGAACCATTAATCCAGCCAAATCATGGAATATGAGCTTCTGTTAAAATTGACAATGTGGATGTATATTTACTAATGTAGCATGATGAATTTATAGTGGAACTAACAAGAGAGAAGGAGAGAGGGAAAGAACCCTCTTCCAATTTCCACTGACCCTGTCCTTTCCAACTCACTGAAGTGCTGGTAGTTGCTAAGGTATCAACATTTTATTTGAATTTTTACAATTAAATAAAAACAGTTAAGGTTTCCTTTCATGGTATCTCAGGTTAAGCAATAGCTTCTGTAAGTGCAGGAAAGTTCTTCTCTATAGAATAGTTACAAATAGTGAATATGGAGAAAATGATAAAATGAGAAAGTCATGTGCTGGCCCAGTGATCTGGTGGCTAAGGGAGCCAGATCCTACGTGGCCAACTGTATGGGTCAAATCTGGGATGAGGCAGCTTGGAAAACATGTTGAGTCTGTTTGCATGCATGTCCCAAATTCAGACATGGTGGAGAAATGGAGAAGAGACTGTGGTGTGACCATGCCATTTTTTGGGGGGTGGTACGTTCTCCATCTTCTCTGCATCTCTCTCTGGTGAGCATACATGCTCTCTGAAAATTGGGGAAAAAATAAAAAAAGTCATCATTTTGCAACTTCTAATACAATAATCAGTTCATTGAATAAGCATCAGTAGAGGAGACCAAAGGTGCAGTTGGGGAGATATTTACAATGCAAAAATTAGGGAGTTACTATACAAATTCATTGATTAATCTTGGCACAAATAAGTGGAAATAGTCACACGTTGTGGTGCCTGATAAGATGTAAGAAGACTCAAGTGACTGCAAGAGAAGGAACAAATTGGGAATATGGAATGTTTGTTGGACCAAGTCAAAGAGATAGGGAGAAAAATTAGGGTAGACTAGATTTAGAGAGATTTAAGAGACAATCAAATGTGATATGTTGACCTTATTTAGATCCTTATTTGAGTAAGCTAAATATAAGAAGAAATTTTTAAGACAGGCATTGATACTAGCCAATACCAAAGATTTATTCTTTTTTTCAGAATTATTTTATTTAACTTTGCTTATTCATACAGTTATTTTAATTTGACCAGAGAGGGACAGAGAGAGAGAGAGAAAGCCAGAAGGTCCAGGACTCAAACCGTGGTCAGCCAGGTGGGAGTCCAGCGCCCTTAACCACCACACCACCTGCTGGTCCCCCAAATATTTATTCTTTTTTTAAAATAATTATTTTATTTAACTTTTATTTATTCATTTAATTTGACCAGAGAGGAACAGAGTGAGAGAGAGAGAGAGAGAAAGTCATCAGGTCCCGGATTTGAACCATGGCCAATCAGTGTCCCCAACCACCATGCCACCTGCTGGTCCCAAAGATTTATTCTTAATTTTGTTAGGTTGATATTAATATTAGAGTCAGGCAGAGAATGGCCATACTTTGAAGAGATGTTGCTGAAATATATACTTATAAAATAATATGATATCTAAGATCTGCTTTAAGCTAGTTTCACAAAGGGGGGAAATGAATAAATAAAGGAGAACAAGCAAGTTTTGATAACTGTTGTATCTGGAGTATATATATATATAATTAATTACATCAGTAATAGTCTCTCTAATTTCTATGTATTTAAAAGTTATGAAAAACACTTAAAAATATTTACTTAATTTTATTTGTTATTATTATTTATTTTTAAATTTTACCAGAGAGAGACAGAGAGAGAGAGAGAGAGAGAGAGAGAGAGAAAACAAAAGTGAGAAAGCAAGCCACCAGGTCCAGGACTCAAACTGTGGTCGGCCATGTGAGAGTCTAATGCCCTAACCACCACACCACCCGCTAGCCCCAAGTTATAAAAACTTTGAAAGAGTAACCCAGACTTCATAACTTTTCTTTCCTTACTACTAATGATAATGATTTTTTTTTCTTTGGAGAGGTTTTTGCTATAGGGTGCGTGCGCTCGCCAGACAGACAGAGAGAGACAGAGACAGAAAGCGAGAAATCACCCCCCAGGGGGGATGGCCACACTGCAATCCCTTCTCCTCTATTCTCCTCTCGGGATCTTGGGCACGCACGCACACGCACCCGGCGTGAGTTTAAGCCACCGGGTCCGGGACTCGAACCGCGGTCGACTAGATGGGAGTCCAGCGACATAGCCATTATGCTAACTGCTGGTCCCAAATGATAATGATTTTTAAGAACCCAAGGCGGGGTTGGCAAGTGGCATGATAGTTGGGAGACTGGACTCCCACATGGTCAACCACAGTTTGAGTCCTGAACCTGGCAGCTTTCTTTCTCACTTTCTCTCTCTCTGGTCAAATTAAAAATAAAATGATAATGATAATAAATAGAATTAAGTGAATTGTTAAAAAAAAAAAAAAAGAAAGAAATTCAAAGCAAAGGCCAGCAGGTGGCATTATGGTTAAGTAGCTGGACTCCCACATGAAAATTACACCGGGTGAGTGTGTATGAGTGTCCAAGATACCAAGAGAAGAATATAAGAGAAGGGATTACAGCATGACCATTCCCACTGGGGGGTGATTTCTCACTTTCTCCCTCACTGTCTCTTGTGAGCGCACATGACTTATAGCAAAAATTTTTAAAAAGAAAGAATCTAAGGCAAAGTTTCATTATCCTTTTTTTTTTCTTAAAATAATTATTATTTACTTATTTAATTCCATTTGTTATTATTATTTTTTAATTTGACCAGAGAGAGACGGAGAGAAAGAGAAAGGAAAATAGAAAAAGCAAGGCTCCATGTCTGGGACTCTAAATGTGGTCGACTATATGAGAATCCAGTGCCTTTAACAACCATGCCACCTGCTGGCCCATGTATTTTTTTTTCTGAGAGAGAGATTTTTGCTACAGGGTGCATGCACTTGTTGGCAAGACAGAGCGAGACAGAGAAACAGAAAGAGAGAAACCATGCCCCCAGGAGGGATGGTCACACCACAACATTTTCTTCATTCTCCTCTTGGGATTTTGGGCATGCATGCACCTACACCCAGCACGAGTTTCAAGCCATCAGGTCTGGGACTTGAACCACAGTTGACTACATGGGAGTCCGGTGATGTAACCGCTGTGCCAATTGCTGGTCCCTCATTGTCCTGGTGTTCTATTTAAAATCTTCCTTATCTATAGTGAGACCTTGGGCAAAGTAATTGTCAGGTTTCTTTTCTTTTAAATGGAAGTAATATTAGTTTTGAGATCCTTATAATTAAATGAGATAATGAATATAAATCTCTGTTATGGTGAACTTACTCAATAAATGGTAGTTGTTATTACTATATAAGTAATTATTTTTCTTTCTTATATTCTAGTGAATCAGAAGTTATTTCTTTTACCTTTCAGTTGGAGTGTTTATAAAGTAGATATTAATTAATAGTAAGGATGTTGCCTGAATAATTACTACTAATAATTTCAAATTATTAAATTAATAATAATTTGAAAGTGATGAACTCTCCTACTTATAAACTTAAAAGATTATTTAAACAGGGCTTGCCTTGTAACTCATTGATTAAGGGAGTCAGATCTCACATAACTGACAGTGGTCTGAATTCCAGCCCCGGCAGCTTGAAAAACATGCTGGGGTAAATATGCAAAGGTGCCCCAAATCCTGCTGGAAAAAAAAAAAAAAAAATGAAAGGATTGTGGGATCAACAGGTGGTGCGTTAGTTAAGGAGTTGGACTCTCACATGGCTGACTGGTTTGAGTCCTGGACCTTGAGGCTTGAAAATCACACCATGTATGTGTGTACACATGCCCAAAATCCTGAGAGGAGAATGGAAGAGAAGGGATTTCAATGTGACCATCTTCCTAGGGAGTGATTTATCACTTTCCTTCTTTCTCTCTCTGGCAAGCACATGCAGTTTATGGCAAAACCTAAAAAAGAAAGAAAAGAAAAGAAAAGAAAAGGAAAGAAAAGAAAAGAAAAGAGAAAAAGAAGAAGGAAAAAAAGAGAAAAGAAAAGAGAAAAAAAGGAGAAAAGAAAAGAAAAGAGAAAAGAAAAGAAAAGAAAAGAAAAGAAAAGAAAAGAAAAGAAAAGAAAAGAAAAAGGATGTGGCTTGACTATGCCCCATTGTTCTCTTCTCTGGTGAGCACATGTGACCTCTGGGGGGAAAATAATAAATATACAACATGTATTAATAGCATTAAATTACTTCAAAAAGTTTTGAGACTTAAAACCTGAAACTATGAAACTACCAGAAGAAAATGTAGGGTAGATACTTTAGGACATTGGTTCTGGCAAAGAGTTCATAAACAAAATCTTAAAAGCACAAACAGCAAAAGTAAAAATAAACAAATGGATTTATATCAAGCTAACAATATTCTCAGGACCAGCAGATGGTGTAGTGGTTACATTGCTACACTCTCATATAGCCCACTGCAGTTCGAGTCCCGACGGGTGGCTTGAAACTCACACTGGGCATGTGCACGTGTGTGCCCAAGATCCAAGGAGGATAATGGAGAAAAAGGGATTGTGGTGTGGTTATCCCCACTGGGGGCTGATTTCTCACTTTTCCTCTCACTGTCTCTGTCTCTCTATAATAAGTGCATGCACCGTAAGGCCAAAACCTCTAAAAAAAGTTAATTAATATTCTCTGCACTGCAAAGGAAATAATCAACAGAGTGAAGAGACAATCCACAGAATGGGAGAAAATATTTGTATCTTAAACATATAACAAGGGATTAATAACCAGCATATACAAAGAGATCAAATAACTAAGCATCAAAAGAACAAATAATCTAGGGAACCAGCAGTTAGCGTAATGGCTATGTCGCTGGACTCCCACGTAGTCGACCGAGGTTCGCGTCCTGGACCCGGTGGCTTAAACTCACGACGGGCGCGTGTGCGTGCGTGCCCAAGATTCCGAGAGGAGAATGGAGGAGAAGGGATTGTGTCGTGACCATCCCCCCTGGGGGGTGATTTCTCGCTTTCTGTCTCTATGTCTCTCTCTCTGTCTGGCGAGTGCACGCGCCCTATAGCAAAAATCTCTCAGGAAAAAAAAAAAAAAAAAAAAAAAAAAAGGAACAAATAATCTGATTTTTAAAATGATCAAATGACTAAATAAGCAATTCTCTAAAGAAGACATACAGGGACCAGCAGGTGGTGTGGTGATTGAGGTGCTCAACTCCCACATGACAGACCACTGTTCAAGTCCTGGACCTGGCAGCTTGCTTTCTCACTTTCCCTTTCTCTCTCTCTCTGTCTCTGTGTGATCAAATTAAAAAAACCCCCACACACATGGAATTAAATATATATATGTATATATACATATATATATATATATGTATATATATGTGTATATATATGTATATATACATATATATATATATCTTTTTAAAATATTTTATTTAATTTTATTGTTATTATTGACCAGAGAGAAACGAAGAGCGAGAGAGAGCAGAAAGTGAGAAAGCAAGCCGCCAGGTCCAAGACTCAGACTGTGGTCAGTCATGTGGGACTCCAGCAGCCTTAACTACCACACCACCTGCCAGCCCCAGTATCTTCTTTTTTTGGGGGGAGAGGTTTTTGCTATAGGGTGCATGCGCTCGCCAGAAAGACAGAGAGAGACAGAGAGACAGAAAGTGAGAAATCACCCCCAAGGGGTGATGGCCACGCCACATCCCTTCTCCTCCATTCTCTTCTCGGGACCTTGGGCACGCATGCGCAGGCGTTCGGCATGAGTTTAAGCCACCGGGTCTAGAATTTGAACTGTGGTCGATTACATGGGATTCCAACAATGTAGCCATTACACCATCCTCTAGTCCCTAATATATGTATTTTTAAGAATACTATTCTGTCATTAAAAAGGACAAAATCATGCCAGTGGGTGACATGGTGGTTAAGATGCTGGACATTCCCACATGGCTGACCACGGTTTGAGTCCTGGACCTGGTGGTGGCTTGCTTTCTCACTTTCCCTCTCTCTCTGTGTCTCTCTTTGGTCAAATTAAAATATAGATGAATGAATGAATAAATACAATTAAAAATAATTTTTTAATAAAAGGACGAAATCCTGTCATTTGGTGCTAATAGGAGAGGCTGGAGAACATTATATCGAGTGAAATAAGCCAATGCAGTAAAGGGATACCACATGTTTGCCCTCAAATGTAGAATTAAAAAAAAAAATCACGTGATTTTTAAATAGGGAAGGGGTTGGGAAGGATGGGGTGAGGAAACAGAGAGATGTTAATTAATGGAAATACTGGGTCATCAGAAAAGTCATGACATATTTGTTCATGTTTTTCTGTGCACAAATGTGTCGAGACTTTTCTGATGCCCCAATAAAATTGCAGAGAGATAGAAGTAACTATTTCTAGTGTTATAAAATACAGTGTGAGAATATAGACTGCAACAACTTACTGTGTATCTTTTTTTTTTTTTTTTTTTTTTTTTTGGAGAGGTTTTTGCTATAGGGCGTGTGCACTCACCAGACAGACAAAGAGAGACAGAGAGAGAGAAAGTGAGAAATCACCCCCTAGGGGGGATGGCCACGCTGCAATCCTTTCTCCTCCATTCTGCTCTCGGGATCCTGGGCACGCATGCACACACACCCGGCGTGAGTTTAAGCCACCAGGTCCGGGACTCGAACCGCAGTCGACTACATGGGAGTCCAGCGACATAGCTATTACGCTAACTGCTGGTCCCAACTTACTGTGTATCTTAAAGTAACTAAAAGGGAAGAATGCTCAACACAATCATGACAAATGTTAGAGATGGCGGGCATGCCAATGAATGAATAACTACACATTATATTCTTGTACTGAAAAATCACATCGTGCCCTCATAATTATTATAAGTTAATAAAATATTTTTATTAAAATACAATATAGTGAACATTTTTTATTAAAAATGTTTTGAGGCTTTAGAGAAGGATTAAACAAACACTCTCAACATTCACTGCTGCTAGGATGACATGCCTTACCTCAGTTTGCATAAATAATCTGTGTGTATTCTTCAGAATAGGTAAACATCTTTGCTAAAGCTCATCACAGTGCTTAGCTGAATTTAGAAATAAGCTGTAATCCTAGTTGACTTAGCTTCAGAACTGTCTTATCCTTACAGACCGGGTGTCAGAATTGCAACTGTGATGCTTTTAATTCTATGCGGAAGGAGGAGTGGGTCCTGGGAGGCAGAAAGCAGATGACTCCAAAACCCTTGTGGACAGGGAAGTAAAAGCTAAGAAGTCGCATGTTTCTGGGGAAACATTTCAATGTTGTTATTTATGTGAGGAGGCAGAGAGCAATACAGCTGGAGAATTACGTGGCGAGATCAGCTCACAGATGGATAAGAAAGCACTGCTTTGCCAACTGGATGACATCTGGCACATTACAGTCAACCTAAATACCTAACAAGCTAAACAAAAGTTCAAGTAGCAGATGATCACTTCATCTTTCTGCAATGAGCAGGAGCTTAACAGCCCAAGATGAGTCATGCTATATGTGAAAACCAGAGATAAAGCTTTGGAAATAAAATCCTTCTTTAAACAGATGTGGAATGCCTAGCTAGAACTGAGGCAATCAAGAATGTGAGAAGCTATTTTGTAGAAAACCTAAATGGTGGATGAACTGCACTGCAGAGCGTGACAGTACGAAACAGCAAACTGGTGCTTCTAAGAGTGTTATGATTTATTGGATTATCAGCAGTGCTTATAAGTCAAAACAATTTTTTTTTGAGAAACAAAATGGGGAAATATATTGCTAATCAATTACAGATCCATGACTATTGTAAAACTTTTCTTTGAGAATGATTTACTTGTAAAATATTTGATACGTTATAAATATTCTAAAGATGATTTTCATGTCGGGATTTCTATTCTTTATTTCCCTTTCTATATTCGCTGTCACCAGGCCTGGGACACTAGGCCTGAGACCGTGAATCCAATCTGAGTTTTAGTCACAGTGACAGAAATTAAAATGGCATCAAAGATCCAATCTATCTTTTGCTATTCTCTGACTTCAGGGACAAAAAAAACCCTTCAAGTTTAGAATTCAACCTCCATATTTGATGTTTGGTTATCAAAGAATTACAATTTTCAAGTCTTTTGAAAAGTAGTAATAAATTTAAAGTCTTCCATTGTCATTCTGGTGCATTCAGTGTAGAGATTTGTGATGTTTTATTTCAATTACCAAAACTAGATCAGGTGGGAAGGCAAATCCACACAATTTTTCTGAAAGGAAGTCAGCAATATTTACCCATTATGTCCCAGATTCAATTCTTTTTATTTTTTAAAAGAATTATTTTATTTAACTTTTAATTTTTATTTATTTATTTATTTATTTATTTATTTATTTATTTATTTATTTAAATTTGACCAGAGAGGGACAGAGAGATAGAGAGAGAGAGAGAGAGAAAGTAAGAAAGCAATTTGCCAAGTCTAGGACTTGAACAACTGTCAGCCATGTGGGAGTCAGCACCCTTAACCACCATGCCACCTGATGGTCCCCCACCAGATTCAATTCTAAATGCTAGGGATATGGCTATAAATAGACAGATGAGAACCCCCAGTATAGGAAACTTTATTCTAGCAGAAGAGACTAATAAACCTTTTTTTTTTTTTTTAAAGACTGAATGAGTGCTTGGAAAAAATAACAGACTGATGTGAGAGAGAGTGCCGTGGGGCTTCTTTAGACTAGGGTGTGAGACAAAGGCTCCCTGAGAAGGAACAGGTACATGGAGAATTGAATAATGAGGAGTCAATTACATGAAGACTGAGGCAAGAATATTCTAGATGGAGAGCAGGGCTAGCACTAGTCTTTTTTGTTGTTGTTTTTTAGTTTTGCTATTGGGTGCATGCACTTGGCAGAAGCAGAGAGAGGGAAAGTAAGCAATCACCCCTCAGGGAGGATGACACATCACAGTTACTTCTCCAACATTCACCTCTTCGGATTTTGGACACACGTGCACACGCGCCTGGAGTGATTTTTAAACCGTAGGGTCTGAGACTTGAACTGCGCAGTTGGCCATGTGGGATCCAGCCTCCTTGACCTCCATGCCACCTGTCAGCCTGCACTAAGGCCCTAAGGCAGGAATAAACTTGATTAGGAATACAACATGAAAAACATTAAGTTACTAATAGCATTAAAATTCTTGAGATGATGGTACAAAAAAGTAAGTCAACAAGCCCTCTGGAGAGAAACTAAGTGCAAATTACTTAAAAAAAAAATGGTGTTAATGATTTCAATATGACCATAAGAACAAGTAAGGTCCAATGGTAAAATCCAGTTGTTGCAGAGTGAATGAACTTAACTCTTGAATTAGCTCCTATTACTCTTGTTCTAAATTCAAAGCCACTATAAGAACATCATCTGAATGGACTCAAAAGAGTAAAATATTTTTTCCCCCAGTTTGGGGACCTGCAGATGGTATAGAATGGTTACATCGCTGGACTCCTACATAGTCGACCATAGTTCTCCCAGATCCAGTGGCTTAAAACTCATGCTGGGCGGGACCAGCAGTTAGAGTAATGGCTATGTCTCTGGACTCGCATGTAGTCGACTGCGGTTCGAGTCCCAGACCCAGTAGCTTAAACTCACGCCAGGCACGTGTGCGTGCGTGCCCAAGATCCCAAGAGGAGAACGGAGGAGAAGGGATTGCGGCATGGCCATCCCCCCAGGGGGTGATTTCTCGCTTTCTGTCTCTCTGTCTCTCTCTGTCTGTAGGGCGAGCGCACGCACCCTATTGCAAAAACCTCTCCAAAAAAAAAAAAAAGAGTAAAATATTAAAGAAAAATTTTCATTTAGCTTTATTTATATATTTACTTATTTAAATTTGACCAGAAAGGGAAGCAGAGAGAGAGAGTGAGAGAGAAAAAGTGAGAAAGAAAGTCACCAGGTCCTGGACTCTAACCATGGTCAGCCATGTGGGAGTCCAGTGCCCTTAACCCGCCAGGCTACCTGCTGGCTCCAAGAGTGAAATATTTTTCAGACTACAAATTATCACTGTAAAAGACAATGGCCTATATAAAACTCAGTCCTTACTCCATCCACACCTTCACTTTGTTTTTTTAAGAAAAATTAATTGTAATTTTATTATTTTTAATTTGTTGTAGAGCATGTGCACTCATTGGGGGGGGGGGAGAGAGAGAAAGTGAGAAATTTGGGTCTTGAACAACAGTTGGCCATGTGGAAGTCTAGCGTCCTAACCACCATGCCACCTGCCAGCCTCATTCTCCCTTCACTTTTAATTTCTCCTTCAAAAAACAACCCAAAAATATTTCACAAAATATCTTTTAGTCCTCTTGCAGTATTGATCAGTAAATATTAATATTTATCATCAGTATAGAAATGAATCAAATTTCCATCTCCTCCCAATCTAATCATTTTAGATTAGTTTTGAATAAAGTTTGCATTTCCATGAAATTATTCACTGTACTATGTTGATCTTTCACAGGTAATTTTTTTTTTTCTTTTTTTGTAGAGGTTTTTCCTATTGGGCACGTGTACTCGCCAGAAAGACAGAGACAGAGAGATAGAAAGTGAGAAATCATCCCCCAGGGGGGATGGCCATGCCGCAATCCCTTCTCCTCCATTCTCATCTCGGGATCTTGGGCATGCACGCACACGTGCCCGGCGTGAGTTTAAACCACTGGGTCCGGGACTAGAACTGCGGTCGACTACATGGGAGTCCAACGACATAGTCATTACGCTAACTGCTGGTCCCATTCACAGGTAATTTTAATGTTTTTACTTATCAGTTGCCCAGCTGCAAATTTAAAATGATAACTACTTATCAAGGCTCAAAACTTAGAAAACATAAAGAGAATGAGATGTTGTTTTGGTGTTTTTTTTCCTCTCTTTTTTTTTTTTTTTGATTTGTTTTTGCTATAGGGCGCGTGCGCTCACCAGAAATACAGAGAGAGACAGAGAGACAGAAAGCGAGAAATCACCCCTCGGGGGGATGGCCACGCCGCAATCCTTTCTCCTCCATTCTCCTCTCAGGATCTTGGGCACGCACGCACACGCGGCCGGCATGAGTTTAAGCCACCAGGTCCGGGATGCGAACCGCGTCGACTACATGTGAATCCAGAGACCTAGCCATTATGCTAACTTCTGGTCCCTTTATTTTCTCTCTTAAGTAATGATATATTTTAGAAAGTTGATTTAAACTAAATATTTTGGGAGCCAGCTGGTGGTGTGGTAATTAAGGCAACTGAATCCCACATGGCTGACTTCACAGTTCAAGTCCTAGACTCTGCGGCTTGATAAAAATACCGGGAGCTTGTGTGTGCATGTCCAAAATCTCAAACGGAGGAAAAGATGGTAGAGAAGGGACTGTGAGGTGACCACCTCCAATGGAGGGAGGTGCTTTCTCACTTTCTCTGTCTCTGTCTCTCTCAGGGAGCATATGTGGCCTCTTGCAAATTAAAAACAAACAAACAAAAACACTAAATATTCTGCAACACTAAAGAAGCTAAATCATTACGTGAGAACTGGGAGTGTTTTTCCTACATCCACCTCACCCCAGTCTCAGAAGTTTGACGGAGAAAAAGAAAGTCACTTTATTAAGGGAAGGATAGCTGTCATAGATCTTTCTTAGCAATTTAGGGATCTCAGGACCCTGGCTATCCTTACTGTCTGCTCCTAAGTCAACCAGGGGAGTAACTTAAAAGGCTGACAGGAAGTGCTGGGGGGAGGGGAACTAGCAATTGGCATAACGGCTATGTCGCTGGACTCCCATGTAGTTGACCCTGGTTCGAGTCCTGGATCCAGTGATTTAAACTCATACTGGGCACGTGTGCAGCATGGCCATCCCCTCTGGGGGTGATTTCTCACTTTCTGTCTTTCTCTTTCTGGTGAGCACACACGCCCTATAGCCAAAACCTCTAAAAAAAAGGAAGAAAGAAAAGAAATGCTCAGGGGCTCATTCATCTTCTGAGTTGGACCTGAGAGAAAATGAGTCTTCAGAAATGTAAATTAACTGTAGAGTGTAGATGCTGTTTAGTGTAGAAGGAAGTCATGTCCAGATAAACCTGCCATAATACTGACATTAGCCTACAAAATCCCTCATGTAGTTTGTTGAATACTATACTCAAATTGAAAAAGCAAGGACCAGACCATGGCATGGTGGTTAAGGTGGCTGGGTCACACATGACCGAACATGTGTTTGAATTCTGACTTAGTGGCTTAAAAACCACGCGGGACATGTGCATGCATGCACAAAATCCTGAAAGGAGGAAGATGGAAGAGAAGGGACTGTGGTGTGACCATACACCCATGGGGGGGGGAGGGGTGCCTCTTTCTCTGTTTTTCTGTGGCAAGTGGATGTGCCTTCTGGCAAAAAAGAAAAAAAAAAAGTGGAAAACAGAATGGTTGGTTCACTGCTGCTGCCATGCTTTGCAAGACAATATTGAACTGCATATCACTAGGTCAGAAAAGATCAAATTCCAGATCTGAAGTTCAACCTCTACCGTACGTGTACGGCTTTTACAACATAAAGTTGAAAAATTGTAAGTTGAACCACCATAAGTTGGGGATTATCTGTACAACTATTTTTCCACCACAATTACAGATTCACTTTGAAGAAAAGACCTTTCTTAAATGTAAGACAAAATGGACTTTTGCAAAACTGAGACTGACACGGAAGTGGAGTTCTTCATTGTAGGCTTTCTGTGGATGGGAATTGGGAATGATGATCCTCAGGATCATAATGTAAGACCCTGGGGTTTTGCCAGGGCTTTAGGGTTGCTTTATTTGAGAGCATGTTGCCTAGTAAGAGCAGCTAACATCGAAAGCCAGCGGTTCTGGGCTAACCAAACTGCCTCCTCAGTAGTCCAGCCAGGGAGTTCCTGGGGAGGGAAGCACTTTTGCTAGTGACCAAAGAAAGGAAAACAAAGTGTGTCCCTCAGACCTGCTGCAAGAGGAAATAAAGAAAAACAGAGCGTGGGAAATCAGCTGAGCATGAAACACAGCTACCATCATCCACCGTGGCTCTAGGCAGTGGTTTCCAACATTTGAAAGATGAATGGTTTCCAAAATTCCCGAGGTTGGATTGCACCGCAGACCAATTGCAACCGTGTCTCTGGGGTGACCCAGGCAGCCGTTTTCTGTTTTTGTTTAAAGTTTTTTTTTTTTTTTCCCCTAGGCCATGTGCACTCACTGGAAAGACTGAGAAGGAAAGTGAGAAATCACCCCTCCCCCCACAGGGCACAACCACACTACAATCCCTTTTCCTCTGTTCTCCTCTCTGGATTTTGGGTATGCACACACACATGTTCAGCACGTTTTTCAATCCACAGGGTCTGGGTTGGATCTGGGACTTCAATCATGGAGTTAGCCATGTAGGATCCAGTGTCTAAATGACCACAGCACCTTCTAGCCCGTGTTTTTGTTTTTAAAAAATTATTTTATTTATTATTATTATTTTCCAGTTTGACCAGAGAGGGACACACACACACACACAGAAAGAGAAAGAGAGAGAGAGAGAGAGAGAGAGTCATCAGGTCCGGGACTTGAACCACAGTCAGCCACGTGGGAATCCAGTGCCTTTAACCACCAAGTCACCTGCTGGTCGCTGTTTTTGTCTTTAAACTAGATTTCTAAGTGATTCCAGAACAGCTGCTGGGCCGAGGGTGTACACTGAGCAGCCCAAGTCCTTGGACGGATATAAATTCTGCACACCGGCTGAGTCTGCATGACGGTTTCAGCGACTACCACTGAGCTAGTGCTCAACAGTCGAGTGTCAGACACTTGAAAGCATAAATCCTGAACATGCCCATTAAAGTCTGAAAGAATTGCTATAGTTAACAAATCTTTTAATTTAATAGTCTCAAAAGCCTGCCTCTTAACTCCCACCATTCTGGCTCACTCTGCTTCAGGGCAGTTATTCTTGTTTCTCCTCAAATATGTCAGACCCATTCTTCCTTTGAGGGCTTCCAACGTGCTATTTCTTCTGCTTGGACTATCTCTGCCACTGTAAAATCAGAATGGAGTTATGCATGCTGAGGTTCCACGCCACTAAAGACAAAGGAGTTTTCTGACCTTTCGCGAGTTTGCAAGAGAGATGGTAGCCAAATCCCCAAACAGACCACTTCCAGGTATCACGATAAAGAAGTCCCCCTTCAAAAAAAATTATTTATTTAATTTTATTATTATTATTATTATTATTATTATTATTATTATTATTTAAATTTGACCAGAGAGAGATAGAGAAAGGGAAAGTAAGAAAGCAAGCCACCAGGTCTGGGACTCAAACCACAGTCAGCCATGTGGGAGTCCAGCGCCTCAACCACTGCACCACCTGCTGCCCTGTCCCTTCAGCTTTAACCTTTACAAAGAAAGTAACTTTGAAGTAACCAATCTACAGTTTTGTTCTGTTTATTTTCTTCATCCCTTCTCTGCATATTGAGCTACCCCCTTTGCAGATCTTCTGAACACTCGTTCTATGTAAGTTCATTTATGTATTGTTTTTTCTTTAGGCTTATTTATTTCTCCCTTCATGAGCAAGAGAGAGAACACACCACCACCAAGGTCTCGATGCTATAGTCCACCCCCGCCTCAGCCAGCCCTGGAAAATGGGCACACACATGCCTCGCGTAATCAGGGAAGTTTCTGGACACAAACCTTGGGCCTTCCCCTGTGGGTCAGCCTCTGCATAGCTTTGCGTGTCACTGCTGCACCACCGTCTACAGTAGCTCTCTTTCCCCCACTCCCCTGTCTCCTCCCCACATAGCATTGATCTCTGCTGGAAACTGATCAACTTACTTGTTTGCTCACTGACTTTCTGTCTCCTCCACGAGAACATTAGCTTTGAGAAAAAAGTCTGTCTGTCTGGCCACAGTGATACCCCCAGCTTCTAGAACAAACCTGGCACAGAGAGCGACACACAATGGAAAAATAAATCTGAATGGTTAAGAGTATCAGTCAGGGTTTGCAGAGAATCAGGATACAGATACAGATACATCCAGAGATATAAAACAGTCTATCGTGTGTGCATGTGTGTGTGTGTGTGTGTATGTGTGTGGAAGACAGAGAGAGACATGGGGACTGATTCAGGAACTGGCTCATGTGATTGTGAAGGCTGGCAAGTCCAAACTCTGTGAGGCAGGCCAGCGTGTTGAAAGCTCAGGCGGAATCATTCTTCTTTCAGGAAACCTCGGATTTTGTTCTTGAGGCCTCCAGCTGATTGGCTGAGGTCCACCCACACTGTGGAGGCTAATCTCCTTAACAAAGTCAACTGATTGCAAATGTGAATTGCTTCTATCACATAACATCATAGCAGCATCTAAGCTAGCATCTGACTGAACTGGGCACGGCAGCCTCGCTTAGTTGACACAGAAGACTAACCTCAGCAGTAGGTGACGGGATGGAGCCATACAAAGAGAACAGGCCTTCGTCCTCGGGGAGCTCATATCCCAGTGGGAATATGAGTGGCACAGAGGCAAAACAAGTAACCAAAACACATACAATAATCATGAAAGATCATAAATACTATGAAGGTAGTGGCCGGATGGTGATGTAAAACACCATACTATGTGGCAGACCCATACGGGAAGCTTCCGGGTTCAAGTCCAGAGACCTCCCTAAGTATGCCATGCACGTGTGCCAATGATCTGGGGCTGGCTAGAGCTGGGGATGGATCGCACTTCATAGGCAGAGGAGGTTGAGAGAGAAGCATAGAGCCAGGTGTCAGGCTCCTGGCCTGGCCCTAGGCTGCAGGGTGCCAGGCACTCTGGGAATATTCGAGGAACTGAATGAATCCCCGATGTGTCCTGTGAAGTAATAACGAGGAAGTGATTTTTAATTAAACAGCTTATTATCTACCTAATTATAAAATAGAATTATTTATTTATTCATTCATTGATTTTTTTTTTTTTTTAATTTGACCAGGGAGAGACAGAGGGTGAGAGTTAGAGAGAGAGGAAGTGAGAAAGCAAGCCACCAGATTCAGGACTTGAACGCTGGTCGGCCATGTGGGAGTGTCCAGTGCCTTACTACCACACTACCTGCTGGTCCCTCTACCTAATATTTTATTTACATAATTTCCTTTTATCCTACAACAAAATTTTTTTGTTTTGCCTGAATCCCTGCAAAATAGATACTCTGGTAATTCTTTTTTAAAAAAGAATGATTTACTTATTTAATTCCATTTGTTATTATTATTTTTAACGTGATAAGAGACAGAGACAGAGAAAGAGAGAAAGGGAAAGTGAGAAAGGAAACTGCCAGGTCCAAGACTCAAACCACAGTCAGTCATATGGGAATCCAGCACCTTTAACCACCATGCCACTTGCCGGCCCCAACACTCTAGTAATTCTTACCTTATTGACGAAGGAACTGATGTTTAGAAGCAATAAATACCTTGTCTTGAGGCTCACTGCTAAGAAGAGGAAAAGTCAGGGTTTAAAGTTAGAATTCTGACTACAAAAAAATTATCCACTCAACTATTGTTCTGATAGATGTAAATTATTCTACTTGTGTGGGTAAGGGCATCAAAGCTCGGAGAGATTAAATGCATTTTCAGAGACACATAAGAAGTGGTGAAGCCAGGATTTGAAGAAAGCCTAACTTAAAAAATCAAACTTTTTCTTCTATATACTGTGTTAAATACTAAACTAGTCAAAATTTACTCCTAATACTGATCCTACATGACACGGGTGGGTCTGGGCGCTGTAGGAATTCTGGGAGGTGATTGTTGCAAACCTGGCAATGGAGAGCATCCTCGTGGGAGGCTTGAAGAGGAAACACTCAGATTTGGAAGAGGAAGAGGAAGAGAGGTGGGACTGGGGTCCAGTTATCAGCAAGCCCTGCTCCGCATCTCTCTAGACAAAGCCCAGTGCAGCCTGGGCCCCAGGCACCCAGTCTCCGCAGGCATGTCCTCATCCACAACACCCTCTGGCAGCTCCAGGCCACACTTCATCTGGCTCCTGCACCTGCTCTGCCCCCGGAACCTCTCTTCCTAGGCGAGGAGGATTTCTCTCTGTTAACCACCATTGGCTCCATCCTCAGGGAGCTGGAAACGTCCATGGATGAGACTGAAGCCCCACAGAATCCAGTGGCCCCCCCAGGCCTCCAGAATGACTTGCTGCCCCAGTCTGATCCAGTCTTCTTGGAGGCTCTGAGCTCCTGGTGCCTGGGGGACTCTGGCCTGGATGACTTCTTTCTGGACATGGACACATCTGCAGTGGAAAAGGAGCCTGCCCTGGCCCCTCCAGATCCTCCTCCTAACCTCTTCTGTGCCCGAGGGCCCTGGGAGTGGAATGAACTAGATCACATCATGGAGATCATTCTGGGGTTCTAAAACTTTGCGGGGAGGATCCTTCTTCCTGTCAGTCTTAATGGGCTGGATCCCTGGGTGTAGCTCTGTGTGTCTGGGTTGGTGGAGGTTCTAAGCAGTGACTACAACCTCCATTCCTCCCTTTCAGGGTTTCACAAACTGTCTTGCATGTGTGTGTATCTGGTTAGCCCAGCCTTCTGTGAAGGTGGGTCTTCCTGACTTAAACTATCTGTTCCAGATGCCTTAATGAGACCCTGTTTCTGGGAGTCCAATTTATCACACCTTTCTTCTACCTTTTCCTCCACTCCCCTTCTGACCATTGGGGTCTCAGGGAAGATAAAGCTGGGCCTGTCAAAGGATGCCTGGGATGTGCTGTCAGATTGCTCTGACCCAGGCTCTGCCTCTTGCACCGTGAGGGAGTTGGAATGGCCGGTCTTCTTCCACTAGGCTGAACCCCACCTCCTTGGCAGGACCCCAGTTCCAGCAGCCTTCTGATTCATAACCAGGCCAGACCACGTGCAATAGGGTGGGGACCAAACTGCTTCATGCCACGTTATTTAAAAGAAAGGCAGGGTTTGTGATGACGTTTTTTGTTTCTTTGTTTTTTAATAAAAATATTTTGGAAGGAAAAAAAATTTACACCTAATACTAAAATACAAGAATCAATGCAACCACAATGACATAAATCTGAAATGATCTGTAATTCATCCTAGACTCCTGTGTCAGTAATTCCATTAATTCATGGAGGTGTTTCTTCTTTTCCTTAGTATAGCCTGTCAACGATTTTTCTTTTGAATCACTTTTATTATGAACTGATCAGGTCTTTCATTTTCTCTTTACACAGCTACCCCGCTGTTGCTTTAGTTATTCCATCTGTTAGAAATGTTTCCTATTTCCTATAAAACTAATAGACTTGGCCAGCAGGTGGAGTGGTGGTTAAGGTGCTGGATTCCCACATGGTTGATTGTGGTTTGAGTCCTGGACCTTGTGACTTGCTTCTCAATTTTCCTTTCTCTCTCTCTGGTGAGCACAAGTGCCCTATGCCAAACTTAAAAAATAAATAAATAAACTAAACTAAATAAATAATAATAATTTAAAAAAGCCTAATAGACTCAAGCCAGCCAGTAGCATGCTGGTTAAGGTGACCAAGTCTTAGACCCAGCAGCTTGAAAAGCACACTGAGCAATTGTGCATGTGTGCTCAAACTCCTGAAAGGAGGGAGATGGAGGAGAAGGGACTGTGGTATGACCACTCCCCATGGAATGCTTTCTCATTTTCCTTTTCTCTCTCTCTAGCAAGCATGTGTACCCTCTGGCAAATTAAAACCAAAAAACCAAATGAAACTGATAGACTCCTTGCTTGTCAAGGTCCTATGTAATCCGTTTTCAAATTGCTTCCCTCTTCTATCACACCTTTTGAAGAACACAGGTCTTAACCACTGCAAGACAGGGCCAGCTCAGCAAATTTCAAGCATATAATTGCAGTATTACCAATAGAGTCACTGTCCCGTAAATGAAACCCTAGAAATGATGAATCTTATCATTGAAAATTTGTACCTTTTGGCCTGCATCTCTCCATGTTTCTCCACCTTCCAATCCCTAGCAACCACTGTTGTACTCTCTACTTCTCTGACGTGGACTCTCTTAGATTGCACATGTAAGTGAGACCGCTGGTACTTGTCTTTGTTGTTTCTGGCTTATTTCAGTAAGATTTGGTTATGTAGATTCATGTTAGTGCCATTTCTAGTGGAGAGTTGTCTTTTCCTGGTACAGGAGAGGATAGGAGAAAACTTTTTTTTCTTTTTCTTTTTCCTCCAGTTTTTGCTATAGGGCACATGTGCTCACCAGAGAAAGACAGAGAGAGAAAGAGAGAGGGAACGTGATAAGTCACCGTTCAGGAAGATGGTCATGCCACAATCCCTTTTCCCTGTTCTCTTGGGATTTTGGACATGCACACACTTGCTTCCAGTGTATTTTCCCAACCATTAGGTCCAGGACATGAACTGTACATTTGACCATGTGGGATCCAGCTGCCTTCACTACCATACCACCTGGCTGGTGGTTTAAAAAGAGAATTTTATAGATGTGTGGGAGGGTAGTGAGCTTTTTCTATGGTTTCTTTTCTTTTTTTTTTTCTTTTCTTTTCTTTTCTTTTCTTTTCTTTTCTTTTCTTTTCTTTTCTTTTCTTTTCTTTTCTCTCTCTCTCTCTCTCTCTCTCTCTGCCTGCCTTCCTTCCTTCCTTCCTTCCTCTCTTCTTCTTCTCCTCCTCCTCCTCCTCCTCCTCCTCCTCCTCCTCTTCTTCTTCTTCTCCTTCTTCTTCTCCTCCTTCTTCTTTTTTTTGTGAGGTTTTTGCTATAGGGCACATGCACTTGCCAGAAAGACAGAGAGTGATAGAGAGACAGAAGATGAGAAATCACCCCCCAGAGGGGGATGGACATATCCTCAATCCCTTCTCCTCCATTCTCCTCTTGGGATCTTGGGCACGCACACATACGTGCCCAGCGAGAGTTTAAGCCACTGCAACTGAGACTCAAACCGCAGTCGATTGCATGGGAGTCCAGCGACAACCATTACGCGAACTGCTGGTCCCAGCTTTTTCTGTGTTTTCTATTTCTCAATTGTCTTCAGCTCAAAATCATCCTGATGCCAAAGTGGCATATTTTGAGATGATTTATTCTGATTCCCTTCAATATCTATTGATAAACTTGTCCTGCCCTCCCCCCATTCAAATAATTTCTTGCTCTCTCCTAAATATTATAAAATAAGATATTTTGGAATAATTTAGAGAGAATCAAATTTTATTTTAAAATAATGTAATGGAAGGAGTTTTTAAAAAATATTTTATTTAACTTTATTTATTTTTATTTTTAATTTGACCAGAGAGGAGCAGGGAAAGAAAGAGAGAGAGAGGAGAGAGAGAGAAAGCCACCAGGTCTGGGACTCAAACCACAGTTGGCCATATGGGAGTCCAGCACCCTTAACCACCATGGCAACTGTTGGCCCAGTTAGGGAGCTGGCAGTTTGTGTAGTGGTTAAGGGCGCTGGACTCCCACGTGCTCAACCATGAATCAGGTCCTGGACCTGGCGATTTGCTTGCTCACTTTCCCTTTCTCTCTCTCACGCTCATTCTCGCTCTGTCCCTCTCTGTCAAATTAAAAATAAATAAATAAAGTTAAATAAATTAATTCTTAAAAAAAAAGAAAAAACAGTGCCAGGTAGTGGTGCAGTGATCCTGCAACTGGACCCACATGGGAAAGGTCTTGGGTTTGTATCCTGGGACTTCCTGGGCACAGGCCAGCTGAGACTGGAAGAGGATGGTGATGAAAAAGCCCTGTTGGGTGTGCCTATCTCTCTTTCATGAAATAAAAAAATAAAATAAAATAAAATAAAGAGCAGAAAATTCTAAAAAATGAAATAAAAATAATTTTGCCAGAGTGCATATACTTGTCAGCTAGGGACAGAGAGATAGAGAGACAGAGGGGGAGAATCAGAGAGGAAGAGGGGGAGGGAGAAAGCATCCCCCAATATGGCGTGGTCATGTCACAATCCCTTCTTTATTTCTCCATCTCGTTGGGACTTTTGGCATGCTCACACATGAACCAGGTGCCTTTTTCAAATCCTCAAGGGAGTTGAATCACAATTGGCCATGTGGGATTTGGCTCCCTTAACCACTGGACTATAAGTTGGCCTGAAAAAACACACATGTTTAATACAGACTTTTCAAGAGCTGGACAGAAATCAGTCATAAACAAGAATGTTCCAGAAAATGTTTCTGTTCATTTTAAAAATTGTCATCCAAGTGAAAACACATTGAAAGAAGTCTCATAAAGAACCATGGGCCCAAGGTTATCTTAGGTTCAGAAATGGAAGTTTAATTATTTCTGTATGTATATTCCATAGTGCTCAGCTCAAATAAGATTTATGTGACAACCCTCAACCCCCAAAAATAAGCCAGGTCCCCCAATTTTATGTGTATATACCATCATGTACTCTCGTAATGCAGTCAGCATTAGGCAATTAATTATATGGTCATGTGTTTAATGTTGTCTTTCCCATTAAGTTGCAAGTTTTGGCACAGGTTTCATGTCTAGCTTATTCAGTGCTGTTTCTCTAGTGCTTACTACAATACTCTTCACATTGAAGAAATTTAGCAAGTAGTTGTTGAGCAATTCAGTGAAGCAGTTGTAAGTCAAGAGACTAGGGCTCAAGGCCAGTCTACACTCGTGCTTGTATACCTTGGCCATGTATTTCTCTCTTTATTTGCTTTAGGTCTCAACCTTCTTATTCCATAAAATGAGACAAGTAGAATAGATCAGAGGTTCTGCTCTAATTATTTATTTTATTTATTATTAGTTTAAGTTTATTATAGGACATGTGCACTTGCTAGAGAGAGAAAGACAAAGTGAGAAAGCAAACCATGAGGCCTGGGACTTGAACTGTGGTTGGCCGTGTGGGAGTTCAGTGCCTTAACCACCACACTACCTTCCGGCCCCAAGATCAGTGACTTTTAAACTTGGCATCACCTGGAAAGTCTTTTTCTTTTTTGTTTTTTTGGAGAGGTTTTTTGCTTTAGGGCGTGTGTGCTCGCCAGACAGAGAGAGACAGGGAGACAGAAAGTGAGAAATCACCCCCCAGGGGGAATGGTCATGCCACAATCCCTTCTACTCCATTCTCCTCTCGGGATCTTGGGCACGCACACACACGCGCCCGGCGTGAATTTTAAGCCACTGGGCTCGGGACTCGAACTGCAGTCAACTATGTGGGAGTCCAGCGACATAACTATTACGCTAACTGCTGGTCCCCACCTGGGAAGTCTTTTAAACAATAAAGCATGGGAATTTCTCCCCAAAGATACTCTGATTTATTATTTTTAGGATAAGAGCTATTTCCTTTTTGAGAGGTTTTTGCCTTAGGCATGTGCACTCACCAGAGAGAGAGAGAGAGAGAGAGACATAACAAGAGGGAAAGTGAGAAATCACCCCACATGGGGATGGCCATGCTGCGATCACTTCTCCTCTGTTCTCCTTCTGGGATCTTGGGGACGCATGCACACATGCCCAGTGTGTTTCAAGCTGCTAAGCTGGGACTCAAACCGTGGTCAACCATGTGGGTGTCCAGCAACATAACTGCTATGCCAGCTGCTGGTCCAAAGAGCTATGTTTTAACAGCTTTGAAGTTCTAGTATTGGAAACTACTGCAGTACTTCATTTATTTAAAATTTTTTTTAAAAAGAATTATTTATGTATTTGTATTCATTATTATTATAATTTTTAAAAATTTGACCAGAGAGAGACTGAAAGTGAGAAAGCAAGCCACCAGGTCTGAGATTTGAACAGCCGTCAGCCATGTGGGAGTCCATTGCCCCAATCATCACTCCACTGGTGGATCCCACAACAGTACTTCTAACATCGTATGGTTCTTTGCATATGTTACTCCTTGACTTAAATTCAACATATAGTGATTGAGGACCTAATATTTGCAAAATATCACTAGCAGCAGGACTAGCCACATTAGAAATATTTAGATGTCCTAGGCTCAATGACTTGCTGTTTGGCTGGGCCAAGATGAACGATGGTAGCACAGGAAGATGCAAAAGCCAGACGAGAGGTGTTCCACTTAGCTTGGAGTTGAGGGAAAGGCTGCAAGAGCAGATGAAACTCCAGTCCATCACTGAAGGTTAGGCAGGGATTAACCAAGAGGGGAAGGTTTGTAAACAGAAAAGAAAGAATGTGCAAAAGTCCTCGGGCATGAAATAACCCAGTTCATTTGTGTCCTACAAGTGATTCCCCAAAGGAGTAACTCAGCCAGAGGCAGGAGAGTTTAGCAGTCTCTGGAGAGGGAGCTGTTACAGCTCAGTGACTGAGAATAAGTGAGGGGTTTTGAGCCAGAAAAATCTGGTTTAAATTCTGGTTTTCTCATGCCGACTCTCTCTCCGTGACTTGAGAAAATTAATTCACTATTTACACTCAATTTCCTTATCTGTAAAGTGGGGGCAAAAATGCCGGCGTTATAAGATGATATGAAGATTAAATGAGGGGAAAAAAAAAAGATTAAATGAGGGGAAACGAAGCAGTGTATAATATGAGCAGCTTTTAATACAGTGCCTGGTAGATTGCAAGCAAAAAAATACGCCCAAGAAGACAAGTACATTGTAGCTTTGCTTTTTTATTTTTCAATTTGAATGGCTATACAATACTGATATTGTATTTAAAGTTTTTGAAAATGTGATCATTATTATTATCACATGGAAAAACTATAAATAGTATAAAAGGGTATTTGGAGTAAAGGAAGAGTCTGGTGTCTATTCTACATTTTTTTTTTTCATCCTAGAGACAACCAGGACATACTAATTTTTAATGTGTCTTCCAGAGAAATTGCAAAGTCCATCTGAAATAACAAAAAATTAGAAGCAATGAAATCATACTATGTCCATTAGTATGGCAATGTCTGGGGAATAGTTTTCCTTTGAATACCACACCAAATTTTCAATACAAATTTTAAAAAACAGATTGCAAAATGATGTATTCATTGTAATATCTTCCTTTTAAATATACACATAATAATGTTATGTTAAAAATATATAATGTTGGGACTAGCAGTTAGCATAATGGCTATGTCGCTGAACTCCGGTTCGAGTCTCGGACCCAGTGGCTTAAACTCACACCAAGCACGTGTGCATGTGTGCCCAAGATCCTGAGAGGAGAATGGAGGAGGGATTGTGGTGTGTCTATCCCCCTTGGGGGTTGATTTCTCGCTTTCTATCTCTCTGTTTCTGTCTTTCTGGCGAGCACACACACAGTCGACTACGTGGGAGTCCAGCGACATAGCCATTACGCTAACTGCTGGTTCCTTGTTGTGGTATTTTTATAGCCAACTGGACTTTTATATTTATATCTCAATGATAAGGATAATTTGCTTAATGAATAAGTAAATATATTTCCTGGTCTGCTAATTTGAGGAAATTACTCCAAAAGGAATACCCTCATTGTTTAAGGATCACTGAAAAAGTCTGTAGATGTCTAATCTTAAAATATTTTGAAAATATTTATTTATTTATTTATCTATTAATTTATTTATTTCGTGAGTGAAGGCTATACAGAGAGAGACAGCACCCATGGCAGGGTCCTGATGCCACGCTCTATCCCCCACCTCAGCAGGTCCAGATCACGGGCAAGCATGTGCCTGCTGTGCTCAGGGAGGTCTCTGGACGTGAACTAGCAACCTTCACATATGGATCTGTGCTGCAGAGCCCTGCTTTTTACTGCTGCACCTTTGTCCAGCCCCTTAATCTTAAATTTGAGACACTTACACACCATTTGGCATTCTATGATTTACTGTGACTATCCTATACTTTTGTTTTTATTGCCAGAGGGCACATGTGCTCACGAGGGACAGAGAGAGCGAGGAGAAAGCACTCCTCGATGGGGTATGGTCATGCCGCAAGTTCCTTCTCCTTTTCTCCATGCTGTCAGGATTAGGGGCCCACATTCCATGCCTGATATGTTTTTCAAGCCACTGGGGCCAGGATTGGAATCACAGTCAGTCGTGTGGGATCTGGCTCCCTTAATCACGAGGCTATGGAGCTGGCCCAGTTTGTAAGACACGTAAATGGCATTTCTGTTTGCTCTGTTAAAGCAGATGAAAGAGACAGCTTCGTATGTCACAGAACTTCTGAGACTTTCCATTTGGCATAGCTATTGTTTCTGCCTTGTTCTTGTTTTCTAGTCATCTGTTAGTGGAAGAGGACATTGCTTGCATTACTTTCTTTTGTCTTCAACAATTCAACAGCCTCAATTTCCTTCATTTTTTTAAAGTATATAGAAATTTATCTATACGTCACCCAGATTTCTTTCTTTGTTTTTTTTGGTTGGGTGGATGGTGGTGGAAGAGAGTTCACACTTGTCATATTAATGATATAGCACCTTCTTTGTACAGACTTTCAGTCCCTTCCCCAAACTTTTGGGGCTAGATATTTCAGAAATTAGAAATGATCTTATTCTAAAAATGAGATAACATGGTATGATAATAGTGTGATATATAACCCATGCTACATGATACACCCGGTGAGATCATATATAACTTGCCCAAGCATATTACCATTTCACCAGCTATATAGATGTATATTTGTAATATTTTCATGACAAATTATGTTTTCATAATAAAAAACTATTATATTTAGCCTCCTATAGGTTCAGGGGTATTGTGCTGCTAAATGAATTTATGTGAAACTTACACAAAAGAATTTTATTACAGACACAGGATAGTAAACTGTCTCTCTCTCTCTCCAAAGCTCTCTCTTTCTAACATGTGTATATGCTTATGTTTGTATATTGAATATATAGATACTATACATGTATATACGCTCTCATATTTAATGTACAGTTTTTATATCCTATGTACAGTTCTTATGTCCATTCAAAGATGCTAGAGTTAGTAGCATCATTATTTAGTAAACAATTGGATTTAATGTCCATCTTTATTCAGATGTTTTGCTTGGCTATAAAGGGCATTTTTCTCTCCTGTCAAGGTGCAGTGTGAGAACCTCTGTGATTTGCAGAAATAATTATACTTTCTTTTTCTTGGCAATTCTGCTGTCAGTAGGGAGTGGAAACAATCATTAAGAAGATGCCAAAAGCATAAACATGATTATAAACAGGCAGAGTTAACTTTGAATCCCAGCCCCACCATTAGTTGGCAGACTAATGAAATGTTAACAGGGGCTCATGTAAGTCAAACTTAGATTCAAGTTGACCCTAAATTGCAGAAGTTGGCTAGTGGTTAACTATGGGAGGAAAAAAAGGAGTAGGGACTAGAAGGGCATAAGAAGGGTTAGATGATAATATTTATTTCTCGATTTTGTTCATTGTTGCATGATTATTTCACTTTGTGATTATTCACCAGGGTGTACAATTCTATGCCTGCATCTTTCCTTTCCTTCTTTATTTTTGTATTTATTTGCCAGAGGATACATACACTCACTAGAGAGCAAGATGAACAGAGGTAGAAAGCACTGCTCAGAAGGGCATGACCATGCAACCCCTTCTCCATTCTCTGTCTTGTCAGGATTTGGGACATGCATGCATACACATTTTCACATCTTTCTCTATGTACTATTTCTTTTTTGGAGAGGTTTTTGCTATAGGGTGCGTGCGCTTGCCAGAAAGACAGAGAGTGACAGAGAGACAGAAAGCGAGAAGTCACTCCCAAGGGGGGATGGCCAGGCCACAATCCCTTCTTCTCCATTCTCCTCTCGGGATCTTGGGCATGCACGCACACGTACCCGGCGTGAGTTTAAGCCACCGGGTCTGGGACTCAAACCGCAGTCGGCTACATGGGAGTTCAGCAACATAGCCATTATGTTAACTGCTGGTCCCATCTATGTACTATTTGTATGTGTAATATTTATTTATTTAGTCAAAGGAAACATGCACTTGCCAGAGAGAGGGAGAATGAGAAAGCACTCTTCATGAGAAATGGTCACACAACATCTCCTTCTCCATTTCTTGCTTTTTGTGGGATTTGGGGCACAAGTGTACATGTACCGGGATGTTTCTCAGGCACCTGGGCCCAGGACTTGAGCCACACAGTTGGCCATGTAGGATTCAGCTGCCTTTAGCACCATGCCTCAGGCTGACCCTATATGTATTATTTGAATTAAATGTTTATAAGTGCTATGGTCACAGTGCTTGTGTCCTCCCAAACTTAATAGATTGAAATCTAATCCTCAGTGCAACAGCATTAAGAAGGAGGACTGTGGGGCCAGATGGCATAGCTATATCTCACATGGCTGCCATAGTTCAAGTCCCAGACCTGGTGGCTTGAAACTCATGGCAGGCATATATGTGTGTATGCCCACAATTTTGGGAGGAGAACAGAGGAGAAGGGATTGTGGCATGGCCATTCCCCCTGGGTGTGATTTCTCACTTTCTTTCTCACTATCTCTGTCTCTATTTTTTTCTCTATCTCTCTCTGGCAACTGCACACTCTCTAAGGCAAAAATCTCTAAAGAAAAAAAGAAAGGGAACTTAAAAGATGATTAGGTCACGAGGACTGCATACTCATGAGTGGGATTAGTGCCCTTACAAAACGGGCTGAAGGAGGACCAGCAGTTGGCCTAAAGGCCATGTCACTGGGCTCCCATGTAGTCAACCGCGGTTCAAGTCTCAGACCCAGTGGCTTAAACTCACACTGGGTGCATGTGCGTGCGTGCCCAAGATCCCGAGAGGAGAATGGAGGAGAAGGGATTGCGGCATGACCATCCCCCCGGGGGGTGATTTCTCGCTTTCTGTCTCTCTGTCTCTCTCTGTCTTTCTGTCAAGTGCATATGCCCTATAGCAACAACCTCTCAAAAAAAAAGGTGGGGAGCTTAAGGCAGCTTCTTTGTCACTTCTGCCATGGATAGAAGAGCATCCAGAAGATATCATGTTTGAGGCAGAAAGCAAGCCGTCATTAAACACTGAATCTGTTAACGCCTTAATCTTAGACTTCCCAGTCTCAAAACTGTGAACAATAAATTTCTGTTGCTTATACATTACCTAGTCTAATGTACTTTGTTTTAGCAGTTCAAACAGATTAAGACAATAAATTAAAAAGCAAAATTAAAAGTTAACCCTTGATTCCTGTGATCCAGATTCACTGGGAAAAAAATGTTTCTCAAAAATCTATGTGTACATTCAAAGGCATTAACTAATGTCACAGATAATATTTAAATTTGATATAAAATAGGGTCACCATAAATCCATTGATGATAAGGCACTGGGGAAGCAATTGGTTATAAAAGCCGCTCCCCACAATGTCCCCTCTACTGGAGGGGTGAAGAAACCTCATTGCTGCAGGCCTAGTATCGTGGCACTTTGCAAAGTTAGACGTTATCAGAAGTTTACTGAATTTCAGATTTGCAAACTTCCTTTCCATTGTCTGCTGCAAGAGATTGCTTAGGACTTCAAAACAGATCTGTGCTTTCAAAACACAGCTATTGGTGCTTTGCAGGAGGCAACAGGCCTATCTGGTTGGCGTTTTTGAAGGGTCAGCCTTCTAGCTTGGTGGTTAGGAGAGCTGGATCCAACACAGCTGATTGTGTCTTGAATTTTGGCTCCAGTAACATCAAAAACATGCTGGGTATATGTGTGTGTGTGTGTGTGTGTGTGTGTGTGTGTGTGTGTGTGCCCAAAGTCTCAGTATGATGGAGAAATGGAGGGGGACTGTGGTGTGACCATGCCCCATTGAAGGGTACTTTCTCTCTGTCTCTTTCTTTTTTTTGCTCTGTCTCTCTGTCTCTTTCTGGTGAGTGCATGCAACTTATGGCAATATAAAAGAAATACAAAAGTGTCTAATGATCAACAAGATAATGTACACCTAGACTTTAGTAAGTAAGTGCTGTTTAAGGGTCAACATACAAATTGAATAAGATGCTCTCTGATTAGGAGACTTTTTTTTTTTGGAGAGGTTTTTGCTATAGGGCGCATGCGCTCGCCAGACAGACAGAGAAAGACAGAGAGACAGAAAGCGAGAAATCACCCCTCAGGGGGGATGGCCATGCTGCAATCCCTTCTCCTCCATTCTCCTCTCAGGATCTTGGGCACGCACGCACACGCGCCCGGCGTGAGTTTTAAGCCACCGGGTCCGGGACGCAAACCGCAGTCGACTACATGGGAGTCCAGAGACATAGCCATTATGCTAACTGCTGGTCCCTGATTAGGAGACTTTTAATGCTACTTTTTGAATTCTGAATTATAAGTCATCAATACTTAGGAATGGTTTTCATGAAATAATAAAAATAACTGCACAAATGATTTAGTATTTTATTACATGAATATTTAAAAAATAGCTTAAAAGGGGGCCGGCAGATTGCATACTGGTTTAAGGTGCTGGACTCCCACATGACCAGCCATGCTTCGAGTCCTGAACCTAGTGGCTTCCTTTCTCACTTTTCCCTCTCTCTGGTCAAATTGGAAAATAATAATAAATAAAGTTAAAATAAAATAATTCTTTAAAAAATAACTTAAAAGAAAATGTGCAAATATCACATCTCTCTCCCCCTTTTTTATTTAACTCTAAAGACTAATGTTTTATGAAACACAGTTTGAGACATGCTGGTTTAGATTTTAATTTTATGGGCAAAGGAAGACCATTTCATATTTTAAGAATGGGTATGACAACTCTCATTTAGAGTAGTGGGGATGTAACAGCTAGAATAGAAGTAGAGAAATAACAGACATGGGACTATTTCAGTAGTTAAGGCAAAAAATGATGAACATTTTAACCATGGATAGCAGGAAATTGAAAAGAGAATTGATGCAAGAAATTTCAAAGTCGTAAAACTGACAGGCTTGGTGACTGTAGTGGATAGTGTAATCTACGCCCAGAACCCTCTTCCAGAGTGTCCAATTGCTCCAGTTTCTGGCAATGTGGTTGGAAAACAGTCTCCAGCTTACAACCCCTTCAAAGATTTTCCCAGTTGCAGAGAGACCTTGCTTCTGCATCTGGTGGTTGGTGTAGAATAGGCTCAGCTTCGTGTACGTGTGGTTATGTAGTCTCAAAGCACCTTATGCACAGAAGGGGTGTAGTGAGTGATTTAATGCTCTACTGTTTCCTTCTTAGATTTCTTTTTCTTTTTTAGAGTTTTGCCATAGGGTGCATGTGCTCACCAGAGAGAGACAGAGAGGGAAAGTGAGAAGTCACTCCCCAGGGAGGATGGTATGCTGCAATCCCTTCTCCTCTCAGGATTGTGGGCATACATGCACATGTGCTTAGCATGTTTTTCATGTGGCCTTGTCTGGGGCTGAACTGCGGAGTCAGACATGTGTGATCCAGCTGCCCTAACCTTCACACCACCTACTGGCACTGCCGTCTTAGAATTATTATTTATTTTTTAAAATATTGATTTATTTAATTTTATTTATTTATTCATTTATTTTAATTTGACCAGAGAGAGAGAGAGAGAGAGAGAGAGAGAGAGAGAGAGAAAGTGAGAAGCAAGCCACCAGATCCAGGACTCAAACATTGGTTGCCATGTGGGAGTGTTCAGTGTCCCAAACACCACACCACCTGCTGGTCCCTGCCCTCTTAGAATTCTTAATTAATTATTTTTGCCAGAGGGCACACGTGCTAGGTATATATATATATATATATATATATATATATATAAAGAGAGAGAGAGAGAGAGATAGAGAGAGAGAGAGAGAAAGCACCAACCATGTTGGGATGGTCATGCCACAATTCCTTCTCCTCTATTTCTTCCTCCTGTTGGGATTTTGGGTGCACACCCAAGTGTCTGTTGTGTTTTTCATAGCACTGGGTCCTTAACTGAAACTGCATAGTAGGCCACGTGAGATTTAGCTGCCTTAAACATCATGCCACTGGCTGGCCCAGAATTCTTCATATTTATTTATTTATTTATTACTGAAAAATTCAACAGATTTATCTATAATTGTTATAAAATGGAACTGCTGAAACTGATTTACCAAAACATTTTGCCATGCATTAATGCTTTACATCCCTGCATTTATATTAAAAATTTACACAGAAATGAAATGCCAATACTTGATTTTTGTCCCCTTGATTTTCACCTTTTGACCCAATGGGAAAAAAAGAAAAGAAACCCAATAACTAATGTTCAAAACTACCAATAACAGGAAGAAGAGAAAAAAATTTTTTTTTGCAAATGAAATATTTCCCATCATAGTGGATTCTATTTTGGGTTATGTATGGTGGTGGGGGTTGCCATAAGGCATATGTGCTCACCAGAGAGAGACAGAGAATGACAGAGAAAGAAGGAAAGTGAGAAATCATCCCTCATTGGGGATGGCCACTCCGCAATTCCTTCTCCTCCACTCTCCTCTGGGGATTTTGGGCATGCACACATATGCATCTCCCCCATGAGTTTCCAGCCACACTGGATCCAGGACTTGAACCACAGTAGGCTGTGTGGGAATCCAGTGCCTTAACCACCACACCACCTGCTGGCCCCCCATAGTAAATTCTTAAGCATGTTCTCCACAAATGTGCCGTGCTAGCTGGATGTCTTTTGCCATAATTGTTATGTTTGGCATGGATAGCACACAGGTTGGTATCTTCCACAAAGACAGCCAGATAGGCCTCAGTCACCTTACACAAAGCACCAATAGCTGTGCTCTGAAAGCACAGATCTGTTTTGAAGTCTTAAGCAATCTCTTGCACCAGATGCTGGAGAGGAAGTTTGCAAATCAGAAGTTCAGTGGACTTCTCAGAATGTCTGACTTTATGAGTGCCTCAGTATGGGCCCTGCAACAATGAGATTTCTTCACCCCTCCAGTAGAGGGTGCACTCTTGTGAGTGGCTTTTGTAGCCAGTTGCTTCCCCTGTGCTTTACCACTGGTGGATTTGCAGGCTGTCCACTTTGCAGGAGCCATGGTATAGAGACCTCCTCACTTACCCCTTTCTCCTCCAGCTGAAGCTCCTTGAGCTTGAGAGGGCACTGGCATTGGAGAGTGATGGCAGGTGTCCAGAATTCTTTTTCTTATTTTTTTTTTCAGAATTCTTAATTTTTTTTTTTTTTTTTTTTTTGGAGAGGTTTTTGCTATAGGGCACGTGCGCTCGCCAGACAGAAAGAGACAGAGAGACAGAAAGCAGGAAATCAACCCCCAGGGAGGATGGCCACGCCGCAATCCCTTCTCCTCCATTCTCCTCTCGAGATCTTGGGCATGCACGCACACGCGCCCGGCGTGAGTTTAAGCCACCGGGTCCGGGACGCGAACCGCAGTCGACTATGTGGGAGTCCAGCGACATAGCCATTATGCTAACTGCTGGTCCCAGAATTCTTAATTTTTAAACAAGGAATCCTGCATCTTCATTTTGTCCTGGACCTTAAAATTCAAGTAGCCCATACTGGTGTGGGAGAACAAAGGCCTGGCCACTTAGGCCCTCTCAGGATAACTCTGAAAAGTCATTCTAGCATTAGAGTGTCCCATGCCTCAGCGGAGGCAGTCACTGGGCCTGCACTAGGGTTTGACTTTACTTCTTCCCCTCCTCGATTCTACTTGTTCCCTTTGCTTCTATCTGTGTTGGTCCCAGAGACATTATGTAGTAAACTTTCTGCCCACAACACTCCGTCTCAGAGTCGGCTTCTTTGGGAACTTAATATGCAACCATGTTTGGATGTGGAAGTTATGGGTGAGAGAGGCGTTGAGGACAACTCAGATGTGTTTTGCCTGACTTAGTGGGTAATGACGACATACACAGATTAAGGGTTCCAAATGAGGTATAATTTTAGGAGGGAAAGTAATGAGGTTATAGATTTCAGTTTTGTACATTTAATTTTTTTTTTCTTGAGAGGTTTTTGCTATAGGACGCGTGCTCTCGCCAGACAGACAGAGAGAGACAGAGAGACAGAAAGCGAGAAATCACCCCCCAGGAGGGATGGCCACGCCGCAATCCCTTCTCCTCCATTCTCCTCTCGGGATCTTGGGCACGCACACATACGTGCCCGGCGTGAGTTTAAGCCACCGGGTCCGGGATGCGAACCACGGTCGACTATGTGGGAGTCCAACGACATAGTCACTATGCTAACTGCTGGTCCCAGTTTTGCACATTTAATTTTGATGTGATGGAAGGCCATCCATGTCATGATGATCATTTGGGAGCTATTAATTTGGAGTTATGCAGAGAGGTTTGGGCTGGTATCATGAACTGATTCCAAGGAGTGAATGTTGTTGCCCAAGAATAGTATAAGAAGAGAGGAGGAAGAGAACCCATCATCTGAGAGCTAAGCAAAGAGACCCTGTAAAGAGATGGAGCAAGAGCAGCCTGGAAGGAAGAAGAAGAACCAGGAGAGAATGTATATGGATGGAAGCCTGATGAAGTGAGTTGAAATGAGTGTCATTTGGAAGTGAGAAAGGAGACCAATAACCGAAGGCCATTTTATCCTGAAATGCAACTATGAAAAGAACACAAGAGATTGGGGTAAGTGGAAAGGGCACATGATCAAGGAAGGGATTTAAATTTCTTTTTTTGGTTGTTTTTAAGATGAAAAGCAATAAAGCATGCTTGTTTTGCTAAAGAAAATAAAAATGGGCCAGATGTGACATAGCAGTAAGGTTGACCTAGATGGTAAGGTTCTGAGTTCACATCTGGAGACTCTCTGAGTAAGGCCCATTACTTAACCATGAAAGGGCTGGCTGAAGCTGGGCATGGATTGTGGCATCCAATCTCTGTTGGAGGTGCTGTCTTTCTGTCTCTCTTTGTTTCTCTTATCTGTGGAGGAAATAAACATAAAAGAGAAAAGAAAAAAATGTATACCTTTCTTAGAAGAAACATTCTTAGATTTTAGAATGAGTAACAAAAAATTAAGTGATGGCTTTTCTGTTAGTTTTCAAATCAAGCTTTCACCTCTCTTCTCTCCTCCCCTCCTTTTAAAGTATTGGTCTTCAGTTGTCATTTTTTTCTTTGTGAAAAATATCTGAAAATCCTTAGAAAAGGATGCTGCTTTTAAGCTATGAGAAAGGATGAAACCAGGACGCCCAATGCATCCTGATTTCATAGACTTCTGCAGAGTGGTCCATCATTAGAGGGAGAACTTGTCACATTGCCTTAGAAATGGTATTGACCTTGGTGAATTCCAGCAGAGTAAAGGTCCGAAAGGAGAAGGAAGAGAGAAGATTTTAACATTTTTAACGTTCTATAATGTTGCTCAGGCCTAGGTCAAGGGCAAAAAATCCCAACTGATCATCTTTTGAATTTGGCTATCATGGTAGGACACTATTAGTCAGCCAGGTGGTAATAGTAGAATCTGTTTCTTTTTTGCCTTCAAAATTATTTTATTTGTCTTCATGTATTCACTTGATCTGATCCACATTCTTTATAGTTTCTTCCTTCAGCAAATATTTGTTGTATGCTATCATGATTAATCAGGCACAGTAGATGCTGGTGACATGACAGTGAATAAAACACAAAAATCCTCACCCTCCTGAAGCATATATTTTAGAGTGAGGACACTAAAAATAAACAACAAGTTTATTCATATATCATATACTGTGGAGAAAAGTAAAACAGGGGAAAAGGAGTCCAAGAGATTGTGGAGGTTGTGATCAGTTTATCTATTAATACAAGGGATCTTCAAAAAGTTAGTGGAAAATGCATATTATGAAAAACCTACAGGGAACCAGCAGTTAGTGTAATGGCTATGTCGCTGGACTCCCATGTAGTCGACTGCGGTTCGCGTCCTGGACCCGGTGGCTTAAAACTCACACCGGGTGCGTGTGCGTGCGTGCCCAAGACCCCGAGAGGAGAATGGAAGAGAAAGGATTGCAGCGTGACCATCCCCCCTGGGGGGTGATTTCTCGGTTTCTGTCTCTATGTTTCTCTCTCTCTCTGTCTAGCGAGCACACACACCCTATAGCAAAAATCTCTCCAAAAAAAAAAAAAAAAAACCTATACATAGATCTCAAATTTTTTGCACCAAAATAAAAATTGTAGTTTAATTTCATCTTGGTACCAACTTTTGAAGTATCTTCATATTGTCATGTCCTTCACAAGGTTGTCCAGGCAGGGATAAGTGCGGGCTAAAGTCCAGACTTCTAGTGAGAAGATGACTTTTCCTGGCTAATAATAGGGCTGCAAGTGACTGTAGGTGTCTTTATACAGGGCACTCTTGAAATACTCTCCTGGAAATATTGAGTTCTTAAGCATTTGAACATTTTAGAAATAAGCTTTTGCTTAGGTTTTACAAACGCTATACTGTAACTTTCAATGTTTTTGTGAATGAGAAAATCACCTTCCTGTGGATGAGAAGATTGGGTATCTTTTTAAAAAATATTTATTTATAGGGACCAGCAGTTGGAGTAATGGCTATGTCGCTGGACTCCCATGTAGTCGACCGTGGTTCGGGTCCCAGACCCAGTGGCTTAAACTCACACTAGGCACATGTGTGTGCGTGCCCAAGATCATGAGAGGAGAATGGAGGAGAAGGGATTGCGGTGTGGCCATACCCCTGGGGGGTGATTTCTCGCTTTCTGTCTCTATGTCTCTATCTGTCTTTGTGGCGAGTGCACGCACCCTATAGCAAAAACCTCTCCAAAAAATTATTTATGCAATTCCATTTATTATTATTATTTTTCAACTTGACCAGAGAAAGACAGAGAGAGAGAGAAAAGGAAAGCGAGAAAGCAAGCTGCCAGGTCTGGGACTCAAACTACGGTTGGCCATGTAGGAATCCAGCACCCTTAACCACCACACTCCATGAGTTGTGGTCACCTTGCCTACATAGCCTGGCAAGCTGCCATAGGAGAATAGTAGATGTGTTTGGTGAGATTTCTCCCCAGTGTGTCGCTGAGCATCTTGCATGCTTGTACTATTGGCGTTTTTGCACCAGTTATGTGAAGAGTAAATCCAGCATCTTCCTGGGCCTCCAGTAAAGTTGAGTAGTCTATAATTTACAGGGCCATCATAATTTCTCATTAAGAATGAATGTAGTGTTTGCCCTTGTCAAGTCCAGCACATATGTTCTGTCTCCCAATGGTCCTAGTAAGAGCTAATGGCCTGGCAGTGCAGGCTAATTTTTTGAGTATTTTATGTTGGATGCCAATTAGCCCTCTCTATACAAAGAACATTTCAACATTTTCTTCCCAAGACAAATCAGTTTCGACTTTCCACCACTCTCTTGGTACAGATAGTGGATATTGATATATTAAATTGCAGTTACATAAAAAAATAAGATCAAGGTTTGAAAACTTGTAGCTTTCTTGGAGAAACAAAGTTATAAAGCACAACATGTAAAAGGAAGATGTTTTCACTGCCCCTTTTGTCCCTCCTGATATAATTAATAATATTTCCTTTCCACCTTTTATTTTCTTTGCCATTTGCTGTTTTGCTTTAGTCAACTGATTTTGTGCTGTAAGTCTCTATGCTTTCTTAATGAGGATGAAAACTTGTGGTTAGTCTTAATACAGAAAAAAATGCAATTTAGACTAGATGAAGGAAAGGACAGAGAGAGGGACACTGGCTTGTAAAGATGAGGAAGGTTAGTTGTTTGAAACATTTTGGGAAGTAAGAAAGTTAAATGATAAATTAGAATTACTGAACCTCAGAGTCTTTTTCGACTTGTGCTATTTTTTCTCTTTCTCCAGCATCTTACCAAATATCCTTCATGACTGGTTAAATCCAGACTCTAGAAACACTGTAGAACACCCAACCCTTCCCTTGAGTTTACTTTCATTTGCCTTTAGATTTTTCTTCACTATATCCATCACCATTACATTATCCTTTTGTCTATTCACTGTTCTTTATGTCTATTTCAGTTCTTCCTCAAATACAGAGTCTAATTATGGAACAATTAAAACGGAAACACAAAGGAGAAGCTGATGAGGCTGAAAGTATTCCATGTTCATCTTGAATTCCTTCAAACCAGAGGCACATATGCTCATGTTCATAACACAAATTTAAGGGAAAGGGAAGAGAAAAAAAGGTCTGTCCTTCCTTTACAGAAAAATGACATTACACATGACCATGAGAAACTGAATATACAAACAATGGTGGATCCTACCTAAAAATGGTATTTGTACTTACAACCTGCACAGGAAATCAACCTTCTTATCTACTATACACAGTCCAAGAAGCCAGCCTGCTATAAGTTGTGGGGACACACCTGGAACCCTAAGGTTGATATCATTATTATTTTGTTGTTTGTTTGCTATTGGGTGTGTATTCTTGTCAGAGAGAGAGAGAGAGGAGAAGAGAAAGAGGGAGTGAGTGCACTAAAGGGAGAGAGTGAAAGTGAGAAATCACTCCCCGGGATGGGGGCGGAGAGCCATGCCATCACTCCCAGGGAGGAGGGTCATGCCACAATTCCTTCTCCTCCATTCTTCTCTCAGGATTTTGGGCATGCATGGACATGGGCCTGGTGTTATTCTCAAGCTGCTGGACAGGGACTCTAACCGTGCAGTTGGTCAAGTGGGATTCATCTGCCTCAACCTCCATGCCACCTGCTGGCCTGATATAATGATATGAGATTCATATAAAAAGAAGTCTTCTTGAATCTCGTCTTATCAGACTAAAAACAGTAACTTCAACAAATATAAATTCCCTCTGTGTGGGACTTTCATGGTCTTGAAAAAGATGGGAAGATGGGAAAACAACTGACGTGCATAAACCAAACTTTCTCATCTCCTGCTTGTTTTCCTAAAAACCCATTTGTCTTTCCTAGAGAAAGCTATTTGTTCTCCCCATAAAAGCCTTTTTCCCCTCTCTCTTTTGTCTACTAAATTAGGTATATATTCTTCTAACTTCAACCATTTAATGAGCCGGCTAATGAGTTCTTTGTTTTATGCGAATAAAACTCCCCCCTCTGTAAGTCTATCTTTGTCGATTTAGTTTCCAGGGTCCAGGTACTGAACATAAGAAAATAGAGATGGGCCTGGTGGTAGTGCAGTGGTAATACAACTGGTTCCATGGGGGGGAAGGTCCAGAGCTCATGTCCTGTGACTCTCTGATCATGCCGGGCACATGTGCCCACACGTGTGATCTGAGCCAGTTGAGACTAGGGTTAGATCAAATCATAGGGAACCAGTCTCTTTGTGTCTGTCTTTCTTTCTCTGTATTTCTCTTTCACAGAAGAAACAAATGAATACACTTTAAGCAAACAGAGAAAAACGTAGGCCAGTCAGTGGCATAGTGCTGAAAGTGGTTGGCTAACTGTACAGTTCGAGTTCTGGACATGGTGGCTTGGAAAAAACACTCTGGATGGGTGGTGTATATGTGCTCTGCTCCCTCTCCACCCCCCGAAAAAAAAAAGAAAAATAGAGAAAAATTTTGTCCTCCCCAATGAAGCCAGACTTTCTGGAAGCTATATTGCTCTCTGTAGTAAAATTCAGGAAGCTAAACATCTATAATAATTGGCCCAGAAGACCAGGACTTGACTAATAACTGACAATGCTATAGTTTGGATATTCCCCAAAATCTACGTGTTGGGACTTGGTTGTACTGAAAACATGTTAAGTGAAAATGTAATCTCCTTTTGGAGTTCTGGGTTAGGGCCTTTAGGTGTAACAGGTCACTAGGAGTGGGGCCCCTAGATTAAGTTCTCGTGGGTTACAAGAGAGGAAGGGAGAGCAGAACAGGCAGAAACTTATGGACAGCAGCTCTGCTCAAGGTCCTGCCCTCTGCGGTGTTGTGGCTCCACTAGAAGTTGGTTTCTGAACCTTGAACCTCTAAACTCTGAGATTAATAAACCTCTGTTTTCGACACAAGGTTTCAGCGCAAAGCCCAAATCCAAGCATGACAAAAAAGTTTCCTTAACCAAAACTGCCAAGAAGGGCTTGGTACTAAAACAGAACCTGATAGAAGACCTTCGGAAACGTGTAGACACGTCTAAGTACCTTTTCATCGTCTCCGTGGCCAACATGAGGAACGGCAAGCCGAAGGACATCCGGAACACCTGGAAGCACAGCCAGATGTTCTCTGGGAAAAACAAGGTGATTATGGTGGCCTTGGGTGGAAGCCAGATGATGAACACGAAGACCATCTGCACCAGGTCAGCAAGAAGTGGCAAGGTGAAGTCGGTCTCCTTTTCGCCAACTGCACTAATGAGGAGGTGAATGAGTGGTTCACGAAATAACACAGAAATGGACTTCACCCGAGCTGGGAACAAAGCAGCTTCAACTGCGAGCCTGGATTCAGGGCCCCTGGAGCAGTTTCCCCACTCCATGGAGCCGCAGCTCAGGCAGTTGGGCCTGCCCACCACCCTCAAGAGCCGTGTGGTGACTCTGCTCTCCGACTACAAGGTATGCAGGGAGGGCGACGTGCTGACGCTGGAGCAGGCCCGGGTCCTGAAGCTTTTTGGGTACGAGATGGCCGAATTCAAAGTGACCATGAGGTACATGTGGGATGCACAGTCGGGAAGGTTCCAGCAGATGGGGGACGACTTGCCAGAGAGTGCGACTGTCAGCAGAAGAATCAGAGGGTGACATCGACGACGACTGATGGGGACTCAGGACGGAAGGCCTTCTGGCATGTTCCGGGTCCCAAGTGGATCACGCAGCACTGCCCCTACCTCTTTGGAAGGGGCAGCTGTTTACTTTGCTGCAGGTGAAGATGGGCACTGACTGAATCTGTAGAGGATAGAACCGTCTGCAGGGTCTGCCTGTAGGCAACCAAGGGAACTTCCCTTAGGAAAAATAAATAAGTAAATAAATAAATAAATAAATAAACCCATCTTTTTTTCATGCAGTACTCAGTCTCAGATATTTCTGTTTGCAACAGGAAGAGCAGACTGGGACAGTCAGCTATCCTAATTTTTGTCTCCACTTCCAACTGAAGACAACCAGAGAAAGCCAAATAAGCATTCCTAACCAATCACATCAGATCTGCTGCTCGCTAGCCTACCTACAACTTCCCCATGCCAACAGCCTTTAATCACAACACATCTGAAGCCTTCCCTTTCTTCCGCTATAAAGCTTTCATACTCTGTCTGCCTTTGAATCTGCCCAAAAACAGAGTGAGATCAGCTGACTACCTTGATATAGCAAGTCCTGAAAAAAATAGCCTTTGCATTTCTCATTTGGTTGGCCTTCATTTATTTCCATAATCATTTATTTCATTCATCCACTGTAAAAATTATTTTGCAATTACTTGCACAGTAAAATAAAGATAATTTTTTTTTTTTTTTTACTATGATACTTTCTATACATTTTCTGTTTCTTTAAGTTCTCTGCTGAGCTTTGAAATTCTGTCTGATGCTGGTAGTACAAAAATCTTATTTGAAGCAAATCAATTAATCCTGAAAGTGACAGAAAGATCAATAAGAGGTAGCTGCAAATAAACCTACTATTCTCTAAGCTCCTAAAAAGCCTCAAACAGCACACATCTTTTGCATTTTAATAAAAGTATTTACACACCTAGTTTAGTTGTAAAGGAGATGAGAAAATTAAAGTATAAAATGCCTGAGACTATCAAAACCAAAAGTTTTGTCTGAATATCTTTTTTTGGTTGTTGTTCATGAAATAAAGGCCTTCAGAAGTTTCAGAAGTGGATATCCATCCTACACACATACATATACCATCACTGTTAAAAAAATAATAGAGTAAATGCCCCAGGTTAGCCAAGACTGGAGCAATTAAAAAGTCATTACATACTAGCTAGGTTAATATTTGTGCTCATGTTCAACACAGTGAGGTTTGGGAACCAAGCCTTGACTTCAGCCTCTCTGAAGTAGACTAGTGCAAAAGGACTTAGCCCTTGGAGCAGGAGCTGGGTGGAGGGAGTGCAGGGAAGGGGGGGGGGGGGCTGGAAAATATCAAAGATATTATATTCCATTTTATTTTATAATCAAGTCCCTCATTCAGTGATGGGAACCTGAGGCATGATTTAGAAGTAAATTGTGGGACCAGCGGTTAGCATAACGGCTATGTCGCTGGACTCCCACGTAGTCGACTACGGTTCGTATCCCGGACCCGGGGGCTTAAAACTCATGCCGGGTGCGTGTGCGTGCGTGCCCAAGATCCCGAGAGGAGAATGGAGGAGAAGGGATTGCGGCGTGACCATCCCCCCTGGGGGGTGATTTCTCGCTTTCTGTCTCTCTGTTTCTCTCTGTCTGTCTGGCGAGAGCACGCGCCCTATAGCAAAAACCTCTCCAAAAAAAAAAAAAAAGAAGTGACTTGTAATATTTCTTGCTGGGAATGCTCTAGCCTTAGCTACCCTAGGGTACTTACTGTCTATTCCCTTAGTGGTGAATAGATAGTGGGTGGTGGTAATGGTGTGTGTATACCAAGAAGGAAATTGATAAATTGAATTTTTTTTTTTTTTTTTTTTTTGGTAAGAGCCATAAAATGATCTCTTGAATCTCTGCTGACTTCTGGAGGCTTTGGTTCTTTGTTATATAATTATATCTTCTTTGCTATTAGAATTTCTACTATTTTTAGAATTGAAATACATTTGGGACCGGCAGGTGGCATGGTTGTTAAGGATGCTGGATTCCCACATGGCTGACCACAGTTTAAGTCTCAGACCTGGCTACTTGCTTTCTCGCTTTCCCTTTCTCACACTCTCTCTTCCTGTCTTTGGTTGAATCAAGAAAAAGAATAACAATAACAAATGGAATTAAGTACATTTTTTTCAAAAAGAATTGAAACACATTTAAGTATAGCTAAATATATTAAAAATGTTATTAATACAGAATTTTTTTTCCCTTCCAGAACAGTGATTAAAACACAAACTCAAAAAGTGAAGCGGGGGCTGAACAATGGTGCAGCGGTAAACTGGGATGCTCTGAGTGGCTGACCACATGAGACAGTTCCCAGGTGGCACCCCTGAGTACACTGGGCTTGTGTGTGCCTCTCATCTGGGGCTGGATCGAAGTGTGAGCACTCCATTGAGGGTGCTGTCTTTCTGCCGGTCTCTCTCCCTGTTACTCGCTCTGTCGTTCTCACTTGTAGAATGTGGGGAGCCCAAGAGGAGACGTGAGGAATGTGCAGGACGTGACCACCAGAATAAGACCCGACATGGCCTTGGGTGGCTGGACTGTTATGAGCAGAATGTCTTGGGATTGTTTTGAACGGAATGTTCCAAAGTATTGTTATAACAACCTGATAAATTCAGTAAGGACTTAAAACCTTACATCACAGAAGTCTCTGGAGTGTGTATAAATACTAGCAATAAAGTATACTCATGGCTGACCAGTGTTGATTGGCAGTCTTCCCATTTCTATCCTGTCTTCTTATCTTTCTTTAATCCTCACCCCCCAACTCAGGAGCTTTTCGCCGTCGGCAGGTCTGACAGAAGAAAAAATAAATAATGTTTAAAAAAGAAAATGGAAAGAGCAGGGACAGACTTGCTTTGAGTCTCTTCCCCTCTTGCATCTAACAATAATTTATGGTTTGGAGGTTGACCAGCCTGTGTTGTCATGGGACCAAATTCAAAGCCTCTGTATAACCCATTTACATCATCCTTTAAATTGATTAAAAAAAAAAAAATTAGGGGGACCAGCAGTTAGCGTCATGGCTATGTCACTGGACTCCCACGTAGTCGACCGCGGTTCGCGTCCCGGACTCGGTGGCTTAAACTCACGCCGGGCGCGTGTGCGTGCGTGCCCAGGATCCCGAGAGGAGAATGGAGGAGAAGGGATCGCGGCGTGGCCATCCCCCCTGGGGGGTGATTTCCTGCTTTCTGTCTCTCTGTCTCTCTCTGTCTGTCTGGCGAGCGCACGCGCCCTATAGCAAAAACCTCTCAAAAAAAAAAAAAAAAATTAGGTAGCTCCCTTCGGGCCAGCAGGGGGTGTGATGGTTAAAGGCACTGGATTCTCACTTTGCTGACTGTAGTTTGAGTCCTGAACCTGGCGGTTTACTTTTTTCTTTCCCTTTCTCTTTTTCTATGTCTCTCTCTGGTCAAATTAATAATTACAAACCGAATGAAATAAAAATCAATAATTCTTTAAAAAATAGCTATTTTCCCAAGTTTTTGTGAGAATTAACTCTAAAGCACATAGAAGTGCTCAAAAAGAAACAGAATGACAGAAATCTAATTTCTTCATTTTTCTCTGTATCCCCATTTTTGGTCTAACTTTCAAATCTGTTCTGGTGAATTCAAGTCTCAAACATCAATTGTCTTTAGCATAATTGTGTCCTGGTGACCTCATGTTCTTTGGGAAATTAGTGATCACTTTTCTTTTTTAAATGATTAATTTTACTTATTATTATTTTCATTCATCAGAGAGGGAGAGAAAGAGAGAGAGAGAGAGAAGGAATCTTAGAAAGCAAGCCACCAGGCCTGGTACTTGAACCATGGTTAGCCATATGGGAGTTCAGTGCCTTAACCACCATGCCACCGGCTGGCCCCATGATCACTTTTTGTGGTTTACTTGTTTTTTCACTACAGCCTGTGTCATTCGTGTTGAGTGACAGGATTGGAAAGTGATGACAACACCTGGTTATATGCCTCATATTCATCCATCCACTGGTCAAAAGAATAGGCTTGTCGATAATAGATTATATGAAGAAATAAAAAAATAGTCTCTTTGGGTTCTATGACCCCTGTCCCTACAAACACACACACACACACACACATACTTCCTGAAGTTGTTATGAAATTTAGTTAGCTATGAATTTCTGGGTTTCTTTTGTGATAAAACTTATTAAACTAAAGCAATAGAGAAGGCAGTCTTTTATTTCCCCCTCCAGAAATTGTCTCTTAATTAAAGCCGTTCCCATTTTCTAGATGAGTGAGTTGAACCTGTTGATGAACTTGTATGCCTGCTTTGAAAGGCATGGGAATTACCACCTTAAGTACTTGCTCCATTTCTTCGGTGTTAAAGCATAGCTACTCCTCTGCTTTATCACAACATGAAGTTGAGTACACTCCAGCCAGCGCAGGCACTTTTAGTGAAGGGTTTCCGCTTGAATCATGATTCCCCCAGGCTCAATTCTTTAGGTATTAGCAGCTTAAATGCGCACAGTACAGAGAGAGGCTTTGTTTGGGGCTTTCAAAACAGTAAATCCTTAGACATCTTTAAAATGTCCAGCATATTTGAATAAATGCAACTGCATGGCAGCTTGCTAATGTAAAAAATATTAGATGCACCCTAAGTAACAACAACAGCTTGGAGAGACTTAATGGTCCCTCTTTAATTTTGTTGCTGACACCTGGCAACATTTGTAACTATAAATAGAGTAGCAGGGAGGGGGAAGGAAGCTGAGGAGATTTCCTGCTGCTGTCTGAATACGTGGAGTGAGAGGGTCTTTAAAGGATGAAGAAAAAAATCACACGTGGAAAAGAATTAGGGGGCCATTCTACTGAGGTATGGTACGGCCACAGGCTCTAACAAAGTATATTGTTGTTAAAACACCCCGATTCTGGCTGGATTTGCAAGAGTCCTCATAATTATGGGTGAAGCTGCAGGAGGCTACTTAATATTCCAGGATTAAAACCTGATTTAAAGACCCAGGACTTTGGGGCTACAAAATTAGGAGGCAGGAGCCCTGAAGCCCCTGTTGGGTTTCCTCTTCCTAATTACCAGATGTTAGAGGAAGCAGAGTGGGTAGAGTGAAGAGGGGAGATGGAGGGTTACAAAATGGTCTGAGTCCCGGGAAAGGATCTAATAATTAGTAGTGTCAACTAAGTGTTGTAACCTACAGCTAGAGCATATTCTAGAAATTCTGTTCAGGAGACTGTTAAATTTATTACCAGGCAGATAGAAACTGAATCTCTGCCTCTGTCTCAATGTAGATTAGCTGCTTCTTCAGGTCTTCCTCTTTCAGAAATCTAGGATCGTACGGAGGTAGAAACCATCCCTTCTGGTAGACTAGTAATCTGCTCCCAGATGTGAAAGTGTAAGAAGCATACGCTGAGAAGATTAAGGGGTCCGATCTCAGCCCTGCTTCCACTTGCCTCACCAGCTCAGGCAAGTTACTTAGGCTTCCAAGCCTTGGTTTCCAGAAATACCCAAGTTGTAAATGTGCTGTGAGAGTGAAATAAGACAATCCTTGTCAAGAGCCTAGTGCAGCACTGACAGTTCCTTTAGCTTCTTCTCTTCCCCTGACATACTTAGACACACATTTACCAGGTGAGTTGCTTTCACTATTTTTTTTTTTCCTTTATTATTTTAACATTGCTACAAGGCTAGAAAGGAAAAAGAAAATCACAATGCTCTCTTCCTCAGGAGAAAAATGCTTGTGAGAGTAAGTTTAACCGTGCACCGGTCTGAAACATTCTCCATAGCCTGGTTTTTAATCCTCATCATGGACCAAGGAACCTAAGAGATTTGAGCTCGGTATTCAGCTATTTTAATAGGGCTTCCAAGAGTGTGAATTGGCTTATAATACAGGCATCCCCTTCTTTTTACTCTCTGATTGAAAAGCCAATATTTTCCCTTCGAGGATTATAAGATTACCTTTAATACTGTATTTCATAACCTGTCATAAGACCTAAGCAAATCAATAAATGTTAAATAATGATATCTGAGTATACATTTAAAACACGACTGTATTAGGTTATTGGGAAAGTCTTAACATTATTTTCCCATGTTTTTCGATGCTGAAATGCATCATGACTTGTCTGACAACCCAATAGTAAACTATGAATCTCTAACTTTCTCTTTCCATGCCGTTTCCTGCTTATAACTTAGTCCAACAGAAAAATGAATCTGAAAGGTTCACAAAGTCTTATATTTGCAAGTGATCAGGCAAAACCAATTGACGCGTGGGATCCCTCGTCACTGAACCTGTGGCGTTTTCTCTGCACATGGCCCAGCCCGAGCAGCACTCTCGTTTCCATTGGCTTCAGCTTTCTTGTTAACCTCCAGCGCAGTCTCTACACTAGTTTAAAGGTCTGGGGCGAAAATAAAACCTTTCTTTTCTACTGAGCGATAAAAGATAAATTCTGTGTGTCATAGAACTTAACCTGGGGAGTTTCAGGGTACCCAGGTCAGAACAAAGCGTGGCGATTTTCTATTGATACATAACAAAAGCAAAGCGACGCTCATCTCCATATGCAGCCACGTTCAGACACGCAGTTAACATTTCTGAAGCTGAGTTGTGTCTAGGGCATCAGATCTGAACTCTCTTACCATCAAGGACATCATGCATGAACTGTCGACTGGGAAGTGGGTGTGACTATTTCTACCACCTGGACATGAGAGTCCTACATTTTTATTCCTGGTGGCCTGGCTGAAAAACCTGCCACTCCTTAACATTTCAAGGAATAGGCTATTTCTAGGTCATCTGAGAAAGACTCTAAGTCCGAGCTGTGGACTGGAAACCTTGTATTGACAGTAAGATCAGAAAAGTTCCCAGAAATCTCAGTGGAGTCTTTTGCTCTGACGGCATAACAGGCAAAGTTGGTGGAAAAACAAGGGCACCAATGATACCGAGTCGAAAAGTCATTCAGAACAGTCAGCGCGTGAACGTAAAGAAGTACAGTACTGGGGCCGGCAGGTGGTGTGGTGAAGTGCCCTGGACTCCCTGGACCTGGTGGCTTTCCATTTCACTTTTTCTCTTGCTTTGTCCCTCACTGGTCAAAATTAAATAAATAAATAAAGTTAAAAAAAATTCTTTTTTGAAAAAAAGTAGTACTGTATTAGGAATATCTTGACTGATTTTTTCACTAAAATGTATCTTCCTTTTAATAAAAGCATTAGGATCAAGTATGATCGAAATCTCTGTCTAAATAAATCTGAAAAACTCTATCAGCACCAGATAAAAATTCTTAGGCCCAACCTGGCGGTGCAGTTGATAGTAAACTGAACAGCAGTGCAGGAAGCCATATGGCCAACCGTGGGTTTGGGTCTCCTGGTCGGCCTAAAACAAACCAGGTGTGTGGGCCCATGACCAAGATCCTGAGTTGGAAGGCAGGGGAATGGGGATGACAGTGTAAGAAGACCCGGTAGAGGGTGATTCCCTCGCTCTCTTTTTCTTTCCTGTATACGTGTACCTGCTATCATGAACAAAATGAATACATTTAAAATTTCTTAGATGTTCTGTTGAATATGTGTTGTCTGCACTGACTATTTATTTATTTATTTTTAAATTATTTATTTTATTTTATTCATTCATTTATTTTTTAATTTGACCAGAGAGAGACAGAGGTTGAGAGTGAGAGAGAGAGGAAGTGAGAAAGTAAGCCACCAGATTCAGGACTTGAACTCTGGTCGGCCATGTGGGAGTGTCCAGTGCCTTAACCAGCACGCCACCTGCTGGTCCCCTGCACTGACTATTTAAACCATTCATTCATTCAAAAAATATTGAGTTGTTGGAAAAATCATGATGTATTTTTCTATGCAAAAATGCATGATGACTTTTCCGATGATGCAATATTTACTGGTCACTGTACAAGGTGCTTGGAGTCAGTACAGTAAAGCCCTGCCATTGAAAAGCTTTGTAGGTCCAGGCCTGATGGTTAAAGTGACTGGATTGCACAGGGCTGACCATGTGGTTTGAGTTCCAGACTTGGTGGCTTTTAAAACATGCTGGGTGCATGATGCCCAAAATCTGGGGAAAAAATGAAGGAGAAATGGAGAACGGATTGTGGCATGCCCATGCCCATGGGGAGTGCTGTGTGTGAGTGTGTGTGTGTATTTTATACAGGATCTTGTAATCTTGCTGGACCCACTTATTAGTTGTAAGAGGGTACCTCATGCACTCAGAAGGTCTCCAGACCCAAACCAGGAGCCTTTCTATATGGGTCAGCCTGTGGAGAGTCATGTTTTACTGCTGTGAATCCGTCCAGCTCTCTCAATCTGTGTTTTGAAGGAGGGGCAGAGCTAACTGAAAGTGTTGAGTGAAATATTAGAGAAAAAGGTCTGGGAAAAGGGACAGAAAGGAGAGAGAATGGCCCTCTCAGGGATCCGAAGTGGCTCAGTGTTTCAACAGTTGGAAATGAGACTGGAGAGAGTCAGGGGCTAGAGAGACCAGAGGGGGGAGGGGAAAGGAAACAGAATTTTGGATCTGCTAAATGTGGGATGGACAGGTATCAGGTAGGGAGCTGATATATAAGATTGAAATGAGGGAGTGGCATTTGGGCTAGAGGTACCAATGTGGGAGTCATTAGCCCACAGATGGTATTTAAAGTCATGAACTTATTGAATAAGATCAAGAAGTAAGAAACTTGGTGTCCTTGGGGGCCAACAGGTGGTGTGGCAGTTAAGGACGTTGGACTCGCACATGGCCGACTGCAATTCAAATCCCGGACCTGGCGGTTTGCTTTCTCACTTTCATGCACTCACTCGCTCTCTGTCTCGCTCTTGCTGTCCCTCTCTGATCAAATTAAAAATAAATAAATAAAGTGAAATAAAATAATTCTTTAAAAAAAGAAAAAGAAAGAAACTTGGTATCCTGAAAACCAGGGCAGAAAACATTTTATGAAGAAAAGAGGCATCGAGTGAGTCAAAAGCTTCAAGGTGGTCAGCTAAGCTCAGAACTGAGAATTTAGCCACATGGGTGTCCCTGGAGCCTGAGAGGAGCAGTTAGGTGTGGAGTCAGCCTGATTGTGGTGGAGTTGAATTCGAGGTCAGAAATAGGGGATGGGGGGAACCAGCAGTTAGCGTAATGGCTATGTCGCTGGACTCCCACGTAGTCGACCGTCGTTCGCGTCCTGGACCCGGTGGCTTAAAACTCATGCCGGGTGCGTGTGCGTGTGCGTGCGTGCCCAAGATCCCGAGAGGAGAATGGAGGAGAAGGGATTGCGGCGTGACCATCCCCTCTGGGGGGGTTGATTTCTCGCTTTCTGTCTCTATGTCTCTCTCTGTCTGTCTGGCGAGCGCATGCGCCCTATAGCAAAAAACCTCTTAAAAAAAAAAAAAAAAAAAGAAATAGGGGATGGGGGGATAGATAATTCTTTCAAGGAAACTTCTCATTTATTTATTTATTTATTTATTTTATTGTCATAAGGTCTGTGTGCTCATCACAGAAAGAAAGAGAAGAAAGAAACCACCCCTCAGTGGGGTGTGGTTGCAACATAATCCCTTTCCTCCATCTTTCCTTCCCATCAGGATTTTGAGCATGTGCTCATATGGAACTGGTGTGTTTTTCTTTCCTTCCTTCCTTCCTTCCTTCCTTCCTTCCTTCCTTCCTTCCTTCCTTCCTTCCCTCTCTCTCTCTTTCTTTCTTTTTTTCTTTCTTTCTTCTTTCTTTTTCTTTCTTTCCTTCTTTCTTGTTTTCTTTTTTTTAGAATTATCTTATCTAACTTTATTTATTTACTTATTTTAATTTTACCAGAGAGGGACAGAGCAAGAAAGAGAGAGAGAAGAAGCAAGCTGCCAGGTCTGGGATTCAAACCGCAGTCAGCTATGTTTGAGTCCAGCACCCTTAGGCATCGTATCACTTGCTGGCCCCGGGCCTGGTGTGTTTTTCAAACCACTGTGGCTGGCATTCAGATCATGGTAAGCCTGGCCCCTCTAACTGCTGTTCTATGGGATGGCTCCAAATTTTCTAATGTGAAAAAGTAGAGAAATGGGACAATGTCTAGAGCAGAAGTAGTTTTGCACTTGTGTTTCAGATCAGGGGCCCTTCAATCCCCTCCTCCCCTCCCAAGCCATGCAGCATGGGGTGGATGGCCTACAAGGGAGTGAGGCTTTGTGTTTGTATCCCTCGCTTCACCCTTGGGCTCTGCTGCTGGTTGGATCAGTGGTGGTATTGGATTCTCACAGGAGTGCAACCCTACTGTGTGACTCTTTCATTATATTACCATATCACAATGTGGGAGTGGTGGAAAAGGGGTGCACAGTGGATGTGGTGCACTTAGGTCATCCCAGGGCCATCCCCCCACCCCACCATTGTCCATGCAGGGAGTGCCTTCCACAAGGCGGGCCCCTGGTGTCAGGAAAGCTGGGGACTGCTATTCTAGATAGCAGAAAAGCACAACGGTTGTTGATGGAATCGTCCGGCGAAAGAGAGAAGAAGAAAATTGGCTAGGTGGGCCAAAACTGGCACGGGTTGTGGTGGGTAGTGGAGAAATTGGTCTCAGCAAGGAGCCACTGGAAATGCATTTCTAAGACTTTCTAATGATGCGTCATGCCATTCTCTTCTGCTTCCTTTGCCTCAATCCCTTCTCTTTCATTGGTAGAAATTCATTTCACCTCTCGAGGAACGTGTTTCCTCTTTAACTCAGCTCATGCATTCAGACTTCTTTCTCCTCTGAGCTCATTGCTCTTGTAATCTGTCCCATTAAGTTGATTATGAATCATCTTTCTATGTGGAGCTGTCTCTCCTATTAAATCGTAAGTCCCCTGGCAGTGACCATGCCCCACTTACGGTAAGTGCCCCATGAAAGCTCACCGACCTTGTCTCTACCATTTTCCCTGAAAAGGATATTTTCTCTTATAATACACTAAAAAGGAGGGCCTAATGTTATTCTCCATGCAAAAGTTTTTCCTGTGCTAAAAAGCATTAAACGCCTTCTAGATCTTGTCTTTTTCACTTTTTATTTTAATTCTCTTTTTTTTACTTGAAAGATTATTTTATTGTGGAGATTTGATAAATACTACATATTTCTTTATTGGAAATTCACAATATATTTATCATATTAAATTCTCTAAGAAACCCTGCAGTAGCATGTATTCACTTTGTTTTACTGAAATTTCTACATATAAGCCACTTATCGTTTTACAATATATTTAAGGTATGTAAAGAGTGATCAATGTTAACCTTCAATATAGTATAAGAAGGGTTTATTCAAGTCTCCTAAGTAAAGTCCAATATTAACACTCCATAATAATTGGCTATTTATCTTTGTGTGGATGGTCCCTATATTTTAATTCTTCATCTCTAATTTTTGTTATTTTAAAAATTTTGCTAGAAGGCACATGTGTTTCCCAGGGGGAAGAGTTGGGGGTGGTTGTGAGAGAAAGAAAGCACCTTCCACAAGGGAAAATCGCATTACAATCCCTTTTTCTTCATTTCTCTCTCCTTTTTCAGGATTTTGGAGTTGCATGCACATGCACCTGGCACAGTTTTCAAGCTGCCAGTTCTGGGACTGGAACCACACAGTTGGCCATGTGGTATCCAATTGCCTTAACCACCATACCAGCTGGCCTTGTAATCTCTAATTATTTTTATTTTATTTTATTTATTTAAAAATATTATTTTAGTTTTTGCTATAGAGCATGTGTGCTTGCCAGAGAGAGACACAGAGAGAGAGAGGAAGTGAGAAATCATCCTTCAAGAAGGATGGCCACACTGCAATCCTTTCTCCTCCAGTCTCCTCTCTGGATTTTGGGCGTACACATGCATGTACACACCTTGACTTCCAAGTTGCCTTGCCCAGGACTCCAACCGCAAAGTTGGCCATGTGAAATCCAGCACCTTAACCTCCATGGTACTGGCTGGCCCTGCCATCTCTAATTTTTAAATCATGTTTTTGTTTTTTTTTGGCTCTTCTCCAGATATATGTATCTCTTTTTTCCCCCCACCTTTTCTTTTCTTCCTTTTTGACATAGGGCATGTGCGCTCACCAGAGAAAGACAGAGACAGAGACAGAGGGAAAGTGAGAAATCACCCCACAGAGGGTTTGGCCACATTGCAATCCCTTCCTCTCCAGTTTGTTTTGGGGATTTTGGTCATGCATGCATACATGCCCAGAATGACTTCCAAGCCAACTGGTCAGGGATTTGAACTGCGCAATTGGCCACATGGGATCCAGCCTCTTTAACCTCCATGCCACCTGCTGGCCCTCTTTCTCCTTTTTTACGTTCTCTTAATTTTTAAAAATTTCTCTCTGTTTAAACGGGAATCCGAGATGTGTGCAAAAGATAAAACCCCAGGATATTGCCTTCTATCAGAGAGAGGCGAAAAAGTGAGAGGGGTATGTGTGTGTTTTGACATTTTAGGCAAAGGGACGAGCATATGAAAAGGTACAGAGAGAAAACCATGACATTTTGTTTCATCCATAGTTACATATTTCTCTCTTAACCCTCAGATATTTGTGAAATGAAGGAATCAATGAAGTAAATACTCCCATAATGATCGTTTTCTTCCCTTTCAGGGAGGACTAGCCACTGTTTCCTTTCTATGTAACACAGACCCACTGTTGAGGGGCATGTCAGTTACACATCTGATCACTGTCCTCCAGTCGCAAGCATTAGCAATGATAGCTAGTACTAAGTATGTGACGCCGGAACGCAGAGTGATAAAGCATCTGTACTCAGGAGACATCTCCCTGCTTAGACCTCAGCTCTGCTGCATGGTAGCTGCATGACTCTGAGCAGGACATTTATCCTCTCCTTTATAAAGTAGGATTGTTACTAAGACTTACTTAGTATCATACTAAGACTTATCTTAATATTGATACTGAGACTTACTAGGGTAGTTGCAAAGACTCAATGTGTTCATATAAAATCTTAAATGGTCTGGGACCAGCAGTTAGCATAGTGGCTATGTCGCTGGACTCCCACGTAGTTGATCACGGTTCGAGTCCCAGACCCGGTGGCTTAAACTCACGCCGGGCGCATGTGTGTGCATGCCCAGGATCCCGAGAGGAGAATGAAGGAGAAGGGATTGCAGTGTGGCCATCCTCCCCGGGGGGTGATTTCTCGCTTTCTGTCTCTCTGTCTCTCTCTATCTTTCTGGAGAGCACACATGCCCTATAGCGAAAACCTCTCAAAAAAAAAAAAAAAAAAAAAAAACAAAAAACCTTAAATGGTTTTAAAATAAATCAACATAAATCTTAATATTTTATTTATTTATATTTTTGCTAGAGGGTGCATGCACTCATTAGTGAGAGGCAGAGAGACAGAGGGAGAAGAATGCAGGCCCCATGGAGAATGGTCACACGGCAACCCCTTCTCCTCCGTCTCTCCAACTTCTCAGGATTTGGGGCACGCGTGCACACACACACGACCCACATGTTCCTTAAGCCACCAGGTCTGGGATTTCAACTATGCAGTTGGCTATGTGGGATCCAGCTGCATTAACTACCAAGCCACGGAACTGGCTTGGTAGTTATTTATTTATTTATTTTTTTAATTGTTTTTTAGGTTTTTGCTATAGGGTGCCTGTGCTCACTAGAGAGGAGAGAAACAGAGAGACACAGAGAAGGAAAGTGAGAAATGACCCCCTCCCTTGGGGGGATGGCCACAGTGCTATCCCTTCTTCTCCATTCTTCTCTTAAAATTTTGGGCATGCACGCACATATACCCAGCGTGTTTCAAGCCACAGGGTCTGGGATTCAAACTGCAGTCAGTCATGTGGAAATCCAGCTGTCTTAACCACCATACCATCTGCTGGCCCAACCCAACTCTTTTTTGAAAAATTAAGATAAGGGAGCCAGCATGGATTTCAGTATGAGTTCCAGACCTGATGGCTTGAAAACCATGCTCGACATGTATGCATGCCCAAAATCCTGAGAGGAGAATGGCAGAGAAGAGATTGTGGTGTGGGCATCTCCTCCTGGGGGTGATTTCTCACTTTCCCTTTCTCTGTCTCTCTCAGGGGAGCACTCCTGCCCAACAGCAAAATCTAAAAATTAGGATAAGAAAAAGATTTATGGGTCAGCTCTGTGGCCTGGTGGTTAAGGTAGCAGGATCGCACAAGGCCAACTGTGACACTGCTTACGAAACAGACCAGGCACAAGTATGGGTGTGTCCAAAATCTTGACAGGATGGAGAAAGAGAAGATAAGAGATTACACTGTGACTGTTCCCCCATAAGGGATGCCTTCTCCCTCTTCCTCTCTCTGTCTCTCTCTCTGTGTGTGGGGGGGGTGCACATACTCTTTGCCAAAATAAAAATAATAAATAAAGGAAGAGTTAACTGAGGCTTACAGAGGTTACATAACTTTCCCACAGCTACCCAGCTGGTCAGCAACTGGAGTTTGGTTCTTCACTATCTATCTACTGTGGTGGTTGGGAAGGCCCAGGTAAGAGTCAAAATGATTCTGCTAAGGTTGTTCCTTGAGAGATAAAAAGCAAGTCCAGGATTAAGAACAAAAAGACTATAGATACAAAGTGGTATTTTTGAGAAAATGATTTTGGAGAGCAAATCTGAGAAGGGGGAAGTTAATGAAAAAGTAGCTAGAATGTCTGAAGGTTAATGTTCACTTAGGCTGAAGAGGCAATGGTTGGAAAGACAGGGGGATCCCACCTCTGTGGCACAGGTGGTAGTGTACAGACCGCAGGGCTGGAAGCCACATGCAGACTGCAGTTCAAGTCCCCTGACTGGTTGGCCTGAAGACATACAGTGCTAGCAGATGTGCCCAGGATCTCAGTGGGCTGGAGGACTGGAGGAAGGAGACTGTGGCATGACTGATCCCTGAGGAGGATCCGTTTCTCCCGCTCTCTCATACGTGCTATGTGTTCTATCATGAATTTTAAAATAAAAAAAAAGGAGGGTAGTGAATGCTCCTATACTCGGTCATAGCTCACTTTTAGTCCCTCAGCTTGTTCTTAGATGCCCTGGCTTTAAAAGCTTAGAAGTATTCTGATTAGGATGCCAAAGTTACTCCCAGAGTGAAGTTATGACTCCTTTGGACATGACACTCCAAGTGTCACTCCATGACACTCACTTTGGAACAGAGCAGGAGGGGTGGCCCCATTTCCAGTCCCCATACCCAAGGATTTACTGCTATCATTTCTCTTGCAAATGACTAAATTATTTAATTATACTGTCTGAGGGTGGCAGAGCCATACTTTTCAAATTAATTGTCCAACGGTTTATTTATTTATTTTTAAATTATTTTTTAAAAAGGATTATTTAATTTTATTTATTCATTAATTAATTTTAGTTTGACCAGAGAAAGACACAGAGAGAGAGAGAGAGAGAGAGAGAGAGAGAGAGAGAGAGAGAGAGAGAGAGAGAGAGAGGAAGCGAGAAAACAAGCCACCAGGTCCAAGACTTGAACCATGGTCGGTCATGTGTGAGTGTCCAGTGCCTTACCCACCCCACCACCTGCTGGTTCCCTTAACAATTTATTTCATTAAAGCAGTTACTGGGGCAATATTCTGGTGATCTTTAGGAGCTATTCTAGTATTTCTATTCTCATATACTTCTTTCTTTATTCACATAGTCCTGGAGGAGGCATTCTAGAAAGAAACCAAAAGAAGATGACCAGCTGAGAAACAGAAAAGAGTACATCTTTTCAAAATTGAAAAGACTAGGAGACAGGAGAAACTAATGCTGGGATTTCTGGCCTGTGTAGACTCTCCTGTTCCATTTAGAGGGGACTGTGATCTTCAACAGGTGGAGCCAGAGCAACCATAAAGTGGAAGCTTCAAAAGGATTTACCTCCCTTATTTCTTGTTTTCACTTTCCACTTTGAAGTTGATGAGAGGAATGGTATCAGGTTTAGAGTAGAGAAAGTTGGGAAGGGGTTGAGATTACTCTGGAGTTTGGTCCTACTCTATCTGTCTTGGTCCTACACTGTCTACTGTGGTGGTTGGGATCCTTCAAACCCTTTATTTTCTGTAATTGGGACAGCGCTGTTTTGAGTTTTCCTGCTGTTCTCCTCTTGACGACCAGGGGGCAGGAGTGTGTAGCTGGGTGTAAGGGAAAGGTTGACCGGACTCCAGACTGGCTAGGGAGGTCTGAGCTGTAGCTGCACAGCCTAGAGATAACCTGGATGTGGCCACTGTTGCTGTTCCTCTCATGCCCTCTCGAGTACGAACTGGAGGGCTCTGAAGTTTACTAAGGAATGCGGCAGAATTCAGAATACGCTTTCCACAATAAATACATGACTACCTGCTTTTAGTTTTCTTTTTTCTTTTTACATCATATACCCAATAAAATGCACCAACCTTAAGTGCAATATTGATTGCAAATTGATGGCAATATTAATATAAGTGCAAATTGATGGCAATATTAATATAGGAAAACACGCTTCAACCACAATCCACATGAAATCATATAATATTTTGCAACAGCCCAGAAGGTAATGTGAAGTCTGTTCCCAGTAAATACCATCATCTAAAGGTAACTAATGTTTATTTTCCATTCAAAATATAGATGAATATTGCACTGTCTCCTGGTATGGGCTATTATAAATACTCTCGTACATGAATTAATGACCTCTTTCTTTTTGTTTGAGTCTTCAGTCATAACAACTATGATTCTAAAGTGACTGTTACTGTTACCTCTCTGTTCTGCTTTTGAAGAAACACATGTGGCATGGGCATTAACATCCTCCCATCATTATTCTTCCTGCATTTATGTTACCTTTTTTTAAAATGAGAAAAGTACCACATCAACACATTAAAAGCCAAAAAAATATTTCACCATACATAGAGTAGTAGTCAAATTTTCTCTTAATCTATCCTATCCATTCCCAGAAGTCGTTAATGTGAATAATATTGAGGTCTTCTTTCAGGCTGTTTTCAACGTGCATCAAAACATCTAATAACATAAAATGGTGCAATTTAGATATTATGCCATATTATTTTATTTATTTATTCATTTTAATTTAAACAGTGAGAATGGTGGCAGTGGTGATGGCTCTGGCAGCTTAGGACAGAGTACAAGTAACAAAGAATCATCATGATTCTACAGAGGCTCTTCAGGGTCGCTGTAACTCGGTCAGCACCCTCAGTCCGTTTGTAGAGGAACACTGGTGTTACAGCAATGGCATTTAGTATGGAGCTTAATCCTGCATAGAAATATTGTGTGGATGAGATCAGAGAATACAAATCTAAATGGCAGACATCTGGAGGGCCTGTTGATATTGGCCCAGAACATCAGCAATATCTGGAGGGGGAGTTTTTTTTTTAAGTGCTTATTTATTTATTTATATTACATTTTATTCATTTATTCATATATTTTCATTTGACCAGAGAATGACAGACACATAAAGAGAAGGAAAGTGAGAAAGTAAGCCACCAGTCTGGGACTCGAACCATGGTTGGCCATGTGGGAGTATCCAGCGCCTTAACCCTGCTGGCCCCCAGAGGGAGCTTTTTTTTTTTTTTTGAGAGTTTTTTCCTATAGGGTGCCTGTACTCACCAGAAAGACAGAGACAGAGAGACAGAAAGCAAGAAATTACCACTGCCCCCCGGGGGGGTTGGCCATGCCGCAATCTATTCTCCATTCTCCTCTGGATCTTGGGCACGCACGCACCTGGCCTGAGTTTAAGCCATGGGTCCAGAACTCAAACCACAGCTGGACATGGGAGTCCAGTGATGTAGCCATTACACCATCTGCTGGTCCCCAAAGGGAGCTCTTTAAGCTTAAGCAAATCTATGGTAAAACAGACATGAATACATTGCCTAGTTTCAAATTTAAAGGTCCCAAATTTGAAGTCATCAATAAACTCCAGTGCTGAAGAAGTAAAGTAAAATGAATCCAGTAATTTGTCATGAGTCAGTTTGTACAAAACATATATGTCACAATTGTCAAATGTTATTTTTGGTGTTATTGGTAGGTTGTTGCCATAGGGCGTGTGCACTTGCTGAAGAGAGACAGAGAGAGAAGGGAAAGTGAGAAATCACCCTCCAGTGGGATGGCCATGCTACAATCCTTTACCCTCCACTCTCTTCTTGGGATTTTTGGCATGAATACACACGCAACCAGGATGATTTTCAAGCCGCCAGCTCCAGGACTTAAACCATAGTCGACCATGTGAGAGTCCAGCACCTTAACCATCATGCCATCTGCTGGCCCTGTCAAATGTTCTTTTAATTCTGATTCCAAATAATTATTTGGTGATGTGGAGTTTAAAAAAAAAGAAAAAAAATGGGGCCGGCAGGTGGCGTAGTGGTTAAAGGCATTGGACTCCCACATGGCCAACCGTGGATTGAGTCACGGACCTGATGGGTTACTTTCTCACATTCTCTCTCCCTTCGTCCCTCTCTGGTCAAATTAAAATAAATAAATAAAGTCAAATAAAGTCAAATAAAACAATTCTTTTTTAAAAAACCTTTAACTTCTTTTTATTTATTTCAGCTTGTACAACAATTCTTGTTTGCAAAATAACTTAAATTTATTGAATAAAAAGCACCGTTTATGATTTTTAAAGTAAAAGACATTTACTGAATTAATTAATACCATTTTTTGTATCGGTACTTGATGTCTTTTGATTTAAAAAAAAAAAGACACTTTGCATTAGTTCACCACAAAGCAGATTTTTATATAACCATCAATAGTAGAAAAACATGAGAAAGTTTTTATGTGATCCCAAAGGTACCCCGTCCTTACTCTTAGGAAAACAAAATGTTTTTCAAAGTTAGAGCTATTAAGTTTCTAGAAATATAAAACAATTTAAGCAAAACTCTTTAAGAAAAAAATACATTTTTCATCTTTTATTCATGGCATGAATTTTAATTCTTTCCAGTGGACCCCAAACCTCCTGAACCCCATTCAGTGTCACCCAAACCTTGAACTTTTATTTCTGGGTAAAAAATTCGTTCACAAATGAGCTATGCAATTTTGGTCACCTTTTTTTTTAATAATTATTTTATTTTATTTTATTCATCATCATTATTATTTTTTCAGTTTGACCATAGAGCAAGAGAGAGAGAGAGAGAATGAGAAAGCAAGTCATCAAGACCAGGACTTGAATCGCGGTCAGCCACGTGGAGTCCAGTGCCTGAACCACTATGCTACCTGCTGGCCCCTTGGTCACCTTTTTAAACTTCAAAGTTTTCTTTGCCAAAATTAAACAGTACAACACCAACGTTTCTTTTACAATCTTCATCTATGACACCAGCTCCTACATCTATGAAGTGTTTTGTAGCCAAGCCAGAACATGGAGCTCCTCTTCCGTAACTCCCAGAAGGAAGAGCTATCTGTGTCTGTCTTCACAAGGGCTTTCTCCCTAGGGGGTGTGGTGTAAGTGCAGGCACTGTGCAGGTCACAGCCCACCGCTAGTGCAGAGTCTGGGGTCGGGGCTGTGGCCTGCTGAGACAGCTGGGCAAAGCGCAGCTGCATGCTGCCCTCCTCCACAGCCCGGACCGCTTGCTGGGGGAGATGGCGAGTGTCTCTTCAGAGCAGGGCATGAGAGAGCGAGAGAACGAGCGGAGGAGAGCAGAGGCAATGGGAGCGCAGGGTGGGCATGGCGAAATCATTCTTAAAAAAAGAAAAAAATTAAAAAGTCGCAACGTATCTATGTTTCTGCATTCACTTTATTTTACTTTCTCTGTGTCATGAACATCATTTGATAGCACACTCACTCTGACCATAAACTAGACTTTTTATCTTTATAAAAAGACCCCCTGAACAAAAACTTTCAAGTGTAAAACTTAGAAATCCTTACTTTTTCCAAGGTTCCCAGGAGATATGACAGTAAGTCCAGATCTGAGGACCAGACCACGATCAGCTCCTCAGTAACAGAGACTGGGTTTGCTGATGTTTTAGATAAACGACTCCGGAGTGCTCTTGATTCTGCTGAGTGACTATCAAAGGTCCTGTTTTCTCCTCCATATTGATTTCCTGGACCGGACTTTATGTTTGACCTCTCCTGAGAAATGAAGAGGAGAATCTTGGTCAAAGATAGCTTTGGTGGGGGGAGCCAGCAGTTAGCGTAATGGCTATGTCGCTGGACTCCCATGTAGTCGACCGCGGTTCGCGTCCCGGACCCGGTGGCTTAAAACTCACGCCGGGCGCGTGTGCGTGCATGCCCAAGATCCCGAGAGGAGAATGGAGGAGAAGGGAATGCGGTGTGGCCATCCCCTCTGGGGGGTGATTTCTCGCTTTCTGTCTCTATGTCTCTCTCTGTCTGTCTGGCGAGCGCACGCGCCCTATAGCAAAAAATACCTCTCCAAAAATAAAAAAATTAAAAAAATTAAAGATAGCTTTGTGGGTACCATGTTAAATAAAAATAATTCAGGGATCAATTGAGCACCCCTAGAAAATAGGTTTAATTCTTTTTCTCTCTTGCTTTGTTTACCAGACCTTTGAGTTACCAGGCAATTGAAACTCGATTTCCATAGCAGAGAGAGATGAGATTCATTTTTTCACCGTGAAAGGCAAGAATGTGTTGGGATAGGGACTATTTAAAAAAAAATTGAAAATTTGAAAAGCATTTAGGAAAGAGAATTGCAGTGCTCTGAAGGAATTCTGAAGAAGTAAAAGCCTAATGAACATTTACAATTTACAAGGGGGCTTCAAAAAGTTTGTGAAAAAATGGGGACCAGCAGTTAGCGTAATGGCTATGTCGCTGGACTCCCACGTAGTCGACCGCGGTTCGAGTCCCGGACCCGGCGGCTTAAACTCACGCCGGGCGCGTGTGCGTGCGTGCCCAAGATCCCGAGAGGAGAATGGAGGAGAAGGGATTGCGGCGTGGCCATCCCCCCTGGGGGGTGATTTCCTGCTTTCTATCTCTCTGTCTCTCTCTGTCTGTCTGGCGAGCGCACGCGCCCTATAGCAAAAACCTCTCCAAAAAAAGAAAAAAAAAAAAAAAAAAGTTTGTGAAAAAATGGAATTAAAGTATGAGTTTATTTTGAAGCAAAATTTGAAATTCATGTGCAGTTTCATTCACCATATGCATTTTCCACATACTTTTTGAATGCTCCTTGTATTAAAATGGAATTGTTGGTGTAATTAAAAAAAAAAAAAAAAAAAACCTGGGACTGGCAGGTGGCATGGTGGTTAAGGTGTGGACTCTCACATGGCCGACTGTGGTTTAAGTCCTGGGCCTGGTAGCTTTCTCTGTCATTCTCTCTCTATCTGATCAAATAAAAAAAAAAAAGTAATAAAAATAAATAAAGTTGAACAGATAATTCTTTGTTTTATTTCTTTATCTATTTATTTATTTACAGTCATTTACTGTACATTAATACAGTATACAAAATGAGATTTTCCATCCAGTATACATTGTATATTGGCTCAATCAAGGATATTACCATACATGTTATCATCAACAAAAAATTTTCTATTTCTTGTTTCTTACATATTTTGCTCCCCCCCCAATTCCCTACCTCTCACCCTCTGTCAACTCCCCCCTTCTCCCACATTGTCGCTGATATATACATTTGCATTTTATTGATTCACTAAAGATCTTAATTTTTTTTCTTTTTTAAAAAATTCTTTGTTTTTATTTATTCATTCATTCATTCATTTTAATTTGACCAGAGAGAGACATAGAGAGAGAGAGAGAAGGAAAGTGAGAAGGCAAGCCACCAGATCTGGGATTTGAACCGTGGTCGGCCATGTGGGAGTGTCCAGCACCCTTAACCACCACACCACCTGCTGGTCCCAAGATCTTAATTAATTTAAAAACTTTCAATAGCAAGCATAGCTGATATATAAATATTTATGAATGAATGAATGAATGACTCTAGGCATAAACCTCAGTGAGCAAAGTGAACGTATTATAAAATGGCACCTCACTGGGGCTAAATAGCTTACTGCAGCCATCAAATAGGTATTAATAGGTACTTTTTAAATGCAGTTTTTAATGTCAAAAAGAGTTTAGTTTTAATAAACCAAAATACAAAAAACATTAAGAGAAATTTGCTTAAAACTTAAAGCCAGGAAAAAGGTTAGGATTCAGCTCAAATAGTAGATAGATGAACCTATGAATAGTTCAAGAGAAGACAAAAATCCCTAAATATGGAAATCAAAGCAGTGAAGAAAGTCAGTAATGTTTTAGTCTAAAGTAAAAAAAAATAATAATTCTATTTCACTAGTTCAGACTCACGCAATTAATCTCTTTTCTATTGAATTTGCAGTGTTACTGTGGTCTGATCTTTCCATTTAAACTCTGGAAGTTAACGTTCAACTCTGGACTTGTCCCTACCATTAGGTTGACATTCTCTTGCTTGTTTCTTACACTCTTATTTCTATGTGTCTGACTTTAGTTTTTCTGGGGTAGCACTCCCTTCAGCACTTCTTGGAGAGCTGGTATGGTGTAAATTCTTTCAGGTTTCGTTTATCTGAGAATGTTTCTGTGTGTGTGTGTTTTTTTTTTTTTTCCCATATGAAAGATAATCTTGGTAGGTGTAGTATTCTTGGTTAAAATTATTTTTCACTTAACACTTTGAATATATTTTCCCATTCTTTCCTTGCTTGCATTGTTTCCGATGAGAGGTCTGATGTTAGCCTTATGGGATATCCTTTGAAAGTAACTCGATGTTTCTCCTTTGCCAATTTTAGTTTCTTGTCTCTGTCTGTGGTTTTGATCAATCTGACTATGATGTGCCTTAAGGAAAATCTTTTTGGGTCAATTCTATGTGGGTTGATTCTATTTCTTGGGTCTGGATATTTGAGTGCCTCTTTAGGTTTGGAAAGTTTTCTTCTAGGATTTCATGGAATAGATTATCAATGTCCTTATAAGTTTTTTCATCTTCTGAGATACCGATGATCTGGATGTTTGGGCATTTAATGGTATCCATTATTACTCGTATGTTATTCTCATTTATTGGGGGTGATTTTTTCATTCTTTTTGGTGATTTTTTCTAGATCAGAGATTCTGCCTTTTCTAGATGTGAGATTCAATCTTTTGCATGATCTAATCCGTTTTTGATATTTTCAAGGGGGGGTTTGATTTCCTGTATTACAGCCTTCATCTCTAACAATTCCATTTGATTCTTTTTTACAGTGTGTATCTCCTCTTTTAGATTGTGCAAGAACTTCCTCACCTCCTGAAACGTGATGTCTCTTTCTTTCTGTATCTTCTGGAGTTTGTTGTCTCTATTCTCTTGCAGCTCTGTTATTTTTTTCACTATGAATATTTTAAATTCTTTATCTGACATTTCCATGAGTTCCCTTGCGTTCTTTGTGGAGGGAGAGGAGTTATTCTTTTTCATTAGAGGAGAGATATTTTCTTCATTTCTTGTATTTCTTGTGCCTCTACGGTGGTTTCTGGTCATCTGGCTCCTGGCTAGACTGGGGAGCAGGAGGGTGAAGTACGGGCAGAGGGTCTTCGGTGGTCGAAATCCCTGAATGGGGCCCCTTGTAACTCAAATAGCTGAACAGACAATTCTAAGAAAAACTGAAAAAATCGCTAGTGGGTGAGTTTGCTTGCCAAAGAGAGAGAGGCAGAGAGAAAGAGAATGTACCCTTTAATGGGGCTTGACCTTGCCACAATCCCTTTTCCTCCACTTCTCCATCCTGTGGGGATTTGGGGCATGCATGCACACATGTTCGGCATGTTTTACAAACCTCCAGATCTGGGACTTGAAGTGCATGGTTGACCATGTGGGATCTGCTTTTCTTAACCACCAGGCTGTGGGACCATTTATTACTGTATTGGGGTGCCATACAAATTATCTCAAAATCATTGGCTTAAAACAACAGAAACTTAATTTCTTTCATAGTTCTGGAGGGCAGAAGTCTGTTGGGAGGGGTGTTAGAATTTGCTCCATGCTTCTCCTCTTGCTTCTGGTGGTTGTGGCATTGCCATTGTCATGCAGGCTTGTGCTCATAGCTCCTAGTGGCCCTGTTTGTCTTCCCAGCCACTCCTTCGCAAAACACTAACCTGAGAAGTCTGTGGGGCTGCTTTAATTCCAAGTATAGCTATGGTAGAGGAAAAGGAGACTAAGGATTCCTCCTCTCCCTTGGGAAATTATAGACGTCTCTGTTTTGGCATTTCTTTTCTTTCTTTCTCTCTCTTTTTTAAATTTTTTTGAGTTGTAATCCATCTCCATATTTTTTTCTCTTTCCACCACTTCCCAAGGCAAGTGTCAGAGCAAGGGCAGTTATTCTTGCCAAGGATACTTTCCAGAAGCTGCTTTTGTTGGCCCCTATACAAGCCAGTTACACAGGTAATTTTTAAATTTTGTTTTTGTTTTTCTCAGCATCATTTCTACATGAGAGCTTGTTATTATCCTATTGGGCTGTTGTTAACGGTGTCTGTACTATTTCAGAGATTGTCCAAAGATACATTTCACTGCTCTAGCTAAACAATTCCTAGATAATTTGGCAGCTGAGAGTATCAATGTGTGTATGTGTGTGTCTGTGTGTGCTCACGCATGCACATGTGTCTGTGAGAGAGAAAGGTATGCTTATCTTAGTCAGTTAAGGTTACTGTAACAAAATACTTTAGGCTGTGATGCTATTTCTCACAGTTCTGGAGCCTAGAAGTTCAAGATTAATGTGCCTTGCAAATGGTCACCCTTTGTGTCCTCACATGCTAGAGAAAGAAAGGAATCTCTATGGTCTTCTTTTTCTCCTTCTCCCTCTCTCTTTTTTAATCGCAAGAGGGCATTTGAGCTCGCCAGAGAGAGAGAGAGAGAGAGAGAGAGAGAGAGAGAGAAAGCACCCCTAGTAGGTCACACTGCCATCCACTTCTCTGTCCCATCAGGATTTGGAGCACCCATGCGCACATGCCTGATATGTGTTTCAATCCTCTGGAGCTGGGCTTTGAACTACAGTCTGCCATGTGGAATCTGGCTCACTATGACATGGGGCTTAACCACTATGCTATGTGACCTACCCCTTTCTCCTTTTTAAAAATTTTATTTTTTCTTTCTTCCAGGAGTGAGAAGACAGAGAAAGAGAGAGACACAGGGACAACATACCCAGGAAGGTCTTGACTCCATGTGTGACCCACTCACCCTTCAGGCAGCCCCAGATCACAGATACACACATGCCCAGTGTACTCAGGAGGTCTCCAGCCGTGAACCTGGAACCTTTCCATATGGGTCATCCTTGCAGAGCATTGAGTTTTACTGTCGTATCTCCATCCACCATCCCTCCCCCACCTCCTATAAGAACACTAATCCCATCATGAGGACTCTACCTGCATAACCTCATCTAAAGCTAGTTAACTCCCCACATCTCCATCTCCAAATGCCATTGTGTTGGAAGTTAGGGCTTCAACATATGAATTTTGGGTGGGAATGATAGAATTAAGACCATAGCAGTGTTGGTAATATGACATGGTTGTCATCTCCTGGTCTCAGAAAAAATGAAGGTGAGGATAAATTTACTGTTGATAGGAAATTATTTCAGTCACCTTTCTCAAGCTGGCTTTTCATGTTACTTTAAAATATGAGAGATTCTAGAAGACATCTAATGTTCTATTACACACATTTTCTACTCTTGAAGATCTTTAATGAATGGTAAAGGGTCAGAGTGTCCTCCCCCCCCCCCCAATCCATTAAGAGAAGGCACTTCAATTTCTTTCTTTCCTTTTTTTTTCAAAAAGGATTATTTATTTATTTTTATGTATCATTATTAGCTTTTAGTTTGCCACAGAGCTCATGTACTCACCAGAGAGAGAGAGAGGGAGAGGAAGAGAGAAAGTGAGAAAGCAAGCTGCCCAGTCTGGGACTCAAATCGCAGTCGGCCATGTGGAAGTATAACACCTTAATTACAATGCCAGCTGCTGGTCCCAGGTACTTAAATTTCCTAGCCCAAGACAAGGAGATTTATTTTTGCTTTCCCATCCCACCCAAAGAGTTCAATATCATCAGTTTTAAGCCATCTAAGCATTTTGATCAGGACTCACTTTTCAAGGAGGTACAGCTGTTTGTTTTCAACTAAACTTATATATATATAATATATATATATACATATATATATATATATTATATATATATACACACACACACATATACACACATATACATACACACATATATGTGTGTGTATATGTATATAATATATATTATTATTATTTTTTTTGGAGAGATTTTCGCTATAGGGCGTGTGCACTTGCCAGACAGACAGAGACAGACATAGAGACAGAAAGCGAGAACTCACCCCCCTGGGGGGGATGGTCACGCCGCAATCCCTTTCTCCTCCATTCTCCTCTTGAGATCTTGGGCATGCACGCACATGCGCCCGGCGTGAGTTTTAAGCCACCGGGTCCGGGACGCGACTGCAGTCGACTACGTGGGAGTCCAGCGACATAGCCATTACGCTAACTGTTGGTTCCCTATATTTTTGTTTTCAACTAAACTTTTATATATATATACATGAATATGTATGTATGTGTGTGTATATATATATATATACACACACACACATACATAATACGTGTTGTTTGTTTTCAACTCAACTTTTATATATACACACACATATGTATATATACATGTATGTTGTATGTGTGCATATATATGTACATATGAAAATATATATTATATGTATATATAAAATATATATTATATGTATATAATATATATATTTTAAGAATTCTTTTATTTAACTTTACTTATTTTTATTTTTAAAAATTTGACCAGAGAGAGAGAGAAAGTGAGAAAGCACTCAGCCAGGTCCAGGACTTGAACTGCGGCCAGCCATGAGGGAGTCCAGTGTGCTCCCAGCCACCACGCCACCCACTGGCCCCTCAACTAAACTTTTTAAAAGATTATTTTCTTTTTCCTTTTACAGCAGTGGCCTTTGTAAATCTATGGCTTCATTTAACCGAGAATTCAGTCCTAAGAATAGTAAACAAAATTACAAATGATAGAAGAGTACACAATTCCAGGCCCAGCAGGTGGCACAGTGGTTATGGTGCTAAACTCCCACATGGTCAGCCACTGAGTCCTGGACCCAGAGGCTTGGAACTCATGCCTGGTGCATGTGTGCACATGACTGAAATCCTGAGAGGAGAAGGGAGAAGAATGGATTGCAGTGTGGCCATCCCCCCTGGAGAGTGATTTCTTACTTTCTGTCTCCCTGTCTCTCCGGTGAGCTCACTATAGCAAAAATCTCTAAAGAAAAAAAAAAGTATACAGTTCCAAGCTCCTGACACATACGATCCTCTGGGTCACTTTGAGGTAGTTGTGGGTGCCCCCAGAGGTTAGGCATTTCTGGAATTTAAAAACAATACCCTTTTCTGTTACTTATCATACTGTAGTTTTAACAGTAACATGGTGATTACTACCAGTTTCTACATATTGGGTATGAGGTTCTAACTTCTAGGTGCTAAGCAACCTTGAAAAATAATAACATTTAGAGCTGAAATAATAATCGTTTTTTGTGGGCTAGCCAGTGGCGTGGAGACTAAGGCAGCTGGATTCCTGGCTGACTGCATGGTTTGAGTCCCAGACCTAGTGACTTGAAAACATGCTGGGTTCATGGACATGTGTGCTCAAAATCCCAAGAGGAGAATGGAGGGGAAGGGATTGCAGCATGGCCATCCCCTGGGGGGTGGGGGGTTTGATTTCTCATTTTTCCTCTCTGTCTCTCTCTCTGGTGAGTGTACACACCCAATAACAAAATTAAAAAAAAAAGTAAAATTAATTTTTGTGTATTTTTTATACCAGGGAGTAAAATCTTGAGTTAGTCATAATCTGGATCTAGTACTGCCCATGTTATCATATCCTGCTCCTTCTCAATTCCCTTATTTGGCTACAGTAATGTAAATGTGTCCCTCGGTCCTGTATATTGGCCCTGCATTGCCACGTGCCCACCCACCAAGGCACATGTAAGAAATAAAGGTAGAGTTTGCCATTATTATTTAAAATGCCTATGATTCCTACTCAGAGTCTTTGATCTGCTTCCACAAATACTGAAAGTATCCTCCGATTAAACTAAATGAAAGAAACAAGAAAAACTGTGTGTGTGTGTGTGTGTGTGTGTGTGTGTGAAGGCAAATCACTAGGAAACACACCAGGACTGGGAAAACTGATTGGGATTAATGACATCCTCTTCTTGTAAAAGCAGCAGGCATATCGGGTTAGGGCCCACCTAAAGACATTTTAACTTAATTACCTCTATAAAGACCTGTCTCCAAACACAGTCATATTGTGTGGGGCTGGGGGGTATAACATGTGAATTTTGGGGGGACACAATTCAGCCCATAACACACCCTTGAAACTGAAGACACAAAGGGAATAATTTGAAATTATTAACCACTTAAAGCTTACAGAAGATTTGCAGTGTTAAAACACAGAAATTTGAGAGAAGAGAGGGATTGGTCTGGTTCTTTTGTCTCTGACCACGAAAATCTAAATTTTTGATTGCTTATTTGTTTTGTTAGTTTTTTGCCATACCGTGTATGAGCTTGCCAGAGAGAGACAGAGAGAAGGAAGTGAGAAATCACTCCCTGGGAGGATGGTCATGCCACAGTCCCTTTTCCTCCATTTTTTTCTTGGGATTTTGGGCACATATTCCAGGCATGGAGTGTAGAATCTCAAACCTCTGGGTGTGGGATTCCGACCATGGTCAGCCATGTGGGAATCCAGTGTTTTAACCACCACGCCACTTGCTGGCTCCAACCACGGCATAAATATGGGATTTTTGCTACTGCCAAGATAGAGTCAGTACTAGATTAACTTTGTTCTAAATAAATAAATAAATAAAAAAGGACAAAAGTACATAAAACCAGTTTTTAAGGTATTAAGCAACGAAGGACAATAACCTAGGAGGAATGGAAAACAGACTTGAATTTTTTCATTTACCCCATTTCCTGACTTGAGAGAGATTCTAGACTGTCACAAAGACGAGGAGATCCCCAGCCTGGCAGATTCTATGTTGAAGAGACAGCCAAGAGCCCGGCAAGACCAAGGCAGGAATGTCGGCTGGACAGAGTGCCGAAAGTGGGGGAGCTGCGCCAGCGAGGTCTATAGATCTGCCCTGGAGTATTCAGGAGAAAGCTGGTTAGAGCAAGCATGGAGGAAATGACTCAGGGCTGGAGAAAGAACCACGGAAACGACTCGGAGTCCACCACTCACACGGGGCCACACTGGAGGAAGTCATAGTTCATGAGATACCTGAGAAATTACAGACGAGTGCTTTGCCTCTACAGTGGTGAATAATTAACCTAAGACTAATCACAGCTCTGGTCGTTCCTAATAAATCTTGATAACAATACCAAAAGGGATTCAGCCATTGCCAAGGGACTTAACTGTGTCTGATGGCAAAGCTCAAGAATGTTTATAGAAATACAGAACTTTCCAAAGCCCACTAAGGTAAATGTCTTATTTTTTAAAAAATAATTATTTTATTTTATTATTTTAATTTTTAAATTATTTATTTATTATTACTTTTTTTTTTTTTGAGAGGTTTTTGATATAGGGCTTGTGGACTCACCAGACAGAGAGAGACAGAGAGACAGAAAGCGAGAAATCACCCCCCAGGGGAGATGGACACGCCACAATCCCTTCTCCATTCTCCTCTTGAGAGCTTGGGCACACATGCACACGCGCCTGGCATGAGTTTAAGCTACCTAGTCAGGGACTCGAAATGTGGTTGACTACATGGGAATCCAGAGAAGTAGCCATTAGGCCATCTGCTGTTTTCAAAATTTTTATATATTTTTATTTTATTATTTAAAAATATTTGACCAGAGAGAGACAGAGAGAGAGAGAGAAAGAAAGTGAGAAAGCAAGCTTCCAGGTCAAGAACTCAAACCACGATCAGCCATGTGGAAGTCCAGCATCTCAATCAGCCTGCCCCCTGCCGGCACCCCACTAAGGTAAATTTCACAATTTTAATGGGTATGCAAAAAGAAGGCAAGGAAAAAAAAAGATACATAATGAGGAGAAAAACTAAGCTGGGTCAGGAAATGATATAGATGCTAGATGTCAAAGTTAAGGCCATTAAGAACAATTATAACTGTATTCCAGTTGCTCAAAAAGTAAAGCAGAAAGAAGGAAGATATTTTTCTTTTCTTTTCTTTTTAGTTTTTTGGCATAAGGCATGTGAGCTTGCCAAAGAGAGAGAGAGAGACAGAGACAGGGAGAAGGAAAGCGAGAAATCATCCCAGAGGGAAGGCCATGCTTCAATCTCTTCTTCTCCATTCTTCCCTTGGGATTTTGGGCACACGTACACATGCACCCAGTGTGTGCTGCCAGGTCCGGGATTCACGTTGTGGTTGGCCATGTGAGAGTTCACTGCCTTAACTACCAAGCCACCTGCTGGCCGCAAAATATCTTTTTCAAAAATACCCAAAGTGAACTTCTTTATTTTTGGACTTGTTTTAATTTGTCCTAATGTCATAGAAGCAAAAATCATGATAAAACATTCTGCTTTCATTTATACTCGCCCAACACAGAACAAAAAACAAAACAAAACAAAAAAAACCTATTTTTTTTTTTTTTTTTGGAGAGGTTTTTCGCTATAGGGTGCGTGCGCTCGCCAGACAGACAGAGAGAGACACAGAGACAGAAAGCGAGAAATCACCCCCCAGGGGGGATGGTCACGCCGCAATCCCTTCTCCTCCATTCTCCTCTCGGGATCTTGGGCACGCATGCACACACGCCCGGCGTGAGTTGTAAGCCACCGGGTCCGAGACGCGAACCGCGGTCGACTACGTGGGAGTCCAGCGACATAGCCATTATGCTAACTGCTGGTTCCCAAAAAAAAAACCTATTTATAGGAAAAAAATGTTTTTGTACATGAGGTGAAACAATATAAATCCAAAACTTATAGATAAGGGTTAGCTCTATTTCTGCTCTTTTCAAAAAGTGTGTATGAATATCCAGTCAAAACCAACAAGAGTATCTCCCTTGAAACGTTATTTCTGTGGCTTTCCAAGTAGACCCCAGGGCTGCACACTGTCTGGGAATGTCCTCAGAAGGCTCTGTCAGTGATCAGTAACAGAGTAAAAACCCGAGTCCTTTCTTTCAAATAGAAGAGGAAAGACAGAGGCACAGAGAAACTATTCAAACTTCATCTTCTTTCCTTGTGGCTTATGGTCTCCTCCTCCTCTGCCTCCTTGGAAGCCACCTCGCTTTTCAAAGTCTCCTCAGCCTCTGCCACCAAAGTGAACTTCCAAAGATGAAAATAACAATGTCACTAAAACAGCCAGAAATGGGAAACAATCCCAATGCCCACCAATAGGTGACTAAACAAATTGTGGTATATCCATGCAATGAAATACTATTCAGTCATTAAAGGCAGGAACTAGGGGCCTGCCGGTGGTGTAGCGGTTAAGGCACTGGACTCTCAACATAGCCAACTGCGGTTTGAATCCCGGACCTGGAGGCCTGAAATTCATACAGAGTGTGTGTGCGTGTGTGCCCCAAATCCTTAGACGAGAATGGGGGAGAAAGGATTGAGGCATGACCATCCCCTTGGAGGGGTGATTTCTCATTTTTTCTCTCTCTGTCTCTCTGGTGAGCACATATACCCTATAGCAAAAATCTCTCTCTCTCCAAAAAAACCGGGGGAAATGAACTAGTGATACATGCAATAACTTCAGTGAGTCTCAGAATCACTGTACTAAATGAAAAAAATCAGACAAGAGAACATGCAAAATATAAATTCATCTGCAGTGACAGAAAGAAAACAGATCAGTCATTGCCTAGGGATGGGAGATGGCAGGGATTACAAAGGGTCTTTTTTTTTTTTTTTTTTTTTTTTTGCTGTAGGGCGTGTGTGCTCACCAGAAAGACAGAGAGAGAGACAGAAAGCAAGAAATCACCCCCTAGAGAAGATGGTCACATCGAAATCCCTTCTCCTCCATTCTCCTCTTGGGATCTTGGGCACGCACGCACCACATGCACCCGGAGTTTTAAGCCACTGGGTCTAAGACTTGAACCGCAGTCGACTACATGGGAATCCAGTGACATAGCCATTACGCTAACTGCTGGTCCCCAACAAAGGGTCTTGAAAAAACTTTTTGGAGGGTGACAGACTTGTTCATTATCTTGATTGTGATGACAGTTTCATGGGTATATACCTATGTCAAAACTTGCAGAATTGTAAGCTCTACATACGTGATAGGCAGTTTATGGCAGGCCAATTGCACTTCAGTAAAACTCTTTTTTTTTTTTTTTTTTTTTTAGCTGTGGCTATAAACAGGAGTATTTAAGGTCTGTCTCAAACTGGTCTCTCTTTTTGGAAGTTGTTACACACTAACCTGTACTCATACTGAATTTATACTTGGAAACACTGATGTGCAGTTTCCATGTGACCTGCTTTGAGTTTTAGTTTTTCTACCTGCAGTCTCTTAATGCAAACGCTAGCTAGCTTTTACCTTCGACTTTGTTTCCAGTGAAACTTCTCTTCCCAATAAATCATAAAAGCGAAAATTTTTGCAACCCCTATAGCCTCATATGACATTTAGAGGGTGAGACATTTAATTAGCTCATAGCATTGTGACTGGCCAGGTCAATGCAAGGAAGGATGCAGGAGGAAGTCTTGCTGAAATTATGCTAGAGGCCAAGTGTTCCCTGCATGGTGATGGTCTGCTCTCAGCTTCCTAGCACTGGCTTGTCCCCGGTAATTATGCAACATCTTGTGCCTGGACATCTTCCAGCTCTCCCATGAAATAATTTGATTTTACAATATCCTTGTGGAAAAAAGGGACAATAATTAGGACTCACTGATTATCAATGAGGTCAAACATCTATTTTTCGTCTTTCTCTCTTTTTATCTCTCCCATTGTTAAATAATTCAAGAACTCTATCTGGTGAGCACTTACTTCTAGAGACTTGATATTCAAGGCGTATTTAGTGGAACGTGGCACCAGCGTCACCTGGAAGCTTATTAGAAATGCAGAATCTCAGTCCTCCTCCAGACATGCAGGATCGGTATCTGCATTTTAACAAGATCCCTCAGTGATTTGTCTGTACATTTAAGAAGCTCTGTTCTAGAGAATTCTATTTCGCTTTGCCACTTAAATACTGCTATGACTTTGAGAAAGGAAGTTTCTTTCTCTAAGTCATTGGTGTGGTTTGTCTCCCAAACACATGTGCTGGAAACTTGGTTCTCAACCTAACGGTGTTGAAAGATGATGGGACTTTGCAAAGGGAGGACTTAGTGGGTGGTGTTTGGATAATTTGGGCATCACCTTCATGAATAGATCATGTCGTCTCATGGGATGGGAGAGTTCTCACTCATGGAAATAGGGGAGTCCCTGTGAGAGTGGTTGTTGTAAAAGTGACACGGTTGTCCATAGTCTCGCTCTGCAGGTGGCTATCTTCACTGCCTCTCTCAGTCATGTCGTGATGTAGGACCAGATGCCAGACCTCATGCTCTTTGGTGTCTCAGACACCAGAATAGACCTCTGTTCTTTTTTTAATATTTTTTTTTTCTTCCATGACTGAGAGATACAGAGAGAGAGCCATCTCAACAAAGTCCCCAGGCTGCCATCTGCCCTCCGGCTTCAGCCAGCCCATGATGGTGAGCATGTGTGTGCCTTGCATACTCAGAGAGGTCTCTGGGTGTGAACTGGAACCTTTCCATGGGGTCAGACTTGCAGAATGTTGGGTTTTGCCACTGTGTCACCATTGACCCCAGCTTCTCTTCTGTATAAATCATCCAGGCTCAGGTACTTCTGTTTACTAATATAATAAACAGTTATTAAATGTTGGAGAAGTGAGTAAAATAGTAGAATCCACTTCATACAATCCACTCAAGCAATAAGGAGAATTTAGTTAAATAAATCTAAGGCCCTTAACATACTAGTTGGTAGTGTGTGTGTCTTTTAAAAAAATTTATTCATTACTATTACTACTTCTACTGTTATTATTATTATTATTATTAGTCTGTAGTTGAGAGCAGAAAACGTTTTTTTTTTTTTTTTAGAGAGGATTTTGCTATAGGGAGCATGTGCTGGCTGGAGAGACAGAGAGAGACACAAAGAGAGAAAGTAAGAAATCCACCCCCTTCTCCCCATGGGGATGGCCACACTGCAATCCCTTCTCCTCCATTCTTCTCTCAGGATTTTGGGCGTGCACACGCATGTACCTGGTATGAGTTTTAAGCTGCCGGATCTGGGACTCAAACTGTGGTTGACTATGTAGGAGTCCAGTGATGTAACCATTACACCATCTGCTGGTCTCAAAAGAAGAAAACATTTTTTGTTTCTTCTTCTTCTTCTTCTTCTTCTTCGTCTTCGTCTTCGTCTTCGTCTTCGTCTTCGTCTTCGTCTTCTTCTTCCTTTTTGCCGTAGGGAGAGAAAGAGAAAGGGGGAGTGAGAAATCACCCCAGGAGGATGGCCATGTTGCAATCCCTTCACTTTTATTCTCCTCTCAGGATTTTGGGCATGCATGCACTCATGCCCAGTGTTATTTTTAAGCCAGTGGGTCCACGACTCGAACTGGGGTTGGCCATATGGGAATTCAGTGCCTTAATTCACAAGCCACTTGTGGGTCCCAGAATTTTTTTTAATGCCATAGGGCATGTGTACATGCATAAAAGAGAGATAGAAAAAGAGATAGGGAAAGAGGAAGAGAGTTCATTTCAACATGGTCAGTCACACTATAATCCTTTTTCTTCCAGTTCTCGATCTCACCAGGATCCTGGGCATGCATGTGTGCTAGGATTCCGCTCCAGTCAGTCATGTGGGGTCCAGCTTCCTCTGCACTATGCTAAACCTCTGCACTCCAAGTTGACCCCATAGACTTTTTTTGTCAGAGAGAAACAGAGACAGAGAGAGGAGGAGAGAGGGAAAAACATCCCTCAATAAGCCATGGTCATCCACAATTCCTTATTCATTTCTCCTTCCTGCCAGGATTTGGGGAACTACGTATATACCTCTGGGATTTTTCAAGCCACCAGTTGGGATTTCAACTGGGGTTGGCTATGTGGGATCTGGCTCCCTTAACCTTTAGGTTATAAGTTGGCTCTGAAGGCTCACATTTTTATAGAAGTCACAATTTTTCAGTTCCAGGCCAGGTAAAGACAGAGCAACCTAGTGAGTTATAAAGTCAAAGGATGATGGCTCAAGGGTGGTGAGAATGAAGTGGCGGAGTTGGTCTATAACAAATCTATGTGGGGGGAACTGGACGTGTTGGCCGAAGGCCTCCAGCTTGTGCACCATGCAAGGCTGTACTGCTCGGTGGTCTGGTGCAGCACACGCTCAGGCACCAGTGGTTCTGCCCCTCGATCTTGTGTTGACAATCAAGTTCTGCTTCCCATGCAAAACCCACTCCACTGGCTGTCAGGAATGCAATTGCAGAGCAGGAGGATGAGCAGGAACATGGGGACTGCTGCTGTGCTCGAGTCCAAAGCCCTCAGACGCCTGCTGACTCACTGCCTCGGGAATTCGTGGCACCTTGGCACAGACTTCTGCTCTCCCAAGAGAGCACTCCATGTTTTCATTTATTTGTAATAAGAATGGACTCCTTGATTCTTTGTTTATCGAATCACTTAGAATCTACTATTATTATTATTATTATTTTTTAGATATTATAGTATTTTAATTATTTTATATTATTAACATAGTATCATTAATTTTTATTATTTATCATATCATTAAATATTATTACTTTTACTGAGGTATATTTGACACACAATAAACTGCCCATATTTAAAGGACAATCTTTGACTCCTGACCCTCAGAAACTACATGAAGTCATAAATATTTGTACTTTTTAGATACAAAGTTTTGGGGTAAAATGATATGCCCCAGTAAATAATATACATTGGCTTAAAGCAAATGAATTATTTATTTTTTTAAAGAATTATTATTTTTATTTTTTTATTTTATTTTTTTGAGAGGTTTTTGCTATAGGGTGCGTGCGCTCACCAGAGAGACAGAGAGAGACAGAGAGATAGAAAGCGAGAAATCACCCCCCAGAGGGGATGGCCACGCCGCAATCCCTTCTCCTCCATTCTCCTCTTGAGATCTTGGGCATGCACGTACACGCACCCGGTGTGAGTTTAAGCCACCGGGTCCGGGACTCGAACTGCGGTCGACTACATGGGAGTCCAGCGACATAGCCATTACACTAATTGCTGGTCCCCAATTTTTTTAAAGAATTATTTTATTTAACTTTAGAAGTCTTTGTCTACCCTAATGTCTTCCAGAGCTTCCCCAGTGTTTTCCGCAGTAGTTTTATAGTTTGCGGTTTTAGATTTAGATCTTTGATCCACTTGGAGTTGATTTTTGTTAATGGTGACAGATTCATCTTTCTGCAGATGGATACCCAGTTTTTCCAACACTATTTGCTAAAGAGGTTTCCCTTTTCTCACTGGATTGACTGGTACCTTTTGTCAAAGATGAGTGGGCTGGGGACCAGCAGTTAGCGTAATGACTATGTCGCTGGACTTCCACGTAGTCAACTGCGGTTCACATCCCGGACCTGGCGGCTTAAACTCACGCCGGGCGTGTGCGCGTGCGTGCCCAGAATCCCAAGAGGAGAATGGAGGAGAAGGGATTGCGGCGTGGCCATCCCCCCTGGGGGGTGATTTCTCGCTTTCTGTCTGTCTCTCTGTCTCTCTCTGTCTTTCTGGTGAGCGCACCCGCCCTGTAGCGAAAACCTCTCCAAAAAAAAAAAAAAAAAAAAGATGAGTGGGCTGTATGTTTTGGGGTTAATTTCTGGGATCTCTACTCTGTTCCATTGGTCCTCATATCTGTTTTTGTGCCAATTCCATGCTATTTTGATTTTCACAGCTTTGTAATATCTTTTGGGGTCAGGAAGTGAGATGCCTCCTACTCCACTCTTCTTGCGCAGAATGGCTTTGGCAATATGGGGCCTTTGTGATTCCAGACAAATTCTATGATTGTCTTTTCTAGATCTGTGAAGAATGTCTCTTGTAATTTTATCGGGATTGCATTAAATATGTATATTAATTTGGGTAGGATTGCCATTTTGATTATATTAATTCTGCCAATCCAGGAACATGAGATGTCCTTCCACTCTTTTGTGTCCTTTTTGATTATTTTTTTTTAAGGTTTTCACAGTTTTCCTTATAGAGGTCTTTGACTTCCTTGGTTAGTTTTATTCCTAAGTATTTTATACTTCTTGTGGCTATGGTAAATGGGAATACTTTATTCAGTTCTGTCTCTATCTGCTTGTTGTTTGTATATAGAAATGCTATAAATTTTTGTATGTTAATTTTGTATTCTGCCACTTTACTGTATGCATTTATTCTTCGAGGAGTTTTTTTGTGGATACTATTGGGTTGTCTATGTAAACAATCATGTCATCTGCCCTGATGTGAGTTTTCAAGCCTCCAGGTCTGGGACCCAAACCCCAGTCAACCTGTGGGAGTCCAGCAATGTAACCATTATGCCATCTGCTGGTCCCCTCTGTCTCTTATTTTCACAACAAATCTCTAGGGGAAAGTTTTTACTTTCTTCCTTCTGTAAACATGCAGACAGGGGCCAACAGGTGGTGTGGTGATAAAGGCACTGGACTCCCACATGGCCAACCAGGGTTGAGCCCCAGACCCAGCAGCTTGGAACTCATGCCAGGTTTGTGTGTGCATGCTTGTGTGCCCTAGATCCCAAGAAGAGAATGGACAAGAAGAGATTGAAGCCAGGCCTTCATCCTTGCTCGGGTATGATTTCTCATTTTCCCTCTCTTTTTCTCTCCAGTAAGCACATGAGCCCTATGGCAAAAAAAACAAAAACAAAAACAAAACAAACACAAACACAAAACAAAATATAAAAGCCAAATTTTTGGAAAATAAATTGCTAAAATTGCTTTGCTTCTCCAATAACTGTATGTTGGCACACCCTTCAAGTATTTAAAGCATCTGGGGAAGGCCTTTGTAAATAGTTAATTTGTGCCCCCGAGAAGAGAACCTTACATGTGGATGAGATTCTAAATAAGTCCAAGTGACAGTTAGGCAGTAGGAGAAGATATTTCTCTCTGCTAAGCTGTTCTTGACAAGGGGCATCTAACTGGGCTAATCAAATGTGACTTCCATCATCAGAATTAGTAAGGCATAGAAAACCTTTACCAAATCATCATTACATTGCCTGTTTGATAATCTGATCTCTTCTGCCTTCTTAGGAGTAGATTCTAGGTGCTCTCTCTGCAAAGTCAGGGTTTTAGGTTTTCAGGACAATATTAAATAGACTGGCATTTCCTATTACCATGGAAGTCCTATAATGTTCATTTTTTTTTTTTTCTGAAAAGGTTTTTGCTATAGGGCACATGAGCTCATCAGAAAGACAGAGAGAGAGAGAGAGAGACAGAGAGACAGAGAGACAGAAAGCAAGAAGTCACCCCCCAGGGGGAGTGGCCACACTGCAATCCCCTCTCCTCCATTCTCTTCTTGGGATCTTGGACAAGCATGCACACATGACCAGTGTGAATTTAAGTCACTGGGTCCAGGACTAGAACTGTGGTTGACTACATGGGGGTCCAGTGATGTAACCATTACGCTGTCTGCTGGTCCCGTGTTCATGTTTTCAAAGAAGCTATCAGCTTCTTCTTATGGATAGTCCCATAATAAGAATTCTCTTCCATTCTTTTTAAAACTATTTTTATTTAATTTTTAATTATTATTATTTTTAAAAATTTGCTATAGGGCACATATGCTCACCAGAGAGAGAGAGAGAGAGAGAGAGAGAGAGGAAGTAAGAAAGTAAGCTTTCAGATCCAGGACTTGAACCACAGTCAGCCATGTGGGAATCCAGCGCCTTAACCACCATGCCACCTGCTGGTCCCTCCACTCTTTTTCATGTGGGCAATTTGTAAGTAATGTTAGTGCTACTTTCACCAAAGGTTCTATTCTTTCCCAAGTTTATCTTCTTAGCTTTATATAATCTTTATCTAGAAGAAAAGAATCTCTATTATGCACAGTAAGGATGAGTTAAGCAAAGCCAAGAAGGTACACGAGTACTTCTAATTTTACTTATAATCAAATCCTCTTTTCCTCTGTGTTCACCCAATACAGCTATCAAGTCCTAGATGGTATAGTGCACCTAGGGGCACATATACAAGCTGATCCACTACATTCCTTTCATTTTAAAAGCTTTTTTTTTCCTCCCAAGTAGTAGTGAGTCTTTAAATCAGCCTCTAATTTGGTCAAAGAGTAATTCATTTTTGTAATTAGTCATCATGCAATGGTGTTTACCCTGTTTATGTCTCATTTTTTATAATTTAACAAGAAATTTCTAGATAAATAAACCTCAGTCAGCTTGTTTTTGATTTAGGAAAATGCAGATTTTATATAATTGGTGAGTCAATCTCTGTCTATTAGATAGCCTAACGAAGTGCAGAGTCTAGGGAATAATTTTATACCAGAGAACTGCCGGTTGAGATAAAAATGTTTCTATGGGCCTTCAAAAATAAAGTGCATATTTGGCTGACTAATTGTGGCTTGCAAGACAGATGAGTTACTTAAGTCCGGCAAACAGCCAGTTCTAAAGGTTTACAACAGTGCCTGGAAGAAGAATGTGCAAGTCCATACACTCGGAATTTGGCAGTTATAAAGAGAGAGTACTAGGCATTGAAGGACGGGATAGAAATAACTGACTGACGATATTGTATGGTACTGGAGTTTCCCAATGGTTGCTAGACTGTTGCGCATCTAATTGCACAAATTTATCTGTACTAACCAAGAAGTGTGAATATTCGGAAGGAAATGAGATTTATCAGAAAGAAAATTGATTTGGCTCCTCTAGAAGCTGAGTTCGTATGTTTAACTGTGTGTGTGTGAGAGAGAGACAGAGAGGGAGAGAGAGAGAGAGAGATTTCTCTTCTATATAAAATTCTGACTACTTTTGTGTTGTAATGCAGGGTAGGATAGACCAGAGCTGTGAAATAGAATGCTTTATGATGATGGAAATGCTCTCTATCTGCCGTGTGCAATAAATTCAGTAGTAGCCACTGAACTCATGTGGTTACTGAGCACTTAAAATGTGACTAATGCGGGACCAGCAGTTGGCATAATGGTTATGTCACCAGACTCCCACGTAGTTGACTATAGTTCGAATACTAGACCCAGTGGCTTAAAACTCACGCCAGGTGCATGTGCATGAGTGCCCAAAATCCCAAGAGGAGAATGGAGGAGAAGGGATTGCAGCATGGTCATCCCCACCTGGGAGGGGGGGGTTGCCTTCTCACTTCTGTCTCTTTGTCTCTCCAGTAAGCGCATGCAGCCTATAGCAAAAATCTTTTTCTCTTAAAAAAAAAAGTGACCATTGCAAGTGAGTTAAATAATTTTTTATTTAATATTTTCTTTTTCTTGTCTTAATTGCCAGAGGGCATGTGTGCTCACCAGAGAGAGACAGAGAAACAGAGAGAGAGAGAGAGAGAGAGAGAGAGATGAAGACCCCCCCCCCCCACACACACACACACACACTGAGATGTGGTCAGGCTGCAATACCTTCTCCTCCATTTCTCTATTCTGTTGGGGTTTGGGGCATGGATGCACATGCATCCGGTGTGTTTTTCAAGCCATCGGGACTGGGATTTGAACCATAGTTGGCCATGGGGACTCTGGTTTCTTAATCACAAGGTTGCAAGGCCATGGCTTAATTCAATCTTAATTCATTTTAATTTAAGTAGACATATGCGGCAAGTGGCTACTATATTGGACAGTGCAGGTCTAGTCATTGCCCTACAACCATAGTCACAATCTAGACACAAGTGAGGACAAATGCTAGTTTCACATGCATGTGGAGGAGTGGCTGGTATTTCAGATGTTGAAGCAATGGAATTCCCAGGGGCCACAGATGGAGTAGTAGTTACATTGCTGGACTGCCACATGACCAACCACAGTTCAAGTCCAGGACCTGGTGGCTTCAAACTCACACTGGGCACGTGTGTGTGTGCTTGTCCAAGATTTCGGGAGGAGAAGGGATTGCAGCGAGGCCATCCCTCCAGGGAGTGATTTCTCACTTTCCCTCTCACTGTCTCTGTCTCTCTGGCAAGAGCATGCACCCTAAAGCAAAAATCTCTCTCGCTCTCTCTTTTAAGAAAGAAACAACAGAATTCCTTCTTCCCTTACAGCAAAGTAAACAATGTCATTAATCCATCACTGCTTAGATTAGTATCATGTGTTTCATCAACTCATTCTTCCTCTACATCTTTCCTTCACAATAAGAACAGATATCCCTTGGCCTCTGCATTTCTCCATTAAACACATGCTTACGGAGCCTCGGCTGCCTGTCAGGCAATGTCTAGGTGCTGAGTATGCAGCAGTGAGTGAGATCAATCAGGTCTCTGCTCCCATGGAGGATCCATGAACACACAGTCACAAAAAATTATTTGAATATAATTGTGATAAGGTTTTAGTGCATTTCCCTAGGAAGAACTAACAAAACAAAAAAGATTTAGGACTGTTCACAAATTCACTGACTACTTCAGTCAGGCTCTTCTCAGTTTAAATAAAGTGGGTAGGAACAGGGTAAAGGAAATAAGAATGACATTACTATCATTTAGTTATTTATAATTTCACTTGAATGTAGGCTCCTTAAGGGAAAGGATTGCCCATACCTTCCCTTCCATAGTGCTTGAACTAGCATCAATGTCCATTACTAAAACAAAACAAGAACCTTTCTAGATTTTTCCTTTCAGATTGTTTCTAGATTATATGAAAAACTCATTGCCCATTAATTCTTCTACAATCTCTTTGAAAATTTACTTAGTTCACTTTTTCCCTTAGATCAATTAAGTGCTTCAAGCATCTGAAATGGAGTAGCTGAGAACTATGCTAGTTACCCTTTCATCATCCCATTTTCTTTTTTTTTTTTTTTTTTTCTTTTTTGGAGAGGTTTTTGCTATAGGGCGCGTGCGCTCGCCAGACAGACAGAGAGAGACAGAGAGATAGAAAGCAGGAAATCACCCCCCAGGGGGGATGGCCACGCCGCAATCCCTTCTCCTCCATTCTCCTCTCGGGATCTTGGGCACGCACGCACACGCGCCCGGCGTGAGTTTAAGCCGCCGGGTCTGGGACTCGAACCGCGGTCGACTACGTGGGAGTCCAGTGACATAGCCATTACGCTAACTGCTGGTCCCATCCCATTTTCTTCTTTTGCCTTTCCGGCTTTCTTGCGATCTGCGTGTTGATGTTCTCCTGAAATTTCCATGTTGGAACTGGATATTCTATATGATGATAATAAAAAGTGAGGCCTTTTGGAAAAGGATTAAGACATGAGGGCTCTCTCTTCATTAGTGGGTTAGTGCCCTTCTAAAACAGGCTGAAGGCGGTGTCTGGCTCCTTTCACGTGAGTGGACAGAGAGGCCCATCCCTGAGAAAGACCTCAGTGGTGTCACATCCGTGCCTTTATCTTAGATTTTCCTGCCTTCAGGACTGAAAAAAGATGTTTATTATTTATAAACTCTCCAGTGTAGGGTATTTTGTTGTGATAGCCTGAATGGACAGAGGTAGTTTTTTTAATTGATGTACTTCTTCTTATTTTGCCTATTAAGTGTGAGATCAAAGAAGAAGGGACAGATGGTCAAATAGAGGACTCACGGCCAGGGTTGGGAAGTCTAAAATTCCAGTCTTTTTCTGTTTTCTTCTCTCTTTCCTTCAGGTTAGGAATGAATAGCTGACTTTGCCTTTTGTTTTAATTTTTTACATTTTAAAAACTCCCAGTACCTGCTTTCTTCTATTCTAATATTTTGGCTCACTTTTTGTACATTTTATTTGAAGGCAGGTTAACATAAAACTAAAAGTCAACCTTGATGTCATTAATCGTGAAGTACACATCTCATTTGAGTCACATCATATGCTTATAACATTTTTTCAAATCAACCTAACGTTTTGAGAAATGCTCCTATAGAATTTTTTTCTTTTCCTGTACTTTTGGACTCTGGCAATTTTCAAAATAGACATTAAATAAGATCTGCTGAAAATCCATACTTTTGGAATAGAAATACCTTTATATATATTTTTTGAATGAAAAATTGTTCTGTGGTGGTCAGATATAGTTAAAATAATTGTACTACTCAAAGTTAATATTGGTCCCGTTTTAAAATAAAATCTGAACCTGGATTAATGTGTTTAATAACTGCAGTCTGTAAGCCGTGCGTTTGTCAGTAAGCTTGAGGCTCCATCTGAGGGGCTGAGATCCCTGCTGCAGACCTGGGTCTGTACTCTCTAATGTGAACAAGGATCAGCTCTAAGCATCAAAATACCAGCGGCTTCCTTTCTTACTGCCACGAAACATCACAGCTTAATATCTTAAAATAACACAGGTTTATTCTTTTACAATTCTGGGAAGTGTAAATTCAAGGCATCAACCTGCTCGGGGGAAAATTACTCTCCTTGTCTTTTTCCTGCTTTACTAGCTGTCTGCATTCCCCAATTCACGTGCCTTCTTCCCCGCACGCTGGCCTCTTCTTCCCTTGCCACAGCTCATCTCTGACTCTGACTCTGACCCTCATCTCTGACTCTGACCCTCTTGCCTTCTAAAAGAATCCGTTGGGCCACCCAGATAATCCAGGATAATCTCCTCCTGTCTAGATGCTTAATTTAATCACATCCATGAAATCCTTTTTATCATGTAAAGTAACAAATTCACAGGTTCTGGGGATGAGGATGTGGGCATCTTTTTTTTTTTTTTTTTTTTTTTTCATTTTTTTCCCCTCAAGAATAAAAGGATAGTTTGTTGAGAGAAAGAGTGCCCTGCCCTGGGGGTCTGAAGTGGAGGTGCTTCAGCCCACCTCATTGAGAAGTGATTTATTTACATGGGAGCGGTAGGGTCAGGAAAATGGCGGGTACTCTGATTAGTTTAGTTTACTTCCATTGTGACCTATGGATATTGGCTGCCAGTAAGGTAGAGCTCTGACCAGAGGATTCTGGCCAAAGGCTGCTGCGACCATCTCCTCATTTTTAAATTTTATTTATTTATTTTTGTATAGACCATAGATTAGTTTATTTTAACACCCATCAAGTCATAAATTCATAGGGAATAGGTTCCAGTAGCTCAGGCTCCTTTCCATTGGTTCTCACAAAGTGTGCTTCTCTGGATGGAGCAGGTTGGCGCTTCAGTTGAACCCAGGTACCTTTCTCTTTGGCTTCCTTCTTTTTCTGGTCATTTTCCTTCACACATTTTAGGAAGCTATCTCTGCTCTTAGAATGCTGAATATGCTCAATATGCACATTAATCCTCTTGGTAAGACTCTTGCCCTTAACTTGTTTGTTTCCAACAATGCCAAGAGCATGCTGGGTAACATTGTAGACTCTTCCACTTTTGCCATGGTAACATTTGTAGGGCATTCCTTTCTGAGCAATATCCATTCCTTTGATGTCTACAATATCACCTTTCTTGTAGATTCGTATGTATGTTGCCAAAGGAGCCACTCCATGTTTTCTAAAAGGCCTAGAGAACATATATGGGTGCCTCTCCTCGTTCCCTTTGTGTTTGTCATTTTGGTTAATTACTGGCAGTTCTGGCCCACCGTCTCCTTATTTTTTGACAGGAAATTACCTAAAGGCAGTGCCTTTCTGCACCAACTGTGACCTAAACAAGCGAAGGGCACCTCTGGCTCAGAGCTTCACGTGATGCAGTGAGGGCTCTCTGTCTCTCTCTTGAGGTTTTATATTCCTTTGTGTCAGTTTCTTTTTCGGGCAAGAAACTTCTACAAAGTGAAAATAAAATGGTCACTGGTAAACTAGAGCTAAAATTCTATCAGCGCCTCATTCTCAAGAGTCCCAGGGATGACTCTTAGAGGGGATTTACTTTTCATGATCCTTTTGTAGTCAAATCACAGTCAATTTCTCTGCTTATTCTTCACTGGCCAGGCGTGGTTGGCCTGAGTTGAAGACAGACTGGGAGGTCAAGCTCATTCTTACTCAAACCTCATGAAATTAATCATAAAGAAAGAATGTTCTGGGACCAGCAGTTAGCGTAATGGCTATGTTGCTGGACTCACGTAGTCGACCGAGGTTCACGTCCCGGACACGGTGGCTTAAAACTCACGCCGGGCACGTGTGCGTGCATTCCCAAGATCCCTAGAGGAGAATGGAGGAGAAGGGATTGCGGCGTGGCCAACACCCTGGGGGGTGATTTCTCGCTTTCTGTCTCTCTGTCTCTCTCTGTCTGGCGAGTGCACGCGCCCTATAGCAAAAAACCTCTCAAAAAAAAAAAAAAAAGAAAGAATGTTTTGTCAAACAAAAATTGAGCTGCTTTTACCATAAGGAGAGAGAATGGATACTGGGTATCCATTAATATTCATTCACTATATACCCCATTAAGATTCAGGAGTCTTTTTTTTTTTTTAAAGGTTTATAGTCCATAAAATATTCCTAATGCTCTGGAAACTATTTATTATCAGGCTTATGAGGTTGATCTAATTTTTCTGGAAGGCCTCAGTAGTTTAGGCCCCTATAGTTTATCATAAAGTTAATAATGCTTCTGGTGAAAGACTCTTAATTTGTTATTAGGGTATACATAATTTAGGTATTCTGGGATTCTCCTGCTAGGTAGTGATAAAAATAGTTAAACTTGGGGGTCACGTGGCAATCTCGTGCCTATTTCTCCATCCATACGGGATCATGGGCATACACATGCTGGGTGAATTTTTCAATCCCAGTGGGGCTGGGATTCTCCACCACTGGCCAGATGAGACTTAGCTTTCGGAACTACTATGCCACAGACTGGCCCAAGTGTCTCTTAGTAGATGTTTCTCTCTCCTGTCTTCATTGTAGAGATTTGATTTTACTGATTGTATCATACACTTGACATATTCTTTCATTTGCAAGTTTTTCTTATGTTTATTATTAGAGATACATTCAGCTTCTGTTCCCCCCACACCCCAGGAAAAGAGTGAGGTAAGTGTTACTTACTGGAGTCCTTCTGGGAACTTATCAACATTATAAGAAAAATATTATTTAACAAGAACTATTCAAGGAAAAATATGTTTATAAATACATAAATATAATGTTCCTAATTGTAGTGAATACATTTATCTTAAAGAAGACACGGTCTGCACAAGTAGATCTTGGAAATGGTTTTTGCTTTTTTTTTCTTGCTTTCTTAATTATGTCTTGTTAATTCTAGAGCTCTACTCTTGATATCTTTCTCTTCTAATAAAATCTCTGTAAAAATCAACCTATGGGGACTGGCGGGTGGTGTGGTGGTAAAAGGCGCTGGATTCCCACATGGTCGACCACGGTTCTAGTCCTGGACCTGGCTGCTTGCTTTCTTGCTTTCCCTTTCCCTTTCTCACTCTCTGTCTCTATCTGGTCAAATTGAAAAATAATAATGACAAATGGAATTAAATAAATAAATAAATAAATAAATAAATAATTCCTTTAGAAAATCAACATGTAAAAAAATGCAGGTAATGTATAATAAACACCAAAGTAGACTAATAAAACCTACACTCATAATACCTACTTACAGCTAAACAACTAGAATGTTGCCTGTATTATTGATGCTCCTGTGATTCCCTCCCTAATTTCATACTTTCTTTTCTCTTCTAAGTGCTTCTTTTTTTCCCATAATTTAACACATAAATATTTGTTTTGCAATAGTATATTTCAAAATTTTGCTTATTTACAAAAGCTATATGTAAATTATATACTATGAAAATTACAAAACACATGCTTCTTCTGTAACTTACTTTTTAAAATTTTGCTCAATAGCATGTTTTGTCATTCATCTGTGCTGATATTTTCCAACCTTCCCACTTTTGGATTGGACAATTGTTTGTTGTAAAAAACAGTTCTGTTCATAATAGGATATTAGGTGCACACCTGGTTACAAGAGTGTCCTGACATTGGCAAATGTCTCTGAGGGGACCAAATTCCCTATTCCCCAGCTGAAAAACTGGTCTATGTTGTTGTGTGTGTAGCTGAAGTTTATTCAATCTCACTGAAATAGCTTATTTTATTATCAGACTATGCATCTATTGATTTAGTTATTCAGTTGATGAAATTTGCATTATTTTTTGTATTTGCTATTATAAACCATGCTACTGTGAATTCACTTACACATGACCTCTGGCGTATGTGTGTTTTAATTCTTCTATAGGTAGACATGGAAGAGTAGAGATGGAGTTTGCACATCTTTGACTTTAAAGATGAGGCTGAGCTATTTTCCAGCTTTCTTCTTTTTATATTTTTGCACACACACACACACACACATCCTTAATATCATAATAAGTATTGTAATACAAGATAGTAGCACACTTGCAGCCAAGGGGGAAAACATGATAGTATAGTCAACATTTCTTCTCGTAGGTGCTAGAGGATAGCTCATTGTGTGCAGTGTTTCTGAAACTCAAAATTTCATCTCTATTTCCCCACTGATGTTGTGTGGGAAAGAAACTTAAGGATGGAAGAAACTGGAGTTGTGAAGTTCTAGAGTTTTCCTTCTTTTATTCGGTATGTAATTGCTGAGTCTCTCCTATGTGCCTGACACTGTGAGAATCAGTACAGTGAATAACATCACCTTCCTTCTTCAAGAAACTCATGTTAGTCAGTTAGAAATATATTTACAATTGGGACCAGCAGTTGGCATGATAGCTATGTCGCTGGACTCCCAAGTAGTTGATCGTGGTTCAAGTCCCAGACCCAGTGGCTTAAACTCATGCCGGGCATGTGTGTGTGCGTGCCCAATATCTCGAGAGGAGAAAGGAGGAAAAGGAATTGCGGTGTGGCCATCCCCCCCGGGGGGGGGGGTGATTTCTGGCTTTCTATCTCTCTGTCTTTCTCTTTCTGGTGAGCGCATGCACCCTATAGCAAAAACCTCTCCAAAAAAAAAAAAGAGAAAAGAAATGGTCAGGGAAGGTACCAGGTGGTGGAATACTAGTAGAAGTCTACTACTAGACCCAAGTAGGAAGGGCCCTGAATTCACATCCGGGACTTCCTTGAGCATGCTAGGCATGTATGTGCTTGTGATCTGAACTGGCTGAAGAGACAGGCATAAGCAAATGTATACATCAGTATACACCAGTTGGTTATTGGTTATAATCAAGCAGGATGGAGAAGTTATGATTTTTTTTTTGAAAGGTTTTTGCTATAGGGCGTGTGCATTTGCCAGAAAGACAGAGAGAGACAGAGAGACAGAAAGACAGAAAGCGAGAAGGGGGATGGTCATGCTGCAATACCTTCTCCTCCATTCTCCTCTCGGGATCTTGGGCATGCATGCACACGCGCCCGACATGAGTTTAAGCCACCGGGTCCGGGACTTGAACTGCAGTCGACTACATGGGAGTCCAGCGACATAGCCATTAGACCAACTGCTGGTCCTGAGATTATGGCTTTTTGATGAGGTGACATTTGCAGACCAGTTAATGGAATGAGGGTGACCTGGTTTCCTAGAGGAAATGTGTATACAGAAAAAGAATGCTAGGCAATGGAAATAGGAAATGCTTGCATTTCCTGGGGTGAAAACCAGATTACATGTCCAGGGAACAGCAAGGCTAACAAGCAAGCTGCTTTGAAGAATCTCTAGGAGGTTTTGAGGTGGTTGTGGGGCATATTGGCAGCAGGACATCATGTGGAAGGTCTCCGAGAACAGGTGACAGTGAGCAGTTCTGTGTGCCTAGCCTCTAGGAGGTATGGAAAGCGACAAAAGACTGAGCATGACTAGAAAAGGAGGTTGGGTACAGATTTTATTTTATTATTATTAGTAGTAGTATTAATTTTTGAGAGGTTTTTGCTACAGGGTGCGTGTGCTCACCAGAAAGAAAGAGAGGCAGAGAGACAGAAAGCGAGAAATCATCCCCCAGGGGGGATAGCCATGTCACGATCCCTTCTCCTCCATTCTCCTCTCAGGATCTTGGGCATGCACACACACACACCTGGCGTGAGTTTAAGCCACTGGGTCTGAGACTCGAACCATGGTAGACTACATGGGAATCCAGCAACGTAGCCATTATGCCATCTGCTGATCTCCAGATTTCATTCAGGTCCCTAGATAGTACACGTGCTCACCCAAGGAAGAGCAGCAGGGAGGGAGGGGAGAAAGCACTTTCCATGGGGAATGGTCATGCTGCAATCTCTTCTCCATCTCACTCTCTTTTTGGGATTTTGGGAATATGTGCATACGCACACACACACACACACACACACACATACACCACACGCATGTGTGCACGTCAGGCATGTTTCTTAAGCAACCAAGTCTAGGACTTGAATCATGTCGTTGGCCAGGTGATATCTAGCGGCCTTAACCATCAGGTTATGGAGCTGGCCCCAGAGTGATTTTTATTATAAGAACCTTCAAGTATATAATTAAGGCAGATGGAACACCACAGTGACTCCCTGTATCTCTGTCACCCAGACTCCACAATTACCAAGAATTTGCCATGCTTCCTTCTATTCCCTTATTTCATCCTTTTTTTTTTCATTAAGTTATTTTAAAGCAAATTCCAGACATTACGTCCTTTCTTTAATGTAATTCAGAATGTGTTTCTAAAGTTATATGGAGTTTTGAAAATATAACCACAGTGTTATTATCACCATTAACAATTTAGTAGTTTCTTTGGTGCTATTCATTAGCCAACCCATATTCAGATATTACAGATTATCTCAACTTATTATTTAACTAGTTGATTATGTAAATGAATATCCAAATGAGGTTTATTTATTGCGTTTAGCTTTTAGGGCTTTTTTTTTTAAAAAAATAATTACATTATTTAACTTTATTTATTTTAACTTTATCAGAGAGGGACAGAGTGAGAGAGAGAGAAAACAAGCTACCAGGTCTGGGACTTGAACCTTGGTCAGCCATGTGGGAGTCTACCTCCTAACCACCATGCCACTTGCCTGCTCTAAGCGGTTAGGTTTTAATTTCTTCTTCCTTTTTTTTTTTTTTTAGGTTTTTGTCACAGGCCACATGCCCTTGCCAGAAAGAAGAGAGACAGAGAGATTCAGAGAGAGGGAAAGTGAGAAATTACCATCCAGGAACCAGCGCAGTTAGCGTAATGGCTATGTCGCTGAACTCCCATATAGTTGACCACGGTTCAAGTCCCGGACCCGGTGGCTTAAACTCACACTGCATGCGCGCGCGTGTGTGTGTGTGTGCCCAAGATCCCGAGAGGTGAATGGAGGAGAAGGGATTGCGGCGTGGCCATCCCCCCTGGGGGGTGATTTCTCGCTTTCTCTCTCTCTGTCTCTCTCTGTCTTTCTGGCGAGCACACATACCCTATATTAAAAACCTCTAAAAAAAAAAAAAAAAAAAGAAATTATCTTCCAGAGGGGTTGGCCAGGCTGCAGTCCCTTCTCCTTTCTTCTCCCCTTGGGATTTTGAGCATGTGTGTGTGTGGTATGATTTTCAAGCCACGGGGTCCATGACTCAAACTCCGGTCAGCCATGTGAGAGTCCAACACCTTAACCACTATGCCATTTGCTGGCCCCGGGTCTTTAATATTTTTAAAATTTCTTTTGCCATGAAACTTGTTGAAGAAACTGGATCTACTGTCTTGTGACTGTCCCATACTTTGAATTTATTTTCACATTTAAATTATTACTTGATTCCTATGGGGTACAGTATAACAGTTCCTCAAGAAACCAAAAATAGAAGTGCCCTATGATCCAGCCTTCTCACTATTTATGCACATATCTGAAGGAGAGGAAATCAGTATGTCGTAAAGGTTCACTATAGGCAAAATATAAAATCAGCCTGAGTGTTCATCAACATGAGTGGATAAAGGGATTAAAAAAACAATACACAGAATACTACACAACCATTAAAAAGAATGAAATCATGCCATTTGAGCTTAAGTAGGTGAGACTAGAGGACCTTATATTAAGAGAACTAAGCCAAGTACAGAAAGAAAAGTGCCACATAGTTCCCCTCACATATAAATATTGGACAAACAAACTTGTAGAAGTAGAGAGATGTAGAATCACTATTAGAGGCTAGGAAGAATGGGGGCACGTAGAGGGGTGTTGGTTAATGGAAACAAAATTGCACATAGAAAGAATGGGTGTCTAGAGTTACGCAGTAGGAGGACGTAGGCAGTGACTACTTACTGTGTATGTTACAAACAGTTGAGAGGAAGTGCATACTATTTACCCTGATCCAATCATTACACATCATATCACACATTGAAAAATCACATTGTTAAAATTGGTAAATATCGGGAACCAGCAGTTAGCGTAATGGCTATGTCGCTGGACTCCCACGTAGTCGACTGCGGTTCCCGTCCCGGACCCGGTGGCTTAAACTCATGCCGGGCGCGTGTGCGTGCGTGCCCAAGATCCCGAGAGGAGAATGGAGAAGAAGGGATTGCGGCGTGGCCATCCCCCCTGGGGGGTGATTTCTCGCTTTCTGTCTCTATGTCTCTCTCTGTCTGTCTGGAGAGCGCACACGCCCTATAGTGAAAACCTCTCCCCCCTCCAAAAAAAAAGTACTGTTCTGGGGGCCGGCAGGTGGCATGGTGGTTAAGGGCACTGGACTCTCATGTGGCTGACCACAGTTCGAGTCCTGGACCTGGCGGCTTGCTTTCTCACTTTACCTCTCTTTCTCGCTCTCTCTCTCTCACTCTGTCCCTCCCTGCTCAAATCAAAATAAATAAAGTAAGTAAAGTTAAATACAAGAATTCTTTGAAAAAATCCACTACTAAAGTATGACTCTCTTTAAAAAAAAAAGTACTGTTCTATTCCTGACACTTCCTTTTATAAAGGAATTATTTTATTAAACTTTATTTATTTGTTTGTTTGTTTTAATTTGACCAGAGAGAGAGAGACAGAGAGAGAGAGAAAGTGAAAAAGCAAGCTGCCAGGTCCAGGACTCGAACCGTGGTTGGTCACGTAGAAGTCCAACGCCCTTAACCACCATGCCTCTTGCTGGGCCCTCTTGATACTTTTTATAAGGAGAAAAAATTTAGTTACTAAAGATTTGGGTAGATACAGGTTTATCATTTTAAGAAAGGAAAAGTTCATAAGGGGTGCTGGTTGTTTCATGTGTCATGTGAAGAAGCATATATTTTTTGTTGTTTCACATTTGTGATGTGAAGATTTACCATGGACATCCACATGGTGTTAATCTGCTTCCTTCATATGTAAGTAACGCAATAAACTTTCATTTAACTTTTCATCAACTATTTTATTAAGGGTTGCAAATACTTTCCAATTTAATTGCTTTTTGCTTTTGTTTTTTTTTGTTTTTGCTATAGGGCACATGTGTTCTCCAGAGAGAGTTAGAGACAAAGTAAGAAATCTCCCCCCAGAGGGATGGCCACATCTCAATGTTTTCTCCTCCTTTCTCTCAGGATTTTGGGTATGCACACAGGAGTCTGGCATGTTTTTTAAGCCTGGCCTTAAACACTGCAGTTGGCCAGATAGATCCAGCCACCTCAACCTCCATGCCACCAGCTTGTCCAACTTTCAGTTCTTTTATTCATATTTTAAGCTAAGACTATTTTGTGAAAAATAAATTTTTTTCTTTTTTAAAACTAATTATTTTATTTAACTTATTTATTTATTTATATTTAAAAAATTTTGACCAGAAAGGGATACACAAACAGAGGGAAAGAGAGAGAAGGAGGGAGAGAGAGAGAGAGAGAGAGAGAGAAAGTGAGAAAGCAAGTCGCCAGGTCCGAGACTCGAACCATAAAAGGCCACGTGGGAGTACAGTGTCCTTAATCACCATGCCACCTGCCAGCCTCAATAAGTTTTATTCTTTAGTTATATCTTTTTGGTTATCCAAAATATGCTTCAGTGAGGAAGGGCTATTTAACTTCTCAATTCTTTACCTAAAATTCCCTAGAAAGGGTGTTTGATGTCCTAACTGCTGCCAGTGGTTACCAATGATTTTTTTTTCTCTGTCTGTCTTTTTGTAGCATCAGAACTCATGTGTTTTTAAATATTCATGCGCTTCAATCAGTGCAATCATTATCAAATTGTTTTTCAATGGTGGTAATAACAAACTGCTCTGGGCTTGAAGAATAGAATGGTATATATTCCAAGGAAATCACGAATAATTTCATGGCTGAAGTTGGAACTTTGCATACAAACATGCTCAGATAGCATTGCGGGAACTGGTCATCTCTTTTCTTCACAAATAGAATGGTGCTGAGAATCTGCATAATCAAGGATGTTTAAACTGCAAGTAACGTCTACTTGCTTTCATGGGTAATTTAATGCAACCTGAATGAAGCATAACAGAAATATAACTGACTATCCCTTGGGGTTGATTCCAGGTTAGAAATTACAAATAAAGACAGTGAAGAGAAAACGAAAATGATTTATACTAAAAAATGGGGAATACATTTCTCTTCACATACTGTACTATGCACTAAAGTCTAATACAAATTTCTTTTCCAAATTAGATGATCCAAATATAGGCCACTAGAGCAATGGAGAACACTCCTTTCAAATAATAGAACACAAACCATTAGATCTTAGATTTCATCTCCTGATTCCTTCGTGTTACCAATGTGTAAACTGAGGCTACCAGATATTGTTAATAGGAAAGTCATGTAAAACTTTCTTTCTACAAGATGATTCCATCACCATAAAAAGTGCTACTACCAATATTTCTTTTCACATAACATGTGTGCACACATCTTTTTTCTTCTTCTTCTTTTTTTTTTTTTTGAGAGGTTTTTGCTATAGGACACGTGCGCTCGCCAGAAAGAGAGAGAGAGATAGAAAGCGAGAAATCACCCTCCAGGAAGGATGGCCACGCCCCAATCCCTTCTCCTCCATTCTCCTCTTGGGATCTTTTGGCACGCATGCACACATTCCTGGCGTGCGTTTAAGCCGCTGGGTCCAGGACTCGAACTGTGGTCGACAACATGGGAGTCCAGCAACATGGCCATTACGCTAACTGCTGGTCCCATCTTTTTTCTTTTTTGAGAGAGGTTTTTACTATAGGACACTTGTGCTCACTGGAGAGACAGAGAGATACAGAGAAACCGAATGGGAGAAATCACCCCCCTGCCAGGGAGTATGGCCACACCACCAGGTCCGGAGCTTAAACTGCGGTTGACTACATGTGAGTCCAGAGATGTAACCATTAAGCCATCTGCTGGTTCCACACTGTGTACTCTTAACACTACTTAAACATTTTTGCTATGTGCTGTTACCATTTTGGTCCAAGTCATCACCATTTCTTAGTGCAACTGGAGAGCCTGCTAACATGTTCCCTGTGATGTCTGCAGTTATTATCAAGACAGCAGCCAGGGTGATCTTTACAAAAGTCAGATCCTGTCACTACTGCTGTGCTCAAAAATCTCTAATATTGGGCTGCCTTGTGGCCTCGTGGTTGGGGGAGCCAGATCCCATAGGGCTGACTGTGGTTTGATCCTAGCCCTGGTGGCTTGAAAAATATGCTGAGTGCATGTGCATGCATGTCTCAAATCCCAACAGGAGGGAGAAATGGAGAATAGATTGCTGTGGGACCATGCCCCTCTCTATCTCTCTGTCTCTCTATCTCTCTGGCGAGTGCATGTGTCATTTGGCAATAAAAAAAGGTCTCTAAAGCCTTGTCCCAGACTAAGTAAAACATAAAGTCATTATAATGATCTACAAGGTCCTGTTTTACCTGACTTCTCTTACTTTTCTGACTTCATCTATTACTTTCTGTGTCTGGTCACTGTCCTTTAGCCCCTCTTACCTTCTGTCTGTTCTAGATTGCTTGCTGCTTTCTTAGGGTCTTTGCTCTCATTCATCCCTCCGTCTCTAATTCTTTCCTTCAAATATCTGGTTTGATGTTTTCCTTATTTTTTAAAAAAAAATGTTGCCAGAGGGTACACGCACTTGCCAGCGAAAGAGAGAGGAAGGGAGATAGGAGTAAAGACAGAAAGTACCCTCAAAGGAAATGGCTATGTCTCAATCCCTTCTCCACTTCTCTCTCCTTGTGGGATTTTAGGAACACATGCACACATGCCTGGTAGGTTTTTCAAGCTGTTGGGTCTGTGACTCAAACTGGGCATGTGGGATCCAGCCGCCTCAACCACCACACTATGGGCTGGCCTGTCCCTTACTTTTGCTCTCAACTGTCCTTTTTAGTGAAGCCCTGTCTGATTGCTCTATTTAAAATCTTCACCCCCATCCTTTAATAATCTCCCTCACCTGCTTTGTTTCTTTCTATTTCCCTTATCATCTGCTATACAATGTTAAAACAGAAGAAATGAACAAGATTCAATGATTTTTAAAATTCACTGATATAGGGGCCAGCTGATGGCATGGTGATTAAGGCACTGGACTCTCACATGACTTACCACAGTTTGAGTCCCAGACCCAGCTGCTTGAATATCACGCCAAGTGTGCGTGTGTGCATGCCCCAAATCCCAAGAGGAGAACAGAGGAGAAGAAATTTTGCTGTGGCCATCCCCCTGGGGGGTGATTTGTCACACCCCCTCTCTCTATCTCTTTTTGGCAAGCACATGTCCATTTGTCAAAAACCTAAAAAAAAAAAAAAAAATACCGATATGGCAGTTTTATATGGTTCAATGAATAATTTATGTACTTGCCATATTTTTCCACTATAATGTAAATTTTGTGCTATTAAATAGTGACTAAAATGAGCATTCAACAAATATTAGTCCAGTGACTGAAAGTTCAAATGATCAGTCTGCAGAGTTCTGTTATGTAGAAAAAAAACTAGATAATGATACGCAATGTAATCTGTATTGGGAATTTTCTTTTCCTTTTGTTTTTGTTAGAGGGGAAGAGAGAGAGAGAGAGAGAGAGAGAGAGAGAGAGAGAGAGAAAGAACATGCGCCCTCCAATGGAATGGGATGTGGTCAGACCACAGTCCTTTTCTTCCATTTCTCCATCTCATCAGGACGTGGGGCACACATGCACATATAGCTAGTGTGTTTTTCAGTCTGCTGGGACTGAGATTAGAACCACAGTTGACCATGTGGGATCTGGTTCCCAATGCACAGTGCTTAACCAGTGTGCTATGCGTCCAGCTCTATATTGAGAATTTTGGATAAATGATTTGAATACTTTTAAAAGAGGAGATTCTAATCCTCAAATAACTCTCATTTCCTTCAAGAGCTATGGTATCAATCTCATATTCTGATTGGGTTTAGATATTAGTGAAAGATATATCCCAGACTTTGAGGCAGACTGCTGGTTAGCTTATTAAAGCCATTCCTCTTTCTTCCATAGTGACGAAACCACTGTCACTGTGAGGAGGAAGGCAAAGTGTCCAGTTAAAACGCATATGATTGTTCTTTTTTTTTTTTTTTTTACAACGAGGCATGGCCAATGAGATAGAAGCGGAAGATCGCTGGAAGAGCTCTTTAAAGGAAACTTTCTTTTATGGGAACAGTTGTTTTTTCCCTGTATTTCCCCTCCTTGTCTGAAATTAAAAAATAATTCCAGGAGTTCCAACAACCCTATTGATCAATGAGGTAATCTGAGATGAAAACCTTTTCCCAGGATAGTAAAATATAAAGAAAGAAATATAGTCCAACGATAACATTACAGAATTGCCATTGCTGTCTATGCTGGACCTCTCTTCTACATGCAAGGAAATGAAGCCCATGTTATTCTTTTTCTTCCTTCCTTTCTTTCTCTTTCTCTCTCTGTCTTTTTCTTTCTTTCTTCTCTTCCTTTCTTTTTCTTTTTCTTCTCCTTCATCTGTTTCTTTTCCTTTTCTCTCTCTCTCTCTCTTCTATAGTGCATTTGTGCTTGCCAGAGAGAAAGACCAGGAGACAAAGAGAGAAGGAAAATGAGAAATCATTCCCCAAGGGGGCATGATTGTGGCCATGCCACAATTCCTCCTCCTTCATTCTCCTCTCGGGATTTTGGGCATACACACATGCCTGGCATGCTTTTCCAGCTGCCTAGTCCAGGACGATGAATCACGATGTTGGTCATGTAGGATCCAGCATCCTAACCACCATACAACCTGCTGACTTTAAGGCCCATATATTATTCTTTTCTTTTTTTATTAAAGAATTATTTAATTTATTTATTATTATTATCTTCACATGAATTTTGCCAGAGAAAGACAGAGAGGAAGAGTGAGAAAGCAAGTTGCCAGGTCCAGGACTTGAACCGCTGTTGGCCATGTGGGAATTCCAGCACCTTAACCACCAAATAACCTGTTGGTCCCATAGCTCATATATTATTCTAAGCTATGGCTTTAATTTATATGTATCTTTTTCTCTTAAATAGTATGAGGCAGTTTTGTTGATTGCATTTCTTTCTTATTTAATTGCTAGGGAGTACATGCACTAGTGGGGGTGGAGGGGAGGGAGAAAGCATTCCCCAGTGGGATGTGGTCACATTACAGTCTCTTCTCTTCCATTTCTCTCTCTTGTCGGGAGTTTGGCCAGTCTTTCTCTTGTCTAACAGACTCGGCCAGAACTTGTAGTTCTATTCTGATTGAAGTGGCAAGTGCAGTCATTGTTGTCTTGTTCCTGTATTTAGAGAAAAGGTATTTAGTTTTTCTTTGTTAAGCATAATGTCCATTGCAGTTTCTGTAAATACCCTTAATCAAATTGAAGAAATTGCTTTTGATTCCTAGTTTTCAGTGTTGTATTTTTTTCTTTTTCTATGGAATAGTATTGGATTTTTCCAAATGCTTTTTGAGTCTATTGAGAAATCATGCTTTTTATTTCCTCTTTTTCTCATACATATGATGTATTACATTGATTTTTGTGTATTAATCCAGCTTTGCATTCTTGGGATAAATTCACCTTGGTCATGATGTGTAGTTCTTTCATATTTTGCCAAATGTAACTTGTTGGTATTTTGGTAAGTATATTTTTTGTGAGTATATTTTTTGTGAGTATATTTATTAACGGTATTTGTCTACTGTTACTACATGATTCTTTTTTAAAAATTAAGACTTTTCACTGGGGCTGGCAGATGGCATGTTAGTTGAGGACGCTGGACTCCCACATGGCCAACTGTGGTTCAAGTCCTGGACTTGGTGGCTTCCTTTCTCACTGTCCTTTCTTCTCTCTCTCGCTCTGTCCCTCACTGGTAAATTAAAATAAATAAATAAAATTAAACAAGATAATTCAAAAAAAAAAAAGAAAGAAAGAAAAATGATACTTAATGAAAGGACGTGCGTAGAATTCTCATACATTTCCATGGAGATTCCCCACAAATGGCTAATAACTAAACACACTTGCTTTAGCATTATCTATCTAGTTATCCATAAAACCATATTTTTAGACACCTATATTGTTAAATAATTCAGTTTTATTTTATAAAAACTAGGAATATTCTCTTATGGAACTATAGTATAATAATAAAAATCAGGACTTTAGTAGCTGTAAAAGATATATTTTTTTAGTTGCCAGAGGGTGCATGCAGTTGCCACAGAGACAGAGAGAGAGAAAGTAACCAGTAATGCAGGATGGTCACTCTATAATCCTGTCTCTTCCATTTCTCTACCCTGTTGGGATTTTGGGCATATACACACACTTGGCATGTTTTTCAAGCCACCAGGTCCAGGAGTTGAACTGCCGTAGGCCATGTGGGATCCAGCACTCTTAACCACCAGGCTACAGGGTTAGTCCTAAAATAATTTTCTATAATTCACAGACCACAGTGTCAGAATTTGCAAAGTTTCATATATATATATCTGTGTGTGTGTGTGTGTGTGTGTATGTGTGTGTGTGTGTATATATATATATGATTATATATGGTCTTATTGTTCTATACAATGTATATATTTATATTTATAGTATACAATTTATACATTGTATACTATATATTATGAATATAATGTAAATTATGTATATATAACATTATATACACATACACATACATGCAAGATTTAGCCTAGGATTACAAATTTGTGATTGGTTGTCATATTTATTTAATATTTTTAAAATGGAGATACTTTCACGGTCATACTTTATCTTTTATGACCTTACATTTTAGAGAGTAAAGACAACTTATTTTGTAAACTGTCTCCCAATTTAGGTTTTTCTGATATTTCCTTATATTAGGTTCAGGTTTTGTATTTTGCTTTTTATTTTTAAAATTTTGCCAGAGGATACATGTGCTTGCCAGAGAGAGACAGAGAGAGAGAGGAAGAGGGAGTAAGCCCACTCCAGTGGGGTGTGGTTATGCAGCAATTTCTTCTGCATTTCTCCTTCCTGTTGGGATTGGGGGCTTGCATGCACATGTGCTCAGCATGTTTTTTAAGCCATTAGGACTGGAGTCAAACCACAGTCAGCCATGTGGGATCTGGAGGCAGCCTAACATTAGAGACTTTTGAACAAAGCAGTAGTGACAGGATCTGACTTCCGTAAAAGTCACTCTGGCTGTTGTGTTGCAATCTCTTATCCATCTCTTCAATCTGTTAGGATTTGGGATATGCATGCACACATAGCAGGCATGGTTTTCAAGTCACTGGGGCCAGGATTTGAGCAGCATGGTCAGCCATGTGAAATCTGGTTTCCTCAACCACCAGGCTACAGGACTAGTCCTGAGCTGTGCATTTTTTGACAGGAATGTAACAGAAGTGATGCTGAGTTCTTCCTAGTGCATTATATCAGAAAGCACATGTTACTGACATCAGTATCATTGGTGATGCTTAGCATTAGGGTTAAGATTAGAATTATGGTAAGTTGAGGTAGTATATTTCAATTTTATCTTTTACTGACTTACTATATTATTAGTAAAACTCTTTATTTATTAATTTATTTTTAATTGCCAGAGAGCAGGTGTGCTTGCTGAAGAAATAGAGAAACAGAGAGAGAGAGAGAAAGGGAGAGAGAGAAAAAGCACTCTCCAATTGGAGGTAGCCATGCCACAATCCTTTCTCCATTTTCCCATCCTGACAGGATTTGTGGCATGTATGCACATGCACCTGGCATGGTTTTCAAGCCACCAGAGCCACAGTCAAGCTACTATTGGCCATGTGGGATCTGGCTACCTTCATGACTAGCAATGGGCTGGCCATATTATTTCTTTGCAACTGATGAGTATCTTCTGGGTAGATACTTCAAGACAAGGTTAATTACTGTTTCTCATCACACTTTCACTCATAAATTTTAACATCCATAAATGATTCTTGACTGAATATTAGTATTGTGGTGGCTGTTCAATGCTAACTTTTTCCTGTTCTCCATTCCATATGAATTAGTTGGAGTTCTAAGGAGGAACTTTCCCTTCCTTTTTACTTATTGACTTATTTATATCAATGTGACCTCATGGATTCCTATTTAATTCTAGGGGTTATAATCAGCTGCCATGATTTGGTTTATGGCTTATATTACCTCAGATTTAGCTGGAGGAAGTGTCTACACTGATTGTCTGTTCTTTTAACATGTCCTCTTCTATTTTTAAGCTGTTCCTTACCTGTTTGATGGCCATGATTCTTGATACCAGAGTTGTGAAAAGGCTCTTTAAGTAAGTAGTTCAGGGTGACTAAAAATCTGGAGTCTTGGGTGCTAATGTGAAAATTCAAATACGAGGCCTCTTTTTACTTATTTTCACACCATTTTTAATGCAGATGACAGGGGAATGTTTCTTTTGCCAAAAGACCGCTCCTTTCCTTCTGCAATTCCAATCTGCACATTCTTTTTTTTTTTTTTTTTTTTTTTTTTTTTTTCAAAACTTAACCTCAGAGTCATTCAGTCTCTTTTTATACAAAAGGATGAAAGAAACAGTGTCTGTGTTTCCTTTCTCTCCCTCATTCTCCACATCAGGTCTTTCAGAAATTCAAATGAATTTGTCTCCACATATCTGTTGAATTTGATTACTTCTCTGATTTCCACTGCCAGCATCTTCATCCAAGTGACCATAATCTCTCACCAGGACTTCCAGAATAGTAACCCAACAGCCCTGTTTGCTTCCATAATTAGTAGTCTCCAATCTATTTTCCAATTAGATGCAAGAAATTTTTTTTAATTTGATAATTTTCCTTTTTTAAAAAATTCTATTTAACTTTACCTATTTATTCAAATTTGATCAAAGAAAGAGCAAGAGAGTGAGAGCAAGAGCAGGAAAGTGAAATGGCAAGCCACCAGGTCCTGGGCTCAAACCATGGTCGGCCATGTGGGAGTCCAGTGCCCTTAATCACTATGCTACATGCCAGCCCCTGGAAGTAGGAAATTTTATGATTAGTGATTATATGAGTGATCATCAAAGTTCATAAAAACTGCATGTTACAAAAAAACCATGTGTGAATTTAAAATATTTTGGCACCAAAATAAATTTGTACTTTAATCCTATTTTCCACAAACTTTTTTTTTTTTTTTTTTTTTTTTTTTTTTAGAGAGGTTTTTGTTACAGGGCACATGCACTCTCTGGAGAGACAGAGAGAGACAGAGAGAGACAGAGAGACAGAAAGTGAGAAATCATGCCCCAGGGAGGATGGCTACACCACATTCCCTTCTCCTCCATTCTCCTCTTGGGATCTTGGATACGCACGCACATGTGTCTGGTATGAGTTTGAAGCTGCCAGGTCTGGGACTCTAACCATGGTCAACTATGTGGGAGTCCAGTAACATAACCATTACGTCATCTGCTAGTCCCTCCACAACCTTTTTACAGTCCTTTCAAATATATGAAAAACTTTTCTAAATGGTTTACTTTGCATTAAAAAAAAAAAGTCTAACCTTAATCCTTTATCATGAACTAGGAAGTCTCTGCTTTCCTTACTAATCTCTCTTCTCTTTTATTGTCAGGGGGCAAATGTGTTTCCCAGGGAGAGAGACTGAGAAAGACAAAGAGAGAAAGTACACCGCATTGGGGCGCAAGCATGCCACAATGCTTTTCCCCTTCGTTTTTCCACCTTGTCATGTTTTTCAAACCCCAGGCTGGGGCCAGACATGAACAGTGGCTGGCCATGCAGGATTGGCTCTCCAGCCACAGCACTTACCCAAGGAGCTCTGGGACCAGTTCCAATCTTACTACTTTTTTCCTTGACTACTGTATCCCAGCCAACCTGGACACCGGTAATGTTTCTGATTTTCCACATTGGGAATATCCTTTTGCATAACCTGCTGTCTTTTGTGAAACTCTTTTACTTTCTATGCTCCAGGAGTCACCTCTTCTCATCCATTCTGCTTCAGTTCAGGTGATACCTCATTAGTGTCATCTTCCAATCCTCCCATCTGTGTAAACCCTACTAACCTTTGCTGCCATTGCACCTACTGCTCCCCCACAGGGCTTTTTACAGTTTACATACATTTTTGTTCAATTATTTTTCTATTCTGTACTCAGGTGCATGCATGTGAGAGTGAGACAACTAGAGACAGAGAGAAAAGAACTCTTCACAGTTAGGGTCACACCATAATCTCTTTCCCCCAATCCCTCAGTTGGTTCATCAGATCTTAGGCACTGATGTCTAGGCCAGGGATTCAAAGCCAGTGGCCACGTAAGATCTAGCTTCTCTTGGGCAGCGTGTTACTACTGTGTCATAGAATGGCCCTGGACATTCATATGTGTTCATTAGCTACCTTAATCACTCTGTCTTTCCCACTGTTTTACAAACTCTGAGAAGAGGATGACATGCTTCTTTTATTCACTACAACATAATCAACATTTAGCACAATATCTTACACGTGGTAATTATTTGAGTAGTGTTTGTCGGAAAAAAATAAATGGAATATGAATAAAACTTAGATGACTAGCATAGTATCTTATAAGGACTTGATTTTTGTGTGAGTTAAAAACCAAACCAAAATGTTCAAGCAGAATGTGTTTCTATTTGGAAGGGGAGTGAGAAGCCCCTTGAGGTCACACTATATAGTTCAAAGTGCTTTTTAATTAAATAGTAGATGACATGACTTATTTCACCTTGATAAAATACAAAACAGGGAGTAAGTAAGAGTTTGTTTACAATGAAAATAATATGAACAGGAGAGTTAGACTTAAAGTTTGAGGAAGTTAGAAAATAATAATACCCAAATTAATGAATTTAAATTAATACATATGAATACATATGTATATATGTATATATATAAAATATATGTATATATGTATATATGTGTATATATATGTATATATGTATATATACAGATAAATACATATATATGTATATATATATATAAAAATAAGCAAACGATGTAAAAAAACACCCACAACAACATCCAAGTCCTCTATTAACAAAGGCAGATAGTGGAAGTTACAGGGGTAGGGGTATTGACTCTCTAAAATCATCATCAGACTTCAAGGAAAATGCTTGCTAAAGATTTTTCCGGGCTTATGTTAAGGATTAGGTAATATTGAGAAAGTGGCCAATGTGTTTATTTTGTTCGATCTCCTGATTATTTTAGCAGCAGTGATTGGTAGCATATGATATGTTGGCCTCTGGAAGGGAGCTAGAGGCCTGGGCGCCCTCTGGTTTGTAATAAAAACTGGTACATTATGTACAGAGGGAAAGACTTGACTTTAGTACAGCTTAAGTTCAAGTTGGAATAAATATAGAGAATCAGTTTGCAAAGCCAAAAGTAATGACTATGGTAAAATAATATCTGAATTTCTGACAAAAAGACAGCTACAGGGAAAGTTTAATTTATTAATATATGAGAAATATGTAAATTTTATTAAAGTGTTAAGAATAGTTGTGAATATTAAAGTTGAAAACTATGTAATATTTTTGTGTTTCTTCATGCAGTAGTACAATTGATAGCTAAACGTACTGAAGTTCTTATGGAGATATTTATTTCCTACAGTTAATACATTAGTTCATTCACTGTATCATAGGGGCACTCACAATTTTAATTAAACTATTTCTGGTATGTTTGAATGAACAATACCACAGTGAATGCCAAGGAAAAGAGTGACTCTCAATCTCTATATAAAGAAAAAGGCAACAAATTTAATATTTCAATTTTTCGGTAGGTTGAATTTTCTTTCTCTATTTTGTAAAGACACAGTGTTAATGGGCAGCGTGCTGTTAGGAAGTTCTACTCAACCAAGGGTTTCTTAGCCACAAAACACAAGGACCTGAGTTGAAGAGGATCTGGTCGTTATGCTGCCATGGTAGTGGAGGGGGAGAAGGGTGCTCAGAGGAGACCAGACTTCAAAGACACCCTCAGACCAGAGTGGAGGAGCCAGTGTCTAAGGTCAGGCTAAGAGGCTGAATTAATTCTGTACACGGTCCTACATATGGGAAATTGGCGACTAAATGAAGAAGATGAAATAAATACACTAGGAATGAAAAAGATGTAGGCATATATGCTATCAGATTGGCATGTAACTTCCAAAGACCTCTCACAGTGTGATTTTTTTTCCCCCCACAAATCTTTGCAGTTTCTTTTTTTTGGAGAGGTTTTGGCTACAGGGCGTGTGCACTCTCCAGAAAGACAGAGACAGAGAGATAGAAAGTGAGAAACCACACCCCAGGGGAGATAGCCACGCCGCAATCCCTTCTCCTCCATTCTCCTCTTGGGATCTTGGGCACGCACGCACACGCACCCGGTGTGAGTTTAAGCCACCGGGTCCGGGACTAGAACCGTGGTCGGTTACGTGGGAGTTCAGCGACATAGCCATTATGCTAACTGCTGGTCCCACAAATCTTTGCAGTCTTGAACTTTATGTAACATTGGGTAAGTGAAATTAAGCTGTACACTGAAGCTTGTAGTGTTGATATAGAATGAAGAATTCTCATTCGTTGTATTTGACTAAGAGTTTTACTTATTACCATTCCATTTAAAAGCTGTCAGTAGGGATCAACAGATGGTGTGTACTGGTTACATTGCTGAACTCCCAAATGGCCTATCACAGTATAAATCCCAGATCCAGTGGCTTGAAAATCACGCCGTGTGCATGTGCATGCATGCCCAAGATCCCAGGAGGAAAATGGAGGAAAAGGGATTGCGGCGCGGCCATTCCCCGGGAGTTGATTTCTCACTTTCCCTCTTGCTGTTTCTGTCTCTCTCTGTCTCCAGCAAGCACACATACCCTAATGCAAGAACCTTTAAAAAAAGAAAGAAAGAAGTAAGAAAGAAAGAAAGAGAGAAGAAAGAAGGAGAGAAAGAGAGAAAGAAAGAAGAAAGAAAGAAAAAGAGAAAGAAAGAAATTGTCAGTGACCTTGAAGTCCCAGCTCTTTTTGCTAACTGAGGAATCGTGGCCAAATCACTTTACTTCTCTCACTGCAGTATCCTCATACACAAAATGAAATAATGGGATGGAAGAGAAAAGAGGATACATTTGGGTCTGAGGAAGAACATATTATTTTAGAACTATGTCTGTATCAACAAAAAACAGGATTTCCCAGGGCATCAATTCTTACTAAGTCTGAGTCAAGCAAATATTTTCCATTCATACAATTGAGACAGTATCTGTTTAACTGTAGGTGTTGGTATCTATGTAATGTACATCAAAGTCTTAATTCAGCACCTAGCATATAGTATGTGCTTAAAATTATGGCTATGATTATTACTTACTTTTTACTATCATTACGAATGCAAGGCACCTTTACATCTTCAGAGCACTATTAAAATATTTGTATTTGGCAAATTATGGAGCAATAATGAAAGACCTTGTCCTTTGTGGGGGAAAAAATCCTCCATTATATATGACATACTCAGACTCATTTCTCCAAGGTTCATCTGGGTATTTAAAAGCCCCTTTAACATCAATACACAGATGCCCAACAAGCCCATAAGAATATACCAAGATGAACTTTAGAAAAATTATACGTAAGCCAAATATACACACATAGTGTATGTAGTATTATCTGTACAAACTGCTGTTTAAATCTTAAATACTATTTTTTGTTTGTTTGTTTGTTTGTTTTTTCAGAGAGGGTACATGTGCTTGCCAGAGAAACAGGCAAAAAGTTAGAAATCACCCCCCAGGGGGGTGGCCATGCCGCAATCCCTTCTCTCCATTCTCCTCTCAGGATTTTGGGCATGCACACACATGTACCTGCTGTGAATTTGAAGCCACTGGATCTGGATCTTGAACTGCGGTCGGCCATGTGGGAGTCCAGTGACGTAACCATTATGCCATCTGCCGGTCCCAATACTACAATCTTTGTAAGCAAAGACTTTTTAGAACCCAGCCAAGGGATGCAGCTGGTGGCATGATGGTTAAGGCAGCCAGACCCCACGAGGCCGACTGCATGGTTAGAGTCCTGGACATGGAGGCTTGAAAAACACACTGGTCATGTGTGTGAGCTTGTGCCCAAATCCTGAAAGAAGAAATGGAGAAGAAGGGATTGGGTCGTGGCCATCCACCCTGAGGGTACTTTCTCACTTCTTGCTCTCTCTGCCTTCTGTCTTTCTCCAATGAGTGCATGTGAACAAAACAAAAACAGAAACAAAAACAAAAACCCACAGCCAAACGCATGTATTTGTTTTTGGCTGCTTCTGCACTGCAATAGCAGAACTGGGTAGATGCAATAATATTGTATGGACTTCAGAATCTAACAATATTTACTATCTATCTCTTTACAGAAAAGTTTGCTGACCACATACTATATATACGTGTTTCTACATGTGTCTTTGCATATTATATTAATAAATATTTAAAGCTATATAAACATATAGATACATATTTGAATAAATGCACATTATATACATATTTTAGCAATAGTTTATAAGGGGGATTGAACAGGTTTGTAGACAAATGGAATTAAAGTACAAGTTTCTTTTAGTGCAGAAAGAATGTAATATCCATACATACAATACGCATTTTTTTGGAGAGGTTTTCGCTATAGGGCGTGTGCGTTCGCCAGACAGACAGAAAGAGACATAGAGACAGAAAGCGAGAAATCACCCCCCAGGGGGGATGGTCACGCCGCAATCCCTTCTCCTCCATTCTCCTCTCAGGATCTTGGGCACGCACGCACATGCGCCCGGCGTGAGTTTTAAGCCACCGGGTCTGGGACACGAACGACGGTCGACTACGTGGGAGTCCAGAGACATAGCCATTACGTTAACTGCTGGTTCCCACAATACTCATTTTTCTAAACTTGTTTCTTTGGTCAGAGAATGTGTGCACATTCCAGAGAGAGACAGAGAGAGAAAGATAGACCAGGAGGGAAGCACCAGCTCCCCTCTTTCCCCACAGTGGCACATGGTCATGGCATAATCACTTTTTCTCCACTTATCCACCCCATTAGGATTTGGGGTACACATGCACATGTGCCTGGCATGTGTTTCAAGCTGCCAGAGCTGAGGGTCAAACAGTGGGAACCAGTTCTCTTAACCACTAAGCTAAGGGGCCAGCCCTCCGTAGACTTTCTGAAGACCTCCCATACATATCTACATACACATATACATACACATGTACACAGAGAAAAGAAATAGCTACCATTTACCTATTACCAAACGTTTTACATGTATAGTTTTATTTAATTCTCATAAAATATTTGTGAGGTAGTTAAAATGATATCCTTTTGTGGGGAGGAGGAAAAAGGCTCAGAGAGGTTGACAGAGCCGAGATCACATGGCCAGTAAGCAGCAGGATAGTCTCTTAAACCCATGCAGTGGGACCCAAAGACAGCTGGCTTAAGTCAAATGATGATGTGATGTTGTTTCATGCTGGCCCTCACTGCGTGAAGTCCATATGGACAGAGCCATGGGGGATTTGTAGTTTCTCTGCCAGGAGTTGGGCTCCTGGAAGGAGGAATGAAAGGAAGGAAAGGAATGTTTTGCTTTCTAGGTTGTTGAGAACAGTGTGTGTGTTTGTGTGTGTGTTGGAGAGTGTGCTATGGTCTCTCCTAATCCCTCAGACGGTCACCATCTCTGTTTGCTGTAAGGGAAAGGTACATTTCTTTTCTTTTTTAAAAGAATTATTCTATTTAACTTTATTTATTTATTTTAATTTTGACCAGAGAGGGGAGAGAGAGAGAGAGAGAGAGAGAGAGAGAGAGAGAGAGAGAGAGAGAGAGAGAAAACAAGCTGCCAGGTCTGGGACTTGAACAGCAGCCATATGGGAATCTAGGGCCCTTAAACACTATACCACCTGCCAGTCCTGGGGAAGGTACATTTTACCAAGCTTCCCGTGGTTGCAAGCATTATCATATGGAAATGCTGCTTGCTAATTTGCTAATGTGACACTAAAAATGTCAGGGAGCTAATGACTTCTTTTTCTTTTTCTTTTTCTTTTTCTTTTTTTTTTTTTTTCTTTCTCTCTCTCCCTCCCTCTCTCCCTTCCTTCCTTCCTTCCTTCTTTCTTTCTTTCTTTCTTTCTTTCTTTCTTTCTTTCTTTCTTTCTTTCTTTCTTTCTTTCTTTCTTTCTTTCTTTCTTTCTTTCTTTTTCTTTCTTTCTTTCTTTCTTTCTTTCTTTCTTTCTTTCTTTCTTTCTTTCTTTCTTTTTTTAAAGATTTCTGTAGTAGAGCACATGTACTCACTGGAGAGAGACAGAGAGAGATAAGGGGAAAGTGAGAAATCACGCTCCCCCATCCTGGGGTAGGGTGGCCATGCCATGATCCTTTCTCCTCTATTTTCCTCCTGCAATTTTGGGCACGGTCACACACGTGCCCGGTGTGATTTTCAAGTCATTAGGTCTGGGACTCGAATTGCGGTCAACTATGTGGGAATTCAGTGCTTCTACCACCACATCAGCTGTTGATATCCCTAACGACTTTTTATAAGAATTATGTGCAATTCTGAGCAATAATACACTTATTTTAAAAATAATGTTTAGGTTTTCTACTAGCGTGTAACAGTAACTGTGTGCCACCTATTTGGTAATTTATGTAAGGACTAAAAGTTTACAAATTTAATATCTTTCTGACTCTGTGCCAAGGACAAATTTTAGTATAAGGTACTTTTATATTCCAAAATTTATAATTAACTAGAGACAGCTGTGTATGGCTCTTTCAAAGTTCTGTCACTAGACTCAAAAGCTTTAAATCTAAGGGACCAGCAGTTAGCGTAATGGCTATGTCGCTGGACTCCCACGTAGTCGACCGCGGTTCGAGTCCCGGACCCGGCGGCTTAAAACTCACGCCGGGCGCGTGTGCGTGCGTGCCCAAGATCCCGAGAGGAGAATGGAGGAGAAGGGATTGCGGCGTGGCCATCCCCCCTGGGGGGTGATTTCCTGCTTTCTATCTCTCTGTCTCTCTCTGTCTGTCTGGCGAGCGCACGCGCCCTATAGCAAAAACCTCTCCAAAAAAAAGAAAAAAAAAAAAAAGCTTTAAATCTAAGAAGAGGGACTAGAAGTTGCGTAATGGCTATGTCGCTGGACTCTCATGTAGTTGACTGCGGTTCAAGTCCTGAACCTGGTGCCTTAAACTCACACCGGGCACGTGTGTGTGCATGCCCAAGATCCCCAGAAGAGAATGGAGGAGAAGGGATTGCGGCGTGGCCAACCCCCCTGGGGGGTGATGTCTTGCTTTCTGTCTCTCTGTCTCTCTCTGTCTCTCTCTGTTTTCTGGCGAGTGCACGTGCCTATAGCAAAAACCTCTCAAAAAAAAAAATCTAAGGGACCAGCAGTTAGTGTAATGGCTATGTCGCTGGACTCCCACGTAGTCGACCGTGGTTCGAGTCCCGGACCCAGTGGCTTAAACTCATGCCGGGCATGTGTGCGTGCGTGCCCAAGATCCCAAGAGGAGAATGGAGGAGAAAGGATTGTGGCGTGGCCATCCCCCCTGGGGGGTGATTTCTCACTTTCTGTCTCTCTGTCTCTCTCTGTCTGTCTGGCGAGTGCATGCGCCCTATAGCAAAAACCTCTCCAAAAAAAGAAAAAAAAATCTAAGAAGAAAAAAATGAATTTTTGTATTTATAGGTTATATACCTGGGTATTTAAAATGACCTAATATTTTGTTATCAGTGCCAAGAAATACCTTGTACTCTAGGTAGGGCTAGATAATTTTTATAGATCTCTGGCAGTGACCCTGTCTTTACTGCTCATATTTATACATCTGGTGTTTTCTGTGAAGCCAGTTGCAAAATGACTTTGAAAACTGAACCAGGTCAACTCTGTATTTTGCTTTAGGTGGTTAATTGCTCCTTAATTATCCATACTAAACAATAAGTTTAGATCTTAAAGTAAAAATTGTAACAGAAAGGATGGTAACAGCTTTATCACAAATGCAATTAGGGAGATGAGAAGACTGGAGATTAAAAATACCTCTTTCGTGGAATTTAAGATTAAGTGTATTCCTTGTATACAATCACGCTTAGTGGGGTTGGTGCTGTAGCCTGGTGGGTAAGGCAACTGGATTCCATACGGCCGACTATGCATTTACCCTGGGGCTTGAGAAACATGCTGGGTGCATGCGTGCCTAAAATCTCAAGGGAGAAATGGAGGAGAGGGGATTTTAGGGTGACTATTCTCCATGAGGGTGCTTTCTCCTCTCTCTCTGTCTCTCTCTGGCAAGTACACGTGTCATTTAGAAAATAAATTATAAAAAATAAAAATTTAAAAATCACACTCAGGGGGCCAGCAGGTGGTATAATGGTTAAGGCCTTGGCTTCCCAGCTGGCCAACTAAGGTTTGAGTCCTGCACCTGGTGACTTGAAAATCATGCCGGGCATGTGTACATGAGTTCCCAAAATCCCAAGAGAAGAATGGAGGAGAAAGGGTTATGGTGTGGCCATCCTCCCAGGAGGTGATTTCTTGCTTTCTGTCTCTCTGGCAAGCAAACATGTCCTATAGTAAAAATCTTTCCTTCAAAGAAAATCATGATTAGTATGGATGCTTAAACACATTAATATTTTTACAGTTGATACATTTTTCCTAATAAAATGGTATATTTCTAGTGATTTAATGTATTAAAAATGTATAAAGAAAGAAAAAAAGAAAAAAGTGGTATATTTCAAACTGTCTGCTTTCAAGTGAGGGTGACAGGATGAAGTCATTCCTTGGACCAACACATTTTAAGATGTCGTGTGGGACTCTGTATTGTGGTGACTGTATCCAGTCAAAAGCAGAATCGTGTCTGAAGCTCATATTGGAACTCAAGTGCAACATTTACTGCTTTCCAAGGTATAAGATTTATATGTGGCTATACCACCTGTCATAAGACCTTATTTTTTTTTAGGAATTATTTTATTTAACTTTATTTATTTATTTATTTATTTATTTATTTATTTTAATTTGACCAGAGAGAGAGAGAGAGAGAGAAAATGACAAAGCAAGCCACCACATACCTGCCAGCCCCCATAAAACCTTATTTGTCATCCACATATTACTTTATCTCCTCTTCTCATACCCAAAACTGTTATACTAACAAGACAGCCTTTCTTTGTTTTGTTTTTTAATGTTGCTTGTGACAAGAACACTTAACAGAGATAATTACTGCTGGGGGAGTTGTTTGTAGTCCTAGAGATATAATAGTATTTTATAGTTTTGAGGGTTATATCCAGACTGGTTATGTCACAAGCTTTAATTTCAAATGGAAAAAGGAAAATCAAATAGAGAAGAAGCAGAAGACAACTAAATGATGGTGAGCTTTTGAATACTGGGATTGATTTAAATTTATGTGAATCTCAAAAGTATGAAAAAAGCCCAACAGCCCAGCTTGCAATGGATGAATAAACAAGGTGAAGATTGCCTCTTCCTAAATTGTATTTTAACCTTTTTCAATTTTTCTACTGTCTCTTCACATAATTAGTGGTCGATAGTTATTAATTTATTTGGCATTTATCATGCCAGTGTGAATTCATGCATATCTAATATGCCTTAATTAGAATTGGGAGGAATTTTCTGATATGATGGACTAATTGTAAGTGGTATTTACTGAGAGAAAATAAATATTTTCACATGAATCCCATTGCAGTTTACTAATTAATTACTCTTCAGAGTAATTAACAGAGTAACACTGAAATCTATACTACATGAAATAGCAACAGTTTGAAAATCGGTCAATATTTATGTTGGTACTTAAAATATCCCTCTTAGAAGTCATATATGAGAACAAATTACCCAGAAACAAAGTTTGTCTATAAACTATATTTGTATTTCATACTTTGTAAACTAGAAATCTTACAAACTGAGTTAGATCTATGTTAGACAAAAGATGATGACTGAAATGAAGAGGTATTCTCTTCACCATTGTTACCTGAACTCCCTGCTCTTTCTCAAGCTTATTCCAGTACAAGTTCCTTCTTTTTTTTAAAGAATTATTTTATTTATGTTTATTTATTCATTCATATATTTTAATTTGATGAGGGGTCAGTGGGGGAAGCTGCCAGGTCCAAGACTCGAACCACGATCAGCCATGCGGGAGTGTCCAGCACCTTAACTACCATGCCACCTGCTGATCCCAACAAGTCCCTTCTTCTTGCTTGTCTTCATCATTTGAATGTAAGTCTTTAGTCTTTCTTCAGTTTGAAATTTAATGTGGGGATAAGACTGAGCCCTGTAGAAATCAGGTTATGAGAATTCAATTCTAAAGATTCTTGAGCCCATTATTTTCTTTCTTTTTTTTTTTTCTTTTGAGAGGTTTTTTTGCTATAGGGCGCGTGCGCTCGCCAGACAGAGAGAGACATAGAGACAGAAAGCGAGAAATCACCCCCCAGGGGGGATGGTCACGCCGCAATCCCTTCTCCTCCATTCTCCTCTCGGGATCTTGGGCACGCACGCACACGCGCCCGGCGTGAGTTGTAAGCCACCGGGTCCGAGACGCGAACCGTGGTCGACTACGTGGGAGTCCAGCGACATAGCCATTACACTAACTGCTGGTTCCCATTTTCTTTCTTTTTTAAAAAATTATTTTATTTAACTGATTTATTATTATTATTACTTTTTTAATTTGACCAGAGACAGAGCAAGAGTAAGAAAGTGAGAAAGTGAGAAAGCAAACTGCCAGGTCCGGGACTTAAACCATAGTTGGTCATGTGGGTGTCCAGTGCCTTTTAACCACTATGCTACCTGCTGGCCCTGAGCCTATGATTTTCTAAGAACGCTATACAAAGCTTGGTAAAATCAAAATCCTTTACTGCCTGTCCTATAAGTAATTACTTTGTGTGAATTCTGAGTTGACACTATTTTTGATGCAGAAAACTTGCTTGTAACTCGTGATTCCATGGGCATGTTTAGGCTGTATCGTTTATTTCTACCTCTACTAATGCAAAGGAAACTTCTTATTCTACTTGTTCTTTCACAAAACTTTCTGATCACTTGAATAGACTTTAGGTGTAAGGATGCAGCATCAATTTAAAATTAAGAGTTATGTTCTGAACATTTTAGGCAGGTGTCAGACAATAATAATAATCTACGTCTTAAAATTAAGCATCGTATTACTCAGAAAAGACAAAAATAATTATAAACTAACTACCTTGATTTTCTAAGACAAATTTATAAACTATCAAATAACTGAAAATGTAGATTTACTGCTAAACATTCTATCATATCACGAACATCTTCAGAGTTGGGACGGTCTTTTCCATGTTTTCATTGGCTGAACCTACCACATGGCATGCACATGGTATATATTTTTTGAAGACGAATAAGTAAATTCTTTTAAAATTTGTTTTTTGGTCAGAATAAAACATGCACAAATTTGTGATTGATTTCCAACAGAAGAGGAAAGTGGGTAGTCAAATACCTTGTGCCAGGTTGCTTAGTTCTTAAGAGTGAGAGCTAGAATTCAGACTAACATCTGTTAGGTTGAAAGCCTGCATTCCTATTGCTTCCTAGACTGGGATAAACATGTTCATATTATTTTGCTGTGGACTCTCCAGTGGCAAGGGCTTGCTTCATTCAGTTATATCTCCAGTGTTATTGGTACTGAGCCCAATTGTTGTGTGGTAAATTAAGATTTATAGTGAGGAACAATTGCTGTAAGGGAAAGTAGTCCTTCTTTGTTGGTCCTGTTTCTGGCTCTGGACAAGTTTGCTCTTGCAGAATCCTTGATTGTTATTCCAGAATAGTGCTGTGCTGGAGGTGTCTGTACTTGGGCTGCACTTATATATTTACTTACTTGTTTTTCATTTCTTGTTTTCTCTCTCTCTTGTAAAAAACTGTTTAGGAGCCAGTGGATGGCATAGTGGTTACATTCCTGGACTCCCACATGATTGACTACCTTTCAAGTTCTAGACCCGGTGGTTTGAAAATCATGCTGGGTGCATTTGCACGCATGCCCAAAATCCCAGGAGGAGAGTGGAGAAGAAGGGATTGTTGTATGGCCATTCCCCCAGGGTGATGATTTCTCATTTTCCTTCCCAGGGTCTCTGTTTCTCTCTTTCCGGCATGCACACATGTCCTATAGCAAAAACCTCTAAAAATAATAAAATTAAATAAAAAATATTGTCCTAGGGCTTGTGTACTCACTGGAGAGAGATGAAGAGAGAGAGAGAGAAAAAGAAAAAGCACTCCTCCATGAGGAATGGTCATATTACAATTCTCCATCTTTGTTTTCCATCTTTCTTTTCTCTCAAGATTTTGGGCATGCATGCACCTGTGCCCACATGTTTTTCTTTTATTTTTTTAATAATATTTTAAAAGAATTATTTATTTAATTCTATTTATTATTATTATTTTTTAATTTGACCAGAGAGACAGAGAGAGAAAGTGAGAAAGCAAGTTACCAGGTCCAGGACTCAAACTATGGCCGGCCATGTGGGAGTCCAGTGCCTTAACTACCATGCCACTTGCCAGCCCCAGTGCCTACATGTTTTTCAAGCTGCTGAGTCTGGGACTTGAACTGCATAGTCAGCCATGTGGGACCCAGTTGCCCTAACTACCATATCACTGTCTGGCTCCCTCTCTTTTATTTAATGATAGAAATAACTAGCACATATGTAAGAAAGAGAAAGAAAGAGAGAAGTAGAGAGACAGTACCCTTGATAGGGTCTTTTTATGTTATAATCGCCTTTTCCCAAGCCTTCAGATCCTCAGGGTCCTGAGCACCCACATGAGCACCCTGTGTGTTCTTAGGCCCACTGAAGATCGGAGTGTAAATGGAAAGACCAGACCACAGTAACACTGCAAACTCAATAGAAGAGAGATTAATTACATGAGTCTAAACTAGTGAAATAGAATTTTTTTGACTCTAGACTAAAACATTACTATTTTCTTCAGTGCTTTGATTGTTATATTTAAAAATTTTTGTCTTTTCTTGAACTTTTGATAGGTTCACCTACCTACTATTTGAACTGAATCCTAACCTTTTTCCTAGCTTTAAGTTTTAAACAAATTTCTCTTAACATTTTTAAATTTTGTTCTACTTAGTTTTAAACTTTTTTGAAATTAAAAAATGCATTTAAAAATATCTATTAATACCTACTTAATGACTGCAGTAAGCTATATAGCCCCAGCGAGGTGCTACTTTATAGTATGTTCACTTTACTTATTGAGGTTCACGCCTAAAGTCAGACATGCGTTCATTTCATATATATATATATATATATATATATATATATATACATATATATATATATATATATATATATATATATATATGCTGTGCTTGCTATTGAAAGTCTTTAAATTAATTAAGATCTTTAGTGAGTCAATAAAATGTGAAATAAAGGGGTATGGAAAACAGCCATACATACCAGAAATAGTGTGGGAGAAGGGGGAAAGTTGGCAGAGGGTGAGAGGTAGGGAATCAAGGGAGGGGGGAAGCAAAATACATAAGAAACAAGAAATAGAACATTATTTTTTGATGATAACATGTATGGTAATATCCTTGATTGAGCCAATGTACAATGTATACTGGATGGAAAAGCTCATTTTGTATACTGTATTGATAGTGAATGACTATAAATAAATAAGTAGATACATTTTTAAAAATCCAATAAATACATAAATAAAATGAAAAAGCAAAAAAACGTTCATCAACAGATAATGGCTTGAAGCTAGAAAGAAGAAAAAAGTTAAACATAGAGCATTCATTTTTATAAAATAAAATATAAGGCCAGAATGCAACATCACATTTAAGGATTTGATTCATGTTGGTAACTCCAAACTGTTAAGTCCTAATTTATAAGGACAGGAAACAGGATATACATCTCTGGGAATCGTGGAGTATTTGAAAATAGATTTTGGATATGGGGGAATTTCACTTACAACATTTCATAATTCATGTTAATATATTTCATCCAAGGATCTCAACTTTCCTTATAAATATGGTTTTGAATGAAGTGCTTAACCATATTTTACAGGCGTGTAACCTGAGTTGTAGCAATGGGGGTCATATGTGTAATTAGCCATTGAGTGGCTGCTTGATCTCTGCCTAACTACTTATTCATAATATAATGTTCCATTTTATTTAAGCTCAACCCTTTTTTGGAATAGATTGTTAAGTAGGCTTGGCAGAAGATGGGTATTTCAAGCTTTTTGTGTACAGGTGTATATGACTACATCTGTGTAAATACATATGCATCATATATCTCATTCTGCTGCTCTATTTATTATAATGTACTCTGAAGGGAATATAGTCATTAATAAATGAGTTGGCAAAATTGTCTAATGGAAGGTACTTTTAAGATATGAAACAAACTTTGGAATAGTAAAATTAAGTTTGTCCTGAAGCGGCTGACTAGTGGTAGAATTCAGAGAGACTTCCGGATGGGAAGCTAAGATGAAGCGATGAGCGTTGAGTACTGCATTTATGTCCACTCATTTCTTTGGTGGTGGGAGCAGATGTCTAATGAAATGGCTCTGTGAAGGCCAGGGACAAACCAGGACATTAGGGGAAAAAAAAAAAAAATCAAAGTTTCCTCTTTCCTTGGCCAAAGGTGATCAGATATTTTTCTTTAAAATATGTATTGACGTATATGAGGCAGTAAGGAGTGTTCCTTTTTACAGATTTACTTGAGATGAAATTGGGAGGAACTGACAGGATGCTTTCTCTTGCAGCACCCTGACAGGCGCCAGGTTTAATAATAGTGGAGGTTGGAAAACACCACAGCCAGTTGAGCTCTCAGTATGAAGCTGCCTGTCAGACTTATAATCAAAATGCAAATGTCAATACTTTAAATAGTTTTGGTACAGCAGAGCAAAAGAGAAGAAACAGCTCAATACCGTACACTGTAGGAAACTGGGGTGACAAATGCCTTTTCAATTTTCTGGGAGTTGCGTAAGAGTAAAACATACTCCAGTAAATTAGGCTTTACTATAACAGGTTTGGTTTCTCACTTAGGAAGGGAAAAGAGAAGATCAAACTCCAAATCTCTTCCCATTTCATCCACTCTGACAGTTTTAAATAAAGTAGTTTTTTTGATTATTACCTTCTGTCATAACAACATTGCTCTCATATTTCTCTGGTACCTAGGACATGTCCTCTGCTGTTGTCAATGTGTCAGAGTGTTTTCACTTCATGTTTAACTGGCTTTGTTCTAAACCAGCTGTATCAAGTAGATATAATTTTGTGATGTTACTTTTCTAGCACCAGAGCCTGCTATTTGAGTAGAAATGCCTGGTAAACAGAATTTAATTTTCTGAAGTGTTTGTTCTTAGACTTGGTGGAAATTCGAGCTTTGCATTTTCTTTCATTTTTTCACTAGTCCTGTGCTCACAAGATAAGTGATCCTTTTGAGGAACCGAAGTTTATCTAGACCAGAGGAACCGTGTGGTCTATGAAAACTACTGTAAGAAAACCTACATGCACGAGGAAATAGGGAGATTTTTTTCAGAAGTGATCCTTAGTTTAATGACTGAATTAGCCAAGGGCTTGCTTCTAAAAGCCAATTGTAAAAGTAGAGGGGTTCGATTTATACATCATTTACTATTTGACAAAGAGATCAGGGTAGAGAAAATGAAAGCTCTAAGAACCCATTGCCAATCATAGAGCAATTAAAAATTAAGACAGATTTATTGGAAATTATGGTAGAAATCAGCTTAAAAACATACTCACCATGTCTAAAAAGGACACATATAGAGAGGAGGAGGAGGACCCAACAGTCTTGATCTCCATTGAATCACCTGCTGTCTGGGTTGACTTTGTTGAAAGGCCATGGGCTTTGTTATCATCTTTGTTCTCAAGAGACTTGTAGTCTAATGAGAAGGCTCAAATTTTTTAATGTTAGACTCTAGTATGTTAGGGAGAAGCAAATTGATCTAGAATTGAGATGAAATAATGTGATTCTTAATCAGAAAATTCTCCTACAAAGGTTTTATATTCATGGTTTAACTAGCAAAGGGAAATGCCTCCAGTCTTGTAGAGTGTATTAGCAATGTAGTGAGGTGGGAAAACATACAATTCGGCACCTGGAAGTTTGATTTGTCTTTTAACTGTGTGACTTGGGGAACTGTGTGACTGGAAGGAAGATGCTTATCTCCTCTCAGCTGCCATTTTTTTATTATCTTAAAATAAGACCAATGGTGCCAGCCTATGGCATGGTGTTTAACATGACTGGATTCCACATGGCTGTGTGATTCAAGTTCTGGACCCGGTGACTTGAGAAACATGTTGGTGGGTAGTGTGTATGCCCAGAATCCTAAAAGTAGGAGAGAAGATTGTGGTGTAACCATGCCTCCTGGGGGGGTGCTTTCTCACATTCCCTCTCTCTCACTCACTGTTTCTCTCTGGTGAGTGCGCACACCCTCTGGCAAAATTTAAAATAACAACAACAAAACAAGACCAGTGATCTTTACCTACTTCCTAGCATTGTTGTGGGCACAGTTTCTCTAGCTGACTCATGTAGTCTCAATCTGCACCCATCAAGGTGTCACGCAGCCAACCACAACTGCCTCTGAGTTGAATCACCTGGTCCAGGTTAGTGAAAAGTCAGTCTGTAGTGCGAAGGCGAGCCCCAGGGAGAGGCCCAGAGGAGAGCCTTCGCGAACATGATTGACTCTAACAAAGAGCAGCCTGTGAGTTGAGACAGCTCAGTTTAGGAGCAGGGAGTCTTCATGACTGAAAATTTGAAATATTTAAGGAACCAATGGGGGGAAAGAGAATTAAAACAAAGGTCAACATGAAAAAGAATCTTAACCGAGAAAGGGCCAGAGAACTTCTTTGATGAATGGCCAGAGATCAGTATTCTGCAGCTTTAAAAATTGGTTGGTAATCATCTCATGAACGTATGAAGGAGAAATCCCTGCTATCTTTGTACTAGCAGTAGAGTTTTCTGCACAGACATGTCTAGACATTGACACACTGGCAAGAAGGCTAAGAATAGGGATTGTCTGTCACTTTCCACTGTCCCTTTCAGGGTCAGCCCTGAATTTCAAAAAGAAATGGTAGCGCCTTTGAAATCCTGGCTGCTGGTACCAGAAATTCAATTTTCTCTTTGGTTCAGGTGGAGTGAACTAGAAACCCAGAATAGTTAGTGGTTATCATAGTGCTGGAGGGAGACAGAATAAACAATACTATTCATGATTCTTCTACCTACAGCTCCAAGATATCTGTGGGATGAAATAGAGTGGAAAAATTCAGAGGTTTATGGGAATACCCTTTCCTAATCACTGACAATAAGATCCCAAAGTAAAATAATTTACGAAGTACTTTTTACAGTTCTGGAATTCTACTAAAAGATGGGATTATTTGAGTACCAGTAGGTTTCTTGCTCTACAAGTTGCCCCTGCTGTCTCATTAGGCACAGGCTCTTGGGTGAAGTACATGACTAACAAAGATATCCTATAATTCTCTTATTCTTGGAAAGACTCTTTTTTTTCTTTATACTTATTTATTTATTATTTTACTAACTGCCCAAAGGCTGACAGATAGGGGCAATGTTTCATCCACAAAGAGTCTTATAGTCTATTAGAAAGTCACTTACCTAACAGTGGATTCCCGTTCCTCTTCTATATTGACTTTTCCTGAGTATTGCCTTTACGCACAAACTTAACACAAGAGAGATCAATATTAGCTAGAGGTGAATTTACATTTTTTTCTTTTTATTCATGAGAAAGTGCCTGTGTATGAGAGAGAGAGAGAGAGAGAGAGAGAGACAGAGAGATCCTCCACACTGATCACAAGGTCTGGCTGTGATCCCCTTCCTCCAGCCTTCCAGCCGGTAGAATCTTGGACACTTGGTTGTGTATCCAGCGTGCTTAGCCTGACAAGGCTGGTGATTCAGTGGGGTCTCCATGTAGGATCTGGCTTCTTTCGAGTAGTGCATTACCACTGCACCATGAGGCATTCATAGAGGTCAAGTTTTAATGCACTGAGTCAGATTTATTTCTTTTTCCTTTATTCTTTTATTTTCTTCTTTTTGTGTGTGTGTGTGTGTGTCACAGGGTGTGTGCTCTCGCTGGAGAGAGACAGAGAGAGGGAAAGTGAGAAATTACCCCCCACCCCGGCCCCCCGGTGGTGATGGCCACACTGCAATCCCTTCTCCTCCATGCTCCTCTCAGGATTTTGGTTACAAATGCACATGCGTCCGATGTGATTTTTTAAGCCATTAAGTCCGAAACCTCACATTGTGGGCAACCATAAGGGAATCTAGTGCTTAGCCACCACACCACCTACTGGCCTCTAGTCAGATTTATTTCTGAGAAACCACCTGTTCCACAGGATCAGACATGATAGGACTGAAGGGTAGAGCAAAGGTTACCTACTTTATCCCTCTCTGTCCATGCAGTCCATTGAGTGACCCAAATGTAACATTCGTTTTGTTTATATTTGCTCTGCTGTGCTGGGTGGTATGTCATTTCTTATCTATGTCCCTCAGCAGCAGATTCTACAGTATAATATTTCTTTCACTGATAATACTGATCACTGTTGTCATAATGTCATCTAATGAAACATGATCTGATTTTGAGATTGAAACAACAGAGGCCGCTATTATCTAATTTTTTAAAATGTCTTTTTAGGATATATTTGGTCTTTGTCTAATTCTCTCTGCTTCAATTTTCCCAATATCCTGAGACTGACTTGCTACTCAAGGGCAGTTGCATTCTATTAATATAATTGTGATTCTCAGGGACTGAGAACCCTAGACTTCAGGGCTTCATAGGGCTCTGTTTGTTCCTTTCTCTTACATGTCTTTTTGATAATACTGTTTCCCTAGGAGAAAACCAAAGTAAAATGGAGAGTTAACTTCAATTTCTCTTTCTGAGAAAAAGTTCAGCCAGACTTCAGTTTTCTGGGTTGTATTGAAAGTGAGCTGAACTCTATAATAGAGAGCAAAAACTTGGAGGACATAAAAGCAGTGAAGGTACTTAACGAGAATAGGACAGTGTGGAATGGGGGAAGTGAAGAGAAGAGAATAGAGAAAGATAATAAGTGAACAATAGAGAGGCAGGACATTAGTGAGAAACAGATATGGCTTATTAACTGTTGATGTTGACATGTATAGTATTCTCAACTGGATTTGTCTGAGTATTTCATGATGGGCAGTGAAGGTACTTAACGAGAATAGGACAGTGTGGAATGGGGGAAGTGAAGAGAATAGAGAAAGATAATAAGTGAACAATAGAGAGGCAGGACATTAGTGAGAAACAGATATGGCTTATTAACTGTTGATGTTGACATGTGTAGTATTCTCAACTGGATTTGTCTGAGAAGTATTTCATGATGGGCAAAGTATTTGTACAAGCAAAATGAGAAATAGCAATTGACTGTTTTAAAAAATAATTAGAATAATAATAATAATGATTGGGGAAAACAGAAAAGATATTGAATGTTAAAGTGGGGAGATTAATGTCTCTGTACTGACTGACATGCATGGCATTCCCTTTTGAAAAAGCAATGTAATACACTGTAAAGTTATATGTAATTCAATGTAATATAAAGAAGAATATGATGATAATAAAAAATAAAAAAAAATAAAAATAAATAAAAAAAAAAGAAAGTGAGCTGATAAGTCAGGCGCTCCAGTATCTCTGCAACCTCCACCGAGATCCTAAAGGCCAGCTGAGCTCTCCCTGCCTCCGTCATCTTGGTCAATGCATCCAGCTTTGAGCATGGTGCAATCCAACTGCAGAGAGACGGCAGGTGGCCTTGCAGTTGTCAATCAGGTATGACGCGCGCTCATAGCTCCAGGAGATCCTAAGACCCGATAATTTCCTTTTTCTTTTGTCAGTGAAATAACAAAAATAGTGTAACATGAAAACATTAGTGATGCAGATAGACTGTTACTGAGGTTCTCTTCTCTCATCTGAACTTGCAGAGTTTATAATTAATCTCTTATGTACCTGTATTTGTGCTCGTATATGTGTGTGTCTGAGAGAGAGAGAGAGAGAGAGAGAGAGAGCAGAGAAAGATTCTTCACACTCTATTTTACAATTCAGTAATTAGTTAACATCTTCACCAATGACGGAATGGAGAGAGTGCTTATTAAGTCTGCAGATGGGACTGTGCTAGACAGATTAATAATATATGAAAGTTAGTTAATTTCAGAGCTGGACAAAGCACAGGAGAGATGGTGAGATTGTCACCAAGTGTGGGAATTGGGTTAGATCATGAATGTAAAATGAAAAAACCGTGGTTGTGTAGAGAAGCCAGGAAAATTTAAATGACAAATAGGAATAAACATTCGGAAATATAAAACTCAAGAAAATCATCTTCAGTGAAAACTGAGAAGAGTAAAGAAAACTTACCCCTTTCTGATATAAGACTGAGAAGCTGCTAGAAATTATTATAGAATAATATATATTTTTAAAGAATTACTTAATTTTTATTTGTTATTATTATTTTTAAATTTGATCAGAGAGAGATAAGGGGTGTGGGAGGAGAAAGCAAACCATCAGGTACAGGACTCGAAACTTGGTTGGCCATGTCCAGCACTTTAACTCACATACCACCGGCCAGGCCCCAGAATAATATATTTATGATGAGGTTAGCAGATGACAGAGGGGTAAGTCACTTGACTCCCATATGGTCAACTGTAGTTCGAGTCCTGGAGTCAGTGGCTTGAAAATAATGCTGGGTATGTGTGCATACCTAAAATCCAGGGAGAAGAATGAAGGAGCAGAGATTGTGGAGTGGCCATCCCTTGTCGAGGGTGATTTCTCACTTTTCCTCTCATTGTCTGTGTCTGTCTGGTTATGTTGCTGGGCTCCCACATAGGTTCGAGTCCCGGATTCAATGGCTTAAAACTCGCACCAGGCACATGTGCTTGCATGCCCAAAATCCTGAGAGGAGAATGGGGAAGAAGGGATTGCAGCGTGGCCATCCCCCCAGGGGGTTATTTCTCATTTTCTGTCTCTCTGGTGAGCACATGCACCCTACAGCAAAAATCTCTCTATAAAAAAAGAAAATGAAGCTTTTCATTTTACATAATCACAGTATGATAATTAAAGCTATAAATTAACAATAATGTAATAAATTATATAATTTGCATACTTTGATCAAATTTTCCAATGTCTTCACTAGTACTTTTATAGTAAAAATATTTTTTTCTCTGCTTCAGAATCCAATTCATGGGCACAAATTGAACTTAATTGTCATCAGAGCAATCTTTTTTAAAAGTCAGAGTTGTTAGTATCACTCCCTGACTAAAGGTTTTATGATGATTCTGCATTTTCTCTTAGGATAAAAATAAAACATCCAAAGCTAAGTCTGATGGTCAGCTGGTTTACAGCTCTAAAACTATTGATTTGTCATGGTTTTTCCAGTTTTCTCGACTTCAGTCACTTTAGTTAGTGCCTGTGCTAGAATTGTTAAATGTTTGCAATATTACTCCTGACCATGTTGCATAAAATCCTACTTTTCCTTCCAGAGTCATACGCTGAAATTCTCTCTGCGTGTTTTTGCTTTGTCCATACTTGACACAAACTGTGGATGGGCTATTTTACGCTAGTTGAACGCTAACAGTGCAGCTGTCGCAGTTTCATAGATGCTGACAGAAGACGCAAGATGCAGGACTAAGACAGAGGATATTATTGTGCACAGTACTACAGACAGAGCCATGATCACATGGGTTTCTCTTGAGCCCAAGTCCCACAAGGGTGATGTGGAGGCAGGCCAGGTGGATGCTGCACGCTCAGAGGATCTATGTCATAGCTTAGGATCTAAACTAAGAAGAAAGCCGCTAGCAATTTTGTCAAATTTTGCCCTGAAGGAAGATGTGATCTTTATTATTCTGGTCAGGAAATATATCTGTACTCCTCCCTAAAAGAAGATGCTATGTATATCATCCAAGATTATTTGCCTTAGAGAGAGCCCTAGAAAGACAGTCCAGCAAAAGAATTGATGTAAGACATGCAAAATATCTCTCATGGAGAAATTTTCTCAACCACACTGCCCATTTTTCACTTTCTCTAATGGGTATTATCCCCCAAAGTGGCCTTTCATGTGCTATTTTTCTTTTGGAAAAATTCCCCTTTCCTTCCTCTGTCACTGATAGTGACAGTAGTAATCTGATTAATTACTAATTATTCTTTAAACTCTTACATAGGTGATTTTTCTTCAGTCTTCTAGATTAAGTTAACCACCTCTATAGATTCCTGTATATTCCATTAAGAGGAATTACCAAACTCTATGATTTACATTAGTGTAAGAATGTGATTAATGTCTGTCTATCAGAGTAAACACAATATCTAACTCTCAAGGACTGTGCTGCATTGCTTGGCTTGAATCTCCAAGATCTAGCACAGTAACTGACATGTGGTAGACAATATGTATTTGTGGAGTGAACAAAAACGAATGTGTCTGACATGTAATATTTTAGTTAGCAGACCTGTAGTTGTGCAGTCCCTTAGCAGGTATTCTCGAATTTTCTAAGTATTTGATTTTTTTCAAGTCATCAGTATGATCTATTTATCTCTAATATCTATATCTCATTTATTGGGTATGCATGTGAATACACATGTGCATGTGTCAGTGGTGTGTGTATGTGTAACTATTTTGGCTAGGATCTTTAGTATAATGATACATGTATCAGTGAGAGTGGGTATTTCTATTTTGTTTCAGTTAAAACAAGAATGGTTCTGATCTTTAATTAAAAATGGCCTTCGGGACCAGCAGGTGGCATGGCGGTTAAGGCACTGGACGCTCCCACATGGATGATCACAGTTCTAGTACTGGACCTGGTGGCTTGCTTTCTCACTTTCCCTCTCTCTGGTCAAATTAAACACATGAATAAATAAAATTAAATAAGTAATTCTTTTAAAAAATAGCCTTCTAGAAGATACTTTTAAGGAAGTTGTTTTCTTTATTTAAGACAGGACACATACGTGTGCATGTATGAGAGAGAGAGGAGCACCCCCCACAGAGTCTGGTCACACAGTGCTCCCCTTTGTGCAGTCCCCCAGCCTATCAGTACCAGATCTTAGTCACTCGCATGTGCCGGCACGCTCCAGGTGGTTTCTGTGAGGGAGGGAGCCTGCTATCCTTGTGCAGTGTGTTACCTCTGTGCCATGGAGCCAGGCCAAAGAAGATTCTTTTCTATTTGTACTTTACTAAGAATTTTCTTTAAGACTGTTGTTCTAGGATGCTATGTTGCTAAGGAAAGAAACGCCCGAGTCCAAAAAATGAACAAAAATGGAGGATTATTCAGCTCTAAGGTCCAAGGTCACGGAGCTGCATCCAGGAGGTCCCTTTGCTGAGTCACAGCATGGTGGAGGACAGGTCCATGCACAGAGCAGAGCGTGGCTCTGTCTTAGTCCCTCTCCTCATAAACCCTCCAGGACTCAATCATGGAGGTCTAGCACAATGCCTACTCACTTTTTGAGGCTCCACCTTCAAAACCACAGTCAGATTAAGTCTCCACTCAGCACCATTGCAGTGGCGGGTCTTGTTGGCCATTGCTGCTCCCAGGCAAGATGCTCTTTTCCAGCCCAATGGCTCACCAAATTTTAACCCTTGAATTTTGGGGGGACACATCCAAAGCATAGAAAATGTGTATTGAGTTTTATCATCCATTTCTTTTACAGTATTTTTTTTCTCTCTCTTTTTTATTTTTAGAAAGAGACTTTTGGTATAGGGTACATGTGCTTGCTGGAGAGACAGAGATAGAAAGTGAGAAATCACCCCCCCCGGGGGGTGAGCGATGCCACAATCCCTTTTCCTCCATTCTCCTCTTGGAATCTTGGGCATGCATGCACATGGGCCCAGTGGAGGCTTTAAATCGCTGGGTCTGGGACTTGAACCACAGTCGACTATGTGGGAGTCCAGTGACATAACCATTACTCCATCTGCTGATCCCAGTATTTTCTCTTTTAACCTGTTAAAAACCTAGAATTAAGAGACAATTCAATAATAAGGATAATCAAAATTAAAAATGTGTAAATGATAAAGTTATTGTCATTGAAGAAATTAAATAAAGCTTTACAAATGCTAATAATTAATCCTAAAAATACCAGTAAGGAAATTATTAAATTCAATATTATTTAAACTTACTTGGTTTTATGAAATATAAGATTTTTTTCCTGGGTTGTATGGGGGTCTAGATAACCTAAATGACTTTTCCATTACAATAAAACTATTTGTTTTTATAAACAGTTTTTTTTTTTTGAGAGATTTTTTTCGCCATAGGGCGCATGCGCTTGCCAGACAGAGAGAGACATTAGAGACAGAAAGCGAGAAATCACCCCCCAGGGGGGATGGTCACGCCGCAATCCCTTCTCCTCCATTCTCCTCTCGGGATCTTGGGCACGCACGCACACTCGCCCAGCGTGAGTTTTAAGCCACCGGGTCCGGGACGCAAACCGTGGTCGACTACGTGGGAGTCCAGCGACATAGCCATTACGCTAACTGCTGGTTCCCTTTATAAACAGTTTTTATTAGCATATAATAATTTACATTCCAAGAAAAAATTACATGCTTATTATGTTATTTAGGAATGCTATTAGCTGCAAATAAAAGAATACCCAATAAAAAAATGAAGAAATAATAAAAGGCAGGCATTCCATCACATTGCAAGAAATTTGGAAGTAAGTGGTTCCAAAATGGTTCTGACTTGACAGATACACATCTCAGACTCAGATACACATCTGTGAGATTCTTCTCTCCTTCCCCTTGTGATCTTTAGATGAGTCTAGCAACTCAGCACTATGCTCTCATACCGAAGCCAAAGCCATTATGCATATCACTTTTTAAATGGAAGTATATATATTAAAAACCATCAAACTTTAAGCTTGTATCGATATGCAGCTTAATATTTATAGGTTGAAAAAAAATCTATTTAAATTTGATGTGTTTGAATTTATAACTTAATTTTAGAAAGCAGTTTTCATGATGGGTTTGGATACATATATCACAACCCAAATGCTTCATTTTGAACATCTAATCTATAACTTATAAACATCTAAAAATATTGCACTTGAAAGGGAAAATAATTTTTTTTACTACATTTAATCTGCTATTTTGAAGCACAAATCCAACATTTCTCCTTGGGTACTACTTTAAAGCTATCTTTGAAAAGATGTGATTTTTTTTCAGAAATATACATGAATCAATTCTAACTAAATACTTTAGAAATGGCATATTTTCAAAACAAACAAAAACTGGAAAAATTAATGCAGTGTTTTATTATGAATCTATCTCAGCAACATGACTTTTCTTGCAAAGGAAGATCAAGAAGTAAAAAATTAAGGGACAATTCAATAATAAAGATAATCAAAATAAAAAAGTGTAAATTATAAAGTTATTATCATTGAAGGACTTAAATAATGCTTGACAAATGCTAATAAGTAACGCTAAAAATACCAGTAAAGAAATTATTAAGTTCAATATTATTTAAACTTACTTGATTTTATGAAATATAGGATTTTTCCCATGGGTTGTATGGGGGGTCAAGATAACCTGACTGACTTTTCCATTACAATAAAACTATTTGTTTTTATAAGCGTATAATAATTTATATAGGAGTCATTACTCTAATTAGCTTACTCATCATCTTAGTTATTTGTCATTACTTGTATTGGGAACTTTCAAAATCTTTCCTTTCAGTTACTTTGAGATGAACAGCATGTTGTTGTGAACTATATTCTTCCCCACTGTATTTTATGACAGTGTAAGTTGGAAGTCCAGCACCTTAACCACCATGCCACCTGCTGGCTTCCCCACTGAAGTGTTGTCCTGTGCTTTCCTTCTTTCTCATTTTATTTTTGGACAAAATTACTATCCTTTTTTCCTTAACATAAACGCATCCTACGTTCCTCGAATACTTTTCACATAAAAACACAACCTGCTGGACTTCCACCTGACTGACCTTTGAGTCTTAGATCTGGAGGCTTGCTTCTTTCTCTTCCTGGTGAGTTCACATACTGTAGTAAATTAAATAATAAAATAATAATTAATTTAATTAATTTGCTATAGGGCATGTGAAATCATCAGAGAGACAGAAAGAGAGACAGAAACCACCCCCCAGTGGGTATAGCCATGCTGTAATCCCTTCTGAGGGATTGTAGACTGAGTTTCAAGCCTCCGAGTTCAGGACTCAAACTGCTGTTAACCATGTGGAAGTCCATGTAACCATTACACCGTCTTCTGGCCCCAGTTAAATAATTCTTAAAATAAACAAACCTCAATGGATAGGTTAAGTTGTACAAAGTTCGTGAAAAAATAAATTTGTGAGATCAAAGCTGGCTAATTAAATGATATTAATTAATTAACTATTTTTTTTGGCTAGACGGTATATGAGCCCACCATCAAGAGACAAGAGAATAAAAGAGGAGAGTAGCAAGCACCCTCCAGGGAGAATATCATGCCACAATCCCTTCTCCTTTGTTCTCTTTCTTCTTTCAGGGTTTTGAGCATGCATACACATGTGCCCAAGATGTGTCTCAAGCCACCAGATTTTAGACTTAAACTCTGTGGAATCCAGCTACTTTACCATCAGGCTGCAAAGGTGGCCCAAGTTATAAGTATATATATATATATATATATATATATATATATATATATATATATATTTTTTTTTTTTTTTTTTTTTTTTTTTTTTTTGAGAGATTTTTGCTATAGGGTGCATATGCTCACAGGAGAGACAGACAAAAAGCGAGAAATCACCCCATGGGGGAATGGCCACATCACAATCCCTTCTCCTCCATTCTCTTCCTGGAATCTTGGGCACACAAGCACATGCAACACAGTGTGAATCTGAAGTCATCAGGTCTGGGACTTGGATTGTGGTTGGCTCTGTGGGAGTCCAATGATGTAGCCACTACGCCATCTGCTGGTCCCCCAAGATTTTTTTTTTTTTTTTTGAGAGATTTTTGCTACATGGTGTGTGCACTTGCTGGAGAGACAGAGAGTGACAGGAAGTGAAAAATCACTCCCAGGGGGATGACCACACAGCAATCTCTTCTCCATTCTCCTCTTGGTATTTTGGGCATACACACACACACACACAGGTGCCTGGTGTGAGTTTTAAGCTGCCTGGTCTGGGACTCTAGCTGCTGTCAACTATGTGGGAGTCTCGCGACGTAACCATTATGCCATCTGCTGACCCCTCCCCAAGATACTTTTTTAATGAGAAAAATAATGTATTGATACAAAACTAGAATTTGATTTTCTGTTTCTTAAAATTTTTTAAAAAACTTGCTAGAGAATGCATGTACTTGCTAGAGAGATCCAGAGAGACAGAAAGAGAGGGAGAAGGCAAAAGTATAAACTAATGAGATGTCACACCGCAACCCCTTTTCTTCCATTTCTGCATCCTATCAGGATCTGAGGTATGGACGTATATGTCTTTCAGGCTGCTGGGGATGAGCTTAAACCATGATTGGTCATGTGAAATGCAGCTTCTGTAACTACTAGTCCAAGGAGCCTGTCCCTTTTCTATCGATGTATAAAATAACTTATTGTTAATTATAGTCGCCTGACTGTGCTATGGAACATTGAAAGTTATTTCTCTCATCTAATAGTTATTAGGCTTCCAATTAACAACATCTCTTTGTTTTTCCTTCATTAATAGCCTTCCTAGTGTCTAGTAACCACTATTCACTTTCTCCTTTTTTTATTTTATTTTTTTAAGAGACATTTTTGCTATAGGGCGTGTGTGCTCACCAAAGAGGCTGAAAATGAGGAATCAACTCTCCCCCCAACCCCGGGGGGATGGCCACACCACAATCCCTTCTTCTCCATTCTCCTCTCTGGATTTTGGGCATGCACGCACAAGGGCCTGGGGTGAGTTTCAAGCCAGCAGGTCTGGGTCTCAAACTGTGGTCGACTTCACAGGAGTCCAGCCATATAACCATTATGCTGGTCCCTCACTTTCTCCTTTAATAAATTAATATTTTTAGCTTCTCTATACCAGTAAGGACATGCAATATTTCTCTTTCTGTGCCTGGCTTATTTTCTTAACATAATGTGCTTCAGACTTGTCCTTGTTGCAGCAAAGGAATTTTATTATTTAAAATGGCTCAGTAGTACTCCATTGAGTACATATGTTACATTTTCTTTATTAATTTGCCTATTGCTGGGCACGTGAATTGGTTCCCTATCTCGCCTATTGAGAATAGTACCACAACAAACATGGAAATGCAGATATCTCTTCAACATATTGACTTTTTTTCCCTTTGGATATTCTGAGTAGTGGGAATACTGAATCATAAAGTAGCTAAAATTTTTAGCTTTTTGAGGAACCTCCACACTGTTTTCCATAATGGGTATTCTAGTTTACATTACTACTAACAGTATAAAAGATTTTCCTTTTCTCTGAATCCTTGCCAGCATTTGTTATCTTTTTGTCTTTTTGATAATAGCTATCCTAATTAGGGTAAAATGATGTTTTTACAGTGGTTTTGATTTGCATTTCCCTGATTAGTGATACTGAGCATATTTTTATATGCTTGTTGGCAATTTGTGCATCCTCTTCTGAGATACAGGTAGATTGTTTGCCCCGTTAAAACCAGATTATTCATTTTTTTGGCTGCTGAATTATTCGAGTTTCTTGTACATTCAGAATGTTAATTAGAAGAAAATTTTCCAAATATTTTCTTGTATTATGTAGATTGTCTCTTAATGATGTTGACTGTTTGCTGTGCAGGATCTTTTAAATTTGATGTAATTCCATTTGTTTAGTTTTTCTCTTGTTGCCTGTGCTTTTGAGGTTCTAACTAAAAAAATCTTTGTGCATACTAATGTCCTAAAGTGTATTCCCTTTCTACTAGTAGTCTTATAGTTTTTTTACATTTATATCTTTTATCTTTTTGAGTTGATTCTTGTGTGGGGTGGGAGAGTTTCTTGGTATCATTTGCTGAAGAGACTGTCCTTACCCAAGGAATATTCTTGGCACTTTGTTGAAAGTCAGTTGGTTACATGTACGTGGATTTATTTCTGTGTCCTCTATTCTGTTCTATTGTTTATATGTCTATTTTTTATTATTATTAATTTAAATTATTATTTATACATTTAATTGCTATACATTGTTTAGATTATAAAGAGACTTTACCCAGCATGATATACACCTCAGTCCAGCCCAGATGAGAGTATATGCATGTTCTCATCAACAAATAATAAACCATACCTGTGTCCCACAAATGTCTTACCTCTCTATTTATTTCCTCCAAATTTTCTTTCCTACACTCTTCCCTTCCCACACTCTTTCCACTTCGGTTCTAGTGTCCATAACAATTTTAATGCTTGTATGTCCTCTAGTATATGTCTAGTTTTGATACCAGTATCATGCTTAAAAAATTGTGGTATATATATATATTTTAAAGAATTATTTAATTTAATTAAATTTTTAATTTTAATATGACCAGAGATGGACAGAGTGAGAGAGAACGAGAGAGACAGAAAGTGAGAAAGCAAGCCACCAGGTCCAGGACTTGAACTGTGGTTGCTCATGGGGGAGTCCAGCACCCTTAATCACTATGCTATCTGCTGGCCCTGCTTTGTGATATATTTTGAAATCCAGTAGCGTGATACCTCCAGTTAATTTTATTTATTTATTTTATTCAATATTATTGGCTCTTTGGGGTGTTTTGTGGTTTCATATAAATTTTATGATTTTTTTCCTGCTTCTGTGAATAATGCCAAAGATACCTTCATGGATATTGCATTGTCTCTGTATATCACTTTTGATAGTGTAGACATTGTAAACAACAGTAATTCTTCCAAACCACTAAGTTAGAATGTCTTTCCATTTCTTTAGGTGTCTTTATTTATTTATTAATTTATTTTGAGAGAGATTTTTGCTATAGGGCGCATGTGCTCGCCAGAGAGACAGAGAGACAGAAAGTGAGAAATCAGCCCCTCTCCCACAAGGGGAATGGCCATGCCACAATCCCTTCTCCTCTTGAGATTTTGGGCATGTACGCTAACGTGCCCAGTGTGAGTTGTAAGCCGCCAGGCAAGGGACTTGTACCACTGTAAACTACGTGGGATTCCAACGACATAACCATCATATCATTACTTTTTTTAAAATCAGCACTCTATAGTTTTCATTGCAATGGTCATTCATCTCCTTGGTTGAATTTATCTGTAGGTATTTTATTTAGTTTTTTAGTAGTTATTGTAAATAGAACTGCTTTCTAGATTTCCTTTTCTGTTTTTATTTATAGAAACTAGTTTGTTTGGTTTTGGTTTTTGGTTATAGAAACCAGAACAGCTTGCTTTTGATTAATAGAAAAACTATGCTAGTATTCTGAGATATAAGCGTCTGAAGGCATTGACCAAATAATTGAGATCATCCCAAAGGACTAAGTCAACGTTTCTAAAACTCTAATGGAAAAGCTAATGAAAGTTGGCCCTGTAGCCTGGAGGTAAAGGGAACCAGATCTGCTGGCTTGAAAAACATACTGGATGTGAGTGTGCATGCCCCAAGTCTGACAGAACGGAGAAATGGAGAAGGGATTGTGGTGTGACCACAGCCCATTGGGTGGTGCTCTTTCCTTCTCATCCTGTCTCTCTCTGGAGAGTGTATATGCTCTGGCAAATTAAATTTTTAAAAAGCTGTTGAGTTCATATAATTGTTGTCTTAATAAGTTCAGGTTGCTATAACAAATTACCATAGTCTGGGTGGCTTACACAACAAACACTTATTTCTCGCAGTTCTTGAGGCTTTGAAGTCTAAGACAAAGTTGCTCATAGACTCAGAATCCAGTTAAGGACACTCTTTCTGGTTTGCAAATAATGGTCTAGTTTTCTTGTATGGCAGAGAGAAAGACAGGGGGCAAACTCTCTAGTGTCTTTTTTTATAAGGGATCAAATGCCATCATGAGGGCTCCACCCTCACGACCCTATTATCTCCAAAGGCCCTATTTCCAAATACCAACCATTACAATTGGAATTAGTTCTTCAGATTTTTTTTGGGGGGAGGAGGGGAATATAAACATCTAGTCCACAGGAACTACTAACCTACATCAAAAAACACAAATTTGGGACCAGCAGGTGGCATGGTGGTTAAGGCTCTGGACACTCCCACATGGCTGACCATGGTTCAAGTCCTGGATCTGGCAGCTTGCTTTCTCACTTTCTCTCTCTCTCTCTCCCTGCTCAAATTAAAATAAATGAATAAATAAAGTTAAATAAAATAATCTTTTTAAAAAAGAAGAAATTCAATTCCATGGGACTAAGTAAAAAATGAGTATATTTTTTTAATGAGTTTTGTTAAAATATTATGCATTCTTTAATGTTCTATTTTTTTGGATATAAGAAATCAACTTTCTCTTTTCTCTTAAGCTGTCATAACTCATAACAATCTATTAAATAAGACTGAGACATATACCTTTTCTCTTTGATCTCCCCAAAATTTGGAAAGTATTATTGAGTATTCTTATTTCATGGCAATATAATTATTTGCATAGCTTCAATAAGAATTTATCCTATAATATGACATAATTAAAACACTGGTTCTATTACCAAGGCTTTGACTACATGTCACATGTAAAAATGATACATGGGGCTGGCAAGTGGCATGGTGGCTAAGAGCACTGGATTTCCACAAGGCTGACTATGGTTTAAATCCCAGATCGGGCAGCTCGCTTTCTCACTTTCTCTCTCTCTCTCTGGTCAAATTTCAATCAATCAATCAATCAATCAATCAAACTGATATATAAGATCAAATACGATCAGACAGTTTTAAGGAACCAAGGTTGATTTTATGAAGCCAATGCTTACAAAGCCTTCTTGAAAAAATTGGCATAGCATCTGGCTGATACCATGATTAATGGATTAAGATAGGTCACTTCCTTGTAGCCTCAAGAATCTTAGGATGGTTTTTTTTTTTTTTTTTTTTTTTTGGAGAGGTTTTTTCGCTATAGGGCGCGTGCGCTCGCCAGACAGAGAGAGTGACATAGAGACAGAAAGCGAGAAATCACCCCCCAGGGGGGATGGTCACGCCGCAATCCCTTCTCCTCCATTCTCCTCTCGGGATCTTGGGCACGCACGCACATGCGCCCAGCGTGAGTTTTAAGCCACCGGGTCCGGGACACGAACCGCGGTCGACTACGTGGGAGTCCAGCGACATAGCCATTACGCCAACTGCTGGTTCCCAAGAATCTTAGGATGTTTTTGGGACCTCAAGGAGAGAAGGATTTACCCAAATCTATAGATATTGCCTATGAAATCTTTGGACATTCTGGGCCTGACTTCCTAGGCTCAGGAGACTTTTATTTTTTTAAGAATTATTTTATTTAAGTTTATTTATTTACTTATTTATTTTAATCTGACTGAGAGAGAGAGGGAAAGTGAGAAAGCAAGTATCCAGGTCTGGAACTCAAAGTGCAGTTGGTCACATGGGAGTCCAGCACTCTTAACTACCACGCCACTTGCCAGTCCCATCAAGAGACTTTTAAAAACCCAATCTTCACGGCCCTGTTTCAGAAACACACCTGGTACATATCCCAAATCGCTACAGGGTAGAAAAATTGCAACATGACTATGCCTTTTGGGGGGTGTTTTCTCCCTCTCCCTCATTCTCTTTCTGTCTTTCTCTGGTGAATGCATATGCCTTCTGACAAATTAAAAATAAAGTTCAATCTGAGATTCCTTATGAAGAGTTTCTTAAAGCAATCTTAAAGAGGGCTGTATGACCGATTATCCTATTTGCTGAATTTAAGTAAATAGTCAGGTCAAATTTAATGAGACCAAAATCATTTTGTAAACAATATTACCTTGAATCCTTTTTTTTTTTTAGGGGGATTTTTGTTATAGGGTGTGTGGACTTGCCAGAGAGACAGAAAGCAGCAATAAATCATGGGGGGATGGTCATGCCACAATCCCTTCTACTCCATTCTTCTCTGGGGATCTTTGTCATGCACGCACATGTACCTGGCATGAGATTTAAGCTGCCTGGTCCAGGACTCGAACCGCTGTTGACTGCATGGGAGTCCAGTGATGTAGCCATTATATTATCTGCTGGTCCCTATTTTGATTACTCTTAATAAAAAAGTGGGGATGACTATAGATAAAAATATGTTTCAGTAAAAAGGAACAACACCCTGCTATGGTTTGAATGCTGTGCTCCAGCTGAAACTCACGCTGCAACTTGATACCCAATGGGGCAGTGCCTAGTGGGTGGTATCTGAAACAGAGAGCTGGATCCTTCATGAATAAGTAATGCTACCTGCTGTGAGGGGCACATTCTCATTAATTAGTTCCTGGGAGAGCCAGGTGGTAGGTACAAAGGCAAGCTGGCGGCCCACAGGTCTCTCTGCGTGTGCCCCTGTCCTTCCTGCTTCTTTGCCCTGTTGAATGTAGCACCAGAAGCTGTTCCGATGCCAGCCCCATAATGTAAGGCTTATCCGATCACTGGAATTGTGAGCCACATAACCCTCTTTTCTTTGTAAATCAACCAGTCTCAGCAATACCTTTATGGGTCATCAGGGTCTAATCCTGTTCATTATCTTTGATGCTTTTTCTACCTCCAAATTAAACTGATTCCTGCCATTTTCTGTATTTTGTCAGCCCTTACCAAATCCTGAATTCTTGGAGTTCCCTTCAATATCTGGTTATAGCTTTCCAAATCCAAATTGATATTTCCATTTTTTTTTTTTTCTCTCTCTCTCCCGACTTGGTCTGATGGAGAATTAAAGCTTAACTGCCAGATAATTTCTGGGACTCAGAATGTCTTCTAGTTACCGTTTTCCCTAGTATCTGAGAAAGTGCTGTCTGAAGCCAGACAAAGTGATATAAACCTTAACTCACTGATCACTGCAGCAAATCATAAATGGCAACTTTTGTACTAGGAACTGCTACTACATAGGTCACTCAAAAATTTCAGAGGAATGGGGAACCAGCAGTTAGCGTAATGGCTATGTCGCTGGACTCCCACGTAGTCGACCGCGGTTCGCGTCTCGGACCCGGTGGCTTAGAACTCACGCCGGGCGCGTGTGCGTGCGTGCCCAAGATCCTGAGAGGAGAATGGAGGAGAAGGGATTGCGGCGTGACCATCCCCCCTGGGGGGGGGTGATTTCTCACTTTCTGTCTCTATGTCTCTCTCTGTCTGTCTGGTGAGCGCACGCGCCCTATAGCGAAAAACCTCTCCAAGAAAAAAAAAAAAAAATTTCAGAGGAATGGAGCCAGAAGGTGGTGTGATAGCTAAGGTGACTGGATTCCCACAGAGCTGATTGCAGTTAAAATCCTGGACCTGGCAACTTGAAAAGCACGATGGGTGCGCATGCCCACAATCCCAGGAGAATGGAAGGGATTGCAGCTTGGCCATCCCCCCTACTCCCTGGAATGATTTCTCACTTTCCCTCTTTCTCTCTCTGGTAAGTACTCATGCCCTTTGGCAAAAACCTAAACAAATAAACAAACAAAAACAAACAATTCCATAGGAACTCCTCATTTTCCAAACTGCTCCAGAAATAACCATGACTATGACTCAAGTCTATGCTATTACCACACTATACAGATTCTTAACTGGGGACTCCAACAGATGGCCACTATGTCCTCACTCCACCGTTTAAAACACTCGGAACTCAATATATAGAAATCTTCTCAACTCACTGCTCTCTGGGCTCAAAATTGGGTTTATAATCTGCTCCAACGAGTATTTTGTCTTTCTTTTTTATTCCCACCAAGATGCCTCTCATTAAATGCCCTATTACTCAGGCCATTAAACAAAAGGCAATTATTTCTCTCTTCAGAGCTAATCTTTATGATAAATTTAACGTATATTGTCAGTTCATGATTTTGCTACCTGTACAGGGAGCCTAAAACTTTAGATATCTTGTTTTTAATAATGCATGTGTCATCATTTTGCAGCTGTTTATTTTACTTAGATCTGTTTTATAGATCCACCTCCATGCTTATACACACACATCAATTTTATCCATCTAAAATACATAGAATAAATATGTCTTATCTTCCATCACTGAGAAATTTTAATTAAATCAATGTTACCTAATAGTAGAGACATTTTTTCAAAATAATGAATACTTACGTTTTTATTGGAAAGACACTCTAATGCCTTTTTCAAAAGAATTATTCATTTTAATTATTATTATTATTATTATTTTTAAAAAAATTGTTATAGGGCATGTGTGCTCACCAGAGAGAGACACACACAGAGAGAGACAGAGAGAGACAGACAGAAAGAAAGCAAGCCACCAGGTCCAGGATTTGAACTGTGGTTGGCCATGTGGGAGTCCAATGCCATCACCACCACACTAGCTTCTGGCTCCTCTAATCCCTTTTCAAACATATTTTACCAGCATATCTTCCTAATAACCATTTGGAGATTGCTGGCATATGAATCTGTTCTTCTGTCTGACAGTATCATGAGATCCACTTGTATGTTAGGAGACTTCTGTTCTTCTGAAAACCCAAGGAAATTCTTGGAGGGCTTTTTAAGGAAGTGCCTCCATGGTAAAAAGAAGTCTATTATTGGGGCCGGTAGGTGGTGTGGGGTTTAAAGCCATAGACTCCCATGTCACAGACTGTGGTTTGAGTCCCTGACTGAGGGCTTGCTTTCTCACTCTCTCTCTCTCTTCCTCTTTTGTCAAACTGAATAATAATTGACAATAAATAAAATTAAATAAATAATTCTTAAAAAAAGAAGTCTATACTTTTGATATATCAGGGAACTGAAGAATAGTGTTCGTGCAGCCTCTGGGTAGTATGCTCCTTCTTTCTTGCAATGGAATTCTTAGTAAATGATGAACTTTTATTTAAAATTCTAAATCTGTGGCAATACCATGCTTTGATCAATTGTCATTATATTTTCCCCAAGGCTTTGTTATTACAAAAGTGATGCATTGAGCATATTTTTAGGTGTCTCTCTGTACAGAATTTTTGTGTGAAACTGTGTGAAAGTTTTTATGGGATAAATATTTAGAAGCTGAATTGTCGAGTCATAATGTTTCAGTGTTTTCTGTTTTCCTGGATACTGCCAATTTGCTCTTAGAATGGCTATTGCAATTTGTTCTACTTCCAGTGTTTAAGAATTCCACTTTCCCACTACTCTTTTTTTTTTCTTTTTTTGGAGAGGTTTTTGCTATAGGGCCCGTGCGCTCGCCAGATAGACAGAGACAGGGAGATAGAAAGCGAGAAATCACCCCCCAGGGGGGATGGCCACGCTGCAATCCCTTCTCCTCCATTCTCCTCTCGGGATCTTGGGCACGCACGCACACACGCCCGGCGTGAGTTTAAGCTACCAGATCCGGGACGCGAACCGCCGTCGACCACGTGGGAGTCCAGTGACATAGCCATTACGCTAACTGTTGGTCCCTTTCCCACTACTCTTATTCAACAGTTAATATTGTCAAATATTTAATCTGTTTGGTAAAAGTGGTATATCTTTGCTTTTTTCATTTATACAGGTATAGTTTAAGATATTTTTCTTTATAACAGAGTGTGTGTAACACATGAGAGAGAAAGAGGGATGGGTACCCTTCACGGGATCTGGGCATGACATAATCCCCTTTTTCTGTTCTGTCAGATCTTGGGCAATCGTGCTTGGACCAGCATGTTTCATACTAGCTGGGCTAGGGATTTGAACCACGGTTGCCATGTTTTCATTTAAATTTATTGATAATCTATGACATTGTTTTCTATTCTTTACCATTGGCCTATTGGTCTAATCTTACATAAATAACACACAATTTTAATTACTGTACTTTTATAATTAATGTTGGTATCAGTAGAAGCCTATGCTCTTTCTATCATGTAGCACTGTATAATATCAGTGCCTCAATACAATACATTTTATTTGGCTCTTTTCAGTATCTTATTATTATAAAATCTTGTATGCTTTTGGAAGCCAAGAAATGTTTATTATGTACCATTTGTATTCTCTTTTTTTTTTTTAGAGGTTTTTGCTATAGGGCGCATGCGCTCGCCATACAGAGAGACAGACAGAGAGACAGAAAGCGAGAAATCACCCCTCAGGGGGGATGGCCACGCAGCAATCCCTTCTCCTCCATTCTCCTCTCGGGATCTTGGGCACGCACGCACACGCGCCCGGCGTGAGTTTAAACCACCGGGTCCGGGACGCAGACCACGGTCAACTACATGGGAGTCCAGCGACATAGCCATTATGCTAACTGCTGGTCCCTGTATTCTTTTTTTTTGAGAGATATTTTTCTATAGGGCACATGTGCTGGCCAGAGAGATAGAAAGAAAAAAATCACCTGCTAGGGGGATGACTGTGCCACAGTCCCTTCTTCTCCACTCTCCTATTGGAATCTTGGGTACGCACGCACATGTATGCACCTGGTGTGAGTTTAAGCCACCAGGTCCGAGACTTGAACTACAGTTGATTACGTGGGAGTCTTGCAACATAACCATTATGCCATCTGCTGGTCCCAGCACAGGCTGTATTCTATATGTAGGTTAATTCCTGTTCTATCTATCTTAGTATTCAGAATAGTGTTATACACACGGCAGGGAGATGGGTGAATCAATATAACAGCATATCCCTGTGCCAGTCTGTCCGTGAGGGCATGAAGATCTCATGAGGCGGGATGTGTTTATTCATACCATTTATTATATCAGCACATGGCTCTTGCACTCATGGGTCCTCTCCTAGTTTTATCAGACTTCCTAGAAGGAGTGCTGTTAAAACTGGTCACTAAGTTCCTGCTTTAGATTCTGGAACATAATTGCAATGAGTTTTTCTGTCCCAGAGCCAAGAGTGTATTATTTATAGACTAAGGCAGTGCAGGGCAATCTCTGAGCACAGACCATTAGGTGGGTGCTCCCTGAATCTTGCCTAACGTACACAACTGAAAATGATAAATTACTAGATGCCTAGATTATCTAGATATAAAGCAATAGCAATAAAAGACAATAATTATCATAATAATATTATCATTTTATATTTATCTTTTTCTTTTTTAGTAGGAAATTTTTTTTGGCATTGTGTATTGTCTTTTTTTTTAACTGCTGAAATAATTTGTGCAAGTATACACAAATGAACCAGTAACTCAATTTTAATGAAATGCAAAAGATCTGCCTTTGAGTCCTGACCCCTACAGTTTTTCCAATGCAAATCCCACTTGGAAAGGTGTAGCATGCCTTAAGTAGCTAATTTAAATAATGTTAAGTAGCCTTGAATTTGACATATTGGATTTCTGCATCTTCTTATTAATCAGGACAGCCATCTGGCACCACCAAGACTTTCAAAATACTTCAGGGATTCTATGGATTAAAACTAGGAAATTCTATAAGGTTATAGCTCTGTATAGCTCTGTGCTGTATGTTTTTCTCTCATTCCTAACAATTCTATTTTTTGAAGAGAAAAACACTAGATTTTACTTGTTACTTCAGTGTCTATTTTTGGAGAGCTGGAGGCACTGAGTTGTTCTGACCTGATCATATTCTAGTTTAACAGATTTTCTAGCAGTAAGGAATTTTTTTAAAAATAGAGCAAGGCAGATATTACAATGCAATTTTTTTTTTTTTTTTGGTCCTAAGTACTTGTCTCTTGGGAAATAGGGTATTTTGTATCATGGAAAGGAAGTTGAGTTAGGCTTACAATTAGCTAGACAGAGTCCCTAGTAATGCAGGAATGGCTTCCACCAGAACAACAGAAAAACAAAGGTGGGATCCAAGAGGCATGCAGGAAAAATGTCATTCTGGATTTCTGAACTGTGTTATGAAGTGGTCAAACTATGGCGATTTCCAGAGCTTGCCCTGACGTCTCTAAGATGGAGTTATAGAGGAACCTCTCTCACTTTTGCCAATAACAAAATAGCATGTATGCTGGGATACGGAGATCATTTTAAATAAATACTACAAAAAGACTTTTCAGAAGAGTGGAATCAAGAATAGCAATGAGCCACCCTCAGAAATATTACCCAGAGGAGGGACCAGCAGGTGGCGTGGTGGTTAAGGCCCTGGACACTCCCACATGGCCAACTGTGGTTGGAATACCGGACCTGGTGGCTCACTTTCTCACTTTCCCTCTCTCTGTATCTCTGTCTGGTCAAATTAAAATAAAAAATTAAATAAATAATTATTTTTTAAAAAAAGAAATATTACCCAGAGGAAAGAGCAGTGAAGAAAAGGAACTGCCCTCTGCTTACCACATTTTCATATCCAAAAAGCAATGAGAAGTTTGATCACCACTTTGTCTGAAATCATCCCAAACTCACTGGCCTCTGTTGGAAACTCAGCTCACCTGTTGGACTAGAAACGATTTTGGATCCTGTTAAACTCCTGTCAAAGGAAACTAAAAAATAAAAAGAAGGGACCAGCAGTTAGTGTAATAGCTATGTTGCTGGACTCCCACATAGTCAACTGTGGTTCGCGTCCCGGCCCCGGTGGCTTAAAACTCACGCCGGGCGTGTGTGCGTGCGTGCCCAAGATCCCGAGAGGAGAATGGAGGAGAAGGGATTGCTGCGTGGCCATCCTCCCTGGGGGGTGATTTCTCGCTTTCTGTCTCTCTGTCTCTCTCTGTCTGTCTGGCGAGCGCACGCACCCTATAGCAAAAACCTCTAAAAAAAAAAAAAGAAAAAGAAAAAGAAGAAAGAAAAAAATCCCTCTGTACTAAGATTCATTCTTACTCAAATAACCTTAATTATACTAATAACTCAAGAGTCTTAGGCCAATAGCACTAACTTAATACTTACTTTAATTTACTAAACAATTTAAATGTGTCCCTATACATAAATTCTACAGATTATACAAACACTATAATTTGTGAGGTTAAATTTTCTTTAAGAGACTGATTAGTATAATTTGTTTTCCACTATCAACATTCGCCAGAACACACTTGACAATGCAAATGAAAAGTCATTTACATCCAGTGCTTCAAAATTCCTAAAAGATTTTCACTTTGAGCTTGCTGGTGTGTAAATATACTGTTTTAGGGAAGAAAAATAAATTCCCTTAACAAATATGTTATCCTATGTTTCAATTTTTATTAGCATTTTAGAGTACATAAAACACTTGAACATACAGGACCAGCCCTTGTAGTGCAGTGGTTAAGGGAGCCAGATCTCACATGGCTGACCATGGTTCAGATCCCAGCTCACTGGCTTGAAAAACAAGCTGGATGTATGTGAGTGTATGCCCCACATTCTGAAAGAATGGAACAATGAAGGAAAAGGGATTGCGGCATGACCGTACTCCATTGTGGAGGAGGGTACTCTATCTTTCTTTCTTATGCAAGTCCACAAACCCTCTGGCAATTAAAAAATAATAATAGAAAATCATGTTAACATATATAATTTTCATGAAATCCATTCACTTTTTTTCGTTGTTGTTAGGGTTTATTCAGTTAAAAAGAAGTTTATTTACTTATTTTTTCTAAGAGAAAGAGAGAAAGGAAAGAGATGCAAAGAGAGATAGGGTCTCTGCCACAATCCGCCCTTCAGCCAGCCAGGATCACAGGCACCTGGGTGTACCTATCATACTCAGAGAAGTCCCGGGACTCCCATATGTGAACCCAGCTGCACTTACTGCACCATCACCTGGCCTGAGGGTTTACTCCATCTTTTTTTTTTAACCGTTTTTTTTTTTTTTTTTTTTTTTTTTGAGAGGTTTTTGCTACAAGGCCTGGGTTAAAATCCTGGCATTGTCAGGTATTAAATCTTGGACAAGTTACTGTGCCTCGGTTTCTTTTTTTTGGGAGAGAGATTTTTGTTATAGGGCACATGCACTCACTAGAGAAACAGAGACAGAGAGACAGAAAGTGAGAAATCATCTCCCAGGGGGGATGGCCACGCTGCAATCCCTTCTCCTCTATTCTCCTCTAGGGATCTTGGGCACACATGCACACGCGCCCAGCATGAGTTTAAGCCACCGGGTCTGGGACTTGAACTGCGGTCGATTATATGGGAGTCCAGCGGACATCTTTTGAAAACATTTTCTGCATTTCTTTTGAGTATTACTGATTTCAAAGGTATCTACTAACCCAGAGCTAGAAAGATATAGCTTTATTATTATTTTTCAAGAGAGATTTTTGCTACAGGGCATGTGCACTCACTGGAGAGACAGAGAGAGACAGAAATACAGAAAGCAAGAAATCCCCCCCCTCAGGGGGGATGGCCATGCTGCAATCTCTTCTTCTCTATTCTCTTCTAAGGATTTTGCGCATATACACACATGCACCTGGTGTGAGTTTTAAGCCACCAGGTCTGGGACTTGAACTGCAGCTTACTATGTGGGAATCAAGTGATGTAACCATTATGCCATCTGCCGGTCCCCAAAAGATATAGCTTTAAAAGGACTTAACAGATTTCAAGAAATGCAGATTGCTCTTTGTGACAGATTGTTTTCTTTGAGAAAACTACTTATAATAAAAACAACTAACATTTTTCTCTTTAGCTCAGCAAGTAAAAATGAAGACTTGGATTATTTTGCCAAATAATATGACTAGGACTCAATGGCAGGGCATATAGCAGACATAAGGAGAGATGCATTTCAAGACCTTGAAATTTTGTACCGTATATGCCACTGTAGGGAACTAAAAATACTCAAAACAGTTCAACACTGAAATCATTATTATTAGTACATATTATGTGTGTTTTTGCACATTGTGTCTTCTTTCATAAAAATCAAAACCCAAAGGAATTTAGGAAGTGACTGCATATTCATTTGTTATTGCTGTGGAACGAATTACCACAAATTAAAAACTACCAAGTTATCTCAGAATTTCTGTAGCACAGAACTTCCAGCATGGCATCTTAGGGTTTTCTGCTCCAGGTCTCACATGATTGAAATCAGAATCTTGGCTATTGCTCTGGTCTCACTTGGGGCATAGGGATGCTATCCTAAGCTCATTTAGGTGAGTAAGGGAACTCGGTTCCTTTGGTTGTGATAGGACTGAGGCCCTAATTTTCATGCTGACTGTTGTCTGGGAGTTGCTGTTAGTTCCTGGAGCCTGCCCTTGGGTCTCAGTCATGTGGCTCCATCCAAAGGCAATGTTGATATGGCTGTTTACTTCCGCCCAGGTCAGCAGAAGAGCTCTGACATGTTCTCAGTCTCTTTCCCCTGGTTAGGTCAATCCCACCCAGAGTAATCTCCCTTTTGATTAACTTAAAGACAACTGGTTAGGAATTTTTTTTTTTGGAGAGGTTTTTGCTATAGAGCATGTGTGCTCGCCAGAAAGACAGAGAGAGACAAAGAGATAAAAAGTGAGAAATCACTCACCAGGGGGGATGGCCATGCTGCAATCCCTTCTTCCCCATTCTCCTCTTTGGATCTTGGGCATGCACACACACTTGCTCGGCGTGAGTTTAAGCCACTGGGTCTGGGACTCAAACTGTGGTCGACTACATGGGAGTCCAGTGACATAGCCATTACGCCAACTGCTGGTCCCATTGTTAGGAAATTTAATTATGTCTGCCAAACTTCTTTTCTCTTATAATACAATATAATCATTGGTGTAGTATCTCATTATATTCACAGGTTTTGGTAATATTTCGAGAGAAGACAATTATACAAGGAGTCTACTCAAGAGAGCCAGAATGTTATGGATCTTTTTGGAAAGCTATTTGTTCTAGACCCCTAGGCTCACATATTCCTAGTAGAAAGGATATTACTCTCAATTTTATTTTAGTTTTTGTTTTTTAAAATTTATTTTACATTCATCATCATTCTCTATTTTAAGTTTTTATTCTTAAAAAATGGCACAGTGTTATTCTCTTTCTCCCTTTATTTCAAATGTGGGCAGTGACTTAGTGCAGACCAGCCGCAGGCTCTGATTCATTTAGAGGTAGGCCTTGGCAAGAGCAGACCAACTATCCTGTTTCTGGAAGCTTGGTTGCAATTATGGAATTAGAAGCTCTCTCTTCCCATTAAATGTTAGGTGTAGGATGTGATGATCCTGGACTTGCCTAGAGGACGAATACTTTCTGAGAATAAATTCTACGTGGGAAAAATCACAGTCAAGGGTAGATTAGGAGTCCTCATGACATTGCTGAAGGCCTTTCAGCTTTGAAGCCAGGTTTACTTTTGCATGTTTCAGTCATGTGATTCATTATTATAATTACAACAACTCCTACCACCACCACCAGCACTACAGTTATTTTTTGGATTAAGTCTGTTTCTATAAAATACACTCAATAATTCTAAGAGTTTCCTAAAAGTTTGAGGGGAAAATTTATTTATTTATTTATTTATTTATTATTATTATTTTTTTAGAGTTTTTCGCTATAGGGCGTGTGCGCTCACCAGACAGACAGAGAGAGACATAGAGACAGAAAGCAAGAAATCACCCCCCAGGGAGGATGGCCATGCCGCAATCCCTTCTCCTCCATTCTCCTCTTGGGATCTTGGGCATGCACGCACACGCGCCCGGCGTGAGTTTCAAGCCACCGGGTCCGGGACGCGAACTGTGGTCGACTGTGTGGGAGTCCAGCGACATAGCCATTACGCTAACTGCTGGTTCCCAGGGGAAAATTTATTGACAAAGCATAGCATGCTTATGTAGTATGTCTTTTCTCCCTCGAACATTCCTCTCAAATATTAAAAATGAGGAATCATATTTAGAAACAATAAAAACCAAAATATTTATGATCATGTCAAGATAGAGGCAGACAACCTGAAATTGGGGTAGGCTGGCAGGCAGGAAATTGACAGAGGGTTTCCCTGTTGCAGTTTGGTGTGGAGAATTTCATTTCAGGCAACCTCAGTTTGTGCTGAGGCCTACAACTGATTGGATGATACTCACTCACATCACGAAGAGTAAACTCCTTTACTTAAGTCTACTGATTTCAATGTTAGCTCACATTTAAAAATGACATTATAGCAATATCTAGCAGGTGTGTACCAGCTTAGCCAAATTGATGCATAAAGTTAATATTATGATAATAGATGGTTATTTTTCTTTCTTTTTAATTGCCAGAGATTCCTCCCCGCCCTCTGTTTTTTTTTTTTTAAATTGCCAGAGGGTATGCTTGTGTGTGTGTGTGTGTGTGTGTGTGTGTCTATGTGTGTGTGTGAGAGAGAAAGACAGACAGACAGATGGACAGAAGGAGAGTGAAAGCACCACCAATGGGAGTGGCCATGCTGTAATCCCTTCTCCATTTCTCCATCCTGTCGGGATTTGGGGTATGTACACACATGTGATCAGTGAGTATTTCAAGCTGCAGGGCCTGGAATTTACACTGCAATTGGCCATGTGGGTGCTGCTCCTTTAACTGCTAGGCTTCAGGACCAGGTCCAATTTTTTTCTTTTTCTTATCCTTCATACTTTCAAAAAAACCAAAAATAGTTGCCTAACTGAAAATTTTTATTCTCTTATTATCTTAGATTATTAATGCTATACTTGCTGAAGATATTTAGAATAGTAATCTTATTCCTATTGTTATTCATTAGAAAACGTTTTCCCTTTTTTATCTTCTCTAAATATATTATGCTCTTTCCAGTAGTAAAGCTGATATTCACAGATGTGAAGATAATCCTGGATGTTACAAAATCTGAGGTCCTTCGCATAATTCTGTTAGCGTGGAGAGCCACAGTGGTGCAGACAGAATAGAAAAAAAATAGCAACAAAAGAACTTCAGAAATTCCCCCTCCCATGCTCTTATTTTATAGATGAGGAAAATGAAGCTTAGAGAATGTCCATGTTTACCCAGGTTTAAGTAAAAAAACTGGCACTAGCATTTAGCTTGTCTGAATCTCCTTGGCTAAGTATATGTTTTTTAATACATTGTTTCTTTACAATAAAGATTCTCCACTTTTGTATTCTACTGTTTTATATACACACACACACACACACACACATACACACAAATATATATATATATATATATATATATATATATATATATATATATATATAGATGTCCTTATAGACTTTTCAGAGATGATTAATGAAAGCTTTTAAGAAGATGTGTCCCCAAATGCAGCCAGTAGGAGCTCTTTCAGGTTGGCTCATATAGTCTTGCTTTTGGTCTAAACAATATCTCAGGCTCATCTCAAATAATTCCTGCCCCAGATCTAAACTCAGTCATTTCTCCAAAAATCTCCTTACAATGGAGATGGTACTTAGATATCAAATGTTGGGTCCTTGAGTGATATCACTACTGATCTGATCATACTTCTAGGACTCTTCAGTGAATATAACTAGGAAATTTGTAGTTTACAGTATTTTATAGAAAATAAATGATAAACCCATACAGATATTTCTTTTCTTTTTTAAAAGAATGATTTTATTTAACATTATTTATTTATTTATTTATTTATTTATTTATTTATTTTAATTTGACCAGAGAGGGACAGAGAGAGAGAAAGAAAGTGAGAATGCAAGCCACCAGGTCTGGGACTTGAACTGTGGTCAGCCATGTGGGAGTACAGCGTCTTTAATCACCACGACACCTGCTGGCCCCCATACTGATATTTCTAATTCTATATGAAGACTACACAGTTCTTATTTTAAATTTATGTTGTTTTTTTTTCTTATTCTGAAAAACCTTACCTTCTGGGAACCAGCAGTTAGCGTAATGGCTATGTCGCTGGACTCCCACGTAGTCGACCGCGGTTCGCGTCTCGGACCCGGTGGTTTACAACTCACGCCGGGCGCGTGTGCGTGCGTGCCCAAGATCCCGAGAGGAGAATGGAGGAGAAGGGATTGCGGCATGACCATCCCCCCTGGGGGGTGATTTCTCGCTTTCTGTCTCTATGTCTCTCTCTGTCTGTCTGGTCTGTCTGGCGAGCGCACGCGCCCTATAGCGAAAAACCTCTCAAAAAACAAAAAACAAAACAAAAAAAACCTTACCTTCTAAGGATACTAACTCTACTAAGGATACTAACTCTACTACTTAGTAGCTTTATCCTACTCTTCATATGATAGTATTCACAATAATAATGTAAATATCACTGAAAACTAGCCAACGAAATTCAATACAAAATGTCTTTGTATTTGTTTGAATTCTTTCTTCCTAGGGAGGTATAATCAAATATATATTTTAAAGTAATTTGAAATAATTTTGAGTTGTTATGCCACAAAGTTGACATGTCTTCAGGTTTTTTTATTTTCAGTTTATTTAAAACTTCTAGGCATTTTGTATTCTGATGTATTTCTATCTTTGATTTAGCTTTGTTTTGAATAATGTAAAACATTTGTATGATTCTAAAATTAAAAAAGTAAATAAAATCTATAGACAAAAAAAGATGATTGAATTCTTAAATTAGGGGTCATATTCTCCACAGGATAGGTGCATAAAATATTGCTTTGTTGAAAAATATATTTTTGTACAGATACTCTATGCCAGACCTACTGCTAATGTCTTGGAGACTTTGATTGGAGCTGAGTGACAACAGAGTTGATTGCTCTGATTTTTATTAGAGCTTTTAATCAAATCATCTAGTTATTTTCTCTTTAGTATTTTTTTCTAACATTAAATTTTTGGTCTGTGTGTCCTTTAAGGGGACCTTCACTATTGGAAATCTGTGTGTCTCTAGAATTTAGGATCTGACACTGCATAGGTGTTCAACGTGTGGTTGTTGAAGGAAAGAAATAAGAAAGGAGGAGAAGGAAGGTTTTTGTTTGCTTTGTTTTAATAAAGCATTAATGTCTGGGTTCTAGGGTGGGTTTGTGAACAATGACCCCAAGCAAATTCTTTAATCTCCACTCCTGTTCCTTCATTTATATAATGGGAGTAAAAATGCTTATTTTAGTGGTGCAGCCATGGTAGCTACACATGTGGATGCTGCTGCTTGACAACCTGAGACCACATGAAAGGCCTGGGTTTGATTCACATCTCGCCCCTAAAGCCTGGCATCCTGGCGGTGCCCAGCTACTCAGGATGCTGGGGCAGGAAGGCTGGAACAAAGTGAGATCCAGTCTTTAAATAATAATAATAATAAAATTTATTTTACTTATATTACTGATGATAAAGTAATGTGAGAAAGAGCCCTCTGAAAAGCAAGAAACTAAAACTTTTCTCACTGGTGAAATTAAAAGAATTTCTTTCCTCAAGGTAGCAGGTGGTTTGGTGGTTAAGGTGCTAGATGCCACATGGCCTACTCTGTGGTTTGAGCTCTGGACCTCATGGCTTGAAAAACAGGCTGGGTGCATGTGCATGTGTGCCCAAAATCCCAAGAAGAGAATGGAGGAAAAATGATAGTGATGTGGCCATCCCCCCCAGGGGGTGATTTCTCACTTTCTCTTTCTCTCTCTCTGTTTCTTTATGTTTCTGGCAAGTGCACATGTGCTATAACAAAAAGCAAGACAGAAGAAAAAGGTATTTCTTTCCTAAGGAGACATCTTAACTATATATTTCTGAGAGTTCTTGGAAGATTTTGTTAATATTCAAACTCACAATAAAATTAGAATGAAATAATGTGTACACTATAGGGGGGGCCTCATCCTATTCAATCAATCAATGAATTTTGTTATCAAAATCTATTTCTGTTCCACTTGGATACATAATATGAGGAATCTGTGTCCTTAGTGCTTCTTTTTAGGGAAAAAACAAAAAACCAAAAACTGAACTCTTTTTCTTTTGGCTTTTTATGGCTATATTTTGATTCTGAAAAGAAAACATTAATTATAAAAAGCTTAGCATTTACAAAAAAGAATAAATTTTATGATTTCATAATCCCCCCAAACTACTGCATATGTTTATATGTGTGTGTGTGTATTTACATGATCTAGACCACACATTTTATTATAAAAATCAGAAAATACGAAAGGGCAAAAGAAAGAAAACAATTTTTAATCTCTCCTACCAAAGATTTTTTTCTTTTGATTGACTTAGAAATTCAACTTTATTTACAAATGTTCTCCTACAAAGATATCAATTTCCACCCCTTTAAAATATTATAACTGATAATTTCCATAAAAATTATTTACATAATTTTAACCTTTCTGCATGAAACTGTGTTATGGGATGACCAAATAGCCATACAAGATGTTCTTAAAACAGAAAAACAAAAGAAAATAAAAATCAATTTATTTAATTAGAATGCGCTGACAAACAGAAAGTAGAGTTAAGAATTACAGGGAACCAGCAGTTAGCGTAATGGCTATGTCGCTGGACTCCCACGTAGTCGACCGCAGTTCGCGTCCCGGACCTGGTGGCTTAAAACTCACTCTGGGCACGTGTGCGTGTGTGCCCAAGATCCTGAGAGGAGAAAGGAGGAGAAGGGATTGCGGTGTGACCATCCCCCCGGGGGGTGATTTCTCGCTTTTTGTCTCTATGTCTCTCTCTGTCTGTCTGGCGAGCGCACGCGCCTTATAGCGAAAACCTCTCCAAAAAAAAAGAATTACACTCCTTGGGTGTAGTGGTTAAGGTGCTGTACACTCCCACATGGCCAACCATGGTTCGAGTCCTAGACCTGTGGCTTGCTTTCTTACTGTCTCTCTCTCTCTCACTCTGTGTGTCTCTAGTTGGTCAAATTAAAATAAATAAATGAATAAATAAAATTATATAAGTAATTAAGAAAAGAAAAAGAATCACACTCCTTGATGTACTACTTCACCAAGCAGTGGAAATATATGATAATTTGGGGAAAGTAAATACTTCACAATAAACAATCTTTTTATGTAGTATAGTTTAATATCACTGCGTAGGGTTCTTATAGGCTAATATTTACACTGATTTAAAAAAATAAGTCATCGGGACTGGCAGTTAGTGTAATGGCTATGTCGCTGGACTCCCACATAGTTGACCGTGGTTCGAGTCCCGGACCCAGTGACTTAAACTCACAATGGGCACGTGTGCGTGTGTGCCCAAGATCCCGAGAGGAGAATGGAGGAGAAGGGATTGTGGCGTGACCATCCCCCTGAAGGGTGATTTCTCGCTTTCTATCTCTCTGTCTCTCTCTGTCTGTCTGGAGAGCGCACGCGCCCTATAGCAAAAACCTCTCAAAAAAAAAAAAAAAGTCATCATCATTATGAAAAGGGCACAGATTTTTTTTTTTTTGGTCCCCCTACAGCTGAAGCTTTATTCAGTTCATTCAGAAAACACTGGCAAAATAAATTTCAGTTGCAAATTCACAGAAACAAGCTTCAAAGTATGAAGTTGTATATACTAACAATACAGGTAATTTAACAATGACTTACAAATACAAACTGATGACAAACTACAATTTCACAAAAGAGTATACATTTTTTGCACATTTCTCAGTCCTTTCTTTTAGACAAAGTGCTCTTTTGATGATAAATTGACAGACACATGCTAGAGTGCACTATTTCCAGATAATACAGAAAAATGTTTTGATTTTTCTTTAGTGAACATAAATTTATCATACAGTCTTCAAAAAATTTTGCACTTGAACTTTTACAATTTGATAAAGCATTCATGAAACCATATGAAGACTAGTTTAATAGATAACGAACACTTTTAAGCAGACATGGCTGTCCTAAATTTTCTCTCACACCCACCATCCACCACCTACTCTCTATCAGCAATTTTCACCTCTTGTACTATCCAGCATCTACACCCATCCTGTCCATTACATCTTCAGATCTCTCAACCTCTGCCATAAAGTGCAGACACTCAGTACAAATTGAGTGGGGATATACAATGTGTATATTTCAAAGTCTGGCTCACTTTGCTCAGCATTAAATCTTCTTTATTTGTCTATTTTGAGTTGAATGACAGGATCTCATTTTTATAGCTGTGTAATATTTCATAGTATATATGTGCCAACACTTTTTCAACTCAATCATCAGTTTTGGGGCACTTAGGTAGGTTCCACGTTTTAGCAATTGTAAATAATGCTGCAATAAACATGGATGTGCAGATGTCATTCTAATTAAGTGTTTTCTTTTTTTTTCTTTTATTTATTTATTTTTACATTTTTCCACAATCATTACTTTACATAGCAAAAAATTTTAGCTCATACTCCATAATTCTTTACAGTTTACAAACAATTTTCAAAATTTCAAAATACTGAATTTTAAAGATAATGTTCAAAATATGTCTTATAATTTTGTATAATTTTATAACTCTATAACAACAGAAGCAGTATGGTTTCAAATATATATATATATATATATATATATATATATATATATATATATATTTAGAGTGCAGACACTCGGTATATATTAAGTGGGGACATACAATGCCTCTCCTTCATAGCATGGCTTGCTTCACTCAGCAGTAAGTCTTCCATATTCATCCACTTCCTTTCAAAAGCCAGGGTTTTGCTGTTTTTTATGGATGAATAGTATTCCATTGAGTATATGTGCCACAGTTTTTCTAACCATTCATCAGTTTGTGGGCATTTAGGTTGTTTCCATGACTTAGCAATCATGAAAAGTGCCGCAATAAACATCGATGTGCAAGCACTTTTTCAATTAAGTATTCTTCTGTCCTTTGGGTAGATACCAAGGAGTGGGATTGCTGGATCAAATGGTAGTTCTATTTGTAGATTTTTGAGGAATCTCCAAATTGTTCTCCACAGTGGTTGGACCAATTTACATTCCCACCAGCAGTGTAAGAGAGTTCCCTTTTCACCACACCCCCTCCAGCACTTATCATTTTTTGTTTTTTTAATCTTAGACATTCTGACTGGGGTTAGGTGATATCTCATTGTTGTTTTGATCTGCATTTCTCTTACAATGAGGGATGTTGAGCATTTTTTCATATGCTTTTTAGCTATTCGTATATCATCTTTAGCGAGTGGTTTTTTCAACTCATTCTCCCGTCTTTTAATAGGATTGATTGTCTTTTTCCGGAACAGCTGCTTGAGTTCCTTGCACAGATTTTTTTTTTACCCAATGAAAATATGTAGATACTGGTCTGGTTGCATCGTTCAGCTTAGTTAATAACAAATGCTTAAGAAAGCTTAAAGCACAATCATCTGTGACTGACTTACAAACTTAGAATTCTTGAAATCAGAGAGTAGTCCTCAATAGTATGTATAAATCTGAAGTCTTTTCAGCTTAGAGAAAATATAGACATAATAACCAGAGTCCAAAATAAAATTACCCAAATTACCTATTATTTAAAAAAAAATTTTGCCAAAGGGTGCACGTGATTTCTAGAGAGAGAGAGAGAGAGAGAGAGAGAGAGAGAGAAGGAAAACAAGAAAACGCCCCTTTCCCCAGGGGGCACGTCACGCCACAATCCCTTCTCTTCCATTTCTCCTCTTTTTGAGATTCTAGGCACACACGTAGCGTGTCTCTCAAGCTGCTGGGTCTGGGACTCAAACCATGCAGTTGGCAATGTGGGATCTGGCCATCTGAACTACGAGGCCATGGGCCGGTCACCTAGTCACCATTTTATAGGTAATTTTAAAAAATCCTTTAAATTTTATAGGAGGGGAGGGGCACAGTCACTCTCACAGTGTACCTAAGTCATAGAGAACTTCAAAACTTTGAAATAAAAAAGTTCATCCCTGAGAAATGATAGAAAAATATCTGAAAAAACAAAACAATGGTCTTGTACCCTTTTAACAATTTTTACCACAGCATGGACTGTCATTAACTGTCAATGATCAAATGTCTTCTAGTCTTGGAGAGTTATTGCCCCTTACGATCTGATCTTTTTGTAATAAAACTATAAGTGCAACATTGAAAAAGTCAGATAAATAGAAATTCTGCTTTTATGGTCAGCTTTACATTTTTGTCAAGTGCAAGGTCGGCCTGCTATGATCTAAATATTACAGTAATGAACAAAGTGATCATTTCTGCTCACATCTCTTCTCTTGAATCTCCATTTCTCCCCATGGAGCTTCACCCAAATAATAAAAGTAATACGATTTTGGGGCTGGCAGGTGGTGTGGTGGTTAAGGGTGGTGGACTCCCACATGACCGACTGTGGTTTGAGGCTCAGACCTGGTAACATGCTTTCTCACTTTCTCTCTCTCTCTGTCCCTCTCTGGTTAAATTAAAATAAATAAATTAATTAAATTAAATAAAAAAAAAATTCTTTTAAAAAAAGTAATACAACTGCAATTGAGTTTACTATGATCAATGGAACTCTTATCACAGCTCTTACAGATCGAATTAGTTTCACTTGCTGAAATTGGATTCCTGGCTCTTCTTGGAATCCACCACTTCCCCGATCTGTTCCCCAGCCAATGTTCTTAAGGCAGCACTCCTTGCGCAGCCAGGCAATGGCGTTGACGCAGAGCAGGGCCACCAGGAGCATCGCGTGCAGGGTGAAAGCCATGGCCTCCCGCAGCCACCCTATGTCAAACTCCTACCAAAGATTTTTAATCTTACCTATTAAAGTTCTTCCATGTCTTTTTTTGTCTTTTGTAATTGAGATTTATTGCTTGTGTCAAGGATCAGTACAGACATTTCAATTTGTATCCAATTCTTTTTTTTTTTTTTCTTTTTTTGGAGAGGTTTTTGCTATAAGGCATGTGCACTCGCCAGAAAGACAGAGAGAGACAGAGAGACAGAAACTGAGAAATCACCCCCTCCTGCCCCAGGGGGGATGGCCACACCGCAATCCCTTCTCTTCCATTCTCCTCTCGGGATCTTGGGCACACATGCACATGTGCCTGGTGTGAGTTTAAGTCTCTGGGTCCAGGACTTGAACTGTGGTCGACTACATGGTAGTCTAGGGACATAGCCATTATGCCAACTGCTGGTCCCCTGTATCCAATTCTTAACATATGTACCAAAAATTAAAAAAGCCAAGTATCGTGATTCTTTTTAAGTTATTCCAGTAACATTCCAGCTTCAAATTTGTGGGCAAATTTTCCTTAAAAGGATATTAAGTACCACTGTCTTCAAATGCTGAAAGCTGTTACATAAGTACCACCAAATCACAATTTAGTAGCATACACACTACATACTCAAATTTCCAATCTTTCCCAGCACATTAACAAAATGATTAGGAAAATTGGACTACCATGACCAAAGATGTCACAGAATGCACACAATTCTGACAGGGAGAGCAACAATCAAAGAGTGGTTTTCTTTAAGAAACAATACTACTAAAAAATAAAATAGAAAATAATTTAAAATATTCAAGACACATTAAATGCATGACTGTGACTCCAAATTTGGTATGCTTGTATTTAGGATATAAAAACTACCCACCCACCCTCACCTATGGAAGGTTAAGCTGACATGCAAGACAGTCAAAGCCTCCTATAAGTCAATATCCCACTATTTTCTGGTTGTACTGAGAAATAAGCAATCTGTACATGATTTTACCTCTTAAGAAAAGCATTTACACTGGGAACCAGCAGTTAGCGTAATGGCTATGTCTCTGGACTCCCACGTAGTCGACTGCGGTTTGCGTCCCGGACCCGGTGACTTAAAACTCACGCTGGGCGCGTGTGCGTGCGTGCCCAAAATCCAGAGAGGAGAATGGAGGAGAAGGGATTGTGGCGTGGCCATCCCCTCTGGGGGGTGATTTCTCGCTTCTGTCTCTATATCTCTCTCTGTCTGTCTGGTGAGCGCACGTGCCCTATAGCAAAAACCTCTCAAAAAATAAAAAAGCATTTATACTTAAAAAATGGGAGAAGGTGGGATTCTCTCCTTCTTAAAAATGTTTCTAGAGCTACTAAAAAGCTTGCATTTACAAAATAGTTGATAAAAATATTCTTCTGGATTGTACAAGAAGACAGACAGGGACCATTGGTAAGACATGGGATATGACATTACTCAGACTGTACTTCTTTCCCACCTGCTTCATCAGAGGGTGGACTCTCCTTATTTTTAGTTTCTCCATTTTCTGCAGGTAAATCTTCTTTAGTGTCTTGGTTGGCCACTTCAGCCTGTTTCCCCTTTGTTTCCCCTTTCCCTTTTGTTTGCACTGTTTTGTCTGAAGATTTCCCTTCCTTGCCACCTTTTTTGACCTTGTCTCCACGTTCTTGCAGGAGCAGGTTTAGCCGACAGCTTCGTTGATCTCCTCTTGGGCTCTTCCTTGGCCGCCCCCTGGGCTGAGGTGACCTTCCTCTTGGGCATCTTGGCTGTGGACAGGGTGCATGCTGGGTGCCTGGGGAGGCCATGGTGCCCCTAGAGCCTTAGCTGAGCTGAGTGGATAGACCCCAAAGCTTTTCTTTTAGTATTTAACTTTATTTATTTATTATTATTATTTTAAAAATATTTCCAGAGAGAGACAGACAGAGAGAGAGAGAAAGAGAGGGAAAGTGAGAAAGCAAGTCTCCAGGTCTAAGACTCGAACCACAGTTCACCATGTGGGAGTCCAGTGCCCTTAACCACCATGCCACCTGCTGGCTCCAAAATCCCAAAGATTTTTAATCTTACCTATTAAAGTTCTTCCAGGCCCTTTTAAATATACACACACACACACACACACACACACACACACACAATGTGGCTGAATGTGCAGTCTTTGATGGAATATTTAATCTTTGTGTGACTTTACTCTGGGTTCACATTTCTGAAAGAAAGAGTTTAATTACCTTAGTCCTAGGTTGGCAAGGGAAGAGAATAAGTCTCACCAGAAGGAGTAGAGTTGTAACTCCTGCAGGGAAAATCAGCTTAATTTTACCAGAGGAAGAGGGGACAGTTTGGTGGACTAGGGTAGGTGATACCACTACATAGGTATGTCTATAAAAATTGTGGTCGACTACGTGGGAGTCCAGCAACATAGCCATTACTCTAACTGCTGGTCCCAAGTGGTCTTCTTTTATTGATAATTATTTTTCTACATAACAGAGAACATTTATATAAAAACTGATAGTGTATCTACTATATGTTATATAATGTGTTCACTAATTTTGAATTACTAATTTTTATACTTGCTCTTAAAGGTAAATATGTCATGAGTTTACAAATATGGTAACTAAAGTTTAATGAGTTTAAGACATTTACTCATGATCACACATATGGCCAGTATTTACAGTGAGGTAAAAAAATAACTTCCAAACCCATACTTCTGCCCTACATTGCTTGAGTTAAAGAACTTTTTTTCTAGTGATTTTTGCAATAGGGTATGCATGCTTGCCAGAGAGACATAGGGGGAAAGAGAGAGAGAAAGTGAGAAATCACCCCCAAGCGGGCATTGGCCACATCATAATCCCTTCTCCTCTATCATTCTCTCAGGATTTTGGGCACGGGCACCCACATGCACATACCTGGCGTGAGTTTCAAGCCACCAGGGCTGGGACTCAAACCATGGTCGACCACATGGGAGTCCTGCACCTTAACCTCTATGCCATCGCCATCTGCTGGCCCCAAGAACTTCACCTTTTTCTTTCTTTTTCTTTTTTTCTTTTTCTTTCTTTTCTTTTCTTTTTTTCTTTCCCTTTCTTTCTTTCCTTCTCTCTCTCTCTCTCTCTCTCTCTCTCTCTCTCTCTCTTCCTTCCTTTCTTTCTTTCTTTCTTTCTTTCTTTCTTTCTTTCTCTTTCTTCTTTCTTTCTCTCTTTCTTTTCTTTCTTTCTTTTTTTTTTGAGAATTGTTTATTTAATTTTATTTATTATTTTTTAATTTGACCAGAGAGACAGAAAGGGAAAGTGAGAAAGCAAGCTGCCAGGTCCAGGACTCATGTGGGAGTCTAGCGCCTTAGCCACCACGACACCTGTTGGCCCTGAAGATTACTTTTTAAAATTCAATTTTATTGGGGCCAGCAAGTGGCATGGTGGTTAAAGGCATTGGACTCCCACATGGCCAACAGTGGTTTGAGTTCCGGAACTGGTGGCTTGCTTTCTTAATTCTCTCCGCTCCTCTCTCTCTGTCTCTCTCTGGTCAAATTTAAATAAATAAAATTCTTTTTAGAATTGACTTAAGTCATCACATAAAAGAGAAAAACATCAGGAGCAGCTGTAACGTGTTTGTTCTCTTATTAAACTTTTATTTCTGCAGTGGCACCTCAGGCAACTTCTGCTTATAAATATGAAAAGCACTGGGACCAGCAAATGGCATAATGGTTGCATTGCTGGGCTCCCACATAGTTGACTACGGTCAAGTCCTTGACCCAGAAGCTTAAAACTCACGCTGGGTGCATGTGTGTGCATGCCCAAAATCCTGAGAGCAGAATTGAGGAGAAGGGATTGTGGCATGGCCATCCCCCTCTGGGGGATGATTTCTCACTTTCTGTCTCTCCAGTGAGTGCATGTGCCCTATAGCAAAAATCTCTCTCTCTCAAAAAACAAACAAACAAACAAAAAACACTAGAAGGTTTATTGAGAACATTTATTTTTATGTATGATATATATAATAAGTTGCCTGGCACAATGTTGGAATTCAGAAAACATTTGTTAATTTCCATACTTTCCTAAAAATATGGAGGAGGAAATAAGAATATAAGGTAAAAGCAAGACTCTAATTCAATCATTTCAAAATTTTCCAGAAATACTTCTTAACACTAAAAAAATAGAAAAAAATAAGAAAAAGAAAGCCTTTAAGGACTTCACAGAGCAGAAACTTTGAAGAAGTAGCAATCATGGCGAAAGACTCTTGGGATTCAGAGGACTGAGACTTTGACTTTTCTACGGATCTTGTCATTTATCTTCTTGCTTGATACTCTATTTCTTTGCCTCAAGTGTGCCTTTCTGTCACCTTGTTAGAGGTTGTATAAGACAAGGTCATGTTTGTAAAGCAGTCTCTAGTGCCCGTGATTTTTCTCCCATAATTTATGGCTTCTACAGGAGATTGAAGTCTAAGTCTGGTCACAGGGACTCTTTGAGGTTAGTGAAATGTCATTCAGTCTGCTGGGGAGGACTTTGTGCCCGTCTGACTTCCTCTGGGTGTTCATGTCACCTTATTGCTAGGAACATGTCTTTTTCTAACTATTAGCATTAAGGTTTGAGTTAATGATGAGTAAATGATATACATTTTATATGTTTTACAGGTAATTACCTTTCTTTTGCATCTTAGGTGGAACACTTTGTACTCACAACTATTATTTGAGCACATTTAAAAAATTGCTTTGTTCATTATTTCAGGTACTTGGAAAGTTGCCCCCTAAGATTTCTGCTGAAATGTCTATGCATTTAGATTCATACTCATGCTTCTGGGCATTCTCCTGTTTGAGAAACACATAAATACCTGCCACAGTGCAACGGGCAATTTTGGAAAAGTGATGATCATTCTGTTCCTATCAATCTTATGGAAACAATTCTCTGGTCAGAAGTAATCATTTACAGAAGATGCACGTAATTCCTCGGGCATGAAAGCTACTTCCTAATTAAGCTGCTTTATTCTGTTGATTTCATTTGTCGGAAGAGACTTTGGTTCTCGGCTTCCTCTGTATTGCTTGTACTCTATATTAGAGAAACAGCACAGAAGTTTTGTCAAGAGGAAGTGATTTTTGACTTTTCACAGAAGTGAGTCAAATCACTCCTTCAAGTGATCTTCCTTTCAGCATCTTCCTCATTTCTACAATCCTTAAATCAGTGATGTCTTGCAAGTTAAATGACCAGCACTTGGACACATATAGCCACATAGTAAGCTCCAACTAAGGCTTAATTATTATAAAACTAATTTATAATTTCCTTCTGCAAAATTGTTCTTCAGTTGTCTCACATGTCTTTAAGTTCTTACACTAGAATGTAAACATCAATAATTTCAAACAGATGTCCGAATGAGTTTTTTTCTCCTCAGATAGAAAAGCTGAGGAAAGTATTCCAGAGGTAAATTGAGGTGATTTCTCTTTCTCATAGTTGTCGAGACACCCTTATTCTCTTACCAGGTTGCAAAGGCATGTTTGTGGAAGAGTGCTGGTTTGAGATGGGATTGCCAATAGTAGTTACAGACTTGGATTTTTCTCTTCATAAAGCCAATTTGTCCTTGAAGCCAGTTGGTTGAACTTAGGGCCCTATTCTCCTAAACTACACATTTTGGCTGCTGATCGAATCGTGGTTTTTAGAGGGCTGTCCCTTTGTTACAAGTTGAGTTACACACACAAAAAAAGCCAAGGCCAGAAAAGTGACTAGAGTTCATGAGTTCAGTGAGGACACGAAAGGATTTTGACTGAGTTCTCTTTATTGCTTGTGATGAGCTGCCGAGTTTTTGAAGATCAGGATTTTGTGTGGCTTCTCAGGTTGAATAAAACTGGATAAATTTTACAATGTTAAATTAGTCATATGAGAGGATTAAATATTTCTCTTTTGATATTTAATAATATTGACAAATTTCATTATTTTTTAATACAGGGGAAACAGAAGGACCCCAAAACAAAGCATAACCAAAAAACAAACAAACAAAAAATCCCCAAAGATAACCTTTTTTAGATTACTGATTCTGACAAAAAAAGTCAATAAATAAAATAATCCACAATCTCAAGTATTTAGTGCATTGCTACTAAGCCTAAAAGGCAGTTATTCACAATGATATGTAAACAACCTAAGTGTTCATCAACAGGTTAAAAAATGTGATATATACCTATATACAATATGTAAAAGATGGGCAGGCTGTCTTCCACTAAAATCTTTTTTTTTTTTTTTTCACTATAGGGCGTGTGAGCTCACCAGAAAAACAGAGAGAGAAAGAGAGACAGAAAGCAAGAAATCACCCCCCAGGAGAATGGCCATGCTTCAATCCCTTCTCCATTCTCCTCTTGTGATCTTGGGCATGCACACACATGCGCCCACCGTGAGTTTAAGCCACCAGGTCCGGGACTCGAACTGCGGTCGACTGCATGGGAGTCCAGTGACAGAGCCATTATGCCAACTGCTGGTCCCTCCACTAAAATCTTAATTGCAAAACCAAATGCTGCCCAGTGTAGATTCTTCCTTTAATACTTGGCATGGTTATTTCCTAAGCCTTGGGCAGTTTCTTCACATGTGTGTGTTGATCAATACTTAACTTACCAATTTAGGAAGAATCTGCAGATTTTCAGAAGTTTTTCTCTGAGTGGCTCTTTTATCTCCAATATTCTCTACTTTCTTTGGCCTCCTTGAGCTCCCAGCCTCATCTCTTCAATTTAGGGAGATCACTGGCTTTAACTGAGTTTGTTCCTGTGCCATGGCCCCTCCTCTGACATTCAGTATCTGAAGTGCTTGCTGCTTTCTATAATATGTCCAATTTTAAAAGTTATTTCAGGTTAGAGAGTACATCCAGTCTTTGTGGCTTCATCTTGGCTCAACATTGAAATATCTAGAATTATGGTTTTAATTTAATAGTATTGTCTTCTCTTCTTAGAAATGAAAATAGCTCTTTTGTACAGGATCAAACATTCAGAATTCATAATTTAACAAACTTTATAGACTTACCAAATTATCATAGACTTCCAGAATCTCAAGTTCCTCATGAATATGAGGAAATGAATGTAATTTCTCTCTCACAAGGTTGTTGGGAAGCTTAAATGAATAATAAATGAGAATCACTAGCAATACGTATATATCTTACCTAGAGTAGGCATAAAGATTGTTATTTCATTTACCCACGTTCGATGTGTTGATTAAAATCTGATTGCAATGTTTTGGAGGAGGTGCTGGGATGAAAAGGTACTAAAGAAAGTAAGTAACCATCAGTTATATGTTTGCTAATTCAATTGTATTGCCTGTATTTTTGTGCTGGATGATGGTGGAAAGCACACTGTATTTCATGTCTCTCCCATGTCCCATAAAATAACGGCTTAAAAAAATTGTTATTGTATTTGCCTTTAATGGGTGTTCTTTAAGGAAGTGTCTCTATATGTCTTTTGCCCATTTTCTACTTGGGTTTTTTTTGATTTAACTGATGAGTTTTAAAATATGTTCTAGATTTAAGCCCTTTTTCATTTATGTTGTAAGAAAATATTTTCTCTTATTCTGTAGCTTGTCTTTCTATCCTTCAACAGGGTCCCTCACAGAGCAAACATTGTTAGCATGGATGAAGTCTAGTTTATCAATTTGTTTTCCTTTTGTAGGTTGTGGTTGGTTATGTCCTTTTGTCTGAGGATTCTCTATCAATCTTTAGGTCCTGAAGATTTTCTCCTAAATTATCATCTATATTTTATGTATTTATGTTTTACACTGAAATCTATGATCTTGTAAGGTTTTGTGTAAGGTGTGAGGTTTATGTCAAGGTTTATTTTTTATGTTTTGGCCCAGGGATATCCAATTGATCCAGCAACGTTTGTTGAAAATACCATTCTTTTTCCCTTAAACCACTCTACACCTCTGTATAAAATCATTTAACTCGGGACCGGCAGTTAGCGTAATGGCTATGTCGCTGAATTCCCATGTAGTCAACCACGGTTCAAGTCCTGGACCTGGTGGCTTAAACTCATTCCGGGTGCCTGTGCGTGCGTGCCCAAGATCTTGAGGAGAATGGAGGAGAAGGTATTGCAGCATGGCCATCCCCCTGGAGGGGAGTGATTTCTCACTTTCTGTCTCTCTGTCTCTTGTCTTTCTGCTGAGTGCATGAGTCCTATAGCAAAAACCTCTCAAAAAAAAAAAAATCAGTTAACTGTACTGCATGGGTTTATTTCTAATTTCTCAGTGGTGTTGCCTCAATCTCTGTGTCCATCCTGCTGATATCACACAGCCTTGATTACTGTGACTACATAATAAGCTTTGGTAGAATACTTCTCCTTGAACTGTAGTCAGCCACATGGGAGTCCAGTGCCTTCACTATCATGCCATCCACTGACCCCTGTATTGGTTAATGTTATGTGTCAACTTTACTGAGCTAAGGACTGCCTAGATTACTGGTATAACATTATTTCTGTGTATGTCTGTGATTGTGTTTCTTGAAGAAATTAACATTTGAATAGGTAGAATAAGTAAAAAAGATCACCTTGATCAATATGAATGGACAGTATTCAACCTATTGAAGACCTGAATGAAGCAAAAAGGTGGAGAAAGGTTAAATTCAGTATCTTCTTTTAAACTGGGACATCTGTCTTCTCCTGCCTTCAGACATTGGTGCTTCTGGTTCTCAGGTCTTTGGAATTGGATTGGTATTACAGCATTGTCTCTCCTGGTTCTCCAGTTTGCAGACTGTACATCATGAACTTTCTTGGCCTCTGTAAACATGTGATTTGAATCCTATAGTAAATCTCCTGTTAAATAAGTCTTTGTCAATGTCTGTGTCCTATTGGTCTGTTCTCTGGAGAATCCTAGCTAGAACATACAGGATATCTTCTCCTTTCTTTAGGTCTTTGTTGGTTTATTTCATCAGCATTTGGTAATTTTCAGTGTACAAATCCTATATGTGTTTATAAAATGTGTACCTAAGCATTAAAATAAATACATTGTAAATGTACTTTTAAATTTAATGTCCATGTAGTGATTGCTAGTGTATTAAAAACGCACATGATTTGGGGCCAGCAGGGGTGTGGTGGTTAAGAGTCTGGAATTCCCACATGGCCAACTGTAGTTCAAGTCCTAGACCCAGTGGCTTGCTTTCTCTCCCTCTTTCTGTCTTTCTTTGGCAAAACTCATGTGAAAAAATTAAGTAATTAGGTAGTAAGTAAATAATTATTTTTTAAAAAAGTACATGATTTTCTGTATGTTGAACTTAAGTCTTATGACCTTGCTGAATTCACTAAATAGTCAATGCGTTCCTTTGGGTTGTCTACAGAGATGACCATGTCATCTGGGATAGGGACAATTTAATTTCTTTTTTTCCCCAGTATGTATGTCTGTCTTCTCCTTTGCTTATCTTTTTGCATTAGCAAGAATTTCAGAACTATAATGAATGAAAGTAATGCGAGTAGACACCCTTGCTTTGCTGTAATTGTGGGAAAAACTTTCAGACTTTTGTCATTAACTATGATGCTAGCTGGGGACTTTTTATAGGTGCTCTTTGTCAAGCCGAGGAAGATCATTGCTATACTTAGTTTTCTGAAAGTTTTCTTATTGATCAGGTGTTGGATTTTTGTCAAATGCTTTTTCAACAATTGATATAATCATGCAGTTTTTTTTTCAACCTGTTAATGAGGTAGATTATAGTAACTTTCTAGTATTGAATGAGCCTTTCCTTCCTGGAACAAATATACCACATGATCATATATAATTCTTTATGTAATGCTGAAGTATGTTTGCTAATATTTTACTAAAATTCTTTTTGCAACTCTATTCATGAGAGATATTGGCCTATAGTTTTCATTTTCATCACTGTCTTTGAAATCAGAATGTCATTGGATTCACAAAATGAATTGGGACCTATTATCTTCTCATCTATTTTCTAGAAGGAATAGTGTGAAATTGCTGTTTACTTTTCTTTTACAGGTCATTTCTTTCTTTTTCTGAGAAATGGATATAGAGAGAGTGAGATCAAGAGAGAGAGAAGCACCCCCAACAGGGTCCTTGCACCACAATCCATCCCCATTCTCAGCTTGCTCAGATTATAGGCATGCTCATGTGCCCAGTATCCCCTGCGATCCCTGCATTCTAACACAGGTCTGGGTCTGTGGTCTGGTGGTTAAGGGAGCCAGATCTCACATAGCCAACTGTGTAGTATGAATCCTAGCCGTAGTGGCCTGAGAAACGTGTGTGTGCATGCATGCCAAAATTCCTGGCAAGATGGAGAAATGGAGAAGGGATTTCTTTGTGAAGTGTCTCATGGGGGAGTGCTTTCTCTTCCTCTCCTCTGTCTATTTCTGGTGAGCACAGCCTCCCTCTGACAAATAAAAAAAACAGAATATCACCTGTCATGATGTACGTTCTGTGGACACTTGAAAAGAATGTGTATCATGCTGTTATTGAGTGGATTTTTCTGTACAACCTAGTTTGATCTTGTTTGTTGATGATGTTTTTGAGTTACAGTCTTATTTCCTGCCTAATACTTCTGTGATTTGCTTAAGAGCAGAGTGTTGACATCTTCTACTGTAATCGTGAGTTTGTCCCTCCTTTCAACTTTATCAATTTTGTTCTGTGTATTTTGAATCTCTGTTGTTTGCTGCATGTACAATTAGAATTTTCTTTTTTAGAGAGACATTTCTTGCTATAGGGTGTGTGCACTCTCTGGAGAGACAGAGAAAGACAGAGAGATGGAAAGCAAGAAATCACCCCCCAGGGGGTAATGGCTGTGCTGCAATCCTTTTTCCTCCATTCTCCTCTCAGGATTTTGGTCATGCATGAACACATGCCTGGCATGAGTTTTAAGCCCCCAAGTCTGGGGCTCAAACTATGGTCATGTATAACCATGATTATATATTTATATATATATATATGTATATATATATAGTATATATAAAGTATAAATGTAAAATATATACAGTATATATATTTTTATATACTGTATAAAATATATATATTATATATACTGTATATTATATATATACTGTATATATATGTGTGTGTTTGGTGTATCTTTTTCCATAATTTTTTTACTCTTTTTTAGTTTGCTATAGGGCACATGCACTCACCAGAGAGAGAGAGAGAGAGAGAGAGACAGAGAGACAGAGAGAAATCACCCTCTAGGAGGATGCTATGCCCCAACCCTCTCTCCTCCAATCTCTTCTTGGAAGTTTGAGAACACATGCACATATACCCTGCATGATTTTGAAGTTACCAGGTTTGGTACTCAAACCATGTAGCTGGCCATGTGGGATTCAGCTACCTTAACCTCTGCATCACCTGCCAATCCTCTTTTTCTATCTTTTTACCTTCTTACCTAATATATTTGAAGAGAGTTTCTGATAGCATATAGTTGAATTTGCCAATTGTCACCTTCAGATTCTTGAATTCAATGCATTTATATTTAATATAATTACATGTAAATACTAATTAGTTAATGCCTAAGCCTGTCATTTTATTTTAAAATTTTTTTTCTGTTTCTTATTTCTTTTTCTTCCCTTTTTGTAGGTTACTTGAACTTGTTTTATAATTTAATTCTGGATTATGTGTCTTTGAGTATATCTCTTCGTATGGCTTTTTAAATGGTTACTCAAGATTTAGATAAAGTATAGGAATCTTACATCCCTTTATGTCTCTTTATACTCACCCATGTATCATATAAGTACCTTACTTTTTAATTACTATATTAAGATAGCTTTATAATACATAATACAGTACTAATTTTTACTTCAACTATCAAACGTAACTTAGAAAATTAAAGGACATCGAAAAGTATGCATTTTTTTCATTTTCTGTTTTTTGATTCGATCCTGATATTCCAAGATTTTGTTTGTTTGTTTGTTTATCTATCACTTCCATTCAGAAATCTTCATTTAGCCTTTAGGGTAGTTCTTCTGTTGATAAAGTCTCCTAACTTTTCTTCATGTGTGAATATATTTCTTTCCCCTTTACTTATTTTTGATGGATTAAGATCTCTGGATTTTTAGTTCTTTTATTTTACCACTTGAAAAATATTGTATCAGGACCAGCAGATAGCATAATGGCCATGTCACTGGACTCCCATGTAGTCGACCACAGTTTGAGTACCAGACTCGGTGGCTTAAACTCACACCAGGGGACCAGCAGTTAGCATAATGGCTATGTCACTGGACTCCCATGTAGTCCACCGCGGATCGAGTCCCAGACCCAGTGGCTTAAACTCACGCTGGGCGCGTGTGCGTGTGTGCCCAAGATCCCGAGAGGAGAATGGAGGAGAAGGGATTGTGGCGTGGCCATCTCCCCTGGGGGGTGATTTCTCACTTCCTGTTTCTCTCTCTCTCTCTGTCTTTCTGGTGAGCGCATGCGCCCTATAGTAAAAACATCTCAAAAAAACCAAAACAAAACAAAAACAAAATATTCATGCAGAGTGTATGTGCGTGCATGCCCAAGATCCCGAGAGGAGAATGGAGGAGAAGGGATTGTGGTGTGGCCATCACCCCTGGGGGGGTGGTGTCTCGTTTTCTGTCTCTCTGTCTCTCTCTCTGTCTTTCTGGTGAGTGCATGCGCCCTATAGCAAAAATATTGTCCAAAAAAAAGAAAAATATAGTATCACTTCCTTCTGGACTTCCTCATTTTTGATGAAACATATGTTGTCACTTGAATGGTTTTCTCTTATAGGGAAGGTATCATTATTCTTCCCTTGCTTTAAAAGTTTTTTCTATTCAGAGTTTGACTATGATGTGCCTAGTTTTGAATTTCTTTGGGATTATTCTGTTTGAGGTCTTCTCAGCTTAAAAATTTATAAATTGAGTCAGCTCCATGGCTCCTGCGATCTAGCCATTTTGGGAGAAAGGAAGATGTCCCACTGCTAACTGGGCCTCCAGCATACAAAACCCACGTGATTGAACCTCCAAGTTTGGGAAGAAACCGACTATCCACCAGATGACTAGAAATCACTGCAGGACCACAAGAAATATGGGGAAGCAGGAAAATATTTCTCCCACAAGAGAAACGGATAGCTCCTCTTCATCCACACACAGTTCAATGAAAATCATGGAAATGTCTGATAAAGAATTCAGAACATTCATAATGGTCAACCTAACAGAGACAGAAGAGAAGAGAGACAAGGAACTGCTGAAGAGTAAGGAGAAAGGAGTTGAAGAGTTCCAGGAGGTGAGGAAATTCATACAAGATCTAAAAGAAGAATTTCACACTTTATAAAAGAATCAGATGGAACTGTTAGAGATGAAGGCTATAATACAAGAAGTCAAAATCTCCCTTGAGAGTATTAAAAGCAGACTAGATCATACAGAAAATCGAATCTCTAATGTAGAAGAGAAAATGGCTGGCCTAGAAAAATCCACCATGAAGACTGAGAAAATGGCCCAAAAATTTGAGAATAATATGTGAGAAGTACTAGATACAATTAAACCTCCAAAAATCTGAATAATAGGCATCCCAGAGGGTGAAGAGACTCATAAGGGCATTGATAATCTATTCCATGAAATCCTGCAAGAAAACTTTCCAAACCTGGAGAGGCACTCAAAGATTCAGTCCCAAGAAATACAGAGGACCCCAGATAGAATCAACCCAAGAAGATCTTCTCCAAGACACATTGTAGCCAGACTGACCAAAACCACAGATAAAGACAAGATACTAAGACTGGCAAGAGAAAAAAGGCAAGTTACCTACAAAGGGCATCCCATCAGACTAACGGCAGACCTCTCATCGGAAACAATGCGAGCGAGGAGAGAATGGGAAAATATATTCAAAGTATTAAGGGAAAAGCAATTTCAGCCGAGAATTCTGTACCCAGCAAGATTATCGTTCATTTGGGAAGAAAAGACATGAACTTTCCCAGATAAACAAAACCTGAAAGAATTTACCAACACCAGTCCAGATCTCCAAGAAGTTCTTAAGGGAGTGCTATGTCAGTAAAATTAAATGCAGACACACAGAAATAAGAGCTCAAAAACTAAGAAAATGGGCAACTTAATTGTAGGGACAATGTTTGGAGATGAATATCATATCCCAGAATTCAATCTGGAAGATCGAACCTTAACAGAAGAAAGATTAAGTACATGAGACTGAACCGATGAAACAACATTCTGTGACTTGACTAAATTATTGCTGCTTTTCTCCTAAGCTTTGTTTTCCGGTTTTAAAGGATTTTTGTCCTGTCTTGAGCTGTTGATAGGTGCATGTACCTACACTTTGAACAGAATACTAACCTGTTTCTAGGCTTTAAGTTTCAAGGAAATATCATTACCAGTTCAAAACTACTCTTCTCGAAATTACCTGCTGAAAGTAGTTAGATTACTTATGATATTGTGTGATCAACAAAATGTTCGGGAAAAAGGAATGGAAAACAACTGTACATAGCAGAGATAGTGTAATAAGAGAGTGGGAAAGGGCAGAGGGTCAAACATGGGGTAAAAAACATATATGTATACATGTGTATGAAAGTAGAAATGGAATATTATTGATGATAACATGCATGATTAAGCCACTATACAGTTTATTCTAGATGGGAAACCACATTTAGTATGTTGTGATGATGCTTAGGGAATGAATGTTAAGTAATTAATAAAAAAAAGTTGCAGGAGGAAAAAAAACCGGTAAAACTGTTCATATCGAAATTTAAAAAAAAATTCATATTTGATGACTGCAGTAAGCTATATAGCCCCAGCTGGGTACTACTTTATATGTTCATTCTACTCACTGGGGTTTATGCCTAAAGTCAGACTTGGGTTCATGTATAGGTATATATCAGCTGTGCTAGCTATTGGATATATTTAGACTAATTAAGTTCATTAGCAAATCAATTAAATGGGGGGGAAAGGCATAGAAAGCAACCATGGATACCAGAGAAAATGTGGGAGGAGGGTGGGACATGGCAGAGGGTGAGGGATAAGGAATCAAGGATGGCAAAACAAAAACCAAAGTATATAAGACATAAGAATTGGAAAATTATTTGCTGAAAACATGTATGTTGATGTGCTTGATTGAGCCAATACACAGTGTATTTTGGATGGAAAATTCATTTGTATGCTGTAATGATGTATAGTGAATTAATGTAAAAAATAAATAAATTTAAAGAGAAAAAAAATTATAAACTGAGGCCAGCAGGTGGTATGGTGGTTGAAGAATAGGATTCTCATATGGTTGACTGTGATTTGAGCCCTGGATCCAATGGCTTGAAAAATCACACTGGGCACATGTGCATACACGTCCCAAATCCTGAGAAAATTATGGAAGAGAAGGGGTTGCAGCATAGCCATCCTCTCTGGGGGTGGGTGATTTCTCATTTTTTCTCTCTCTTTCTCTCCCTCTGTCTCTCTGGTGAGCACATGTGCCCTATGGCAAAAACTTAAAAAGAAAAAAAAATTGTAAGCTTATATTTGCTTTAAAAATTTGGGAAAATTTCAGCAGTTATTTCTTTGAAATTCCTTTGTTCTTTCTATTCTACCACTGAGCCTATTCACTGAGTTTTAAAAATTTCAATTATTAGGACCAGCAGATGACATAATGGTTACATCGCTGGACTCCCACATAGTCCACAGGGTTCCAGTACTGGACTTGGTGGCTTAAACCCCACACTGGGCGTGTGCATTCAAAATCCTGAGAGGAGAATGGAGGAAAAGGGATTGAGTCATGGCCATCCCCAATGGGGGCTGATTTCTCACTTTCTGTCTCTCTCTGACTCTCTAGTGAGTGCATGTGCTCTATAGCAAAAACTTCTCTAAGAAAAAAAAGATTGCAGTTATTTTGTTTTTAGATTTACTTCTCACCCCCCACCCCCAGGTCTATGGAAAACAGATAATTTATTTTTTAATTTATGAAGTATCAGTTTATGAACAACTTTAGAAGCAAAATTTTTTCACAAATGAGATTAAGTAATATTTATAAATGCAATTAAAGTCTCTTTTAAATTTCTAGATAAGCAATTGTTTTTGATGGATTGAACATGGTTTTTAATCTTTAACTGACATATACTATTTGTACATGTTTGTGGAGTACAATGTGAATTTTCAGTAGAAGGATAAAATGTATTGTGATTAAATCAAGATAATTAGTGTAACCATCATTTTAACAACTTATCATTATTTTAATGTTGGAAACATTTTAAAAAACTATGTTTTTAGTTACTCTGAGATATAGAGTAAATTGTTAACAATGTTAACTACTGTATTTTATAACACTAGAACTTATTCCTCTTATCTATCTATAATTTTGTGTTAATCAACATCCCTCTACATTGGTCTCTACTAGTCATTTTTCAATATTCTATTTATATGATTAAATTTTTTTTCATTTTCCACATATGGATGAGAAGATGTGGTATTTCTCTTTCTGTGCCTGGATCATTTCACTTAACTATTTTGTTCGTTTGTTTTTAAACAGGGTCTTGCTAAGTTGCACAGGCCAGCCTCAAGTTTGCGATTCTCCTGCTTTAGTCTCCTGAGTTGCAGGGATTACAGCTGCATATCACTACACCTGGTAGTTACTATATATTTTAGTTCGAAAAATTCGTTTTGGCCTTTATATCTTTTGTTGCTTGGCTAAGACTTTGCATTTTTTCATCTGTTCGAAGCATGTTCGTAATTGCTGCCAAAGCATTTTTATTGAAGCTCCTTAAAAATCCTTGTAAAATAATCTTAACATCTGTGTCTCAGTGTTGACATCTGTTAATTGTCTTTTCTCATTCCAGCTGAGAATTTCTTAGTTTTCCTAGCATGATGAGCAATTATTTTTAAATGATTGAATCCTGGATAGTTTGATTATTATGTTGTGAAAATGTGGATCTTATTTACATCTTTGGTAGAGCAGGCATACTTTGACACTACTCCAGTGGTGAAATAAGGGCATGACCTCACTATTGTGTAATGGGGTAAAAGTCTAGGTTCCCCATTGGTTTCCACTGATACTGGGGCAGGAGTGGGGGATTAAGTTTTCTGTTATGTATCCATAGTGCTAGGGTTGTCTCATTAGTACTTCCCCGTGTGGTCTCCCTAGTATTTTCTGGGAAGTTGCCTTGTTAATACTGGGAGTTGCTGAATATCCTGACTCTCCACCATGTTTCCTCTGATATCAGTTCAGCAGGGAAGAAGAATATTTTAATACCTCTCTGGGTGGAAGTAGAAGTCCAGGCACCAACATGGTCTCCACTAAAAGGGATGGCGACTTTGTTACCACCTTATGCAGATGAGAAGTCCAACTCTCTCCTGCACTTCACTGTCACCTCCATGTTAGGAGGATTGGGGTGATTTGTCATGCATTGCTGAAAGTGGATGTCTTGTCTCCTCACTTGACTTTTGGTGGTAGAAGTGTGGATGAGGTCACAGATTGTTTTCTGTGGTGTTTGACTGAAGCATAGTGATTATTGTCTAATTTTAAACACTACGATACCTGCTGGTTCCTATTGTCTAATTTAAAATTTTTCTGTCTTGCTGGGTTACTGCTCTTTATTGTTCTGAAAGAGAATTATTGGGGGAATATTTTTTTGTCTGTGTTTGTTGCTGTTTCTAGGTTGTAGGCTTCTTTGGCATTCAGGCTAGGATATATGAAAAAACTCAAAGAAGTCATTACTCAGAAGTACTTATGTCTCTAGTTACCAAAATATTTGTTTGGTTCAAGCTTTCAAATTGGCTTGCTTTTGTGCTGTGTCTTCTCTAGGGTCTTACATTTAGCACTGTCAGTTTTTCTAAATCAGTCGTCCTCTTTCCATCTGTCTTTAAGTTTTTAAAAATTTTCTGGTTAGCATCTTCTCCTAATTACCCTGTCCTTATGGATTCATTTAAAAAATAATTCAATTTTATGTTATTAGTATTTTTTGATAGGCATTTTTACTTTTAAGGGTTTATTTTGCGGTCCAGTCACTTAAAATTTTTTCTTCCTATGAGCTTGTTTATTTAAAATACTTTGAGTCTACTTTCTCCACAGCAGTGTTTCCACGGCATTATGGAAGAAATGATAAACAGCAAAGAGACAGAAACTGTACCAGTTACTTTAATGGACAGAATTCAATATAAAGAACTGCTGACTAGAGCCAGATGAGGTGGAACACCCTGCAGCATATTGGAATGCAGTGTTGGAAGCCACGTGACCAACTGCAGGTTTAGTTTCCTGGCTTGGCCCACCTGAAATGCATCAGGTGCACACACATGCCGAAGATCCTGATGAGCTGAAGGGCTGGGAAAAGGGGAATCTATGTGGCCAGATCCTGGGAAGGTATCTCTTTTTCTTTCATGCACATGCTCTCTATCATGAATTAAAATGAATAAATTAAAAAAAAATGTTGGTGGGTCAGCAAGTGGAGTGCTGGTTAAGGTGGCTGAATCCCACATAGCCGACTGAGGTTTGAGTTCTTGACTGGTGGCTTGTGCCAGGCATGTCTGCGTGTGTGCTCAAAATCCCAAGGGGAGCAGGAAGGAGAAGGAACTGTGGCATGGTCACAGTTCATGCTTTCTCACTTTCCCTCTCTCTCTCTATCTCTGTGTCTCTCTCAAGAGAGTACAAGCTCTCTATTATAAATTTAAAAAAAGAAAAGAATTGCTGAATAGACATGTAAAACTGAAAAAGATGAAGAGAGTACATCATGCTATAACCGGAATAGCAATTGCCTCTTCTGGCCCCAGGCTCCTTGGTGGCTGCGGGTTTTGGTTTTTGGTTTTTGGTTTCCTTGGTTTTGCGGACATGCTAAGTCCAAGAACCATAACACATACAACCAGTCCTGAAAGTGGCATAGAAATAGCATCAAGAAACCTCTATCATAAAAATATGAATCTCTCAATGGAATGGACCCCAAGTTCCTGAGGAACATGCACTTCGCCAAGAAGCACAGCAGGAAGGGTCTGAAGAAGATGCAGGCCAACAATGCCAAGGCCATGAGTGCAGAGCGGAGGCCATTAGGCTCTTGTAAAGCCCAAAGAGGTTCAGGAGGGTGTTCTGAAGGGCAGCAGCCGCAAGCTGAGTTGACTTGCCTACATCGCGCACCTTAAGCTTGGGAAACATGCTCGCGCCCTTATAGCCATGGGCTTCAGGCTCTCTCGGCCAAAGGCCAACAAGGCTGAGGCCAAGGCTCAGACTAAGACCCAAACCAAAGCCCAGGCCTCAGGTGCAGCGCTGTCTTCAGTTCTGGCTCCAGCTCAGACTCCCAAAGGTGTCCAGGCCCCCACGAAAGCCCCATAGTAGAGGCCTCTATCAGCATGAGGACAGAAAGACTGGTGACCCCCCCCCTCGGGGCTGCTCTCTGCGTGGAGCTGGGGTCCTCCTGTGCTGTGTGTATGAATAAACCTGAGGCAGGAAAAGAAACAAAAAAAAGAAATAGTACTTGCAGGAAGTAGCTACTACTCCCTGAGTTGTGAAAACAAAGGAAGAAGTTAAAAGTGATTAAAACTTAGAAGAGTAGAGGAGGGACTCCATGAAACACAAACTCTGGCTTCAGAGTTGGAGTTGCTTCTGAGCTAGTGCTGATGTCCCTGAGCTCAGAGAAGGGGCCTCTAAGGCTGGTACGCAGCCCAGTGAGTGGTGGTGGCCAGCTGTTCTTGAGGTCTCTGATTGGTCCCAAGTTGGCCTCTGTTGACACTGAGGTAGTGGTACATATGGCACAGAGGCTGGCTGGGCAGGTGTTGAAACACTGCAAAGTAGATTTGCCTAATGCTGTGAGGGCAAACTACGGTCAATCCTTCAGCAAATCTTGAGAAAAAGAATCATATTTCACTATCTTCTCATGACCTCCACTTCGATTTCTCTCACCTGAGCCACCATTGTCTCTTGTCCAAATTATTCCCAGAACCTCCTATTAGGGCTCCTGGCTCTATCTATTGTCTTCATCATTGTTATTATTTGATATTTGCCATGGGGTGTGTGCGTGCTCACCTGAGAGAGACAGAGAGGGAAAGTGAGAAATCATCCCCCCCGCCCCGGGGGAGTACCCATGGTGGAAAATTATACATGTATATGATAGTAATACTATAGCATGTTGCTAAAGTTGTATAGCATTTAAAACTCTTATGGAAGACTGCTCTATCCACCATCTACTACAATATAGAACTACTGTTTTTAGTTAGTGTGAATCTATTAAAACTATTTCTATAAGGAAGCAAAAATTTGCCCTGTTGAAATACTTTCTGGGACACCAATTGATTCACTTTTTTTCCCCCTAAATTTTCTGTATTGCATGTGCACTCATCAAGAGAGACAGAGAGAGAGGAAAAGAGAAACCACTTCTCCAGGGGACAGGCCACATCACGATCCCTTCTCTTCCATTTTCCTCTCACCATTTTGAGCATGAACACGCATACACCCAGCGTGACTTTCAAGTTGCCAGGTCCAGGACTTGAACTGAGTAGTTGGCCATGAGGGACCCAGCCATCTTAACCTCCATGCTAACTGCTAACCCTGTTTTACCTTTTTAAGAAAGTACATGTGCATGCAGTTTTAGAATGCATTAGTCAAAAAGGAAATTAAGAAAGAAAACTGTCCTGTTAATACATTTGTCACTGGGAAGTTTAGCATTTGACAAAGCTATGGTTTTAAAAAAATTTTTTTAAAGGATTACTAATAGAATAAACTAAAGGGCTGCTTTATTCTCCTTTGACAAAGGTACACATTTTTAAAAAAATTCAAAATGCAGTGAACACTTCAAGGTGAACTTTGGAATTAACAAGATATGCAGGAAGTTACCTGAATTGATGTGCCAAGCTTGTTAGTATTCCCGACCCAGTCTCCACATAAACAATGTTCCCTCTTGTCTTGTGATTTTGTAACTGTTTAATTGAAAATGTGTGGGCTTCCTGTCTTGAATGAAGCATAAGAAATAAAGGAGTCAATGACCTAAAGAATGCATTATCATTTGCTCGTTGATAACATCAAGCAAATAAAACAGCCTCAAATATAAAATAACATAACCCATCTTTTGGGAGGTCAGTAAAAGGAAAAAATATAATAAGCTCTATGATATTCAAGACACCACCAAGAAAGCATTGTAACACCTCCGGTATGCTCAGGTGTGGCAAAATGATAGGACTTGTGCTAGAATTCATGTCAAGCAAATAAATTAACATTGGACAATAAATTCCTCTTGACATTACCTTTCTAACTGCACTCACCATGTAACTTCCATTCCTTAAACTATGGCTGATTTAACAGCGGTAATTTAACTAGAGATAATCTATGAGAAATCGATGTATAATAACTGAGAAATGAGATTGTTAATGTTTTGGGGGAAGATAGAAAGTAGGTAAAATCGCTGACGAGAAGGTTAGTTGGCCTCATCAAGTGTTCTTTTTAAAAAAAAAAGGTTTTTTATTCCTTTATTTCATCAGTGAGACAGAGAGAGAGCAAGAGAACGAGGAGGAGGAAGAGAAAGATGGACACTCTCTCAGGAGGGTGTCATGTTGTGACCCTCCCCTCAGCTTTCCCAGCCAGCCGGGCTCTGAGTTAAATCCCCGTCCTGCATGTGGCTCCAGCATTGCGGAGAGGTGCACGCACTGTGCCACTGCAGCTGGGCCCAGATGTCCTTTCTCACCTCTCCCAGGTGTGGGTAGCAGACCCTGTGCTAACCACGTCAATTTTCCCTGCTCTGCTTGCATTTCGCAGTACAAAAGTTTTGTTCTGTTTTGACAGAGATGCGGCTAGCTACGCTTAGAGAATCCAGGTGTTTCATCTGACAGTAGAAACAGCATAATTTGCTGCTATTTTTCATGTTCACAAGAGGCTTTAGAAAAGGCCAAATGAGACGAAAAAAATCTTTTGATGGCAGATACTTTTTTATTATTTTTTTTTTTAAATAAATTTGCTGTAGAGTATGTGTGCTAACTGGAGAAGGACAGAGAGAAAGATAGGGAAAGTGAGAAGGCACACTACCCTGTGGGGTAGGCGTGGGAGGTGGCTGACCCACAGTCCCCTCTTCTCTGTTTCTCTTCTCAGGACTTCGGGCACACATGTATAGGTGCCCAGCGTGTTTCTCAAGCTGCTGCGTCCGGGACTTGAACTGCACCCTTGGCCATGAGGAACCTAAATGCCTTATCCATGCTGCCAACTGGTCCCTGCAGGTATTTTCTTCATTCTGTTTTGTGGTGAATGGTGTACTTGTACATGGTTGCTTCTCAGAAATGGATTAGTATTAGTACTGAAAAAGTAATCAGAAACCCTGTATCCTAGCACTCTTTTTTGAATTTTATTCCATTTAGTAACAGTTGAAATTGGTCTACCTTTTGCTTTAAGTGTGTGTGTTTGTGTGTGGACAGTGTTTTCACTGCTGTGATCCTCTTACTTCAGTGACTCAGAAACTTCAGGAGCACACTGCTGTGCTCAGTCTTTAGGCTGGACTGAGAATTGCCTAGACTTTCCATGTGGTCCCAACCTGCAAAACAACTACGTTTTGTCTTAGTAGTATGTGCCCTTTAAGATTTTGTAGCCTAGTCAAGACTATTTGCTTATTATTTTTTGACCCAATGTTTTTATCCAGTTCCCTTGGCCATAGTCCAGCTCCTCGGCCTCATCCCTGTTCTTTCTGAGGTGGAAGAGGGTTATGTGCTGGATTGTGATGATAACTGAACACTAGGTTTTTCAACCATTGTCAGCTCTTAAATTTCAGTACCTTTTGACAATTTTCAGACCTATATTTTCTCTAAACATTTTTGTCTTTATTCATGTACCTGAGAGAGAGAGAGAAAAGAGAGAGAGAGAGAGAAGGTGCACCCTCCACAGGTTCTGGTCATGCTATAATCCTCTTCTTCCAGTCCTCTAGTAACAGATGAGGATCTGTTGACTCTTTGGCACTCGCACACATGCCCAGAGAGTTTCAGGCTGACCAGACTGCGAATTTGAGTTGCAATTGCAATGTAGATCCAGCTTCTTTTGAGTAGCATATTATCACTAAGCCATGAAGCTGACTTAAAACCTGTATTCTTAGTGCCAGCAGATGGTGTAATGGTTAGGCGCTGGACTCCCACATGGCTGACTGTGCGAATCCTGGACCTGGCAGCTTGCTTTCTTACTTTCCCTCTCTCTCTGGTAAGCACATGAGCTCTATAGCAAATTTAAAAATAATAATAAGTAAAATTAAATACATAATTCTTTAAAAAATAAAAAAACCTGTATTCTTTTAAAAAATTTAAAATTTTTATTCATTATTATTATTCTTTAATTTGATGAGAGAGAGAGAGAGAGAAGGGAGAAGTGAGAAAGAAAGCCACCAGGCCCAGGACTCAAACCATGGCCAGCCATGTGGGAGTCCAGCTCCTTAACCACTATGCCACTTGACAGCCCCATAACTTGTATTCTTATAGTAGATTTTAGAATCAGTTTAATAAGTTATGTAAAAATCCTATATAATTTTCATAAAAATGATCTGGATCAGAACCTAGAATGAGTTAAGTGAGGTGAATGAAGCATTTGCCTCAAATACAAAATATAAGGAGTTGCCAAAAAAGATTTAATAATCCAAATAAATAATATTTTGATAACATTTACAAAATAAAAATTAATGCATAAAATCTCTGAATAACAAAATGTCAGACATTTCAATAAGATAGGATCAGTCACAGTGCCATACTAAATCATATTAGAGGCAGAAGTGAAATGAAAAATCAGGACCAAGCTTGTCTTTCATTCTTTGTTGAAAATGTTTACATTTTGATAATCACTGATTTCTTGTATTAATTTTGGTTAAAAATATTATATTAAAAATATTTTGACTACTGAGTTGTTTGGTGCCCTTTAAAATTTTGTAACCTAGTCAAGACCTTCACTTGAATCCCTCACCTCACCCTAGTGCTCACCTTGCAAAGCATGATACATTTATAGATTTATTTAGGGAAAAGAATGTCTTTTGTGATTTTGAATTTATAAATGAGGACTATGGCATTTACTCCAACCTTCCTTTATTTCCCAGTATTTTACATTTTTTCCATTAAGGTCTTGCACACTTAAAAAAAAATATTCCTAGTGCCTTAGATTTCTTTGTCTTTTGAGTGAATTTTATTTGGTGTTATATTTATAAATGGTTATTTTTGCTGTTCATTTCTGTATCCATGAATTGCCTCCTTCTTTCATTTAATAAATAAATATCGATGCCTTCTCTCTGCCAGACATTGTTCTAAGTGTTTTGATATTGCAGTAAACAATTCTAGTGAGGGAAGACCAAAAATAATCAAATAAGTCAATACAAAGAAAAGGTCAAGCAATAAAAAGGGTTATGAAAAAGCTAAAGCAGACTGGATTGGCAAAAAAATAACTAGGGGTGGGGCTAAGATTGAGCTGCCTGAGTAAGTTATATCAAAGTTGAGACCTGAATGTCAAAGAGGTGCTTATAGGTCTAAGAAACATGAGATGAGTAATAGCAGGATGGAATTTAGATATTTTAACCTGTTATTTCTTATTTAGGATTACTTCCTTCTCTGTGATCTGAAGTTGATTTTATCTAACTGCTTTCCCCTCATTTTACATATTCTTTTTTAGTAATAGAGAGTGCCTATCAGTGCATACACACACATATGTTTATGTATGGGAGAGGGAAAACATCTCAGTAAGGTTTTGTCACAAAGTGGTCCCTTTGTCCCAGACCTCCAGCTTCTCAGGATTTTGGGGAACTTGTATAGATAGATATCTATTGGGTGTGTTTTCAGGCTGACCCAGGGATTCAGACTACCAGTGGTTTATGTGGCTTCCAGCACTTCAGTCCAGTATGCTACAGACTGTATCGCCTAAGCTGGGCCTCATTTATTCATTCATTAAATCAAAAATATTTGTCAATTTACTGCTCATCCTTCCCACTTTTAATACTAAACTATCTCTGAGAATTAAATTATTGCTACACTAGCAATGAAGAACTGTAAATTGAAATTTAATAAATACCACTATGATAGTATCGAGAGAATAAAATACTTACATATACATTTTACAGATATCATCAAGATCTATGTGCTGAGAACAGGAAAATACCAATGAAAGAAGTAAAAAAACCTAAATAACATGCACTGGAAGACCCAGCTTTGTTCAGATCTTAATTTTTCCCCAGTTGATCAATAGAGTCAATGAAATTGCTGCATGATGGCTTCAGTGATGTACAGGTTCTTGGAGTTTTGGACCAAGAATTGAACAAAACACACCAATAGTGAAAGCAAAAGGTAGTTTATTAAGTAGAAGTGAACGTATATTCTGGAGAGGTAGGAATAGAGCATGTGAGAGAAAGAATGGACCAAGGGCCATTACTTTCCATGGGGTTTACATTTCCTTAACTGGGATCATGTTGGTTGATCATTGGCTGAACCCACGGATTGCTTTCATCTCATTGGCTATATCAAATGTGGCTTAAGCAACTAGAAATCCTGCACTGGGAATTTCCTGCCTACATTACTTTGGGTGGGAAATTTTCTGCGCTGATAGTTTTTTTTTTTTTTTTTTTTTTTTTTTTTTTTTTTTTGTTGTTGTTGTTGTTATTTTTATCTAGCCACATAGGCAGATGCTACAGCTCCCTTAACGCTTCCATTTTTTTGCTTTCTTTCTGCCTCAAAATGATGATCAAAATGCCAGCAAGACATTTCATAGAATTTAATGAGCTGATTCTAGAATTTACGTGGAAAGTCAAAGACTTAAGCAGAATAATTTTAAAAAAGAATAACAAAGTTGGAAAACACAAAAGATGTTCAATTTGGGACCAGCAGTTAGCGTAATGGCTATGTTGCTGAACTCCCATGTAATTGACTGTGGTTCAAATCCTGGACCCGATGGCTTAGACTCACGCCAGGCACGTGTGCGTGTGTGCCCAGGATCCTGAGAGGAGAATGGAGGAGAAGGGATTGCGGCATGGCCATCCCCCCTCAGGGGTGATTTGTCGCTTTCTATCTCTTTGTCTCTCTCTGTCTTTCTGGCGGGCGCACACGCCCTATAGCAAAAACCTCTAAAAAAAAAAGATTTTCAATATCTTCAGTCCCTTGGGGAAATACAAATAAAAACTATAATAAGATTTCACTGTTCACCTACTAAAATACCTAGGATTAAAAACAAACAAGACAAATGACAATATTTAGTCTTCTATGTGGATGAGGATGTGGAACAACTGCCATATTTTGTTGGTGAGAATGTAAAGTGATGCAGTTATTTTGGAAGACATTTTGGGAGTTTCTTACATTCTGAACATACCCTTACCATGTCATTCAGCAAGCCCATTCCTAGGCACATACACAAAAACCTGTGTGTCAATGTTTACAACATCTTTTGTTTTTCTAATTCCTCCATGTGGAAACAACTTGCATGTCCTACAAATGGAGACCAGTAAAACAAGTTAGTGTGCTCATACTATGAAATATCTTCGGCAGTTAAAAGGCATATGTTTCCCAAAACAAAAAAGATGAATCTCAAATACATTATGCTAAGAGAAAGAACCCAGACTCAAATACCATATGTTCTATGACTTTATCTATCTGATTTTCTGGAAAAAGTAAAAGCACAGAAAGAGAAAACATGTCATTGGTTGCCAGGCTCTGGGGACCGGAGATGGGTGCTTTATAATGAGACATGGTCATGTATTTTGGAATAATAGAGCTGTTCTCCATTTTGATTGTAGTGTTGGTTACATGGTCATATATATTTATTATTTTATTTATATTTTAGTTAGTCGTTACTTTGACATGTGTAAAAATTCAGTTAAATTAATTTAAATAAAAAATAAACTGATTAACCTAAGGCAAAATATTCAGTAGTAGACATGAGTATGCAACCTTGTTCTCCTAATTCACAAGTCATTTTCAGAATCGTATTACAAGTTTAAAACAACTCCATGGCCTGGTGGTTCAGGCAGCCAGAGCCCCCACGCGGCCAGTCCCATGGATTGAGAGTCCTAGAGCCAGGAGTTTGAGAAACAGACTGGGCATGTATGTGCATGTGCATGCCGAGTTCTGACAATGGAGAAATGGAGAAGGACTTGAGATGTGACAATGACCTGTGAGGAGTGCTTTCTCCCTTTCCTCTCTTTGTCTCTCTGTCTCTGGTGAATACACATACCCTCGGGCAAAGTTTTTTTTTTTAAAAAAAAAAATAGTGTATAGGAGACCAGCAGTTAGCGTAATGGCTATGTCGCTGGACTCCCATGTAGTCAACTGCGATTTGTGTCCCGGACCCAGTGGCTTAAAACTCATGCCGGGCGCGTGTGCATGTGTGACCAAGATCCCAAGAGGAGAATGGAGGAGAAGGGATTGCGGCGTGACCATCCCCCCTGGGGGGTGATTTCTCGCTTTCTGTCTCTATGTTTCTCTCTGTCTGTCTGGCGAGTGCACACGCCCTATAGAGAAAACCTCTCAAAAAAAAAACAACATATTACACCTGTGCTATGTAAATAAGCTTCAGTCTGTACAATGAATAAAATCAGCATTTCTGTCTACAATAAGTGACTCTCTGTCTCATCATAACTCTTCAAGTTCAGTGTTAGTAGCCTTTTTTTTTTTTTTTTTTTTTTTTTTTGAAGAGGGGATTGGGACTTAAAGCAATAAAATAGCCTGCTCAAGGTTTGATGTTTACTACGGTGTAGAGATCTTCAAACACATGACTTACTGTCCTGAACTCCTTGTCTTTCCCCAGTATATCCAACTGTCTGCTAAGTCTCAAGAACTCTGCATGGACCAGCTTTATGCAAAGCTATTGCTGCTTTCAATGAAAGTCTTTGCTATATGTTTCCTGGAACATTTTAAAATATCTGTCATTTAGATTAGCATGGCCATGACAGTTACTGAATCTTTCAAACAAGCAAGGTCATAGATTTCCAAGAAAATGTTTAAGTCTTCTTCATTTTTGATTCCAAGGACTAGCTAATGTATTAGTAATGTTTAATTTATTAAGGTCAGTTCAAACCGCACAAATAATGTAGAGGGAATATAAATAAATTTTGCTGATGCATATTCTTTTACTTCAATTATTGGTAAATAAAATAAAAGTATAGATAATGTAACATGTTATGTTTAAAATCTGATACATATTTGTTTAGATTTAATATACATTAAAAAAATCAAACTGTTGTAGAAATGACATATATATGATGTGCTTCATACTTGATGCACATATTCTGATATATCATGGTGTGTAATTGTCAGTTTGCAATTATAACAGTACATTACAGTTAGTGCTGCCAGCAGGTGGTATGATGGTTAAGGCACTAGACTTCCATATGGTCAACCACAGTTCAAGTCTCAGACACAGTTGCTTGAAAATCATGCTGGGCATGTGTGCATGTGTACCCAAAATCTCAGGAGGTGTATGGAGGAGAAGGGACTGTGGCATGGCCATCCCCTCTGAGCAGTAATTTTTTTTACTTTCCCTTTCTCTATCTCTCTCTGGTGAGTGCACACATCCTATCACACACACACACACACACACACGCCAAACAAAAACAAAAAACCTGAAATAAATAGTTAATAATATTAAAATTGTAGTCTTTAGGGTACATACCCTGGGAGTTGAGGCAAGCCTTTTTGTTTCTGCTTTCCTCATTTGATTCAAGTTCTTGGTCAAATACAATTTATTTATTGTGATTTCACCATCTTCAATACGAAAATTGATTTGCCACCAGTTACACTGGTTCTTAGATTGAGGACAATATGATTTAGGGAATATAGTCTGTCATATGTATAACTAGTGCAACAAAAAGAAGGAAGAAAATACATGAAGTTTGTTACCAGTAAAAGAAAATCCGAACAAAACATGAGTACAAGTTCTCACTATCGGTAATTTGTATTCTAAAAAGTTAAAGGTAGGGCATGGTGGTGCCCACCCTATGGCAAAAACAGATGGAGGCTGGAGGATTGCGGCATCAAGTCCATCTCACTCTCTCTCTGTCTTTCTCGGTGAGAGCACAATTAAAAAAAAAAAAAGAAAAGTTAAAGGTAGAAAAGACTACGGAGACCAGATGTCAGTTGTGTTCAAATTTACTTTGTCTTTTTTTAACCTATGGTAGAATCTCCTTTTATCAAATGTTTCTCTTTCTCTTTCTTTTTGTCTATACATTTGGCCCTTTGTATCTGGATTCACAATCCTTGAATTCAACCCAATGTGGGCTGAAATTTTTTTTTTAATAAAAGAATATAAATAAAAAAACAACATAGTGTAACCACTATTTCCATAGCATTTACATGCTATTAGGTATTATAAGTGATCTAGAGACAATTTAAAATATGTGAGAGATTGTGCATAGATTGTATGCAATTTCGTATAAAGGTATTTTATATTGAGTGTTTATATTATATTGAACATTTGCTAATTTTAGTGTCTGTGGGTGGTCCTGGAACCAATTATTTCCAGATATGGAGGGATGACTATATATATGTTAGATAATTAATAAAGCAAATTAAAGTAAGTTTAATCATCATAATAAACCAAAAGTTATTTGAGCCAGGGAAAATTAAAATTATTCTATAATTGAAAAACTTAATTCAAATGGAAATCCAATTATATATTATTTACTATTGTGTTTGCTTTGGTAATAATTCTCAAGTTAAGTAGTATTTCCAAAATCCTACTCTTTCTCATTTAAAGGACCTCACAATTGTGTGCATGCAAATCCACAACAATGAAAGGTCAAGTAATTGTATTTTAACTGCTTAGTTATGCATGTAAAACTATGTATTTGTGTTTCCCATATGCCTGCTGTCTAGAGGAGTCCTTTCAAATGCCCAGTTTAAGGACATTCAAATTACAGAAAACAAAGTTTTTTGTTTTTTTTTTCTTTTTGTAAATTATATTCAGTGCAGAACCATCAGATTTGTTTTACTGGATGAAATGCAGCTCAGTATAGAGAAAGGTGCTTAGGCACCTGTATATATGAACTATTTAACCGAATTAGCTATTTTATCTGGTTTTACCTGATTAACTCCTTTACCTAATATTCTCACCTAGAAAATGCAACTAAACTAAATACCTATATGCAGGGGTTTATTGGGAATATTCAAATAAGATGTTAAGCCAACCAGTACTTACTAAGAGCCTGAAATGTGCTAAATACTGGGCAAAGCAATTAACCCAGTATCTGACAGAGTAGGCGCACCATGAGTGGGAACATTTCCTAACAGCTTAACAGATGTTTTCCTTATAATTAAATTTCTACGGCTATTGGTTTGATTGTCTGTTTTCAGGAATACACTGGTCCTATAAGGTGAAGTCTAACTGGTAGCTTCTGAAAATCTGCATGGTAGTTTAAAGTTTCAGCCAAATCTACCTTCTTCCAGAGAGTCATGAAATTATACCCTTGTTCAAATATCCACGATCAAAAATAAATCACAGTGACTCTAAGAGCCAAGCACCCAAAGCCAGCAGGTGATCTTCTGGATTTTTCTAATTTTAATTTGAATCTAAAAGAATATTTTCGATTTATGAGTAATGAGTCTTTTTTTTTTTTTTTTTGCCACAGGGCATGTGTGCTCACGGCGTAGAGAAAGAGACAGAGAAAGGAACGTGAGAAATAATTCCTGGGGAAATGGCCACACCACAATCTCTTCTCCTCCATTCTTCTCCTGGGATTGTAGGCATACATGCACATGTACCTGGCATTCTTTTTTCGGAGAGGTTTTTGCTATAGGGTGCGTGCACTCGCCAGAAAGACAAGAGAGAGACAGAGAGACAAAAAGTGAGAAATTACCCCCCAGGGGGGAAAGCTATGCCGCAATCCCTTCTCCTTCATTCTCCTCTCAGGATCTTGGGCACACATGCACACACACCCAGCGTGAGTTTAAGCCACCGGGCCGGGACTCGAACTGTGGTCGACTACATGAGAGTCCAGCGACATAGCCATTACGCTAACCGCTGGTCCCTACCTGGCATGTTTTTCAAGCCACTGGGTATTCAAATCACGGAGTCAGCCATGAGGAATTCAGTGCCTTAACTACCATGCCACCTGCTGGCCCCCTACTCTTCAGTTTCTTAGCAAACTTTGCATTTATGATTTATTGAGTAGGAAAAGGCAGTGAGTTGGTTGGGGAAATTGGATGGTATAAAGCTGGTAAAGATGATTGAGATGGCACCGCAGTGGCCTCAATGATTTTAAACTAATTCCAAGATTTAAATTTTGCTGAAAGTGGCCTTCTTTCATCTGTGACATTTAAAATAAAGTAATGAAGGGACGAAACAGTATATCCTAGCTTATGTTTTGATAGTGATTTATTTCTGTGAAGCAAAGATGCCTGCTGGGCGTAGTGTGTTCAGCAAACATGACTAAGTGCCCCGAGGCCGTCCGGACACCAAGTGTGATGCGGGTGCCAGGGCACCAAAGATTCTTGACTCTTGTTGGATGACTAGGTCCTGACACGGTGCGTAGTTTTGTATATTGTGCCATGTAATGCTTCCCTAGATATAAGCTCCTTGAAGACAAACCATATTTTAAGTACTTTTGGATTTTCCATAGTTTTTAGTGAAGCTCATTCAGAGCAAGCCGTCCATAAATATTTGTTAACCAGCAGTCTGCCTGTCTGGCAGAACACAGGAAACAAAACCTACTCTTGAGCCATTTTCCTGCCTTCATCCCTTGTATGTTTGAGCATTCCTTTATTCATGGCTCAGGAGGGAAAGCACCTGGATTTAAAAGCTGCATATGAGGCTACATCAGTGAAAGTCTCAAGAGCACTGTCACTCGGCCCTGTCCATGCCGCCCCTGTCACAGGCCGCTGGCACACGGGGCAACACTGAGCTGCTGAATCTGATTGCTTTCCAATATCCTAGCCATAACCTTCTGTCCTGCACACTTAACCAAAGGCAAAGGACGGTGGCAACGCTGCCTTTTGTGTCAGATCTATTTATCTGTTCTTTTCCATACAACATGTAAACTAGAGGATCGGAGACAATTCCCAGTGTCTACAATAAAGAGGAAAAACCCATCTGGGAGGCAGCAGTTGGAGCGGCGTGAATCATTACGTGTTCCTGTCATGGTTAGGAGCATGGAGCCTGGGGTCAAAGGGAACTGGGTTTGAATCGTACCTCTGCCATTTGCTAGTTGTGTGAACATGAGGACAATACTCAGGTGCTCCTCCTCCCTTTCATTTGATTGTGATTAAAAATCTTACTCAAGAGGTGGCTGGCAGGTGGCATGGTGGTTAAGGGCACTGGATTCCCACATGGCCAACCACGGTTTGAGTCCTGGACCTGGTGATGTGCTTTCTCACTTTGTCTCTCTCTCTCTCTTACTCTGTCCCTCTCTGGTCAAATTTAAATAAATGAATAAAGTTTAAAAAATAATTAAAAAAAAATCTTACTCAAGAGCCCGGATAGTGGTACGTCAGTAATGTGCTGCTCTGTGATGTTCGACTCACATGGGAATGTCCTGGGCTTGTGTCCCAGACCTCCATCTGCCTGCTGGGCGTGCATGTTAATGCCATGATCTGACCTGGCTGAGGCGGGGGATGGATTTTAACATGAAAATTCATAAGGAATGCCCTTTTCTTTCTCGCATAAGGCATAATTGAATAAAATAATTTACAACAGATACGTAAGGCTTTTGAATGTCAATCTCTTTACCAGCAAAAAGGGGGAAAACAGCAGCATCTACTATATAGGTTTGTTTTAGATTAGATGAAAGGATCCATAAAAAGTGTTTAAACCTTGTCTGGTGCACTGTTTGCCCTCAAGAAATCTGTGTTTTCTGTTATCGCTGTAGTTCCTATTTTTTCCTCATCACTTTTGTATTACAATCTCCTGTATAGCTCTTCATACATCATCAGTATACAGAACATTTTACAGCTCAGTCTCAACTTTTCTGCCTCATTCGCTTCGATATGATGTGAAATGAGTCTCCCTCTCCTTCCTCTCTTTCCTCCTTTCTTGTTACTCTGCTCTTGTAGCTACTATGCTTCAGATTTAAGGTAACCTTGAATGCCATTTCCTTATTATTTCTGCCTTTCTTTTTGTTTGTTTTGCTCACACTGTCATTTCTTTTCAATTTTTCTGAATTGGAAACTGTATACTTGAGCTTGATGGAATGTAAATCTGCTATAATTCAGAAGCTGCCACCTGCCCGAAGCACTGGCAATAACTGCAGAAACTATTCAACTTATAAATCAATAGTGTTTGCCTATCTGTTCTAATTTAAATGTATTTTAGGTAGTTCTTGGATCATTCAAAGTTTCTCAGGTCTTTAGCTATTATGCAGCTGATGACCTGAATTACTAAAAGAGATCATGCCCATCGCTCCACTGGAAATTCTACCAGCATCAGCACTCCTTACCCTCCCTGCAGCCTGCTCAGAGCGATGTCTGGGCCAGGCGTGGCTGCGTGCCCTGTGAGACTGCACTTTGGGAGAGCGACCCCACCTCATGTTGCTATGCTTATGGAGGGCAATTATGAGAGTAGCTCTTTGAGGGGGTCAGTCTGAGTCTGGGTGCCAAGTAATCTAAATATGAATGATATATTTTTTTTTTTTTTGGAGAGTTTTTTGCTATAGGGCGTGTGCGCTCGCCAGACAGACAGAGACAGACAGAGAGACAGAAAGTGAGAAATCACCCCCCAGGGGGGATGGCCACGCCGCAATCCCTTCTCCTCCATCTCCTCTTGGGATCTTGGGCACGCATGCACACGCACCCAGCGTGAGTATTAAGCCACCGGGTCCGGGACGCGAACCACAGTCGACTACGTGGGAGTCCAGCGACATAGCCATTACGCTAACTGCTGGTCCCAATATGAATGATATTTTCTGAAGCGATCTTGGGTGTGCTTGCTGCCCAGCCCCTGGAAACCCTGGGGGAGGAAAAGATGACGTGCAGCCTTTTCTGCTGAGTGGGAGCTGTTTGTCCCTTTTAGTCATTGCTAGGGAGTTCAGACAGATCTCCCATGTCCATTTGTTGGACGGTCCTGCATGTCATCCACAATTCCTTAAGTGCGAGGTCGCAAACCAGCTAATTATTAGACTCTATAATTAGCAATTAGTTAACAATCTGACCTATGAGTGGCTAATAAATAGATCTAATTATAACTTCATAAGATCTCAACAAACTGAATTTAAAGACGTGGGTGGTATGTTAATAAGATGGGGAAATGGGACCAGCAGATGATATAATGGTTATGCCCCTGGACTCCCACAAGACTGATTGCATTTCGAGTCCTGGACCTGGAGGCTTGAGACTCATGCCGGGTCCATGTGCATGCGTGCCCCAAATCCTGAGGAGCATGGATTGGAAGGAATTGTGATGTGGCCATCCCCTATGGAGGGGGGTGATTTCTCACTTTCTGTCTTTCTGTCTCTCTGGTGAGTGCATATACCATATAGCAAACATCTCTTTCTAAAAAATAAATAAATAAATAAATAAGACAGGGAAATAATATGAGATGCACTGGAAGTTGGATATATGGTTTTAGAGTTGCCATGACTAGAAATGCAGACCCTTGGAAGGTTTCTGAGTCAGAAAACCGCACTGGGAATGCAGCGTCTGGGGATTATTGTTCCAGCAGTCAGAGTGGCTGGGCAGAGAGTGGGAATGAGGGGAGCGTGGTGTTCTAGAGGCTGGACTAAAAGGCTGCAGAAATAGGATCAACATGAAAAGGGCAAGATTAACATAAGTGGGGGATACATTTAAATCCAGGAATGAAAGACAGACTCAGGATGGAAACCTTTCTAGGCTTTAACCGACTGGATTTAGTTAGCTTGTGAGAAGACATCAAGTGAACTTCGGGAGGAGAGGAAGGCTAAGTTTTAGACACAAGGTGCGTCATTACGGTGGAGCAAATCTGCTGAGGGAATATTCAGGAAAAGAGATGAGGAAGCCCAAAGATGAGCTGGGGTAATTTCTACAGCTTTTGCTTGTTTTAGTTTTCTGGAGTCACACAGAAATGGATTTAACCTTGTTTCTATCAGTTACATTTCATACTTGCGCTTACATTTTATTGAGCTGTAATTTACTTCCCCAGAAAATGGAGGACAACAAATAAATATTATCTAGTGGATAATAGGTGGGTATTAAAGTGTTAAAGTATACAGAGATATTTAATAAATATTAGGTATGTTGGCACCCAATAAATGGGACCTGAATGTTATACATTCCACCCCTTGTGATTCAAAGTGAGTACTGGGGAATGTTGAAATAGAAAGACGGAAATGGGATGAATCCATCTGGAAATATCCTCTCTACCTCATTTTTTTATAGAATTATTTTTATTTAACATTTATTTATTTATTTATAATTTGACTAGAGAGGGACAGAGCAAGAGCAAGAGAGAGAAAGAGAGAGAGGGAAAGTGAGAAAGCAGCTGCTAGATCTGGGACTTGAACCATTGGAGTGGGAGTCCAGTACCCTTAACCACCATATGAGCTGCCGGCCCACTCTCTACCTCTTTCTGTAAGGCCTAGAACTTAAAAAATAATACCATCTGGCTTTCAGTTTTTTGTCAGAGTGCATGTGTTTGTGAGAGAGACTGAGTGAGAGAAAGCAAGCATGCCCCAGTAGGGTATGTTCATGCCACAGTTCTTTTTTCCTCCATCCCATTAGTATTTAAGCAAGCATACACACGTACGCTGTATGTTTTCTTAAGCCACAAGGGCCAGGATTGGAACTGTGGTTAGCTGTTTGGGATCTGGTTTACTGAAGCACAGGGCTTAGCTGCTATGCTATGGGACCGGTCTAATGTTATTTGCCTTTTTTGAGAATGATACCTGAATTATTGTTCAGATGGAAAGATTCTGGCTTTTTTTGTTGTTGTTGTTTTTTGACATAGAGTCTTTTAAAATCCTTTGGAGATTACTTCTGGGACCCTGCAAGGAACAGTAGAACGTAATGATGAGCTAGTCATAAAATGCATCATTAATTTGTTCATTTTGATGGAGGTTATTTACTGACATCAATGCATGTTTCACTGTCTCTGAATCACTACTACAGCTCTGATACTGCTCTTTTCTTTAAAGGAAGGCAGCAAGCTTAATCATGCACCAAAGGGTTTTAAAATTATAACTCCCAAAACCTGACAAAATACTTTTCTGCCCCACTGATTGACATAAAATGCAAACAATAATTCTGTATTACTTCCCGCATCGTATGGACTAACTAGTTAATGAGTGTCAAGATCTTTAAAAAAAAAAAAAAGATTAAACATGAAATAAATGCTGAACATTATTGTTATTTTTTTGCTTTCACAATGCTATCTCATTTCAGTGGCCTGGACCTTCTTTTTTCTACAGCTGCAAAAATGCATTGGGTAATTATGAGAATTAATCAAGCTCCAAACTGGATTATGGTGGTGGCAGACAGCCTTAATTACAGGCAATGGAAAATGAAGGTCATTGCTGGTTAGAATCCAACGTAGGTCAGTGCTACGAAAAAGCCATTAACAGCTGAATGCGATTTTGTTCTCTGAGCAGAATGAATTGCCGCCTCAGCCTAATTTCTTAGGAAACAGGTGTCCCACATCCAAGCTAACAATCACAAAAAGGACCAACTGGCCCCTTAACTAGTGGCCTTGATAGACAGTCGTTCTCAGCCATAGCTATGCATTAGAATCACCTGCACCACTCGGAACGTGCAGATGCCCAGACAGCACCCAAACCAATTAAATCAGGGTCTCTGGGAATGAGACAAAGGCAGCACAGATTTTTTTGGTCCTATAGTTCTCTGGATGATTTCAATCTGCAGTCACATCTTCACACCACCACTCCATAGGAGGGAAAAACTAAAAAGCAACTCCTTTTCCCCATTCACACGTTTCTTCAAGACAGCTTTGCAATGAACTACAGACTACAGCGAAACTGTTTATTTCAATAACACCCAAGCAAGTTAAGACTTGTAGATAAATAATATGTTTCAGCTCATTTGGAGCCCTACTTGAAGGTTCTGAGGCCTATCATGGTTATTTTGAAAAATGCTTTGTAATTCCAACTCCAGCCACCACTTGGATGTTTGATGCTATAATCTGCCTACAGACAAGGACGTTTGAGGCCTATAAAAGGTTTCTGTATCCTTGCCCATTTATCCCTCTGTTGATGCACAATTTAGGCCTATGACTAAGGACAGAAAAGCTTTCCCACTTTCCAACTTTGTGTGAGAAGTGTAAATTCTTGTGTTTTGTAACCTGCCATCTTTTATTCCAGTCAACCAGCAAGTGGTATTATAACTCTGCCCACTATCCTTTTTGCTTGCTGGTGACAAGAAAACACAAACTTAAAAGCAATCATAGCTACAGAGTGTACTTGGAATAGAAACTAGATATGGGAACATTTGGATTCCACATCTTTGAGAGCTCCCAGAAACTTTTGCCAGGTCAACACGATCTTCTCATTCCATCTTGCAAATAGTGTAATCTTTTACTCAGGAGATAGCCAGACTCCCAAAGATAGCCGGACATGACAGCACCTTTCATCTCCTACTTACTAAAAGACCTCTGTATTGATCATCATGATTATATTCAATGACAGAAGTTCAAGTGCCTGTGAATTGACATAGAAAAGGATATCCTGTACAACTAGCTTTAATTCCCTAGCTAGAATCAGTATTGGTATTCTTCTTCTTTTTTTTTTTTTTTTCTTTTTTTGGGGGGGGCAGGGGGGTTTGCCATAGGGTAAGCTTGCTTACCAGAGAGGGACAGTGAGAAAGTGAGAAATTACCCCCTCAAGGGGATAGCCATGCCACAATCCCTTCTCCTCCATCACCTCCTGGGATTTTGGGCATGCACGCGCACAGTGTGATTTTCAAGCTGCTGGATCTGGACTCAAACCATGGTTGACTATGTGGGAGTCCAGTGCCTTAACAACTAAACTGCCTGCTGGCTCTGGTATTATTATTCTTAAAGTAAACATCTCATCTTTTCTCCAGGTTCTGAAAATCTTATAGAATTTTAGAGTAATTTCAGCTTCCCTATTATTTGAATGAGAAAACTGAACCCGTACTTACATGATGAGTTAGTGGAAGAGACAGGATTCAAACTGAGCACTCTTAACACCAACAAGGGGCTCTTTCCACCATGGTAGCTTTCTTGTAACAACTTTAGCTGATGAGTCAAAACCCAGGATTTTCAGAGTTTGTGTTGTTTAAACTGCTTGAAGGAACTTAGCTGACAGTACAGCAGGATTAGCTATTTAGAATTATGGGCCAAGTGATGGCAAAAAGATAGTGGAACTGAACCAAAATGGAAACGTCCTGGGTTCATATCTGAAGGCATCCCTTGAGCATTCTGGGTACATGTTCAAGTGCCCATGTTTAGGGCTTGTAGAGACTGGGGGGTAGATGGTGGCATGAAGACCCTGTTGCGCAGGGCGGGGGGGGGGGGGAGAATCTCTTTCATAAAAATACATAAATGAGGGACCAGCAGTTAGCATAATGGCTATGTCGCTGGACTGCCATGTAGTCGACTGCAGTTCGAGTCCCGGACCTGGTGGCTTAAACTCATGCTGGGCACGTGTGCGTGCGTGCCCAGGATCCCGAGAAGAGAATGGAAGAGAAGGGATTGCGGCATGGCCATCCCCCCTGGGGGAGGTGATTTCTCACTTTATGTCTCTCTGTCTGGCGAGCACATGAACCCTATAGCAAAAACCTTTCCAAAAAAAAAAAAAAACCAAACAAACACAAACTTGAAGAAAAAAATGTAATTCATGAGGAGAGCTCAGACTTTGAGATGTGACCATGTCAATTTTCCTGTGATTTTTAAGAGTTTCCTTTGTTTGCATTTGCATATTTAAAAATTCTCTGTAAATACTCAAGCTCTTCAGAAAAATATAGAAAGTGGCTGCATTCATACAAGCAGCAGATCAGACAGATAACCAGCATGTGGGACTGTAACATACTATCTTTACTTGGGAAATTACATTGGATGGAAACTTAGCTTCATTTAAACTATTGGGCCACCACTAATACCCTTTAATATGTGAAATAACCCAAAAAACCTTTAACAAAAGATGCTAGCAGTGGTGTTTTTGCTTTAGTAATTCAGCTTAATAGCACTTGGAATTATGTACCTATATTAAAAATGACACTAGGATAATGGAGGGGGAAAACAACAATTTATATTGTCTTATTTTAAAAACATGAATTAGTTCATATACAAACATTCAATTTTCTAGCAGTACATCATCATTAAATTTTCTGATCTTATGATTATGTCAGATTACTTCCATAATGTTTAATTTTCCATATTACATCTGAGGTTGGTTTTCAAAGAAATTACAAATTACAACAGCTACTTGAGTGGCTGCTATAAGTAGATGACCAGACATTATATTAGAATGTAATTGCCTTACTTTCCTGCAAGCCCTAATTATAAAACTTATTATAATTATTTTTTTAAAAAGCTGTGGTGAAGGAATTGATAGAAAACTGTCTATACCGTGTTTGCTGTCATGGAGCTTATGAATCAGTGGAGGAATATGATGATGAACAAAATATCAAGTGGGAGATAAGTAATATAAAAATCCAATAGGACATGAGCAGGTAGAATTGGTAGGGAGTGCATTTTTAAATAGTTGGTTAGAAAAGTACTCTCTGGTAAAGTGACACTTAGCAGAAATTTTAATAAAGAATCCATGGGCACTATATTGCTCTCTAGTAAAAGAGCATGCACAGTTTGATAAATAATTAATAGCTTAACAGATTTTAAATTATTTTTAAAAAGGATTATTTGAATTTATTTATTTATTTTTATTTTAATTTTCCTAGAGAGGGACAGAGAGAGAGAGAAAGAGAGAGAGAAAGCAAGCCAGGACTCAAATCACAGTTGACCATGTGGATGTCCAGCACCCTTAACCACCATGCCACCTGCCAGCCCCTGACTTTTAAACTATTAAGACAAAGTCTTCTAGATCTCAATTTTATTAACCCAAGTTGATTGTTGCATATTACAGGAGATATGTATTAAAAGCATAGTTTAAAGATAGTCCAAGAGGGGCCAGCAGACAGCATAGTGGTTATACCACTGGACTCTCACATGGTTGAATGCAGTTTGAGTTCCATTGGCTTGAAAATCACACTGGACATGTGTGCATGTGTGCATGTGTGCCCAAGATCCAGAGAGGAGAATGGGAAAGGGATTGTAGTGTAGCCATCTCCTCTGGGGGATGATTTCTTGCTTTCTGTCTCTAGGTCTCTCCGGTGCGTGCACATACCCTATGGAAAAAATCTCTAAAAAAGTGGCTGGCAGGTGGCATGGTGGTTAAGGGCACTGAATTCCCACATGGCTGACTGCAGTTTGAGTCCTGGACCTGGCAGTTTGCTTTCTTATTCCCTTCCCCTGCTATCCCCCATCCCTCTCTGGTCAAATTAAAATAAATAAATAAAGTTAAATAAAACAATTCTTTTTAAAAAATCTCTAAAAAATGATAGTCCAAGAAGGTTAGGAAACTTGGTGTAAATTTATACAACCAGGAAAAAGAGAAAAAATATTGTCTCTATGACCAAGAACTGGAACAACAGCCACTGGAACCTCTACGAAAGTGGAGCAGGGGACTCGATCTTACTGCAGTTGTTACAGCCACAAGAGAACATTCTCTGTGGTCTCCGTTTCTTTGTGTCATCTTGATACTGGAAATCCAGTGCCACCAATCTTGTTGACAGAGCCCAGGTCATACGCTTAGGCCAAAGTTGAAATGAATGCAGATGGCGAATGGTTGGCATGTTCAGTTCTTACCAAATATAAGAAGGGCTTCAGCTGCAGGGGATCATAAGAATGACAAATTTTATCTTGGGAATCCCCTACAACCCAAGTATTCTTTAACAATAACCACCATTTCTTTATTGTTCCTAAATTCAAAATTATTAGTACAACTTGGCATTTATAAAGGTGACCTTTATTTTATTATTTTTAAATTTTAATGTATTTTATACATTCAGTCAGTGTACATTACTACAGCTTGTAAAATGAATTTACCTCACATAATACCCTTCACATCAGTCCAGTTAAAGATATACACATTATCATCAACAGACAATCCTCCATTTCTATGTCCCTTAAATGTCTTGACTCTATTTTTCTCCTTGATTCCTTTCTTCTTACTATCTGTCATCTCCCACCCTCTTCCCACACTGTCTCCAGTATCTGTAACAATTTCCCATGCTTCTATATCTTTTAGTCTTTCAGTTTCTTCCATAGAGTGTGTACAGTCAGTATATATTAAGTGGAGACATACAATGTCTCTTCTTCATAGCCTGGCTTGTCTCATTCAGCAATAAATCTTCCAGATTCATTCACTTTCTATCAAATGCCAGGGTCTTGTTGTTTTTTATGGCTGAGTAATATTAATTACCCACTGTATCCATTATGTTTACACAAAGTTCAATACTCAGATGATGTAAGTGGAGTCTTGAATCAGAAATAGAATTTTACTTTGATGAATGAGATTTAGATTATATGTAAGGATGATATGCACAGTTTATCCTTGAAATGGATTAATTGATTTTTTCTAAATAAATATAAAAAGATATATTGAAATAGATGCAATCACATAGGTAAATAGATTGAATGCGTGTCCATAATTTTCAAAGAGGGAACTTCAGAAAGTTCATAGAAAAATGGAATTAAAGTACAAGTCTTTTCTGGTGTAAAAATTTTTTTCACTCAAAAGCTACCATAGATGTTTTGTTCTTCTTACTTTTAGGATATTTTCATTAACATTTACTAATTTTACATAACCGTAAGGGTGCAATGTGATTTTTACAGTGTAAGAATACAAAGCATACTACTTCAGGATAATTAGCATACCCATCATATCAAGTATTTGTCATTACTTACACTGGAAAAATTCAAAATCCTCCCTTACTTCTCAGTTCTTCCTCCTCCATCCTTGCCAGCCTTTAGAAGTCATTCTACATTCTACTGTCTTTAAGAGGCCATTTTTTCAATTTTCACACATGAAAGAGAATATATAGTATTTTTCTTTTTGTACCAAGCTTACTTTACTCAATGTAATGTCCTTCAGGCTCACTCATTTAACATAAAATGATAGGATTTTTCCTTTTTAGTGGCTGTATAGTATTCCACTATGCATGTATATGTGTGCATGTACATTTTACATTTTCTTTATTCATTAGTTGATAGGCACTTAGGTTGTTTCCATATATTGTGAATAGTGCTGCAATAAACATTAGGGTATGGATATCTTTGTGACATACTGATTTACTTTCCTTTGCATATGTATCCATAAATGGGATTGCTAGATCACACAGAAGTTCTATTTTTAGTTTAGTTAGTGTTGTTCTTGCCAGAAGGCACATATGCTCATCATAAATAGAACAGAGAGACGGAGCGAGAGGGAGGGAGAAATCACCTTCTAGTGAGGCATGGTCATGCTCCAATCTCTTCTTCTTCATTTCTCCTTCCTACTGGGATTTTAAAGACTCATGAACTCATGCACATGTGCCTGGTACTATTTTCAAGCTGTTAGGGCCAAGTTTCAAACTGTGATTGGCCATGTAGGATCCATCTCCCATAACCACTGCTATGGAGCTGGCCCTGTTTTTAGTTTTTAAGGAAAGTTTGTAGTTTTCCGTAATGGCTGTACTGCTGTACTCATTTCCACTTCCACCAACAGTGTAGCACAGTGGTTAAAATGTTTTAAAGCCTATGTGTAACTTTTCCATAATATGCATTTATATGATCCTTTTGAAGACCTGTTGTATGATATCCTTAATGTCAACATCTAATTCTCAATGGCTCCAGTGTGGCTCATCTCCTCCCAAGTGTTGTCTCCCTTGTTGATATCAGATGTCTCTAGTGTGGTGGCACCCTAGTCAGTCTACAGTAAGACTTCTCATGTGCTCTTGCCTGTTCCTAACTATGTCTTGTTGTCTTGTCCCATCACTGCCTTTGGTAACACTGGAGTCTTCTAGTTACAAATGATTTCTGTTGTTATTTAATTTTAATTTCCTCACTGGACCTCAAACCAGCATTGTATGAGCTTAGAATCTCTTAACAATTTTTATGAACATAACCGTACGTTTCTTTTTCTAACCCTTCTTCTACAGAGATTCTTTTCTTTATTCATGATAGAGCACATGCAAGTGCATGTACACCCAATGACAGAGTGATGAGAAATGAGCACCCTCCACAGGGTTATGCTGTAGTCTCCTTTTCCCCAAGGTTTCAGCCCATCACATCCTGAGCACTCATATGTGTGGTTAGTATATTTCAGGCTGACTGGGCTGGGGATTTGAACCATGCCCACCATGTGGGACTCAGCTTCCCTTGAGCAATAAACTATGGCTGTGCCTTGGCGCTGGTTCCTTTTATAAAGATTTAAAGCTAGCTGTCAGTTCAAGTAAGAGGATAACACCACAACCACCCTTCCCCTGTATGGCTACTTTTCAAAAAAAAAAAAAAAAAAAAACCTTTGTCTTACTGGCACCATCACCATAAGCAGGAATAAAATGTCCCTGTACTTCTTCACTTGAAAAATGATATCCCCCGAACATCTATAGACACAGATAGACACTTGCATGGAACACTATACAAAAAGCAATCCAAGTTAGGTTTAGCTAAGACATTGCAGTACTCCCGCCCTGATAAATAATAGAAAATGGAGTTTGTGATGCTCAGCTGTGCCAGTTGGACGGCATTTGCTTCATACAGATAGTTGTTTTTATTCTAGCTAATGCAGAAGCTCAGGGTTTCACACATCCCTTTGCAGCAGTTATTTCCCAGTGTGGATTGGGAAGTAATGGGCTCCTGATTTAGTTAAATAAAATTCTTTAAAATGGGCCATTAACAACAGGAATGCACAACCTGACTCAGTTCAGATCAGAAACAGATCAATAAAGCAGAAAATTCTGCTGGTTCCTATCTGAGCTGCTTTGCTTAGCTGTTTTTGAGCAATTAGTAGCTTGGGGAAAATAGGAATAACAAATTCACAACCATGTATAATTGAACACTTTGGATTTATACGTGCAGGTTCCTCAAAGAAATCACATTACATTTAAAAACATTGCTTTCATTTTCTTCAACCTATTCTGAGACAGGAAGGGATGGGTGTATGGTCTCCATTTTATAGATAAGGATATTCAATTGTTGAGAGAAGGTGACAAACAAAAAGGTGTCTAAAGTTCTTCTAGACTGTACGTCTCTGGACAAAATATATTTTTACAATCTATGTAATAATGCTATTTAAAATGATAGATGTCTGGTTATATAGAGACTATTGTCATTTATAGGTTACTATTTTGTGACACTTATTTGTCATGCAATAAGATAAAATCTGTCTTGATTTCTTATTAAGTATTTTGAAACTGTTTTTCCTTATCTAAATTGCTTACCCATATAAATCTTCAGCTTAGTGTTTTGCTCAGCATGAAGGCATCTGGGAGTTTATGAGAATATGGATTCATATAGAGATTCAGTATAACTGCTGCACCTAAGATTCTAAGAGCATCCCACTTTCAGAATTTCTGTAAGAACATTGTAAATCTCTCCTTTAACATCATTGCTACAGAGCATCCCAGGCAAGCTTAATTGACAATTCACTGTTTGCTTTGAAGTAGACATAGAAATCTTCCTTTGTGCAGAGTCATTAGTATGTATTCCAAGTTCCATTTATAAAACTGACCTGGTCTTGGTTTCTTTCAGTTGATGAATGATTTTGTCTTTTCCAGATAATTATACAAATAATGGCTCCAGAGTTAGGATATCCAGATTAACAGGTTGTGAAGGCACATAGGGTATTTGCTTTGACGAATGGCAGGCTTGTAATATTTTCTTTCTCCTCAGAATTTAATACCACAAAAAGAGCAGGAAAAGAAAGCATATTTTTCTTCCCTATAAATAAATTGTGTGTCTCAAAGGAGCTCATGGTGCTTTAAAGATGTTGTATTCTCACAATATTCTTGTGATATAAGTGGTAAAAGATTTTAATATTATTTTTATTATCATCAACCAATATTGACTGAAATTTTATTATGCTAGAGAAGAAGAAAGTGAAGATGTTTAAGGTCGTATAAGGCTCAAAGCCACTTATATATCAGAGTAGAGAAAACTAACTAAAAGATAATACTACAAAATATATACTAAGTGCATTGAATAAGGTTATGTTACAGAGGTACCTCCACTTAAAAACTTTCAGAGTTGGAAATATTGATATGAATGATGCTATTGGTCAGAGCGAAAGCACACCAACAGCAAATGGTGTTGATGGTCTCCTCTATAGGTCATTCTGGCTTTACAAATAGGTCAGATTTTTTTCTTTTCTTTTTTCTTTTTTAGATTTTTGTCATAGGGTGTGTGTGTGTGGTCTTCAGAGAGAGACAGATGGAGAGAGAGAGAGAGAGAGTGAGAGAGTGAGAAGTCACTCCCTAGTGGGGATGGCCATTTGACAATCCCTTTCCCTCCATTCTCTTCTGGGATTTTGGGTATGCACACACACGTGTCCAGTGAGTCAGCCATGTGGGATCCAGCATCTTAACCACCACTTCACTTGCTGGCCCTCAAATAGGTCAGGTTTTAAACAGTCTATCAGATCTTAATGATTGTAAGAGTTTTTAAAGGCTAAGTAATTCAGAAAGGAGTAAGTAGTTAAAAGTAGTTAAAAATATGAGACTTAAGATGCACTTTAAAGGAAGAATTAGACATATTAGTGAACACAGGAAAAGGGAATTAGTGAACATGGAAATAGGAATGGAAATGCAAATGTCCATTGGGGACTACTAAGCAGATTTAGTTAAGTGTCCTGTTTCCTTAGATATCTGATGTTACATGTCAGAAAAGGCAGATGGTGGGTAGATTAGAAGTAGAGGGTGGTATATGCAGAAACTGTGTAACTGCATGAGAACTGTTGCTGTCAAGCGAGTTGACACGAAGGAAACTAGTTGGGAGGTGAGGGAGGATGCAAACTAGATTTATTGAATTATGTGCTTCTTATTGTGATAGGTGTTTAGCAAATGGTTTCTCATTTCACTTCAGAAACTACATTAAAATATAAGCAGAGTGTCATAAGTTCATAATTAAAGGTAATATTAATGATAATAGAAAGAAAGGAACAGTTTCAAATGAACAGAACTTGAAGTCTGACCGTATGGGGCAAAAGGGGATAGATTACAATAATCTCAAAGTCTTTGAATTTCATTTTCAGACAGAAACATTCAGTTGTAGGAAAGAGGAATGAAAATAGCCAAGATGACAAAGATAAACAAGTTCGAGCTACAGAGTAAGAGCTGGGATAGGCAGTTATAAAAACACCGGTCTGGCACAGTTCCCACACTAAAAGGGAAACTTTCACCAATAACTCCACTTATAATTCAGGTTACACAACTTTCAGCACTGCCCTCCATCCAGTTTCTAATCTGGATGCTGGAGTCTATAATGGACCTACGTCTCTTCTATCTATAAACTTAGTTTCTTGGGTAGAGAAAAATAGTAGGTCATGACTATGGGTTTTGGTAGTTGACAGATTCTGAAAAATTGTTTCCTTTTTATTTATTAGAAAAAATTAATTTATTGATTGCCCTAAAACAACAAAATGTTAACAGTCTCAACAAGTCTTCCTGACCTCCTTTGATGCTCTCTCACAAGAACCTCTTCCTAATTTTCTCTCTCTCTCTTTTTCCCCCATTTGCCTTATCTCTGTTCTCAGTTCCTAGAAAACAGAGCTAATGAAAAACCATGAGGAAAAATCAACAAAACAAAAAAACTAAACCAATGTAAAACAAACAAATGAAAAGAAAAGGATAATGACTATTCCTGTTACATCCCCAATGGTGCCACGTGAAACAGACTCTGAAATCATAAACTCCAATATAATGCACCCAGAGTGGAGCACGGAGTTGTGGGGAACTGTCGTTGGCTAGACTTCCCTGCAGTGTTCAGGATGCTTATGGAAATGATGTGTTGTTTCAGTGTTATGGAAACTGATTTTATGTTGAGGCCTTGTTCAAAGATGGGAGACTACTGGTTAATAGCTTCGCTAACCTTATCCTTATTTAAGTCGATAAAAAAGTCATCTATGTTTTTTGCCCTGATCCAATATAATTCCAATGGCTGCAGTTTTTGTCATTAATCAAATTAGCATGAGCTCAAAATGGTGGGAAATTTAATTAAAGGAAGAGAGAACTGTACCCTGAGTAGTCTGAGCGTCAGACTTATTGTCTTCAGGTAAGAAATTAATTAAATAGCTCCTTCAAAACATTCATGATATGATCTATTATAGAAAGGAGATTCTTTAAAAGGCAAGACAATAAGGGAAATTAAAGCTCTATTTGTATCGTTAATGAAGCATTACATCACATATTGAAAAAACACCCACATTATTTATTTATTAGTCATTACCTTTTGTTTGTGCACACAGCAGGTGAATGCCCAGATTTAGAGTGGGAGAAATGTGCACTTTTAAAATTAATATCTAGTAGTATAAGTGCATGTGTATTTAAAATGTGGGTTTCTGGGGACTAGCAGATGATGTAATGGTTATGTTACTGAACTCCCACGTAGTAGACCACGGTTTGAGTTTCGGACCCAGTGGCTCAAAACTCATGCCAGGAAAGTATGCTTGCATGCCTAAAATACTCAGAGGGACAACGGAGGAGAAGGGACTGTGGTATATCCCTCTGGGGGGAGATTTCTTTTCTTTTCTTTTCTTTTTTTTTTCTTTTTTTTTTTTGGAGAGGTTTTAGCTATAGGATGCGTGAGCTCTTCAGAAAGACAGAGAGAGAAAGAGACAGAAAGCAAGAAATCATCCCCCAGGGGGGATGACCACACCACAATCCCTTCTCCTCTATTCTTCTCTCGGGATCTTGGGCATGTATGTACATGTACCCGGCATGAATTTAAGCCACCAGGCTTGGGACTCGAACCGCCATCAACTACATGGGAGTCCAGTGACATAGTCATTATGCCAACTGCTGGTCCAGTTGCTTTCTGTCTCTCTGTTTCTTCAACGAGCACATGTGCCCTATAGCAAAAATCTCTCTCTCAAAAAAGAAAAAGAAGAAAAAAAAGTATGGCTTTCTGCCCTTTTGGCAACTAAAGCAAAGGAAAATGACAGGCTTGAGTTGAAAATGGCCTACAGTATACCTGCTACAAAACCAGAGGAAAAAGAATCTGTTGCAGGGAAATCAAATACATTACTTAGAGAATTCATAAAAATACATATTAAAACTATCATTTTGTTATTTCTTCTTTGATATCTTTTATTTTATTTTTTTTTTGGAGAGGTTTTTTTCGCTATAGGGCGCATGCGCTCACCAGACAGACAGAGACATAGAGACAGAAAGCGAGAAATCACCCCCCAGGGGGGATGGTCACGCCACAGTCACTTCTCCTCCATTCTCCTCTCGGGATCTTGGGCATGCACGCACACGCGCCTGGTGTGAGTTCTAAGCCACCGGGTCCAGGACGCAAACCACGGTCGACTATGTGGGAGTCCAGCGACATAGCCATTATGCTAACTGCTGGTTCCCGATATCTTTTATTTTAAAATTTCTTATTATCATTAAATTGTAATTTTATTAAATTCTCTTACTCAAGATATTTACTTTATATTTGATTTCTGAATAATATTAAGGAGAGATATTTCTGTTTGTCAAAGAATATAGAAGTTAAAAGAAGATGGGAAACTCTGCTGAAATAACACCTTCTCTGATATTTGTGACTCACACTGGTTTTGAAAACAATTCCTGGTATATAGGAAGCACTCAGTAAATATTCGTTTAAAATGACTTAATACTGGGGCGAGCAGGTGGTGTGGTGGCCATGGAGCTGAGCTCCCACATGGCTGGCTGTAGTCTGAGTCCCAGACCTGGTGGCTTGAAAACCACACCAGTGCTTATATACCCCAAATCCTAGGAGAAGAATGGAAGAGAAGGGATCCTGTCATGCTCTTCCACCCTGGAGAGTGATTTCTCACTCCCCTTACTTCCCCACTCACTGTCTCTGTCTCTCTCTCTCTCATGAGCACTCTCTAACACATGCTTTATGGCAAAAACCTTAAAAAGGCAAAGACTAAAAAACAAAAAAGATTTAATCCTTCTAAATCCTACTTTCCACTGATTAGCTTTCCTACTCTGTGTATTTATTTTATCATTATTATAGAGCAGATATAAGACTTGGAATAAGGAGACAGGGTGAAAAAATGAGGTAACTTTTTGGGGAGAGCAAAACTGTAATGCATAATTCTTTTTAATTAAGCCTTTGCACTGAGGTTTGGGAAGCTTATTTATAAAAGAGTGACCAATAGAAAAACCATAGGCTGAGGAGGCACAGAGCTTATGTGATAAATAACATTTGTGGTTACATTTATGCATTAGAACATTGGTTTCCAGACTTGTTCAGCTGTGTTCATCTGTAATGAGGATGAAAGTTTTGTTGCTCCAATCTTAAGGCTAAGGTAGCTTGGAGCTGTTTCCTTGGCTCTGAGTTTGCTCACTCTGAGAGACAGTGTTTGAAAATGACTGCCCTAGAAATAAACCTAGTGGGCTACACAAGAAAATATTTGTTGACTGATGGATGGAGTGAATCTCTGAATGTGCGCCATATGGATAGACTTGTCTGTCTGAGTAGATGAAGAATCAGGAGGAGGAGTAGAAGCAGAAGCAACAGGAACAGTAAGAAGAGGAGAAGGACGAGGGGGATGAGGTTGGGGTGATAAAACACTGAGTGCTTTCTAAGTGTTTTTTATCATTAAATGCTCACAATAAATCAATTTCGAAGGTACTATTGTCATTTTCAATTTATAGATGATGAAAATGAATCACAGAGAAGTTAAACAACTTGCTTAAGATTATAGAACTAATAAGTAGTCATGTTCATGAATGTATCTTTTGAGTAATAGCAACATAATGGAAAAAATACATTTAATAATGTCATAAATTGAGTTAGATAAGTACTTTTATCCTTCATATCTGTATTTGATATCTATGTCTATTCCTCTATTATGTGCCCAATAATATATGAAGCATGAAGAGAAAACCAAATTAGGAATAAAACAGTGTTTTCTGCACGAAGTTTTGTTAGAGATGCGTTTCCATATAATACTACACAATACTACATTTATTTAGTGCTTTGCTTGGACATAATGTAAAGGCAGTGAGACTTGAGTTTGGTGAGATCACTGTAGCCTGGAATAGTTAGCAAAGGTTTTACTTAGAAGATGGTACATAAAATAAAAAAGTGTGAGGTAGGTAATGAGGATAAAAGGATTTTGTAGGTTGATAGGAGATGAGGACAGATATGAATCATCAATACACCACAAATGCAGGCGCCACACAGAGGTAGATCCGACTAAGCGCGGGGTTTGGGTTGGACACTGGGAAGTTGGATGGGACTGTTGATACAACAGAGTATAGAGTTTGTCTTTATCCAAACCTTGGGGATTTTTTTGAGAAAACAAATCAGTAGGCAGGAAGTAGTATGACGAGAGCAGTCATACTCTAGTATAGCAGGACTAATCTGGTACAGAACATAAGACAAATTAGTGCAGGGTTGAGTAGACTTTGAATTAAGGAAATGTGTTAAAAGGTATGGTAGTAACTTAGGAATGGGTTAAAACACACTTAAGATGGAGTCATGCCACTGGGAATACAAATGAGGAAAGGAAATCAGTAACAGTTTTGATGGCTGAGTTCAGTCAATGACTTAGCTCCAAGTTAGAAAAATCAGAATGAACTTCGGCTGAATATTTCACCAGGTCCAAAACAACTGTGTTATGTGATAGTGAAATCCTGTGGCAGTTTGCCCCAGATAGTTCAGTTTGTTGTACTGTAAATCACTGAGTAAATACCCTACAACAGGAAACTCCCTGGTGTCAGACACAATCGGTGTAAAATTGATCCAGAGGAGATCTGGTGCTCGCAAAAAATGTAAACAATTTAAGAATAAGGGAATTTGGCACAAAATATTCATTGAAAGTCAAATAATTCACCTGCATGGATCATCTACTGCACACATACCTAATTACAGTGTCACAATTTATACCCACCATGAAAAGCAACCATGACATTTTGCACGTATAGGGGGTAGATTTCAATTTTATGGATTTTATATATGAAATAATTTGAAACGTTAGTGGCAAATTGCTGTAATTATAAAATTATGGTTCCATAAATTTTTACCAGTAAAAAAATTCCTGGTAATTTTAAAGTGCTATAACTATCCCATTTTACCTGATATGAATATCACTGGAGAGCAGAAGGTGGCAAACTTTTCCAGTGGAAATATCTCACCACCCTAAAATTCATCAAGTACTATGAATTCATAGATGTCAAAGTGCATGCTACACATTTTTTTACTGTATTATTTAACTAATGCTTCTTCTGCTATAAGTAGCAGCACATTTTTAAACTCTTGATTAGCTTGGAATCCAAAGCAATGTAATTTCTGAATAGTTTATGCTGAAAATTAAGGGATGACATTTGTCCTGTAAGATGAGTGAATAGGAAAGAAGATACTAATGTGCATTGTATCTGTGGCGCTGTGAATGTGCTCAGCATTACAGGATTCCTTTTTAAAAATTTATTTTATAATTTCTGACTTACATTTAATTATACATCTTTGTGGGGTCCAGTATGATTTTTCAAAGCATGCAGACAGTGTGTGATCATCAAACGAGGATATTAACATACTTAATCATCTTCAACAAATAATATTACATTATGTCTTGTTCCTTCAATATTTGTTCTACTTCGTTTTCCTTTTCTTGGACATACATATTAGGTTGGCAACACCCTTTTTTTTTTTTTTTTTTTTCTTTTTTTGGAGAGGTTTTTGCTATAGGGCGCGTGCGCTCGCCAGACAGACAGAGAGAGACAGAGAGATAGAAAGCAGGAAATCACCCCCCAGGGGGGATGGCCATGCCGCAATCCCTTCTCCTCCATTCTCCTCTCGGGATCTTGGGCACGCACGCAGACGCGCCCGGCGTGAGTTTAAGCCGCCGGGTCCGGGACTCGAACCGTGGTCGACTATGTGGGAGTCCAGCGACATAGCCATTACGCTAACTGCTGGTCCCGGCAACACCCTTTTTTACACTATCATGTATACCATTCCATAACCTATTAGCCGTGGTTATGCATCTTCTTCAATCTGTTAATCGTTCGTCAGTTTCCCCTGAGGCCCTTTCCTGCCCCTCTGGTAGCTGCCCTCTCTAATTCTATGTCACTGAGTCTTTCCATTTCTATCAAAAAGTGCAGAAATTCAGTATTAAGTGGTAACATACAATTATAGCCAGGCTTATTTCACTCAGCATATCTTTGTGTAAACCAATATGGATGTTCCTCAAAAAACTTAAAAATAAGAACTACCATAGGACCCAGTAATCCCACTCTTGGATATTTACCCAAAAGACAGAAAATCACCCTGTAAGAGAGGCATTTGAATGACCATAAGAGCTAAGATGAAGAATCAACCTAAGTATCCCCAAACCAATGACTGAATTAAGAAAATGTGGCATATATACACAGTGGAATACTACACAGCCATAAAGAACAAAGAAATCCTGTCATTCAACACAAAGTGGTTGATTTTAGAAACATTACATGATTTCTTTTTCCCTGCATGACTTCCCTTCATGAATAATTCTGGAGGATCCCAAAGTAGGGTCATGGGGTTAGTGAGGATGGAAGAGAGTGGGAAATTTCCCATGAGGTATCACACAGACATTGAAGAGCCGGGAGGTAAAAGGCTACTTTTTGTGTCCCATCCTAAATTTTTCTGAGATCCAGCATTGTTAAAGTACAGCATTATATAGTATGGTTGGCTTGCAGTCTCTTCACTCATCCACTTCCTTACTTTATCACCACCACACTTTTCAGGATTGGAGGGTAAGGCCAGCACTGTTTTTTAGAGAGATTTTTGCTATAAGGCATGTGCATTTTCCAGAGAGACAGAGAGAGAGACATCACCCCCCTTCCAGGAGGAATGACTATGCCACAAACCCTTCTCCTCCATTCTCCTCTCTGGATTTTGGGCATGCACATGCACTCTGCATGAGTTTCAAGCCACTAGGTCCAGGACTTGAACTCAGTCAGTCATGTGAGAGTCCAGCAACATAATCATTACACCATCTGCTGGTCCCAGTACATTTTGTTGTTGTTGTTGATAATGTGGGTAATAATATAATTTTAAAATATTTTTATTTATATATTCAATCACTGTATATTATTACAGCTTGTAAAATGAATTTTCCCAGCATGAACACACACCAGTTAAAGATATTGTCATGCACATTATAAACAGATAATTTTCCATTTTTTGTGTACCTTAAATCTTTTTTCTTCTTTCTTTCCTCTTAATTCTCTTCCTCTCATCTTCCCCCATTTCCCACCCTCTACTCACACTTTCTCTAGTATCCACCATCATTCTCCTTCCAAACTTTCAATTTCTACCATAGAGTAAGAACATTCAATATATATTAAATGGAGACGTGCACTGATTCTCTTTCACAGTCTGACTTGCTTCATTCAGCAGTAAATCTTCCATATTCATCCACTTTCTATCACATGCTAGGGTCCTGTTGTGTTCTTTTTGTTGCTGTTGTTATTGTTAATTAATTAATTAATTTTTATTTCATTTTCTTTTATACATTCAATCCCATTATTATTTGGCTTACAGAATGGATATTTCAAAAGGTGAACATTTCTCCCTAGTACAGTTGATAAAACTACAAAATATCTTCAACAGATAATACCACATTTCTTTGTGTCATTAATGCTTTGTGTCCCTATTTTTCTTCTAAATGTCCTTTCTCACACCCTCCTCTTTCACACACACTCTATCTGGTATTTACATTTATATACTGTGTTTCTATATCCTCTAGTCAATTAGTTTCAGAGTGCGAACACTTGGTATATATTAAATGGAGACATACAATGCCTCTCCTTCATAGCCTGGCTTGCTTCACTCAGCAGTAAATCTTCCATATTCATCCACTTCCTGTCGAAAGCCAGGTTTTTTATGGCTGAATAGTATTCTGTTGAGTATATGTGCCACAGTTTTTCTGTCCATTCATCTGTTCATGGACATTGGGTTGTTTCCGTGACTTAGCAATTGTAAATGGTGCCACAATAAACATCGATGTGCAAGCACTTTTCTGATTAAGTATTCTTCTGTCCTTTGGGCACATAACAAGGAGTGGGATTGCTGGATCATATGGTAGTTCTATTTGTAGATTTTTTGAGGAATCTCCAAATTGTTCTCCACAGTGGTTGGACCAATTTACATTCCCACCAGCAGTGTAAGAGAGTTCCCCTCTCGCCACATCCCTGCCAGCACTTATCTTTTTTTTTAATCTTAGTTATTCTGACTGGGGTTAGGTGGTATCTCATTGTTTTGATCTACATTTCCCTTACAATGAGGGATGATGAGCATTTTTTCATATGTCATCTTTTCAACTCATTCTCCCATTTTTAATAGGATTGATTGTCTTTTTTTGGAACAGCTGCTTGAGTTCCTTGTGAGTACTGGTTATCAGTCCCTTATCTGATGCATAGTTTACAAAAATATTTTCCTATTCTGAGGGCTGTGTATTCACATTAATTACTGAGTCTTTTGCCATGCAGAAACTTCTTAGTCTGATGTAATCCCACTTGTCTATTTTGGGGATTATTGACTGTGCTTTGGGGGTCTTATTTAAGAAGTCTTTCCCTACCCCAACATCGCCCAGAATTTCTCCAGTGTTTTCCAGGAGCAGTTGGCTGAGTAGTATTTTATAGTGTACATATGCCACACTTTTTCAATCCATTCACTTGTTTGCAGACATTTTGGTTGATTTCATCTCATCAATTGTGAGTAATGCCACAGTAAACATGAATGTGTAAGTACTTTTCCAATGGGATGTATTCCTGTCCTTTGGGTAGATATCCAGGAGTGGAATTGCTGGATCTTATGACAGATCTATTTGTAGTTCTTTGAGTAACTTCCATATTCCTCAAAGTGGCTATATTAATTTACATTCCTGCCAACAATGTAGGAGAGTTTCTTTCTTTCTTCTTTCTTTCTTTTTCTTTCTTTCTTTCTTTCTTTCTTTCTTTCTTTCTTTCTTTCTTTCTTTCTTTCTTCTTTCTTTCTTTCTTTCTTTCTTTCTTTCTTTCTTTCTTTCTTTCTTTCTTTCTTTCTTTCTTTTCTTTTTCTTTCTCTCTTTTTTTTTAGAGGTTTTTGCTATAGGGTGTGTGCACTCGCCAGAAGGACAGAGACAGAAAGCGAGAAATCACCCCCCAGGGGGGATGGCCACACCGCAATCCCTTCTCCTCCATTTTCCTCTCGGGATCTTGGGCACGTACGCACACGCACCCGGCGTGAGTTTTAAGCCACTGGGTCCAGGACACGAACCGCGGTCGACTACGTGGGAGTCCAGCGACATAGCCATTATGCTAACTGATGGTTCCCGAGGGGCATCTTTTCAGGATTAATATAACAGGGTCTCCTAATTTGCAGCCACATGAAACCTACAAACGGATTAGTAGGGTAGCAGAACTACAATGTGCATTCCTAATATCTGGCACCAGCGTTTGTATAAGTACTCTGAACTTGCACAGAATAATTTCACTGTTGTTCCCCTAACAGGTGTACATATTTCCCTTCCACTCTGAATATTTGAAGGATTTTTTCCAGAGGTTCTGGAATTCTCTTTTGAGAATTCTCCTACCAGATCCAATTTATAGTAATAGTCTAGCAATCTCTTTGAAGAGCAAAATCATTTATCCTTATAAGCTGAATAATGGAACATTGAAGATACCCATCTATATGACTTTATACCCCCTTCTCCGAAGAGTATGTGTGGGTATGGTGAGTATAAGTATATTAACAGGAGAGCTTAATTTGAATTTTTTTTTTTTTTTTTTTTTTTTTTTTTTTTTTTTTGAGAGGTTTTTCGCTATAGGGCGCGTGCGCTCGCCAGACAGACAGAGAGAGACATAGAGACAGAAAGCGAGAAATCACCCCCCAGGGGGGATGGTCACGCCGCAATCCCTTCTCCTCCATTCTCCTCTCGGGATCTTGGGCACGCACGCACACGCGCCCGGCGTGAGTTGTAAGCCACCGGGTCCGAGACGCGAACCACGGTCGACTACGTGGGAGTCCAGCGACATAGCCATTACGCTAACTGCTGGTTCCCAGCTTAATTTGAATTTAACTAGACTGTTTTGTTGTTGTTGTATTGGATAATTCAATAACAAAAAAAATTGAGAAAAGCTTCCTTCTATTAGTTTTCACATTATTATGTCAAATTGCTGGGGTGTAATAGGTCATTAGGTTGCTGGATATTTGATGATGTTATCTTCACTTCTAACTAATTTTTGAAGATATGTATTTACTAATTCCACATACAATGCTACCATTGAAAAATTCATGCCATGTTGAAAATATCACTCATTTCATATTAGAAAGTTGGTGTTGTTATGTTCTGTAAGTGTACATTCATATTCTCTTCATATAAACATTGGCTATATTGTTTTCTAAATTTTAATTTTTAGGGAAATTGCACATGCATAAAGTTTAAAGAAGTAAGTTTGCTGTTCTCACAAGTTTTGTCATAAAACCAATAGTCTGCTTTCCCTTACTTTCACTTCTTGTGGATAGTTTGGGAGTACATTTACATATCTCTACATAACATGCTTTATCCCCATTTCTTAGTTTATCAGCTTTAGGAGCACCTACTGACTTCCAACGAAGGAATTTACAGATTATCTTTCACCACTTCTATTTCCCACTGCATGGGTGCCACTTCCAGCCAACATCCTCTAGATAGAGTTTAGTGCAATGGACAGTGAGCCACATAGCAAATCTTGATTGCTTGTTCTTCTTGCACAACTTTGTGTTTCTTCTGGAGGTCACAATAGTCTAAATACCCCTTTAAGATGTTGAGCTGAATCTGGTTTTTCATCAGTTTCATCTTCTTGAAGAAATTTTTCCCTGAAGAATTTTCCATCCTACTCTAGTCTATATTGCTTCCATCTTTATGAACGCAGTAGCTCATGTTCTGTCTTGAATATATTAATGGTTTTTACATTTTCTTCTCTTTGTATAGTGAGCTCTTATTTCTTCCAAGTTGTCTTTTGTATTAATGATTTAACCCAGAAGTCAGTAATTTTATTTTCAAAAAATTTAAAATGTAATTTATTAATTTTGTTCATGCTGTATTTTGTTCATACATGAGGTTGAGGTAGAGAAGATGGAAGCAAATACACAAATATACCTGGTCATGCAATGATCCCTTTCCTCCAGCCCTTCAGCTTGCCAGCTTCCTAAACATAGACCCAAGCACCTGGCCTGTTTTCAGACTGAACAGGCCGGGGGGCTATCTCTGTGGCCTCCAGCTCCACACCCCTGTATGCTACTTACTGTACCACAGAGCTGAGACAGATGTCAGTAACTTTTGTTTGCTGTTCCCACTTCTAGTTTAATGTCTCCATTCTAGAATTTTAGCAGAATTTGAAGAGAAAGTAAAAGTAGATTGTGTGTTCATTTTTTCATTCTAAAACTTAGAAGCATTAAATTTATATATTATCTATTGTGCTGTTTTATATTGTAAGTATCAGGTTGTTGGGAAAGCCATGACTCATTTTTGTAAAGAAAACTTTTTAGAGATTTTTGCTATAGGGCATGTGAGCTCACTGGAGAGGCAGAGAGACATAAAGCAAGAAATCATCCCCCAGGGTGATGGCCACCCTGCATTACCTTTTCTTTTATTCTCCTCTTGGGATCTTGGATATGCATGCACATGCCCCCAGAGTGAGTTTTAAGTCACCAGGTCCAGGACTTGCACCACAGTCGACTACATGGGAGTCCAACAATGTAACCATTACACCATCTGCTAGTCTCAAGTTATTTATTTTGAAAAAAGATGAATGAAAGATAAAATAAATACATTTAGCCTACTTTGATTAGAGTTTTACATGTGTATATACTATTCATAATATAACAGATAAACTTGGCTTATTGTTATATATGAAAAAATAAATTACTATTGATTTAATTCTTTGAAAGACAAGACACCTCATTTTTAAATTCTCTTTTTCTTTTTTTTTTTAGAGAGATTTTTGCTGTAGGGTATGTGTGCTCGCCAGAGAGAGAAGAGACAGAGAGACAGAAAGCGAGAAAGCACCCCCCAGTGGGGATGGTCACACTGCAATCTCTTTTCCTCTAGTCTTGTCTTGGGATTTTGGGCACACATGCCCAGCATGAGTTTTAAGCCATCTGGTCCAGGACTAGAACTGTGATTGACTACGTGGGAGCCCAGTGACGTGGCCATTATGCCCCATCTGCTGGTCCCTATTTTTAAATTCTCAAAGTGCACCCCAATATCTACCTTCATGCATCCCCGACAGCAACTTCTCTAATGTACTATCCATTCTAGAGCTGCCTTGTCCTAAAGTATGTGTCTATGCCGAGTGGCATCTCCTCTTTGGAGAGTCAGGTAAATTGACTTTCCTCCCAGAAGAAATAGAAAGTGGAGCCCGAAAGTGTATTTTAGATTTGGCTGTGCCAAAACTGCTTCATTTTGAGTTATTAGTTCTTCTGAAATGGTAGGAACTTGGTTGTATTAAAAAAATTACATGAGTTAATTGATCTAAAACATTGTCAAAATATTAATTGATGGTTAAAAAAAAATAAAGAGAAGTCCCTTATTGTGTTCTCTCTAACAACCAGAGAAGTCTGGTTGCTCTCTTTGCATTCCTGTGTAGAAGTGACACATGAAGGATTTTAAATAAATGACACTTTTCATCTGTGCAGTGAGGTGTTTATTGTGTTGAGCTGTGTCAGGGTAGGTCAGGTGTTAGGAAACTTCCTAGGGATATTCTGTATTCAAAGGCAAAAATGTTTCTGAGGAGTTAATTTTAAACCATGGGTGTCTCTCTGGTGGTTTGGTTTGTATTGAGGTAAATGTATAAAAAGGTATTTTTAAACAGAAAGCACCATGAAATTTCTCTTTTCTTTTTGTTTGTTTATTGCCAGAGGGTGCATATACTTGCCAGATGGAGAGGGAGAGAGAGGGAGACCCCTTAGTGGGGGTATAGTCATACTTAATCCTTCTTCATTTCTCCATCTCATCAGGATTTGGGGCACACTTGCCCGTGTGCCTAGTGTATTATTTTCCAAATCCCAGAACCAGACTCTGTACTGTAGATGGCCGTGTGGGATCCAGCTCCCAATGCCTAGCACTTAAGCACTATGCAACAAGGCTATCCCTCGATTCTAATTTTCTTACTTTTATTATTTTATTCCCGAACTTTGAAATATATTCCCTTTTATCCCTATCATTTTAAAAAGCTAACTTTAAAAAGTAAATACAATAAATTTTATTTAGATTTAGAACTCAGTCAGTTCTCTAAAAGTCAGGATTTTTTCTTCTTTTCTTTTCTTTTTTTTTTTTTTTTGGTGTTTGCCATAGGGTGCATGTACTTGCCAGAGAGAGAGAGAGTGAGAGGAAAAGTGAGAAATCACCCACTCCCTGGGGGAACGATGTGACCACACAATCCCTCCCTCCATTCTCCTCCTGGAATTTTGGGCACACACGTACATGTGCCCAGTGTGACTTTCAAGTCACCAGGTCTAGGGCTCAAACCATGGTTGGCCATATCAGAGTCCATGCCACCTGCTGGCCCCTAAAATTCAGTTTTTAAAGTAGGACGGTGGTCCAGTCTTCTGTTGTTAGCAACATAAATCTGCGTATGGATGAGTTAGAAGCAACAGGCTACTAACCTCTGGGCTTTCAGATCTCCCCTCATCTGAAATGTGAATTTTTGGAAGAAAGGAATTTCTACCCACAAGCACTCAACAATTAAACAAGATGAATGTAACCATTGAAGGTTTTGCTAAATGTACCTGGGCAGCAGCCACTGGATAGACATGCATACACAGCAATTAAGAAGTCAGTTCATGTTTTCCCTATGTACTGGGCAGGGCCAAAGCAATATTTCACTTTGATGGAAACGCGTGCCTCTGATTAAATGAAACCATAAGTGATTCAATGTAAACATGGTTGTTCAAAAAATGCTTGCTCTCTAGTTAATGTGATTATAATATGGCTCTGGAAACAACAAATGGACAAGCAATTATCATGGTGAAAACTGCAAATGAATGAAGAGGATGCAAATATATTCTCAACTCTGTATGGTGTAGTTGCCCATAAATGCTGTATTGAGGTATAAATTGCATAAATTAAAATTGATTTCTTTTGTGTACAACTCAGTGAGTTTTTTTTTTTTTTTTTTAGAAGTTTTTAGTACAGGGCGCGTGCACTCGCCAAAAGGACAGAGAGAGACAGAGACAGAAAGCAAGAAATCATTCCCCAGGGGGGATGGCCACACCACAATCCCTTCTCCTCCATTCTCCTCTCAGGATCTTGAGCATGAATGCACACACGCCTGGTGTGAGTTTAAGCCTCCGGGCGGGTCCAGGACTTGGACTGCAGTCAACTACATGGGAGTCCAGCGACATAGCCATTATGCCAACTGCTGGTCCCAGAACTCAATGAATTTTAACAAATATATAAGTCAAGAAGCCACCACAGTCATTGTACAGAATATTTCTGTTATGAATGCCAAAGAGTTCCTTGATGACACTTTCCAGTCAACATCCTCTCTCAACCTCTGGTCATCACTCATCTGTTTCCTATAGCTCTAACTCTGTGTCATTAAGAATTTCTGATAAACGGAATTGGAGTTTGGATTCTTTTGTATCTGGCTTCTTTTCTTTAGCATAATGCTTTAGAGATTCATTTATACTCATGTGTGTATTAGCAGTTCCTTTTTATTGAAGATCAGTATTCAATTGTATAAATGCACCACCATTTGTTTTATCCATTCACAAGTTCTTTCCAGTTTTTGGCAACTACAAATAAAAGTGGTATAAAAAGTTTTACGTGAACATGTATTTTCATTTCTCTTGAGGAAAAAAAAAAGCTTTTAAAGTTTTTTTTTGCCATAGGGTGCATGAACTTGCCTGAGAGAGACAGAGAGATAGAAGTCGAGAAATCACCCCCTAGAGGGTATGGCCATGTCACAGTTCCTTCTCCAGGCTCCTCTGGGGATTTTGGGCATGCACTCACACATGCTCGAGGTGATTCTCAAGCAGTCAGGTCTAGGACTTGAACCGTGGTCGGCCATGTGGGACTCTAGGCCCTATCCTGAACATTTTTAGGTGTAAAATTGCTGGGTCATATAATAAGTGTATGCTTATGTAACAAAAAGTGGCCAAACTGTTTTCCAAAATAACTAGAAGGAATAGGCCCATTTTGCCTTCCCCATGACTGTACATGTGAGCTTCCATTGTTCCACATCCTCACCAACACTTGATATTTGTCATTTTCTAATTTAACTATTCTAGAAGATACCTAGTGAGACCTCATTTAGGTTTTAATTTTCATCTTCTGGTTATGGGTAATGCTCAACATCTTTCATGTGCTTACTAGGATTAGCCATTTTTATCTCTTTTTTGTGTAGTGTCTGTTCAAATATTTTATCTGATTTCTCTTTTTTATAATTTGTTTATCTCTCTCTCTCTCTCTTTTTTTTTTTTTTTTTTTTTTGATCCTGAAGAGCACATACACCTACATGAGAGGCACAAAGACTAACAGAGAGAGAAAAAGAGAAGGAAAGAGAAAGCAATCCCAACAGAGCTTTGTCATGCATGCCCTTCATCCTGTCAGGGTCCTGAGCACCCACGTGTGAGTGCAGGGTGCAACTGACAGGGCCAGAGTTTGATCTTTGGTCAGAAGTAGGATCAGGTTTTTGTGGCACAAAATCTAAGCACTTTCACCGTAGGGCAACCCTTATTTAGCCTCTTATTACTGAATTTAAGAGTACTTTATATATTTTATTTATTTATTTATTTATTTATTTATTGGAGAGGTTTTTGCTATAGGGAGCATGTGCTTGCCCGAAAGACAGAGAGAGACAGAGAGACAGAAAGCGAGAAATCACCCCCAAGGGGGGATGGCCACGCTGCAATCCCTTCTCCTCCATTCTCCTCTCGGGATCTTGGGCACACACACACACGTGCCCGATGTGAGTTTAAGCCACTGGGTCCAGAACTCGAACTGCGGTTGACTACATGGGAATTCAGCGACATAGCCATTACGCTAACTGCTCTTCCCAAGTTCTTTATATATTTTAGATAGATTTTTTTTTTTTAAATAGAGGTTTTTGCTATAGGGCTTGTGCACTCGCCAGGAAGATAGAGAGAGACAAAGAGACAGAAAGTGAGAAATCTCCCTCTGGGGGGCAATGGCCATGCCGCAGTCCCTTCTCTTTCTCCTGTCAGGATCTTGGGCACACCCACATGCACCTGGTGTGTCTTAAGTCACTGGATCTGGTACTCAAGCCACCATCAACTACATGGGAGTCCAACAACATAGTCATTATGTGAATTGCTGGTCCCTAGATATAAGGTCTTTATGTGATACATGCTTATATTTTTCCCTAGTGTGTATCTTGCCTTTGTATTTTCTTTATCACTGTCTTTTGAAGAGTAGGAGATTTCAGTTTTGATAAAGTCAAAATTATCTACTTTTTCCTTCTAGAATTTATGTTTTTTTTTTTTTTTTTTTTTTTTTTTTTTTTTTTTTTTTGTGTGTGTGTGTGTGTGTGTGTGTGTGTTCTATTTAAGAAAAGTTTGAGGGGCTGGCAAGTGGTATGGTGGTTAAAGGTGTTGGACTCGCACATGGTCGACTGCAGTTCAAGTCCCCAACCTGGTGACTTGCTTTCTCACTTTCTCTCTCTTTTTCACTCTGTCCCTCTCTGGTCAAATTAAAATAAATAAATAAATAAATAAATAAATAAATAAATAAATAGTTAAAAAAAAAAAAAGAAAGAAAACTTCGTGTATCAAAGTTACTACTATGGTTTTTCCTAGAGGAAAAGCTTTAGACATTATACTCAGGTCATGATCCATTGTACAATTAACTTTTGCATGCAGTATGAGATAAAGATTTCCCCAACTCAGGGGGAAAAGGACAGTCTTTAAATAAATGATCTAGTTCATAGTTCGGGAGGATCAGGATGCGGAGTTCTGGTGACAAGGCACACACACTTGTGGGAGAGCAAATGATGCCATACGAAGTGCATGTCAGTGTGCTGCTGGGGTTGTACTCATGGACCAATGTCTAGATGTGTAGCGCTCTGATGGTATAAATTGTATTTTCTTTAATGCTACCATTTGATTGCTCCTTCATTAGAATGTGGCTTCTGAATGATCTTGAGAATACAATTTAATCCATCTGTACCTTAGTTTCCCCATCAATAAAGTGGGGATCAAAATGGTGTCTGCCTTCAGAGTTCTTAAAGGGATTGAAGAAAATTTCCATAAAGCGCTGAACTACAAGACACTGGGCAGTGTGGCCACCTGTTCCTTTTCCTTGTATGTTCTAAGGAGCTTGCTTACTTAAATGAGGGAAGAGGCTTCAAAGGATCATTCAGGATTATGTTCTGCTTGCTTCATCTCTTCCCTCTGAGCAATTAGAATTTTAACACAAATATCCAGTTACTTTTTTTCTTTTCGATTCATAATTCTGGATAGGGTTCTTTTCACTTGACAGTTTACAAAGACATCAAAAATGATTAATTGAAAATGACTGAACTCACATCATAACATTAATTATGTACAGATTACTAAGCAGTTCACTTATGCATAAACATGGCCACAAATGATATCCAGATAAATTTATGCTCCCAATATTTATTAGTGACTCATTTTTCCAGGGATTTCTAGGGGAAAAAAGTAAAAGAACACTCTGCTAATACTCTTAAGGATATCATTCTTCTAATTCTCAGCCATGTCTATTTTTTCACTGTCCTTGTTCACTGTTGCCCATTGATCCACTTCTGTGTTCCATGCTGGGCCAGTACCTGCTAATCTAAACTGTTTCATGTCAGCTTTGTTACTCTCTTGATTTAATACTGACACATGCTTGCAAGATTTCTAAGTCTCTGTCTGTGTTTCTGTAAGTCTCACAATGTTGTTCCTATTTAAAAATTTTTTCCCTTCTGTTTTTGCTCTGGGTCATGTGCATTTACTGTAGTGAAACACACAGAGAGAAAGTGAAAAATTACCCCTCAGGGGGGATGGCCATGCCACATTCCCTTCTCCTCCATTCTTCTCTTGTGATTTTGGGCATGCACACATGCACCCAGCATGTTTTTAAACTGCTGTGTCTGAGACTCGAACCACACAGTCAGCCATGTGGGATCCACCCTGTCACCAGCCGGCATCCAATTTGTTTTCTTTATTCATGATAAACTGCATGTACATGCACACGACAGAGACAGAGGTTGGGGGTGGGGAGAGAGGCGCGCCTTCCACAGGGTCTGGTCATACTGTGATCTCTTCCCTCGTCTTCCAGCCCATTAGATCCCAGGCATTGACGTGCCTGCTTGCATGTTTGGGGATGACCTGCCTGGGGATTTGAACTACAGTCATCCTATGGGATCTGGATCTTCTTGAGTAGCACATTACCTCTGTTTTATGAAGTCAGCATGATTCGTTACAACTGATAATCAAGCTTCTCTCATTTTTTGCAAATATATGTTGGGTGTAGTTGCTTATTACAAAAAGTTTTGTATATATTGCTGTGCAGGCCAGCTCTGTAACACAAGGGTAATGCATTGTGGAAGGGAAGCTGTATCCCACAGACCATCACAGTTCAAAGCCCCCGCCTGGTCAGCCTGCAATGCAGGGGGCATACACAACAGTAGCTAAAAGCCAGCCAACAGGAGGAATGGAGGAAGGGGATCACAGTGTGATGAGACCCTGCAGAGGGTGCTCATCTTTCTCTCTCTCTCTGTCACTTGTGTACACACAAACTATTTTATTATGAATAAAGAAGAAAACAGTACAATTTGCTGTGCAGTGAAAAACTTTACAGAATCCCCAGACATAACTGACTACGTAGTTTACAGGGTTAAGTCTAAAACAGGAATGGAAGGTTCTTTGTTCAAAAATTATTAAAGCTTTGCAACAGTGATGTTAGACCATTGAGCCAAGAGTAGGACCCTTCTATGTATAGGCCCTGTATATCTGCACAAGTTGCATGCGATGAAGCTTGTCCTTCTTCTGAAACTTAGAGGAAAGGAAAGAATGCCGGAATAGAATACACCTTGAAGTGATCTCACCCGAGGCTCAGAACACATTGCACAGAACTCAGCCATTACTTTTGCTGCTGTATTATTTCATATTACCTCCTCTGTCATCTTTCCAGCATCAGCGGTTGCAGTGGAGTTGAATATCCACTTCTTACCTTAATGATTTTTATGGTTTACTCATTCTATACCCACACATATGTTTTCTGATTACAATTAGAGATAAGGAAAGCCCTGCGCTGCTTCTGATAAATAGTTATCAAGCACTGATCTGTGCATGGCATTGTTTTTAGCATTACACAGAGAAAGCTAAAGGGGCAAAGTCTCTGTATTGCTAAGGTTACTTTTGTGCTCTGCTCTATCTGCTACTTGACTTGAATAATTCATCCTCCCTGTACCATTCCCCAGTTTTCTTGTCAGAGATAAGAAAGGGTTGTTGTTGTTGTTGTTATAGTGAGAATAAAATATATTTAGAGCTTCCAGAACAGTGCTTGACATATAGTAAGTACTCAAAAAATATTATTTCCCTTGTTTCCATATCTGGACTGGGAGACACGTAATGTTTCTTACCCTTGGACCTCATGCCCAGCTTTTGGATCAATAGAGGATTTTGTCCTAGTACAAGCTGATTTTTTGCTTGTCAAACATAAAGAGATAAATATCAGTCCTTGCTATACGCAAGATTAGAATCTATAAAAATACATATCCACTGATTTGGAATCTCTTGGCAGGGTGCCAGAATGAAGATGTGTGTGCATCACTGTGTTGAAGATGGTAGAAAGGAACTGGGATGCAAATTTTTCTTCCTTCCTTCCTTTTATGTGTCTGATTGTCTGTCTAGGTAGTGGAAGAGCGAGGCATGGTGCCAGGCTCTGGGGACTTATTAGTTTCCAAGAAGTTCACAATATACTGAAGGAGAAAAACAAGAAAATTTCACACATTTAAAAAGTAGTGGGGCTTGGAGTCAACAGATAGCATGGTGGTTAAAAACACTGGATTTCCACATGGCCAACTACAGTTCTAGTCTCAGACCCGGCAGTCTAAAACTCACTACGGGTGCATGTGTATGCATGCCCAAAATCCCGAGAGGTGAATGGAGGAGAAGAGATTGCAGTGTGGCTGTCCCCCCTGGTGGGGCGATTTCTCCATTTCTCTCTGTCAGTCTCTTTCCGATGAGTGTATGCACCCTATGACTAAAAACTTAAAATAAATTAATTAATTAAAAAAAAAAGTAGTAGCACCAGCAGGTAATGTGGTGGTTAAGTCACTGGACTCCCACATGGTCAACCATGGTTCGAGTCTCAGACCTGGCAGCTTGAAAATCATACTGGATACATGTGCATGTATGCCAAAAATCCTGAGAGGAGAATAGAGAAGGGATTGTGGCATGGTCATCATCTCTGGGGTGTAATTTCTCACTTTCTCTCTCTCTCTGTCTCTCTCCAAGTGAGTGCATTCACCCCATGGCAATAAAAATTAAGATGAAAAATAAAGTGTTAATCTACAAGACAACAAATATGGGATACAAAGTCTAAGCCCAGTTGCGAGAATCTCTGGGCAGCCCTTTTGAAGAAAGTGACTTCTGAGCTGAGACTTAAAGTATGATTGAAATTTAGCAGGAGAAGGATATTAGAGAAAGAAGGACTACCATGGACTACATGGAGTTACGGCTTTTTTTTCAAGTTCCACAGGCAGTTTTGGTACAGGGCTGTGGCTGAGAAATTCTCATTTAGAATGGTTTTTTAAGTGAGAGGATCTAGATAAGAACACACAGAGACCAGCGCACCATGCTCTTCTCCAATCTCTGCTTATCGTTCCAACCCACGTGTGCGTCCCAGTACCTCAGTCCATCAAGGTGACTTCACCTTTTGTCTTATGTAGGAAGAGAAACCTCCATGTGGCTTCTGTGGTTCTGTTAACTACCAGAGAAGCCTGGAAGCATCCTGGCAGCATCCTGACACTATATTGAGACACTGAGTTGGTCATTCGAAGTCTGATAAATGGTTTCATCTTACAAAGGTACATATTGGAGTTTTATAAGTTGTTATGTTTCAACTTTGCCTGAGGGTGTATGCACTCACCAGAGAGACAGAGAGAGAGGGAATGAGAGGAAGCACTCTCCAATGGGGTATGGTCATGCCACAATTTCCTTTCCTCCATTTTTTCATGTTGTACAGATTTGGGGCATGTATGCACACGTGCTTGGCACGTTTTTCAAGCTACAAAGGCAGAGATTTGAACGTATGGTTGGCCATGTGGCTTCTGGCTTCCTTAAACACTAGGACACAGGGCCAGCAATTTATCAGTTATTTTACTTTCCTTCTCTGAGTGAGTTTCTTGTTTGTTTTTCCTCAGTCTATTTTTGTAAGATCATCTGAGATACTCAGTTCAGGTGAGTTTTTCTAGATTATATTGGTTACAAATTAACAGGCAGAGAAACTTTTAGGGAAGAGGAAGATTTTGGTTACTATTTTCTTGAATCTGGGTTGCTCTATGACTGCTTTGATCAATAGAATATTCTGAAACTGCTGAGTCCAAGTCTTAACAGGACTAACAGCTTCTATTCTTTTCCTCTTGGAACACTCCCTCTCATGATGGTCCTCCTCGAGACCCAGTTGCCACCCTGTAACTGGCATGAACACTGGGATGGTTTGATCTACACCCCAGATAGGCACCCAGGGGACAGCCATGCATGTGCCAGTGGAGTAGGATCCCCACATGATCACTAATCCAGCTGATACCTGTGGAAAGAAGAACCACCCAACTGACACCAGCCAACCTACAGAAACATGAGAGAAACTGACATGGCTGGCATTTGAATGCTACTAAATTTTGAGATGGTTTATTACACAGTGATGGATTTCACCTATATACAAGACTTACAACTTTTTTTCTTAATATTTTGACTAATTAAAGCAACATGTGAAAAATAATAAACTCCACGTGGCTTACTGGGTAGACTATTTTACTATATTAAAGTAGCATTGATCTTCACTATAAGAGAGTTTTCCTGAAAATTGTTTTTAATGACCAGAACTCTAGTTATCTTGAACAGAGGCAGATTGAAAATTACATTGCAGTATAAAAAAGTCTCATTAATTTTGGGAGAGTGCATGATCTAGAAGCAAAGAATCTTGGATCAGCTGGCTGACTCTTTTTGTGACTTTTGAAAAGACATACTAATTATATGACATTTGAGACTTAATTTTGAGTTAAATTGTCTAGAGATGAGCTCTTTATGGGCCGAGACAGAAAAGGGACAGAGTGCTAGGGACTAGATGACATCACAGAGTGTTTCCTGCGGGAACTCCGGCTGGAACTTAAGGTTAGGGCAATTAAATAGCAGCACTGTTTAAGACGTTTACAATTTGGGGGGCCAGCTTTGTAACTTAGTGGTTAAGGGAGCCAGACCCCACATGGCATACAATGGTTTGAATCTTGGCCCCTGTGACTTGAAAAACATGCATGGAGCGTGTACGTATGTGCCCCAAATTCTAACTGGAAGAGAAAAGATTGTAGCATGAGAGTGCTCCATTGTGGGGTGCTTGTTACCTCTCTCTATCTCTCTGTCTCTCTTATATATACATATGTGTGTATGTGTGTGTATGTATATTTAATTTATGATGAACATATTTTCCAAATCTGAAAGTGGGAAATCTGCTTGGTAAGCATATATGATATTAAGGAGACAATGGGCAAAATTATCAGAAAAAAACCATGAAGGCAGTCTCAGAAATGATAACATAGGTGATGATAAAAATAATAGTTAACCTAAATTTATATAGTGCTCTTCATATGCCAGGCACTATTCTAAGTGTCTGGCATTAACTCATCTAATAGTTAGAAAACTCTGTGACAAAAGTTGTATGTTAATTCCTATTTTACAAAAGAAGAGTTGGAGGCACAAGCCTGCTAGGTGTTAAGTCAGTCTTGTTCTAGAATCTGCACTCTTCACTACTGTAGTATAGTGTCTCTTAGTAGAGTATATACAGGATAAGTATGAAAAATATGTAATGGGTAATGGTGACTGAGGCTGGTACAAACTGACCATATGTAAGATATGGAGCTTTACTAAACAGCAACATGGACACAACCTGACTGACTCTTGTTTCCTTCGGAGACACTGACGGCAAACTTGGAGCTACTGTCCAGCAAGTAGCTGAATGACTAGCCCTCTGCTAACCTAGGCATGAAGCTGAGCAAAGGAAGTGTTGAGATATCACTACCACCATCCCTAAAGAACTGGCTAATAGTAATGCCATACCCATGACCCATTAGCTCAAGATCCCGTGGGAACATAATTTGGTCTTTGTGAAAACCCAGTGTGCTGTTTTCTGTTTGATGCATTGGCTGAGTGTGAGAAATGAGGAAAAATGAGGGAGTAATTTGGGTGCCTGACAGCAAGTTACTATGTACCCTGATTGTTAAGGACAATATGAAGTTCTTAGTCCTGAGTAAATAACAGATCGTTCTCACTCATCCAGATCCTGGAGACCATAAATTCCACCTAGATCAGCAACTGGCTTTATATTCTGAACAAAAAATATTTTTAACCTATTAAATTTTTTAATCCTTGGAAATATATGGCATTCTACGAGCTCGAGGATACTATGCCATGAGCTAGTCTTAATATAGTCAAAATTATAGGCCAAATTGAAGTAGTTAAATAAGAACCTGGACATGAGGAAGATACGATTATACACTCATTATAGTTAAATTAAATTAAGATCAACATTGGAAGTTAGACCAGCAGATGATGTAATGGCTACATCTCTGTACTCCCGCATGGTCAACCACAGTATGGGTCCTGGACACAGTGGCTTAAAATTCTTGCTGGATGTATGCATGTGTGTTCCCAAAATCCTGAGATGACAAAGGAGGAGAAGGTATTGTGGTGTGACCATCTCCTTGGGGGGTGATTTCTTGCTTTCTGTCTTTCTGTCTCTCTGGTGAGCACATGTACCCTATAGCAAAGATCTCTCTCTAAAAAAAAATAAATGAACATAGGAAGGACTTGAGTGAGCAAATACAAATTTATCTGGAGGAAACATAATTGCTCATAGTACAAACAAACTCACATTGACAAGAAATGTATTAAACATTCTTAGAAAATAGTTTCTTTTTCTTTAATAAGAAGGGAGTTGACCATCCTTGAGGCATAGAAAAAATTAATTGCTGGAGCCAGAAGTTGGCATATTGGCTATGTTGCTGGACTCCTGTATAGTCAACAGCAGTTTGAGTCCTGGACCCGGTGGCTTAAATTCACGCCAGGCACGTGTGCATGCGTGCCCAGGATCCTGAGAAAAGAATGGAGGAGAAGGGATTGCAAGATGGCCATTCCCCTTGCCGGGGGGTTGGGGGGTGTGAATTCGCTTTCTGTCTTCTGGCGAATGCACATGCCCTGTAGCAAAAACCTCTCAAAAAAAAAAAAAAAAAAAAAAAAAAAAAAAAAAAAAAAAAAAAAGAAAAGAAAATGAAAAAATGAGTTATTCAGGCAAAGTTGCATGTAGCCATATGTGTAAAACAGAAAAGGAAGAGTCTCAATTATTGGGACAGGAGTATCTCTTGACCAATGACAAGACCACCCTTGTCTTGGAAATAAATGCAGAGAGTAGATTAGGTGAACTTATTGATCAGCATTTCTGATCCTCATTGGCAACATTAACCTTAATGGGAACTACATGAGACCTTATTAGATGAGTGACATTAAACAATTATGATTCCCCTTGGTCTAATTTTAATATAGGAAAACAAACATCTGGTTGTGATTTGACTTTCTTTGTAAATCTTTATAGGAAAAGTGAATGAGGACCCAGAGGTCAAATTCGGACCAGAAAACTTTTCTTATGTAGTTAATGTTCTTAATTAGTTGCAAACATATATAAATTGAGAAAATAGTTTGTAATTGATCTTGCTTTCTCTTCCAGAAAAGAAAGTTTTTATAAGGTTAGTTTCAAATTTCTATAACATATGGTAGAAACTGGCTACAGATGAACAGTAGTAGTAGTCCATCCTTCATTCCTTCCTTTTTTCTTCCCTTTTTTCTTGTTCTTTCTTCTTTTATTTTTTTTCCTTTCTTCTTTCCTTCCCTCCTTCCTTCCTTCCTTTCTGCCTTCTCTTCCTCTTTTGTTCTTTCCTTTTTTTTTCTTTCCTCCTTTCTTTCTTCTTCTTCCTTTCCTCCTTTTCTTTCACCCAACTTCACTGAGGTATACTTGACAAGTAAACATTCTATATACTTGAGAAGTACAATGGGATATTTTGATATATGTATATATTGTGAAATGATTACCACACTAAAGCTGATTAACGTATCTGTCACCTCACACAGTTATAATTTTTTCTGAAGAAGACTCAGGACAAACTGTCTCAGCAAATTCCAAGTGTACAATATAGTATTATTAGTGATAGTCATCGTGCTGTGCATTAGATGGCCAGAACTTACTCATCCTGAACCTCATATCCTTTAAACACCTTTCTCCACTTCCCCCAAACCCCAGACTCGGGCCACAATCTTTCAACCCTCTGCTTTTATGCATTTGTCTTTTTAAGATGCCACATGTAAATAAGATCAGGTAGTATTTGTCTTACTGTGTCAGCTTACATGGATTCTTTAAAAAGTTCATAGAAATATAGAATTGAAGCATGAGTTTATTCTGGTATACAAAAAGTGAAGCCTATGTATATTTTTTTCATAATACACATTTTTTTGTAGTCAAGAAGAGTATTTACTATTGTACCTTTTAAAAATCTTCTTTTGGATTCAATCAAGATATAATCAAAGATACAAATAAAAAACACATGATGACTCAACAATTAGCTTAAAATTATTGAGATGAGAAATGTCATGCCTATTTTAATCCTAATGAACATATATAATTAGAACAATTTGTGAAACAACCTTCTATATAAGATAATTTAGTTAGTTTGATAATGAACATGTTCTATTTTTCTTTTTACTTTTTTTTTTTTTATATTTTCCATCTGTCAAATGTTTTCTCCCCTTATACCTCGCACCCACCCTCTAACATCCACTCTCTACCATCCACTCTCCCCTTTACAATCTCTAGTATTTACATCTATCTTCTCCACCATTCCATTTTCAAGTCTTCACCTCTGCCCTGGCACTTGGTACAAACTGAGGATATACAATGTGCGATGTGTATATTACAAAGTCTGGCTCACTTCACTGAACAATAAGTCAACATTTTTAATAAAAATGTTAAATATCCTTCATATTTCACTTAGTATAATGTCTTCGGGTTCATTCACATTGTCACAGATGGCAGAATTTCCTTTTTTTTTTTTTTGAGAGATTTTTACTTTAGGGTGCGTGTGCTTGTCAGAGAGAGACAAAGAGACAGAAAGTGAGAAATCACCCCTCAGGGAGGATGGCCATGCCACAATCCCTTCTCCTCCATTTTCCTCTTGGAATTTTGGGAATTCATGCATGTACGACTGGTGTGAGTTTTAAGTAGCTGGGTCCAGGACTTGAACTGCTGTTGACTATGTGAGAGTCCAGCAATGTAACCATTACACCATCTGCTAGTCCCAAAGTTTCCTTTCTTTGAAGGCTGAGTAAAAAGTCAGCTGTTCCCTCTAAATGGAATATTTATGCTCCATATACCAAAATCTTCACCATCCCCTGTGGTATCATATCCAGCTGTTGCACCAATCTGACTGCCAGACCCTGTAAACTTTGGAGTTTTTAATCATATGGGCCCGGGGGGAATTCTCTGACTACGTAACAGTGTATTGTTGATATCTGTGATGATTTCTCATGATGTACTTCTAGCTTTCTGTGTAGCTTGGCTGTGATAATAATGCTGATCTGAACTTTATGGTTTGTGCAAGTTTCTATTTCTCATTGTTAAATTATAAATTGTCATCCTTGTTACTAGCTCAATGATAGCTCTTTGATTTAGTGAGACTCTATGTCTAAGGACTTATTTACCCCTGGGTATAAAAAGGGAGAGGCTGAACTGTCAAGGAAGAGCATTGGATTCCAGAACATGGAGATTTAGGCACTCTTGCCTGCACCCCTGTCTTCTCCCAGATCACAGACTACCACCTCTGATTTTTGTAAAGGAAAGGAATGCCAAAACAGGAGACACTAAAAGTCTGGTTCTTTGTAGTTCCATCACTAAATTGGCCATGTGGCCACGAGAAAACACCCTTACGTTCCTCACTATTAACTTCCTCATAAATTAAATGAAAGAGTTGAGCCAAAATAGCTCTGAATTTCCATTTTCCTCTGGCATTAGATAACTCAACAATGTATACAACCTTCTGCAGTTCATACGCACATTGTCCATATGATAACAGTATAATTTAAATCCTGTATGTGAAGAATTTGCTAAAACACAAATTTCTGTGTTCCTGCCATATTAGCATCTATATTTATATCCAAACACAGAAGGTTCAATTTTGGATGTATTTCAGTGACATTTGGATATCTGATAATTTTTTAAACGTTTTTAATCATTCAGTATCACAGAATTCAAATGAAAACAACAAAATAGGCACATCAAAACATGTTTGACTTGAACAAAAATAGCAGGCAGCTGGGGACACAGGCATACAGTGTAAAATAGGCCTGTGTGCATCACACTTTACATATTTATAACTGCGTAATGCCAGTAATATTGCCAGTTAATGGAGTGTCAATGGGAGTGAAGCTGTCTCAAAGGTTTGTTTTTGTTGGACAAGTGGAAAAAGAGCCAGGAAACCTAGTTTTCTTTTTGCCAAATCAAGTTATCTAGGAGAGTAAGTCATCCATTTACATTGGACATGCCACATATGTTCCTATTTATTCAAGAGCCAACCCAGTAACACCAGGACAGAGACATCTTTATTTATGTCCAAGTCGAGTTTAACAATCAGAAATGATGTTTTCTATATAATTACTTTAGGGGTTATAGAGGAAAGGGATGCATTTGACCAGCAAATTGCTATAAACTAAAACAAATGACTTTAAAAAAAATCCTAACAGTTTAACATCTATACTGAACATGTAATGACTTGTGGGAGAGGATGGCAGCAGAACCAAGAGAAAAAAATCAATGTAATTAAAATGAAATATATAGGGTTTTGGGATAGTGGGTAGTGGGGTGGTGGTAGCAGTAGAAGAAACAAACAAAAAGAACATTTATTAAAAATAAATAGCATGAGCTAGCCATGTTAATGGACACTTATTTTCTATGAAATGTTCAAGGGCATTAAAAGGAATGTAATATGGAAGAATCATATAATGTTTCCTCCGTTGGCAATGCAGTTAAGGAAGACAAGGCATTCATTACTGTTTTAAATCACAAATAATTAATAATGTAAATACAATAGGGAAATGAAGAGAACACTGTGAAAGTATTATCTCTGTGAGACACAGGATTGGTGGTAAATATTCTGCCATGGGCTGGCATGGAAATGGTGAGTAGGGCTTAGCTTAGTCCAAGGTTCATGAAGCAAAGTTGTGGGGCACAGTTGGTGCCATGGATAGGAAATTCACTAAGATACACCAAAAGCAAAATTATGGACAAATTTTTTATTTATTTATTTTTTTCTTTTTTCAGGGTTAGGTTAGGGTGGGGTTAGGGTTAGGGAGTTGGACTAGGGTTAGGTTTAGGTCTAGTGTTTGAGTTAGGGTTAGGGTTAGGTTAGGATTGGAGTTAGGGGTAGGGTGTAGGATTAGGTTTACTCTTAGATTTAGGTTTAGTGTTAGGATTTGAGGTAGAGTCAGGGTTAGGTTAGGATTGGGCTTAGGGTTAGGGTGAAGGACTAGGGTTAGGATTAAGTATAGTGTTTGAGTTAGGATTAGGGTTAGGTTTGGTTTGGGGTTAGGGTTAGGGTGTAAGATTAGTGTTAGAATTAGATTTAGGTTTAGTGTTAGGGTTTGAGTTAGGGTCAGGGTTAGGTTAGGGTTGGTTTGGGATTAGGTTTAGGGTGTAAGATTAGGGTTACTCTTAGATTTAAGTTTAGTGTTAGAGTTTGAGTTAGAGTCAGGGTTATGTTAGGGTTGGGGTTAGGGTTAGGGTGTAGGACTAGGGTTAGGGTTAGGTCTAGTGCTTGAGTTAGGGTTTGGGTTAGGTTTAGTTTGGGATTAGAGTTAGGGTGTAAGATTAGGGTTAACGTTAGATTTAGGTTTAGTGTTAGGGTTTGAGTTAGAGTCAGGGTTAGGTTATGGTTGGGGTTTGGGTTAGGGTGTAGGACTAGGGTTGGGGTTAGGTCTAGTGTTTGAGTTAGGGTTAGGGATAGGTTTGGTTTGGGGTAAGGGTTAGGGTGTAAGATTAGGGTTATGTTAGGGTTTGAGTTAGAGTCAGGGTTAGGTTAGGTTTAGTGTTAGGGTTTGAGTTAGAGTCAGGGTTAGGTTAGGTTTGGGGTTAGAGTTAGGGTGTAGGACTACAGTAATTATGGACAAATTTAGAAATATGGTGGTTGGCAGTAGAAGACCCAAAAATTAGTCACTAGGGAAAAAAGTGAAATAATGAAGGACAAAGGGTTCTAAAGTGATCCAATATTGAATCTCCATTACACCACTACAATACGTTATATAGTGGCTAGTTGTGTATGTCTTCCTATATTAATTATTGACAAAAATGTATTAGAATTGGCTATCTATTGCTATACAACAAATGACTCCCTAAAATGTAATAGCTTATAATCTCACTGTTCCTATGAATTAGAAGTTTGAGGGCAATTTAGCTAGATAGGTCTGGTGCAGGGTCTCAGATGAGGTTGAGCCAAGCTGTCAGCCAGGACTGCAGTCATGTAAAGGCTTGACTAGGCCTTGAGCATCTGCTCCACTCACTCACATGGCTGCTGACCAGAGATCTCAACCCTATGCCTTGAAGGTCTCTACCTAGGGCTGCTTGAGTGCAACTAGCACTCAAGCACTTGACTTCCCTAGAGTAATCCAAGAGAGAGCAAGGAAGAAGTTACTATGCCTTTTGTGTCCTAATGTAGGAAGTCACATGCCAATATTACTGCCATTTTCTGCAGTCTTCAGACAAGGACAGAAAAATTGGGTCTACTCTTTCTCTCTCTCTCTCTCTTTTTTTTTTTTGTTTTTTGTTTTTTGTTTTGGTTTGCTATAGGGTATGTGTGCTTACTGCAGACAGAAAGAGAGGGAGAAAGAGAGAGAGCAATAAGAGACAGTGAAAATGAGAAATTATCCCCAGGTGGGAATAGCCACCCTACAATCTCTCCTTCTGCAGTCTCCTCTCATGATTTTGGGCACACATGCACATGTGCCAGGCATGTTTTTCAAGCTGCCTGGTGCAGCCCTCAAACTGTGAAGCTGGCCATGTGGGATCCAGATGACTTAATCTCCACACATCATCTGTTGGCCTAGGCCCACTCTCAGAAGGGAAAGATTTCAAAGAAATTGTGGATATATTTAAACTCACCACAGTATGATAACGATAATTTTTATCACTTGAAGGTGAATCAGAATTATTGGATGAAGCTTCTTATAAGAAATATGTATTGGCGACTAGCAGATGATGTAATGGTTATGTTCCTGGGCTTCCTTATAGTTGACTGTGGTTCAAGTCCTGGACCCGGCAGCTTAAAATTAACACCGAGCGCATGTGCATGCATGCCCAAAATTCTAAGAGGAGAATGGAGGAGAAGGGATTGCAGCATCCCCCTTGTGGGGAGGGGGTTATTTCTCTTTTTCTGTCTCTCTCTATCTCTTCAGGGAGTGCACATGCTCTATAGCAAAATTCTCTTTCTCTCTTAAAAAAGAGGAGAGATATGTCTATCAGGACCCTGTTGGGAAATAGATCATTTCAGAAAGATTTATAAAGCAACCATTTACAAAGATGATTTCAGGGTATATAGGAGCTACAAGTAATAGTACTTTACATCTGAAAGAGGTAAGATGTGGAATAGTTTCTGAATTCCGGAAGACAAGAGTCTTGTGGAGAGATCCACCTCTGGCTGAGGGACACAGTCTGGTCAAATTTCCTTGTGGGAAGGGATTAGAGGAATAGATACCACAATCTCACTCTCTTCTCTCTTCCCTTCCCATCTTATGCCCAGCTTCCCTTTGGCTAAACATAATGATGGTCAGAGGTCAATGGAACCTGTCAATGTAGTTTATCAACCTGGGTAGGGGTCAGGGTGAAAGAGGATGAAGAGTAGATCTGGAGGGGCAGTAGGGGATCTCTTTCATGAGATGAGAATTGAACTTGATCTGGAAGGATGGATAAGAAGCAGGGCTAGGAAGAAGCAGAGCAGAGAGAGCTGACACCATAGTCAGTGCAAAAGATAAAAATACACAAATGTATGTGGGATTAGAACAATGACTAAAAATAATCTTTATCTATTAAAATAGAAGTTATGTGGCAAAGAGAAGTCAAAATAGGCTGGATATGGCAATGGGTGAAGCGATGTTATGGGGGATCCTGAGGGAGGCAGATTTAGACTTCCTTTAGAGGCCGCACTTGGCAATTATTGTGCCAAGGCAATAGGAATGGGAGAGGAAGGAGAAGTCGAGGAAGCTTATGCATCGATAGAGAACTGGAATAAATTGAAGAATGCCAATGAAAGTTTAGTTAGAATAATCTTTCAATATTAGAAATACTAAGTACTACTTGGTCAAATGAATGAAAATGTGAGTTTGTTAGAATGGTATGTCCAGACTCATCATTTGTACAATTTGTCAGAATGGCAAGCAAACCTATAATTATAAGCATTCTGGACAATTATATTAAAGTGTGAGCATAGGGATAAAAAATGCTATAAAAGAAACAATTATGCCAAATTAGTCATCAATCTTTCTCTGGAGATATGCTTGTTGAATGGTATCAGCATGGGCATAACGTTTGGCTTGGATACCACTATTCACTCAAATGTTCATCTATGGTTTAGATACTTAGTGGAAAAATACTATGAGATTCCAATCATCTTTCATGCTGAATTTGACTTGAAACACACAGAAATTGTTATAGTCCATATCTGAGAGATTTCAATGAAGATAAGCATGGGTGATAAGCAGAATCATTGGCATTTATACCACAGTTTAGAAAAAAAAAAGTATGATAACTCTTAAAATGAATCCTGCTTGATTCAAACATTTAGCTCATCTGACCTGCTCTCACTATAATAATTCAGAGGGGAAAAGTAGCAATAAATATTTGGTGATTATGAATACAGAGTAGAGCATGTGAAAGGTTTATGACTTATTATGCTCAGTGACACTTTAATATTATATTTTATAGTAAACCCTAGTTTGCATGGTATGATGTTAACTATAAATTTCCGAGCTCCACTTCCACACATTTAGAATGTAGAGATAATTGATGTTAACAGTGATGCTCCCTGACTTCCCGGTGAGTTAAAAAAAGAGGAAATTGCATTCCGAATGTGTGTACTTTGTGTTGTAGGTTCTTCCCTGATATTTTGAAAATTACCAGTGCAGTTAAAGAGTGTTGTAACAATTAATCAAGATAGGGAATAAGGTGTGATTCTCTTTCAAAGCTTACCTAAGGAACACAACAGTACTGTTGCCATTTTCAGGGCTCATGAATTTCTTAGTACCTTATAGCAACTATGTGCCTCAAAGGCATGAACACCTAAAGAAAAGCTCTGGAAAATATTATTCAACACCATGTTACTTATTTTTATTTGTGCAATTTTCCAAATGGCTAAAAATTGCATAGTTTACTATACTGGTAAAAATGCAAATTGGTTCCCAGCACTGATGGAAATGACAAGTTATAAGGTGTCACTTACAATAAATAAACAGAAATGATTACCATTGTAATAGGCAATACAAGTCTCTGTATAGATGCTAAGAGAAAACAGTAATGACAGCCCTGGCCTAGTCTTATGGAAGATGATGTTATGTTAGCATTAGCTTCACAACTAACATCTCTTTAGTAAAATATCAACACCCAAAACAAGGAAGGGCCAGATGTGATGGTTATACAATACTCTGCAAGGCTGACCTACATGGGTGTGGTCCAGGTTCACATCCAGACCTTCACTGAATATGCTGTGTGTGTGTACGTACCCTTGATCCAGAGCTAGGTAAAACAGAGGGTGGATTGTGGCATGGGACCCTTTGGGGGGTGGTGTCTATTTTTCTCTCTCTCTTTTTTTTCTTATTCATAGAAGAAAGAACCTCAGAGGGGAGTAGGGGAGATAGCACTAAGAACACATAAACAACCACTAACATGTCTTCCCCAATTAACTTTTTAATTTTCCCCCCAAATTAAAACATTGAAGTTTATTTCATATACCACTCTACACTGGTATAGGAATCCATGAAAGAACTGGAAAATTTTGTGATGTGAAGGGAACCTAACTGGTGTTTTCACTATGACTCCTAATGAATAGCGACTCTGCATGGTCTCAGCAAGAATCAGAGGTAGACAGAAAATGGGTCTGAAGTGGTTCTGTTCCATGGTTGTTGGAAACAAATTCAATCTGATAGGCTCTGCATCTTTACTTTAGAGATCGATTCTAATTCTTTGCTGTGCTGCTGTTTTTCTCGCTGAAAAAGAAAAGAAAATGAAAGCACAAGTGGTGGCCTGGGTAAGGGGTGAGAGCCCTACAGGCAAGTTAGCTGGGTCACATCCAAGAAGGGACATTAAGTGACTCAAGGAGTTACAAAATATCCTTGTCAACAGTTAAAGAGACCAGAACAAAAGACTTGGGACTTATTAGCAGTGTTAGAACATCATCTCGCTCAAAACACTCATTTATCAAATTTGTGGTTGGATTATTTAAAAGCTTGGAAAATTAGTAATGCTCTATTGTATACATATGTGTATTTATGTGTACATGATTATGTAACACACATATAAATACACACACAGATAATTTAAAACAATCTATTCAAAATGGAACGTAATTTAAATTAAATGAGAAAAACAAACCAAAGAGGAAAGATCCAAAGCTGAGGGAAGGGATGCTATTGTAGAGGCAACCTGTCTCTACAGGCAGCTGGGTAATAAAACACACAGGTCAGAAAGAGGTCACCCAAGACGTGCTGCCTGCCTGGCCTGAGCCTCGCTCTTCCCATAGGCCTCATCTCATTCTGGGCTTAGATTTTCCTGCAAATCATGGTAATTGGGAATCAGCTCACACAGCTGTGAACCACAGCTCACAGACACAGAGGGAACAAATCTGAAGTTGAGTATCTCTGCTGGGGAGAGACGGGAAGTGACTTGTTTAAGTACCATTTCATTACTCTTCCCAGGAGGCACTAGCCTTAGGTTTATGTTCTGTTAAAGGGGCAGTGACATTCTGGTTTGGAAGCCCATAGAACATTGGCCTGCTATTAAAATGAGAGGATTTGGGTTCAATTCTGAGTCAAAATCCTGACACGTTAAGTGCTGCAAGGAAACAAAGTATAATCTAATCCCATTTTCTCCTTTTACAGGTGTGAGACCTTTGAACTAGAGATGTTAACGATTTGCCACATTGGTTAATAATAGCATCTGGGCTAGCTAGATTCACCAGTAACTTGTAGTACTCGTCTCTAACATTATTTTTCCACTCTTGGGAAATATATTCCTGGGGCATCCAGGCTCCTGCCAATCAACCATAGCAATCTCCTTTCTTCTGTGTCCACACTAATTATTTTATTTAAGGTTTCCCTGTCATTGAGGACTCTGTCATGTATTGGGTCATTGGAAAAGTCATGACATGTTTTTGCAAAGAAAGACAGAAAAATGTGTCATGACTTTCCCAACAACCTAATATTTGTCATAAATGTTTGCTTTGCCATCCTCAATCCTGTTCTCATCTGATGATTTCAATAACCAAATAGATTGTAAAGTTGATTTGTTAAATTCAGATATTTTCTTCATCCTTCACTTTTTCCAGCTGCCAACTCCCATGATCCCATCCCGACCCATTTATTCCCCAGAATGACATCGTCACTGAAGTTGTAAAATCTAATGTCCTAGTCTCTGATTACAGCTTCTGTCCTTCACTCCACCCACATTAACTACAGGTAAGCTGTTGAAACAACAGATCCCAAATACAAGGACTCTTCCTCATGTAGCACTGCAGAGTTGGGTGGTCTACAGTGGCAAAGGGCTTTGTTTCTAGGGGTCAGGAAGGGGTGCAACTTACTGCTCTCTGCCACCCTCTAAGGGGCTGTAGTTTTTCATATATTTGAAGCTGGCTTATTATTACCATACGTCCTTTGTGGCCTTCAGAAAAGGGAGAATGAAGGGCTTTCAGCTTTCTTATTAAAGATATGACCCCAAAGTTGCACATATTCCTTACATGTACATCCAACTAACTATTGGTTCCATGTTCACGCCTAGATAAAAGGGACACCAGGAAATATAGTCCCCAGCTGAAAAATCTTGTGTGCAGTTCCAGATTGGGATAGTCTATTTCTGAAAGAAAGAAGGGATGCTTTGGGGACACACTTAGCTGTTTCTGACACGTTTCACTGTACTTTCCTTGTCTGACTTCATTGCAATCTTCAGTTCTTTGATCCAACATTAATGGTCAAGTTCAGCAGTCCCTCTCTGAATCCACTCTCTTCTTTTCCAAATGAGGATCCTACGGTATACATCTTAAACTGTATCTTACTAGTTCTTTAAGAATCTTATCCCAGGAACTGGATAGTGGTGTAGTGGGAAAATCTGACACTGCACAAGACAGACCCACATGGAAGTGCCTGTTTGAGGCCGGAGATCCCCCTGAGTCTGCGAGCACTCTTGTATGCATGATCCAAGCTAGCTGAGGATGGGAGTGGATCCCTGAGTTAAAATCCTGTTGGAGGAGCCTTCTTTTTCCCTCATCCATGGAATAAACTTCAGAAGAAATGTATCCAATATCTTTCTGTAGTATCTACCTCAATTTATCATTGTGCACTCATATTTTCAATTAGGTTAGTGATTCTGAAGAAAGTTACATAACATTTCTCACTGGTGTTATACTTCGGTGGTTTCTAATCCAGTAGGAGCCATTACACTTAAACTCAAACTGAACCTGCTAAACTATTAGCCTCTCCAGGAGATGAGTTATTCATCTTTTGCTTAATGTCCATTGCCTAGTTCATTGATTACGTCTGGATGAATTAAAAATTTTATTGAATAAGAATATTAATGTCTTTCCAACTGAAGATTTATTAACATTTTAAATTACCCTTTCGTTTCATGCAAAAAGAACCACCCCCAAAAAGCTGGAGCTGTGATACTGATATTAGACAAAATAGCCTTTAAGAAAAAAACCATAGAAAGAGGAATAGTCCACTACAATTCAAATCCAAGATCCGGCTGCTTAAAACTCATGCTGGGCACATGTGTGTGCATGCTCAAGATCCTGAGAGAAGAATGGAGGAGAAAAGATTGTGGTATGGCCATCTGCCAATGATTTCTCGCTTTCTGTCTCTTTGTCTCTCTCTGTTTCCCTGGTGAGTACACATACCCTACAGCAAAAATCTCTCTTAAAAAAAGAAAACTGAAAAAGAGATAAATAAGATTATTATACAGTCTTAGAGGGATTAATTTACCAAGAAGATAAAACAATTATAAATATTTACACTCTCAACATCTTTTCTATTTTTATTTTTTTTTAGAGGTTTTCGCTATAGGGTGCGTGCAGTCACCAGACAGACAGAGAGAAACATAGAGACAGAAAGCGAGAAATCACCCCCCAGGGGGATGGTCACACCGCAATCCCTTCTTCTCCATTCTCCTCTCGGGATCTTGGGCACGTACGCACATGCGCCCGGCGTGAGTTTTAAGCCACCGGGTCCGGGACGCGAACCGTGGTCGACTACATGGGAGTCCAGCGACATAGCCATTACGCTAACTGCTGGTTCCCCAACATCTTTTCTATTTTCAGGTAAAATTGCCTATCTCATTTAAAGATGACATCATCGTTACACCTTATTAAATGTTAACAACATTTATCACATCTGGTCAATCACAAATATCCATGGATTCTACTCCTAAATCTTTTCAAACTATAATTTTCATTCACAATCACACGTCACAGGCACATATCATATCTCCACACTCCACCTCCAGGAAATTGCAATAATTTAATTTTTATGCATTCTTTTAGCCTGATTACCCTCAAATCCATCCTTCATGTTACAGTAAACAAGTGATTCACATGTTTATCTTCTCTCTTTATTTTTTATTTATTAATTTTTTCAGAGAGGTTTTTGCTATAGGGCATGTGCGCTCACTGGAGAGACAGGAGACAGAAAGTGAGAAATCACCCTTGGGGGATGGCCGTGCCACAATCCCTTCTCCTTCAGTCTCCTCTTGGAATTTTGGGCATGTACGCACAAGCACCTAGTGTGAGTTTTAAGCTGCCAGGTCTGGGACTTGAACCATGGTTGACTACATGGGAGTCCAGCAATGTAACCATTACACCATCTGCTGGTCCTTCTTTTCTCTTTCTTAAGAGTCCATTTAATGGTAAAGGGAATGCCTATAGACAAAAGAATTCCACAAAGTATCCAAAGGTGGAAAATAGTTAGATTACTGTCAAAATGATTATTTAGTAGAGTACGGGGGGCTTGATATGGTCTGAATGTTTGTGCCCCCAAAGTTCATGTTGAAACTTAGTCCTCATTGTGGTTAAGAGTTGGGGCCTTTGGGACCAGCAGATGGCATAATGGTTATGAGTTCCAGACCCAGAGATTTAAAACACTCCAGGCACGTGTGCATGCGAGCCCAAAATCCCAAGAGAAGAATGGATTGCACTGTGGTCATTCCCTCAGGGAGTGATTTCTACTTTCTGTCTCTCAGTTTCTGCCTATGTAGTGAGTGCACACACCTTATAGCAAAATCTCTCTCTTAAAAATAAAGGGCCTTGGGACCAGCAGTTAGTGAAATGGCTATGTTGCTGAACTCCCATGTAGTCAACCGTGGTTCGAGTCCTGGACCCGGTGGCTTAAACTCACGCCGGGCACGTGTGCGTGTGTGCCCAAGATCTGAGAGGAGAAAGGTGGAGAAGGGATTGAGGTGTGGCCACCCCCCTGGGTGGTGATTTCTCACTTTCTATCTCTCTTTCTGGTGAGCGCACGCGCCCTATAGCAAAAACCTCTCCAAAAAAAAAAGTAAATAAAGGGCCTTTAGAAGATGATTGGGCAATTAGGGCTCTAACCACCCAAATGACTATAAAAGAAGCTTGAAGGACTCTTTCTGACCTTCTGCCATGTAAGGACACAGAATGTGCCATTTATGAGAAACAGGCCCCTAACAGACACTCAGACTACCGGTGCCTTGATGGTGATTTCGAGGGCTTCAGAACTGTGAGTAATAAATTCTCTGGTTTATGAAAGACCCATTCTAAGGTTTTTGTAGTGCAGCCCTAACTAACTAAGGCAGGGACATAAAAATGTGTGCGGCAGAGATTAATAGAAGGAGATCTGTCTGTTCACCCTTCAAAGCTCCAGGTGTGAAGGCATGAGTTGCAGTGCCTGGTGAGGAAGAGGAGTGGGGTAAGAAATGAGGGATAGAGGTTGAAATTCTATATAGAGAATATATAAAAGGCTGACATTTTGTAATTCCTCTTAGAGCAGAGTTTTAGAGATCTATTATGCTGAAAACTCAGTTACAGTGGCCTGGGACTCAGGGTCATGGAAGAAATGTAACCACAATAATGGGATCATCTGCCCCCCTCCCCTCTCATCACATTCACACAACAGCAGCGACCTGACATCCATATCACCAACAGAAGCCTAGAGAATTCTTCTCAGGAAGTCTTGAAAAAACCCTGAGAACAGGCTTCCAGGTGAGAAATAAATGAATTAAAGCATATAAAGCACATAGAAAAATACCTGACAGATAGTAATTCTTCACTACGTGTTTGCTGTTATAGAATTATTTATGTTGAAAGCAGTGATGTGACTGCTAAGATGATGGGGAGAGAAGTGAGGTGGTGGGTGAGAGAGATAAAGGTAGGGTGACCACTGATAGTGGTTTATCTTCCAAACCAGTACTCTTTGAGAGTGAAAAAAATTTCAGCTGATAATTAGGCTTCAAAGGAGATAAGTGAGAAGACCTTAGAAAAATAGGACACAGTTCCTCTAACTAAAGGCTTATATAGCTGTATAGAAAAGACAGTATCTCTCTTTGCCTCTCTGATGAGTACACATGCCCTATAGCTAAGCTTTAAAAAAGGAAAAATTAAATTTAAATTAAAACAATGAAATGTCTTTAAAAAATTAACTGCAAGTCAAGATTTTCTATTGTAACAGAGCAACAGAAAGTGAAAAATCACCCCTTTTAGGAATGGCCATGCCACAATCCCTTCTCCTCTATTCTCCTCTCAGGACTTTGGACACACACACATGCACCCAGTATGAATTTTAAGTGTCTGGGTCCAGGACTCGAATCATGGTTGACTATGTGAGAGTCCAGCAACATAACCATTACGCCATCTGCTAATCCCTGGAATTCAATAATCTTTAAAACAGTAAAATATCTTCTGTTTGTCTGTCTACATAGCTATGAAATGTACATAGTAGTGATCATAGCATAGATATATATTTTTGTCATTTTTTAAATCTTAAGATTTTAGCAAGAGCATTTTTCTATTATTGCAGGAAGGAAGAAGGCTTCAAAAAGCCCAGCCTTACTGTTAATAGAAACAAAACAATTTCTAGTTCTTGATTGTGTTTGCTCAACCCCAATATAAGGTATCTGCTGCTTATGGCCACTTTGGCCAGTTGCTAGAGAACTGTATTCTGGGTGCAGGCTGACTGAGAAGTTCTAGTTCTGTCGGGACCCATTAGCTTCTCACAGCACTGTGGCTGCTCTATCTCTGTGGTCATCCATGCAGTGTAAGTGTGTCATAGCTCTCAAAAGGACCAATTCAGAGGGGTCTGAATTCTGATGTAGAATATTGTGTGTGTGGGGGGCCAATATCAGTGAATTCAGAGTCACGAGATGACCCGGTTGTTGCCTCACACTCACAAAGAATTAGAAACACAGAAAAAGAGTGGGGATAGCAAACTGGAGTTTATTGAAAGAGAGAAAATCTCCTCAGCAGGGAGAGGTCCCAAAAAAGGGTAGCTGGTCTAGGGCTTGAGTCTGTGTTTTCTACCATGGAGGTCAGCGTGCTAGGTATGTCATGCGGTACCTTTAGGGAGTTGTACATTAGAGAGCTTCTGGTAAGTGATTGCCCAAGTCTTTGAGAACTTCAGGCCCCAGACACCACAATCTAGTGGTCAATGATTGCTGGAGTTTTTGTCTGAGAGCCTTGGGCCTTAAAGACCATTATAGGTTCCAGAATGTGGTGAGGACATGGAAAAAGCCAAAATTGCTTTAGATCATGCTATCAACCATCAACCTGGTTCAATGAGTAAGATTACTACTAGGTTACTCATTGAACCATTGCTGCAAGCCATGTCTTGTGAGGAAGCAGTTTCTTGTGAATGCTTAGTTACTGCTACTCCATCTTTGGGCCTTCTGTCCTGACGACATGTTTCTTAGAGTTGTATGCCCTTTCTCATTCCTAGCATGGTCACAGATACTGTCTTCTCTCTTTGAGAACATGAAATCACCACTCTGAATCATCTCTAAGAAGAGATTCAGGATTAATGATGGGAAAATTATAATCAACTAGATTGGCTATTTATCCAGAGCATTGCCAGGAGTCATCTCACAATATTTACAGTAGCTGAAATAGGATTAACTGGGCTAACCAAAAAGTCTTAAATCAAAATACATATTACTATTCTCTGTCCTTCTCAAGAAGCTTTACACAATGCTGTTTTGCTGGTTCACACCAAAAGTCCTAGGAAAGCCAAGAATTCTCAAGTAGGCTCAGAGTCTGTCTTTTTTCTCTTTTTTTCTATAAAATATAAATGCCAAATTCTGTTTGTATGTATTTCACTTTCCATGAAATAATTTTTAAAAATTACACCAAGTCACAAAACAGGAAACATTTGGAAGGTAAATGTTTTATCATTTGTAAATGATTTATTTAACCAATTTTATTGTAAATGTGCCATAAACTCAATAATTTTTTATTCTTTCTCTTTGCCTTCTCTCACCTTATTTGATAGGTCTTTTGAATCAAACTCTATGAAAAGCTATCATAAATTCTTATATTTGAAACAGCAACTTGCTCTATTTGTATCTCCTATCCAGTGGCTTTAAAAATGTTTCTGATAGTTTCTACACCCAAACATAAATTGGAGCTTTGTTTATCTTTGTGCTGTCTCTAGGAAAACAACACAATCTGTTCTTCAAAAGACAGATTACAAAATCAAATAATGTATCAAAATGGAGTTATCATTAGTTTTGAGGTGCAGGGTGATACAGCTTCATAGGATATTATTGATGACTTGAGGAAATACAGTATTATTGTGTATTATTATAAATTACCTGGGTCACAGTCTCTTTCTTTCTTTCTTTCTTTCTTTCTTTCTTTCTTTCTTTCTTTCTTTCTTTCTTTCTTCTTTTTTAATTCTGTACTTATTCTTTCAGGTTCTGTCCCAGGGAACCTATTTTAGTTTATGTAATTACTATTTAAGAACAAAACAAAACACAAATACTACATTTTGCATGTATACAAATAATATTACATTATGTAAATAAGCTTTCTAAACTTTCATAGGGAAAACATAGCCATTTTATCAGAAATGGAAATAACTCTGTTATTTAGGACATTTTTTACTGCCAGAGAGTGTGTGTACTTTATGTGTGTGTGTGTGTGTGTGTGAGAGAGAGAGAGAGAGAGAGAGAGAGACAGAGAGAGAGAGAGAGAGAGAGAGAGAGAGAACCTTTCAGTTGGGCACTGTCATGCTACGATCCTTTTTCCTCCATTTCTCCACCCTGTCAGAGGTTTGAGCACACATGCACACATGTCCAGCATGCTCTTCAAATTGCTAGGACCAGGTTTCAAACTATGCTTGGCCATGTGGGATCTGGCTTTCTGTGCTTGAGTCTAGCCCCTGCTATTTGGATTTGGAGTTTCACTTTCTAAAATGTCTCCTGTAACCAAGAATAAGATAACTAAATGTCTCTATTTCCAAAGAATCTCAAAAGGTAAGATAAAAACCATTCAAATTGAAATTCGATAGTGCACAGTGTGAAAGTGCTTCAGAACAAGAATGCAATAAATGAGAAATATCTTTGAGCTGTCCTTGGTTGTTCAGGGAAATATGATAAGATTCCTTTGAATGACAAAATGGGAGAAAACATTTTATATAAATAGTTTCTCACAGTATTGTAAATATAAATCAAATTGACCTGGAAAACAGCACAACTTCATGAACTAAAAACTAGCTCAAAAATGACAGTAAAAATAGACACATACTGTAAGTGGACCTAGAGGCTCCCAATCTGGAAGGATGAGAGAGTACCAAGAACAAGCACCTAGGATAATTAACAGAAGGAAGACAAAGATCGACGATGTGATAAGGGTTTCAGTGTGAATAGTGTTGCTAAGAAAACTGTGGAACAGGTTGGGGTATAAATAAATGAAGCCAAACTACAGCAGACTTGGAATGATCTCTAAATGATGCTAGCAAACGATTATTTAGTACATCATATAAAAAGTAGAGGTAGGAAAGGGAAAAACGAAGGAATGGAATAAGAAGAAAGAAAATGCAGCCTCCTAATTATGGGCAGAGCTCATAAATGAGCTGAACATTCTGGTGTCTGTTGCTATTCTCTTCTTTTCCCCTTCACCACATAATATTTACAAACACCCTCTTCACTCCTTTTATTGTCCGTTAAAGACTCCCCATTCGATTACTCTCAAGAGCCTTCAAACTTTAGAAAAGAGATGGAAGAGCAGCGAAGTGAATGTAGATCTGGTAGGTCCTACAGAGAAACATTGCTTCCTGGCCAAGGCTCAGGGACTGACAGGGAAGATGGCACGGCGTTCTCTAAGGTTTCAGTTAGCATGGAGGAATTTCCAAGCCCCATCAGGGCAGGAAGGGGTCATGGAAGTAGCAGGGTCTCCTGTCATGAGGAGGCCAATCAACAGAGACCAGAATGTTCTATGTGTGGGCAATCACTGTGAGGACTCAACAGAATATCTCCGTAGGCATGTCTGGACAGAGGGCATCAAGCACTGTGCCCGATGTCTTGGGAGTTTGCAAATCTCTGTAAATTGAATGCTACTCTTAGAAAGCCTAAACCACAGAGGTCAAGTTTCTGTCATCCTGCTGAAGGGGGATTGTTATAAAACAATTAAATCATAATAGAAAAATCCAACATAATTACAATTTTCACGCTTGGCCTGTGAAAGGAGACTCACCCCTTTGCAATGAGTCCTCAGTGTGCACTAATAACACATAAAGCCTTAAATCTTCAATTCATAAATATGAAGTGTCCTTTAAAAAACAAAACAAGGGACCAGCAATTAGCATAATGGCTATGTCGCTGAACTCCCATGTAGCTGACCATGGTTTGAGTTTCGGACCCGGTGGCTTAAACTCACGCCAGTTGCGTGTGTGTGCATGCCCAAGATCCTGAGAGGAGAATGGAGGAGAAGGGATTGTGGCGTGGCCATTCCCTCTGGGGGGTGATTTCTCACTTTCTGTCTGTCTCTCTCTGTCTTTCTGGTGAGCGCACGCACCCTATAGCAAAAACCTCTCAACCTCTCAAAACAAAACAAAAACAAAACAAAACAAAACAAAACAAAACAAAACAAAATAAAACAAAAAACTTTAGAAGATTAAATCACAATGTTTCCCCAATGGAATTTAGTTAGCAATATACATATGTTTTTCTTTTTGCTTAAGCTTTTAGTTAGAAAGCATCAACGTTATAATTAATAAACTTAAGGAAAAATAATATCTAGTATTATCTGTTAAGTAATTTACATGCATTGTTTCATTTTCTCTTGAACAAAACTTGGGTGGCAGGTACTAATATTACTCCCACCTTACAGATGAAGAAATTGAAGCACAGAGATGATAAATACATTGTTCCAGTTTGCATACCTGGTAAGGGATGGGTCCAGGATTTTGAACCTAATCTCTCTGACTGCAGTCTGTCGTCTTAATTACAGATGAGTATGGATTGTCACTGTGACACCAGTCACCATCAACAAGGGGCAGCAGGTGCTCCAAGGCCCTGAGCTCCCGCTCCTCCAGACATGAAGCTGCACTCCCCTTGCAGATGCAACTTGAACTGTGACTAACATTAGGCAAGCTGATTTTTACAGTTTAGTTAATACCACACCATGATTCTGGTTTAATGCAAACAAACAGCATTTCTGGTTTCAAAATAGCAGATAAAGTGGCAAAACCTAGTATGCATAAAAGAGAGGCTAGCAGGCTTGCAAGAAGGAAGAAATAATTGCTTACCTCTTACTCTTGAAGATTACTCAGATAATCTTTGGGAAACCTCTGGGAAATAATATGATTCCTATTTTGCTAGGGAGGAAAGTGAAGATCACTGACTTTGAGTGACTTGGTCACGTGGGAAATGGCAGAGCCAAGATCCAAACTGATTCTGACTCCGGAGGGTTCACTTTCTTTGTTATGTCCCATGATTGTTCAAAATATTCCAATTTAGGGACACTGTGGATTAAGCAAGTTATTGTGATCTAAATGAGAACACAAGTGGTGTGTATTGTGCTGTTTTTGTGTGAAAGAGAAGTATATTTCTAGTCCTACATAGGTGATCTAAATACTAAATTCTGGGACACAGCTCTTTTGAAAGTTAAGGACTCCTACTTTGATAAGAGAGAGAGAGAATGAGAGAACCCCTTGAATGGTGATGATACTTATACCCCTGGACTTATAAGGTTGTGAAGTATATTTTATGCAACATGTAAAATGTATATTTATTGAGTCAACATTATCAGCAGCATCAGCAGGTTGAAGAAAACTGAAATATGAAGAGAATATGCATTCTTGTGGTTTGCTTTTCTAGACTATTTTATGCTGATGAATTCATTTTTTTTAAATAATCATGTTTCAAAGAGTGAGAAATAAGAGAAGATAGTTCAAGTGGAAAAAAATAGTAAGGACATTTATTTGAAGGACTTGAAAATTAAGGAAATTGAAATTCTTTACATCTGCCCTGGAGGCAAAAAAGAAAAAAGAAAAAAATAAAGAAAGAAATACTTACTAGTAAGTGAAGCTGAAGGCAGCTGCCTCATGAGTTTGCTTTTCATATTACTGCTACATTCTCCAGGAGCTGACAGTTCAGTAGGGAGACATAATGCGGATACATTTAAGGTATATCTCCAATACAGCTTCTTTCCCCTTTGTCCTGCATTTTGATCTTTCTAGCTGCTCTGGCTCAGATCATTAAAAATGGCGAGGGACTGTAGTCACCCTGTAATACAATTCTTCATATTTTACCAGTAAAAGGAATGAATTGAAGGAGAGTGATTTGTGTAAATATTGATCAGCGAAGACCTTTTGTACTTTTTAATCTAGAACTGACCACATACCTGAAAAATGACCGTTATTTATTTCTCACTCTTCATTAATAATTTCATGTACTGAATTGAGAGAAATTCAAGTAGCAATTTTTTCCCTTTCAAATATCTTTGAGTATATAATGTTATGCATTAGAAATTAGTCCTTTATTGTTTGAATTTAATTTTGTTTATGGCATTTTCTACTATACAGGTTTAAGATGAGGTATAACATAAATACAGTAAGAGACACAAATATTAAATGTACAAATATCTAGATGAAGATATAGAACATTCTTAGTATCCCAGCGCACCTAACCACCATGCCACCTGCTGGCCCCAGTTTTACCTGCTCTCGAACTTTGTATAAGTCACATCATGTAGTGCATTTCTTTTTGTGTCTGTTTTCTTTCAATCAACATATGTCTTTGAGATTTATTCAATTTTTCATTTGTTAACTTCATTGCATTGATCTCTGCTGTTTATTATTTCCTTCTTTCCACTTCCTTTGGGATTAATTTGCTGTACATTTTTTTAGTTTATTAAGACAAATAATGATTTTCAATATCTCTTCTCTTTCTAAGAAATGCAATTAGCTTATCAATTTCAGTACGGTTTTAACTCTATCTTACATATTTTAAAATGTTAAATTTTAATTATCACTCCTTGCGAAATACTTTTTATTTTCTTTTTAAACATTTATTGATTTGTTTCTTGTCATTTTCAAGCTGCTGAGCCCAAGGCTTGAACCACACTCAGCCATGTGGGAATCCAGCACCTTAACCACCATGCCACCTGCTAGTCCCTGTGAAATACTTTTTAAATTACATAGTAATTTTTCCTTTGATCTATGAGAGATTTGTCAATTTGTTACTAAATTTCTAAGCATATGGTGGCTTTTCTTTACATTCAAAATTTTTTTTATCTTATATTTTGAAAGTGTCTTTTATAATATTATTGACAAGTAATAATAATACAGGGGGAAGGAACATGCCACAATCCCTTCTCCTCCATGCTTCTCTTGGAACTTTCGGCACACAGGCACATATACCCAGTGTGTTTTTAAAGCCACTGGGTCTGGGATTCAAACTGTACATTCAGCCATGTAGGATCCAGCCACCTTAACCACTGTGCCATCTGGCTTGCCCAGAGAACTATTGCTGTTTTAAAGTGTCAGTATTCTTGGGACCAGCAGATGGCATGGTGATTATGTAACTGCACTCCCACATGGCCAACCGTGGTTTGTGTCTTGGACCCAGAGACTTCAGAATATGTAGCGGATATAGAATTATGAGTTGGTCATTTCTTTCTGGACTTTAAAGATATCACTCAGTTGTGACTAACCATCAGTCAGCCTTTGTCTCTCTGAACTGTTTTCTTTTTCTTAAGTTGTTCTTTTTTGTTTGGTTCTTAGTAGGCTGAGCATAATGCGTCTGAGTTTTGTAAAGATTCTTGAAAAATTTACGCAGCTCTTCTTTGCCAGTGTCAAAGAATTCTAATATTTCTTCTCTGTCATTATTTCCTTTCTCTACTTATGAGACTCCTAGTTACAAAATACCAGAGGTTTTCTCCTTGTCTCTTTTATTCTTTCTTTTTTTATTTTTAGAATTATGTTCCTCTTTAGATGCTTCCATTCACTAATTCTGTTTTCTAGTTACTATATTTCTGTTCTTATGGGTCTAATCTGCATTTAAATCTGTATTTTCAATTCTTAATGTGGGTTATAGGGTTTTCAGGTTCTCGAATTTTCATTTGGATGTTTCCTTGTAAAATCCAAACTTGTGTTAAAATTCATTACCTTTCTTCTCTTTTTCTCTCTCCCTGTCTCCCTCTCTCTCTTTTTATTTTTTAAAGAGAGATTTTTGCTAGAGGATGTGAGCACGCATGCTGGAGAGACAGAGAGAGTAAGAAAGAAAGAAAGTGAGAAATCACTCCCTGGGGACGGGGGCAGGAGGGATGGCCATGTTGCAATCCCTTCTTTTCCTCCTTTCTCCTCTTGGGGTTTTGGGCAAATGTGCACATAAGCCTGGCGTGAGTTTAAGCCACTGTGTCTGGGACTTGAACTATAATCGAGTACGTGGGAGTCCAGTGACATAACCATTATGACATCTGCTGGTCCCTCATTATCTTTTCTTCTATTTTATTCAATAAGTTAATCATCGATTTTTAAAGTTGTTTTTCTTCCATGAGAGAGAAAGAAGATGAGGGGAGAGAAGAGCGTGAGAGAGGGAGACCTCAAAAAAGTCTTTGTACCACAACTCAGCCCCAGTCTAGCGAGCCTGAGTCACATGTGTGCAGCAAGTGTGTACAGGGAAACCTCCAGATGTGAACCTGGGACCTTCCCACATGGGTTTGTTACTGCTGTGCCATTGCTGCCGACTCATCATACAACTTTTTAAAAAGTTCTTGCCAGTCAGTTGGTGTGGAAATTAGGTGGCTGGATACCAAAAAGCTGACTAAGTGGTTTGAGTTCCAGACCCTAGAGCTTGAAAAATATGCTAGGGTGACCAGCAGGTGGTGTAACAGTTATGTCGCTGAACTCCCACATGGCCATCCACAGTTCAAGTCCTGGACCTGAGTGTGTATGTGTGTGTGTCCAAAAATCCCAAGAGGAGAATGGAAGAGATGGGATTGCCATGTGGCCATCCCCCTCACTGGGGTGATTTCTCACTTTCTGCATCTCTTTCTCACTTTCTGCATCTCTGTCTCTCTGGTGAGTACATAGGCCCTATAGCAAAAGTCTCTCTAAAAGAAAAAAGAAGAAAAGAGAAAAGAAAAAAGAAAAGAGAAGAAAAGTAAAACATTCTAGGCATGTGTGCATGCATGCCTGAAATCCTGAAAGAAGAATGGAGAAGAGATCGTAGCATGACCATTTCCCCGGGGCCCCTTTCTCACTTCTCTCTCTTTCTCTCTCTCTTCTTATCTGTCTTCAGAGAGTACATGCACCTTTAACAAAATAAAATAAAAATTTTAAAAAGCTGTCTGATAACTTTATATGTATAAATAACTCATATGCCTTTGTACCTCTTTTACTTATTTTTCTTAGCTTTGTCCATTTTATTATTATTAGGTTGTTGGAAAAGTCATGGCATATTTTTATGTGTTTTTCTACACAAAAATGCATCACAAATTTCCCAACAACTCAGTAATTTTGTCAATGGGCCCTTGAAAATTATATTATATTGGACCCTGTACACTGTGTATGAAAAATATAAAGGTTCTGGATAATGTTATATACCTCCAGTGAGGATTACATTTTATTCTGACAGATTAAATTGTTCCCATCAAATGTTAAGCTTAAACTTGTTGGGTACATTTAAGTCTAGAGCATTTATTTTCCCCATAAATGCCTAGACAGTAAATACTTTAGACTTTGTGGACCACACAGTCTGTGCCACAAATATTTAATTTTGTCATTGTATCAGAAAGGCAGTTATAGACGATAGGTAAGTAAATTAACTTGGCTATGTTTCAATAAAACTTCATTAATATTACTATTAGAAAGAACAGATGAGTGGATTGAAAAAAATGTGGCACCTGTACTCTATGGAACACAACTCAGCCATAAAAAACAATGAGAACCTGATATTTGATACAAAGTGGATGAATATGGAAGACTTAATGCTAAGCAAGGCAAGTCATATAGTTTTCCAGTGTTACACAATAGTACATTTACCTTGCTTATTTCTAACTATGTCAGAATGTAAAAACTATTCTTAACTCTAGGGTGGAAGGCTAAATGTGGCCTGCAGGTTGTAGTTTGTTGACCCCTGCACCAGCATAGGCTTCTAACTCCTGTGTGTGACCCTTTTGGTTCTTAATTGAAAGCCTAGGTGTTTAGGACCACTTTGTAGCTGGAATTTCATGTAGTCGACCTCAGTTCAAGTCTCGGACCCAGCAGCTTAAAGTCACGCCGGGCACAGTTGCGTGCATGCCCAAGATCCTGAGAGGAGAATGGAGGAGAAGGGATTGCAGCGTGGCCTGGGGGGTGGTTTCTCACTTTCTGTCTCTCTGTCTCTGCCTTTCTGGCGAGCGCATGCACCCTATAGGAAAAACCTCTCCAAAAACAACAACAACAACAACAAAACCAGAAAGCCTGGGTGTTCATTAAGATCTTTCTATTCCACAGGCTATAAACTCCAACTTCTGTCTCCAAGGCTACTGAAACCTCTGCTCAGCTTTTAGTAGCCTGCTACTTAAGATCAGCCAGTGTTTGCAGACCCATTTGTAGTCAGAAGTTGGGCTAATTTCTCTGAGGTGCTCTTCTTAGCACCTATGTATTTGGACAGCTCCATACTCCATCATGATCTCCTCAGCCCGGATCAACTGCTGCTGCCTGTTGAAGCTCTGTTCCCCACTCTCTCACACACAGCTAGTCAGGAAATGCCCTGAAGAGAAAACATCTGTTTGATACAAACCCTATTGGTGTTACCCTTTTAAGACTGCAATTCCTAAATATTGATTGCAATGGAAATAGCTCTTTTGTCTTTAAATAATTGTTTTGTACATCAAAATTTTATTCTTATTTTCAACAAAGCTGCTGAGAGAAAAAGTTTGAATTGGCATTTTAAGTTGAAAGGTAGTCAAAATTTTCAATATGGGTTTTATGATAGCTTCTAGGTTTTACAATAAGCTTAAGAAGACCATTCCCCTTATCATATTATAAAAATGTCCCCCCCTGAATATTTTCCTTCAGTAATGTTTTGGCTTCAAGCTTTACATTTAAATTAATTGTCATATTTAAGTTACTTATCAATCTGAAATTCATTTTGATAAAAGATCTGAAATAAGATTACAGCTTTTTCTCAAATGACCAGTTTTCTCGACACGAATTATTGATTTGAAATGTTACATTTGCAATATATTAAATTACTGACTACACAAGAATACATTTTGGAATGATCTACTATGATTCACTCATGTGACTATTTCAAGAAAAAAATTACACTATTTTATTTTATTATTTATTTATTTTAATTTACATTTTATGTTTTTTATAGTATACATTTCTTTTTCAACACAAAAACCATGCATGTCAGTCAAGACAAGGATATTACAATATACATTATTATCAGAAAATAGCTTCTCATTTTTTGTTAGTTAAGCATACTTTTACTCGTTTTTTTCTTCTCCTTTTCCTTCCCTCCTTAATGTACTAAACGTTTTTTCACAGTTTATTGATTCACAAAAGATCTTAAAGTATGGACAAAGCTAGAATCTAGTGACAAGTGCACTGTAATTTTCTTCTGAAACAATGTTTTTTTTTCCTCTATCTCCATTTCCCCTTTTACTAAAGAGAGGTATAAACAAATTTATTTGAAAAAAAAATAGGTTAATTTCAATTTGGTCTGTTATTTGCACAAAGCCCCATAAGAATTCAATTTTTTTTTTTTTTTTTTTTGGAGAGGTTCTTGCTATAGAATGTGTGAGCTCACCAGAAAGACAGAGAGAGACAGAGAGACAGAAAGCAAGAAATCACCCCCCGGGGGGATGGCCACACCGCAATCCTTTCTCCTCCATTCTCCTCTCAGGATCTTGGGCACGCACACACATGCGCTAGGCATGAAATTAAGCCACTGGGTCCGGGACTTGAACCACAGTCAACTACATGGGAGTCCAGCGACATAGCTGTTATGCCAGCTGCTGGTCCCGAGAATTCAATTTCTGATGCAAGGCAACAGGTACTATCGTATTATTGAACTGATTGAAACAATCATTCTGCCACAAAATAAGAATGCTCACAAATATTTCCAATTGCAAAGGGGTCAGGAAGGGAGAAAAGTTTATGTTTCAATTAATAGAAATTCTTTAACAAATTGCTTAATCCAGTAACTCAAAAGAAAACAAAAATCTTCAAATCTGGAGGACAAAGCATAGAAAAAAATCAGTAGTCTCAGAAAAAAGTCACAGAATTCTATTTCACCAGTTCAGTCTCATGTAATCTCTTTTGTTGAATTTACAGTGTTACTGTGGTCTGATCTTTCCATTAACATTCAACATTATTGATATTTCAGAACTTGTCTGTACCATTAGGTTGGCCTTTCTCTTGATCATTCTTTGTCTTCTTATTTGTCTGTCTTCAGTTTTCCTGGTATAGTACTCCATTTAGAACTTCTTGAAGAGCTGGTATGGTGTTGGTAAATTCTTTGAGGTTTTGTTTATGAGAATGTTTTTATCTTTTCTTCCCACATGAAGGATAATCTTGATGGATACAGTATTTTTGGTTGAAATTGTTTTTCACTTAACACTTTGAATATATTTTTCCATTCTTTCCTTGCTTGCATTGTTTCCAACGAGAGAGGTTCGATGTTAGCCTGATGGGATAGCCTTTGAAAGTAACTTTATGTTTTTCTCTTGCCAATTTTAGTATCTTATTTCTGTTCATGGTGTTGGTCATTCTGACTATGATGTGCTTTGGAGAAGATCTTTTTGGGTTGATTCTATGTGGGGTCCTTTTTATATCTTGGGTCTGGATATTTGAATGCTTCTCTAGGTTTGGAAAGTTTTCTTCCAGGATTTCATGGAATAGGTTATCAATGCCCTGATCAGTTTCTTCACCTTCTGGGATACTAATTATCCAGATGTTTGGGCATCTAATGCTATCTAGTATTACTTGTATATTATTCTTACTTTATTGGGTTATTTTCTCAGTCTTTTCTGTGAAAATTTCTAGGTCAGAGGTTCTATCTTCTACATCTGAGATTCAATCTTCTGCATGATCTAATCTGCTTTTAATACTTTCAAGAGAGGTTTTGATTTCCTGTATTACAGCCTTCATCTATAACAGTCCTATCTGATTCTTTTTTATGGTGTGCATTTCCTCTTTCAGATCATGGCATTTCCTCTTTCAGATCATGGGAGAATTCCTCTGGAACTCATTGTCTCTTTTCTCCTACAACTTCTGGAGTTTGTTGTCTCTGTTCTCTTGCATCTCTTTTAGCTTTGTCACTATGAATATCCTAAAATCTTTATGTGACATTTCCAGGAGTTCCATTGTACTGTCTGTGGATGATGAAGGGCTGTTCTTTCTTTCCCCTTGGGGGAGAGATATTTTCTTTCTTTCTTTTTTTTTTTTTTTTTTTTTGGAGAGGTTTTCACTATAGGGCGCGTGTGCTCACCAGACAGACAGAGAGACATAGAGACAGAAAGTGAGAAATCACCCCCCGGGGGGATGGTCACACCGCAATCCCTTCTCCTCCATTCTCCTCTTGGGACCTTGGGCACGCACGCACACGCGCCCGGCATGAGTTTTAAGCCACCAGGTCCAGGACGCGAACCGCCTTCTACTACGTGGGAGTCCAGTGACATAGCCATTACGCTAACTGCTGGTTCCCAAGGGAGAGATATTTTCTTGATTTCTCATATTTCTTGTGCCTCTGTGGTGGTAGTCTGATGGATTATGCATTATTTCCTACCTTCTTGAAGTTAATTCTGAGTGTCAGAGGCATGCAGAAGGAGATGGCCTGTGATTTTTCTGCAGTACCATTTCCTGATCCTCACCAAGTAACCTGGACTTTTGTCAGTTGAACCAGATATTACAAAGGCCTCACAGTTTCAAGGCAATAGGGGCACATGGGTTGAGTTGTGAGGTTTAAAGTATTCAGATGTTTCACTACTGTGCACCTAGACTCGCCGACACTCAGTGTGTGGATGGTGAGAAGCAAGGTGAGAAAGTCAGGTTAAAAAAAAGGAATCAAAGAGAAAAAGAAATTAAAAAAAAAAAACAGAAAAACAAACAAACAAACAAAAATCCCCAAAACAATGAAAAGGGAAAAAATTGTATTTTAAAAAAAAGGGAAAAAAATCAGAACTGTATGTCAGTTTCACGAGAAAGGGAGAGGGAGAGAGAGAGGCAGAGACAGAAAGAAGACAGAGACTACCCTACTTGGCTTTCCCTGGGTGTTGGTCCAGAAGGAGGGGTTTGGGGCAGAGGCTTTTTCTGGTTAAAGGGGCAAGGAAAGCCACCTCCAATGCACATGGCTTCTGGCTCTTCACTGGGTGTTGGGCTGGAAGGAGCAAAATTACACTATTTTAGAGCACATTTTATCATCAAGAACAATTGTTCTCCTATTTCTCTTCTTTTTCAGAAATGTCCAAGTTATTCTTTTATGTGTATTTTTTTAGATGAACTTTAGAATTACTTGATCAATTTCAAAAATGTGACAGAGGCAATGAATGAAAAAAATTAATAGATTGGATTTAATCAAAATTAAGAATTTTTGTGCATCGGAGGACACTACTAACAGTGAAAAGACAACCCATGAATAGGAGGAAATATTTGCAAATAATTTGTATCTTAACAATTGCTATCCAGAATATATATATATATATATATATATATATATATATATACTCCTACTACTGTTTAAAAAATTCATTTTGGGGACCAGCAGTTAGCATAATGGCTATATCGCTGAACTCCCATGTAGCCGACCATGGTTCGAGTCCCGGACCCTGTGGCTTAAACTCATGCCAGGCACATGTGCATGCATGCCCAAAATTCCGAGAGGAGAATGGAAGAGAAGGGACTGCGGTGTGGCCATCCCCCCTGGGGGGTGATTTCTTGCTTTCTGTCTCTCTCTGTCTTTCTGGCGAGTGCACACACCCTATGGCCAAAACCTCTCCAAAAAATAAATAAATAATAAAAGAAAGAAAACAATGTTTAATGTTTAAAAGAAAAAAAAGATAAAAGACTTGAATAGGCATTTACCTAAAGGATCATAATATTATTCAGCCTTAAAAGTAAAGGAAGTTCTGAAATATGCTACAACATGGATGAACCTCAAAGACATGCTAAGTGAAATCAGCCAGTCACAAAATGGCAAAATTGTATAATTCTACTTATATGGGAACTTTTGGAATTAAATTGTGGAGACAGAAAGTAGAGTGGTGATTGCCAGGGACAGGGAATTGGAGAGAATAGAGAATTAGAGCTTTAGGAAGATGGCAGTTCTGGAGATGGATGGTGGTGACAGTTGCCTAGCAATGTGAGTATACTTAACGTCACTGAACCATATACTTAATAATGGCTAAAACTGTAATTTTCTGTCATGTATATTTTGCCACAATAAAACTTTTCTTAGAAAGATAAGTGGGAACCTATTTGTAGTTTTTGTGGGGATTACTGAAATCCACAATTTATAATAAAGTGTCTTCCTAAGAATAAGATAGATATATCCTTCTAGAATTCATCTTTTGTTTCTCAGTGGAGTGTTGAATTTTCCTTCATGTAATTTCTGAGTATTTCTTATAAACCTATTGGAGTTTCATGTTTGTTTTTTCTGTTATACAATTAAATGAAATTTTCTTCTGCTTTTGAATTGGTTTTTGTTTAAATATGAAACAGTGTCTGATTATATTATATTAGTTTTTAATCAGGAATTTCCTTTTTCTCCCACATTTTTTCTAATACTTTGTTAACTTTTTCAAACGAGTATATATTGAACATGATTTGATTATAGAGAAACGTTAAAAAATTTCTGCTCTGAAGACTCTAGTCTTGCTGGGATTCAAACCTACTAAAGAACTGAAAGCATGTAAAACAAGCTTAAAAATCCTAGAGGAAAGCTTTTGTTCCAGACATTCATTTTCTGAGAAAAATAAACTTATGAAAATGAAGTCATGTTTTTACCTCACTGAATTAATACAGTCTCTGAAATGACACCTTAATCCTTAAAAGATCGCTTCCATGTTATAGGTACATATTATAGTTCATATTTTATATTATATTGATAGTAACTGTAGCAGAAAAAAAATAAATGCAGGAAGTCACTCCTTTAAGGCATGGTCATATGAAGTGGTACCTGGTGAAGAACCGGGTGAGAACGGTGTGTGTGGGCATGGCCCTATAGACAGAGTGTAATGTTCTTCCTGCCGCATCCTTGATCAGCTCAAGTGTGGGTCTCCGACTCATGGGTCATCTTCCTCATCTTAGGTGCAGTACATCTCATCCTTGAATATGTACCCTAATCACACTGCGAGCTTGTAAAAGCTTTTCCCTGTGCCTAGCAGGAGTTTCTGACTCAGACCTATTGTTGGAGTCAAATACTCGTACTTTAAAAATACACCCAGGTAATTCTGATAAAGGTGTGCTAGAGACCACACTTTGGGAAATGTTGCTCTTACAGAGTAACAACTTTAACAGTCAACCCTAAACTACTTTTTACTGTGCCTGATAGGCACTATAAGATTTTCTTTTTAAAAATAAATCTCTTAAATATCTAACATCAAGTTTCAACTACCTGTACAATCATTTCTTGGTATTGGACTCTCTGATACTGGTGAACACACCAGCTGCTGCACTCTTTCTCCATACAACTCCATTTTTTTGCCTCCACTGTTTCCATCTTTGGAAATTCTTTATTTTTAAAACATGTACTCTTTTAATTGATAGTTAAAGTTTTATGACTGTATCACGTGCAACATTCTTTTTTTTTTGGAGAGGTTTTTGCTATAGGGCACGTGCACTCTCCAGACAGAGAGACAGAGACAGAAAGCGAGAAATCACCCCCCAGGGGGGATGGCCACTCTGCAATCCCTTCTCCTCCATTCTCCTCTCGGGATCTTGGGCACGCACGCACACGCGCCCGGCGTGAGTTTTAAGCCACCGGGTCCAGGATGCAAACCGCGGTGGACTACGTGGGAGTCCAGCAACATAGCCATTACGCTAACTGCTGGTCCCAACGTGCAACATGTTTGAAGTACATGTACATTTTGGAATAGTTAAGTATAGCTAGCTGTCCCCAACCCCTAGTGAGTTGTTAAGGGAGCCAGATTCTCTGTGGCCTACAGTGGACGGAATCCTGGCCATGGCAGCTTGAAAGACTTATGGGCACATGTGCATGCATACCCCAAATCCTGACAGGGTGGAGAAATGGAAGAGAGGGCATTGTGGCATGATCACACTCCTTTGAGTGGTAGTTTCTTTCTAGCCCCTCTCTCTGCCTGTCAAGTGTGTGTACCTTCTGGCAACTAAAAAATAATCTAGCTAATTAAAAAATGTATTGCTTTACATAGTTATTGTTTTTGTAGTGAGAACACTTAATATTCACTCTGCACCTTTTAATCCTGCAATATGTATACCATTATGAACTATAGTCACATGTCCTACAATAGATCTCTTGAATTTATTTTTCCTATCTAACTAAAATTTTGTGTCTTTTGACCAATATCTCTGCAATCTCTTACTCCCCAATAGCTTGTGTTTGATAACCATAATTCTATTCTTTACTCTTATGCAATTAACTTTTTTAGAGTCCACGTGAGTAAGATCACGTGGTATCAGTTATTCTGTACCTGGGTCATTTAGCCTAACATGTTGTCACAAATAACAGGACTTATTCTTAGTCCCTTCCCTCGTGGTTCTGCTCAGTGCACCTGCTTTTCCCTGGTTGTAACAGCTTCTCCAGCAGTCCCCAGGTGTCCTGGCATAGGGCATTACCTCCTCTGCTGTTTCAGCTGAGTTCAAGCTGTGGAAACCCATTAACCTTCTGAGCCCAGTCCTTAAACCCTCCAGCCGCCCCTACATTCAATTGTTCTTCTCTCCAAAATCTACATATTCTACATGCCAAGAAATCCACATGGGCAGTACCTCTTCCCAGCTATCACTGTGTTAATTTTTACAAACACATTACAATGTATTTTAGATCCTGTCATTTATCTCTGCAGAAGCCCCTCTGCTTAGCTCTTTTTTCACTTTCAAATTTAGGTAGTCTATGTGTCAAAAAACTAGGTGTTACCACATTTATTTTGGTTCAAACTGTGTTAATTTTTATAAACACATTGAGAGATTAAGTTTATAAAAAATTTGAAATTTCCTATAAACCTTCCTCCTCTTGTCACTCTAGCAGTTTGTATGGATAAAATTGAAGTTATAGCATGGTAACTTTGGTTGTTCATTTATAAAAATGGCAATATACCTGTACATTCCCTATAAGCATATGACTAACCTTTAGTTTCTGAAATCATCATAAAAAAAGCTCATACTGCATTGCCTCGACCTGTGTCTCACTTTGTATGGCTACTGACACTATTCATGGTGAAATCTAGATAAGCCATTCTTGCAGATGCCTGCTCTGTTTCCCTGGGCTTTGGGTAGTTCTTCCCAATTGATGCCATCTGGAACTTTATTTAACCATTTTCCTCTTTCTACATATTCCTGCTTTAACAATTTTTTTAGAGAGACTTTTGCTATAGAGCATGTGTACTTACCAGAGAGATAGAAAGCGAGAAATCACTTCCCAGGATGGATGGCCACACCACAATCTCTTTTCCTTCATTGTCCTCTTGGAACTTTGGGCATGCACGTACACGTGTCCACTGTGTTTCAAGCTACTGGGTCCTGGACTGAAATCTCAGTCAACTATGTGGGACTTCAGTGCCTTAACCACTACGCCACCTGCTGGCCCCTCCACATATTCTTAACTCCCCAGTCCAATTTCTATTCATGGACCAGATGATTCTTTGCTGTGGGACTCTGTCCTGAGCATTGTAGGATGTTTAGCAGCCTCCCCACTTCTACCCACTGGATCCTAGTATTACTCACCATTTTTTAATGGGGCAACCAAAAAATGTGACCAGACATTGCCAAAAGTACCCTGGAATCTAAAATCACTTTGGGTGAGACCATTGCCTTAGAAAAAATGGAATTTAAGCAATACAATTCCCACTACTAAATTTCTTACACAAACACACAAACACGTATATCTTTTAAAATGTATTTCTTTTGAAAGAGAGACAGACAACCACAGCAGGGTCTTCACATTGTGATCCACCTCCAGCCTTGGCCAGCCAGGGTCACGGGCCTATGTGCACATGCCCAGTATGTACTGGGAGACCTCAGGATACTAACCCAGAACCTCCCGTGTGGTCTCAGCATCACGGAGGGTGCTGTTACTGCTGTGCCTCTGTGGTTGGCCTCTTAATACATCATTTTAATATATAGATATTTTAATTTGTTTTTAGAACAATTTATGAGACGCTGGAGAGTCTACCCTTAATCTAAAAGTTCACATGACAAGACAGGTATGAATTTCTTAAAGGAATAAATAGAAATGCTGCCAGTAGATAAGGTGCTCTATGAGAACGCACAGCTGTCTGAGTTCATTGAAGCTGAGGGCACAGCGTAGGCCACAGACATCGAATGCTCAGTGCTTGATTGGTAACATTATTAAACCAAGAAGTTCAGACTATAAATTTACCTATGTAGAAAGACAAAACAAGCCATTTCTCTAAGCCAAACCTGTTTTTATATATCTAACTTTTAAAGCTTTCGTGTAGCATTCATCTGATGCTGTGCCCCACTCAGTATTCAATAAATACCCGATGAATGAATGCCAGTTTAGAGAAAAATATTGAGCATGTGTGTGTGTGTGTGTCCACACATGTCAGAGTGAGAGAGAGAGAGAAAGAGAGAAATATCCATTCTGGGCTTTTGTCTAGTTCCTGAACTATGCTCTTTCTAGCACTAGAATATGCAAAGTGTGGCCGGCAATCTTCAATACTGGCATTATTGAACAGATTGTTAGAAATGCAGACTCTCAGGTCTCACCCCTAAACCACTGGATAGACCTATGAATTTCAACAATTTAATTTACAAATTAAATTTGTTAGGCATTGCCTCAGAACCCTACTTCCAGAGATTATTAAAAGATACAATCTAAGAAAGGGTTTTGTGAAATATAAATTCAGGGTAAAGTGGGTTGAGTATAGTTAAACAGCAGGACTTCTCAAAAAACATTTATGTGTAATTTCTGTCTCCAAGTTGGAAGTGATGGGAGATGTTAAGCAGTGTCTCTACAGTTATTGATGATGAGACCTTTCTTCATAGACATCACTGCGGAAAATGTCGCTAGTCTCCGCTAGTCTCTGGTAGAAGCGCTCATCTGGTAAACAAGTGGCATCTGGACCTTAAGTAAGCAAATTAATCAGGCTTAGTCTTAATAATTACTGATAATATGTTGGGCAGACGAACAAAATGGACTTTCCAGAGAAGAAAAAACTAGTAATAATAATAATAAATCAGAAGGGAAAAAAAAAAAAACAGAAAAAACCCCTCTTACTAGTAACCACTTAAATTAAAAATTATTAACAATATAAAGCAGTAATTATAAGAATTAATTGTTGGGCCATTGCTTTCAGTATATAAACTTACATTTTTTGGAATTAAATGTTCTAAATTCAGTTTTGAGGTATTTTTATATGATGTTCATCCTTATCATTTATGATATTTTGAATAGTAGAATAATTTAGACAAAATTAACAATTAAATACCTTTAGTTTGAATAAAAGCATTATGCGTTTATCACAGGAAATCTGTATAATACATAACAATATAAAAAGAAAATTATATACCCTTACTATTCAGAAAAAAGCATAGTTGCCATTTTAATTTATTTTGTTTTAGTTTAATTTTCTGAACAGTTATGCATATGAAATGTTTAAAAGTGTACTATTTTTCATTTATTTTTAATTTAGCATTATACCACGAATATTTTTCTAAAATATTAAAAGTTGTTTGAATATACAATTAAAAAAAGAATAATGTTTCATTTTATGGATTTGCTATAATTTACATTCTTTTAGTGGCAGCTATTTAGACTGTTTATGTCGTTTTTACTATTATGAATAGTGCCCTGATGAACACACTTATTTGGGTATAAATTTAATTCTTTTCTTAGAATAAATTCTTACAAATGGAATTGTTGTTTTAAAGGGAACAAACACTTTAAAGGGCATTTTTAAAACACAGATTTTATAGATGAATTATTCTTCACTTTTATTTACACCTCAGACATATATCTTTAATTTTATTATTTAAAGCAAAAATATGACTAGAACTGTAAGTATTCACTTTATAAAAATCAGAAGTGCATTTTTATAATGAAGTTTCATGCATGTTGCATTCATAGTCTTCACTGTTCTCTGAGAACCCTGTTACTTTCATAGCAGGAACACCTGGCCTTGTGGTTGAATCCATTACGATGACTAACTCTGATCAAATGACATTCTGTAATTCACTTTCAGTTGATAGATATATAATTATTCATAAAAAGGGAAAAAGTAATGGTTCAGAATCCATCAAAAGCCGTTTCTCTTCAGTGAGATTTTAGAAAGCTCCCCAGGAGTCTCCTAATTTCATATTATGCCTTTGGATTCTTTAACTGTGTGACTGACATCAGTTTTCTTAGCATTGTTCAATCACACCAGTCATTCTTATTTAACAAGAGATTTTAGATGAAGAAAAAACTTCCATGATTTAACATTCTGAATGAATAATATAAGTATGAGCATATCTATATCCATGAACATAGGTTATATACATTTATAAACATAAATACCTGTTATGAATAAAGAATTCTGTCATAATCATTCACACATAAGTGTGTCTAAGAAAGCTACATGCCTGGTTGTGAGGCTTTTGGCTGCAAAGAAGAAATTGAATTTACTCCTAATAGGCTATTTGCTCCCAATTGCAAGGTATGAGAGTAGATGATTAGGGTCATGATGTTTCAGGTTTACTTTCTCTCTTTGGACATTATTTCTGATAGCAGCTCAAGTTAGAACAGCAGCTGAAGAACACGTTTGTCAGAAATCATTTTTTGAGGCTATTTGCTATAAGCCTTTAAGATGTGAAGTATCTCACACAGGATTTTGCACATTTGAGGGTACTTCAAAAAGTTTATAGAAGATGGAATTAAAGAATGAATTTATTTTGGTACAAAAAATGAAATCTATGTACAGTTCCTTCTAATACATATTTCCATAAATTTTTGAAGACCCACTCATAGTAGGCACTTACAATTTGATTTTTATTTGTATTGCTATGGTTTAAGTATATAAGGTCCTGGGAACTGAATGAATTTCTTATGCACTGGAACAATAAACCAACATTAATTTAAAAGTATGGATTTGCAATTCTTACCTTTGACTTTGTTGTTATTTAATTAAATTCTTAAACTACCTGGCAAGTTTTCTCTTTTCTTGGTAGCTACAATTCTTAAAAAGTTGTCACTGTTTTTTAGAAATGACTGCTTCAAAATATGCTAACTTTTAATTCTAAGTAATCCCAGATACATTGAAATCTAATTTGACCAAACTAATAAAAAAAATAAGCTATTATAAATGATCTGTAGTTTAACTTTTAAAACTGGGGAAGTAATTTTAATGGAAATTTGGAGTCAGTTTTTATCCACTGTCTGCATTCCTCGTTCTTCTGTTTATAATCTCACCTGAGTAAGCTGAGGTATGCTAAAAAGAAAAGAGATAGCTAAGGACACATAGCCAGCCCCTTGAGACATGTCCTGACCTATGTTTACCCAGGCACGTGGCAAAAGTATTCCCTTTCAGTAGGGAATCGATATTTATGACAATCCTCAGAAACCTCCCATTTCATTAGAAGGCAATAGACTACTTGGCTAACTCAAAAGTAGAATAATTTCTTTCTTTCTTTTTTTTTATTTTCTTTATGAGAGAGACATACAGACAGACATAGACGTGGAGGAACTGTACCCCCAACATGATTCCAACATCACAGTCCATTCCCAACCCCAGATGATGGGCACACGGCTGACTGGCCTCCTCAGGGAGATCTCTGAACTCGAACCTGGACCCTGCCCATGAGAGCCAGCCTAGAAGAACTTCACATTTGACCATTATGTCACTGTCCAACCCTCCAAAACAGAATCATTCATAACAAAATTGTTTAGAATACCCAAAGATGGTATATTTTTAACATAAAACTGCATGATTTGGGTTGCCGATAAGATAAATTATGTGAATTCATTTTTAAAAATGTTCTTATTGGTCCTACTAACTGACATAAACAATTGATAATGAAGTTACATTAAACACTTGGGTGTGATTTTTAAGCCCTAGAGCATGACTGTTTACATGAAACCAACTTAACTAACTTTGCCTCTGACTCTTTTTTTAAAATTTAATTTAATTTAAAAATTTTAAATAATTTCTTATTTACATTTAGTTATTGTATACCTTTATGGGGTACCATATGATTTTTCAAGGTATGTATTTATTTATTTCTTAGCGCAGGTAATGGTTCTATTTTATTTTTCACATCTAGTTTTAAAATACTACATTCTCCTCCCCTTTCCATATCCCTTCATACTTTTCTCACTGATGGCATTAATATCTGGGAACGTGTTTGCCTGTAATGGTTATGGCTTTCCCTTAAAGCTGGTTCAGTTGTACAGATGTCAATTCCTTGCACCCCTTAATAATATTCATTCAGCACAACAACTTTGTTGGAGAATTTCTAAGACAGATTTTCCAACTACTTGGAGTTGGTAAGGTCGGGGGAACTGTGTGTGTTTGTGTCTGTTTCTACTGTGATCCTTGAGGGATGATATTAAAACGCCATGAGAACTAGAACTTGGTTTCACTTAAGTGGGTCTTTGATGCATGGCATATAGTCAGAGCTCACTAAATTTTGTGCTTGATATATCTGCATTTATGACATTCCTTAAACATGCATGCACATTTCCAACTCAGGGCCTTTGCTCTGGAAACTCTTTCTGCTTAGAATGTTTAATTCCTAAGTATTCTCATGGTTCATTTCCTCACTGTATTCAAGTTTCTACTGAAATGTCATCTTCACAGAGGGCACTATTTTAAACTACCAAATCATTAAATCTTAAATTGCATATACTCACACAAACTCCCTTACTTTTTTTTTTCCTCATAGGATTTACCAATACCTCAAGTACTATTTGTTCATTTATTGTCTCCCTCATTAGAATATAAACCATCAACACAAGGACAGGAACTTTGTTCATTGCAAGCACAGAAAACAGGTCCAGTATCTGGTAGCCATTCAATAAATACTAGTTTAATGAATGAGTAAACTGGTTTTTTTAGCCTCCAACTTCTCTCTCCTACATACACATATATTGAAGTTTCTATTTCATGAAAATTAAGGTCAGCATCTTTCTTGTTTATCATTGTGTCCAGGCAGACAGTGTTAAAAAATAATAGGTGAATGACCAAATGAAGTAATGTTTATTATGTATGTGGCTCATAGGTTGTTTTGCACACCATTTGTAATTACAGTCTGGTAGTTTCTTTTAATCATTACTATGTCAAACACAAGTATTTCTCTTACTTTGTATTTTTTTTGTTGTTTTTATATGTGACATAATACTTTTGATAGTGGAAACTTTGCAGAATAGTCACATTTGACTCTCTGGAAAATTAGTTTCTTTCTCTGCTTTGTTAGACCCTGAAAATGATAATGGAATTTAACTTTGTGATTACAGCTTGTACACAATCCCAAAACCTTACCTTCAAATTCTCTAGCCACCATTAGTCCTTCTCCCAGTTCTGAATAAATTTTTGGATTCTTATCAAATCTTTTTGCTAGAGACAAGTGGCCCCATTCTCCACTTCTCAGATCCCTTTCAGTTGCATCCATTTCCAGGGTCTGCTGCTGGAGGGTGAACAATGTTATGTAATAAGTCAAAGAGCAGGAAGCCCTGAAGCACTCCAGGTAGTTACACAGGCACATAAAAAGAGACAATATAGCAGAATAAAGAAGTGAAAGGTTATTAAATGTTTTACTTAATGAGCTGTCTTTCTTATTGTCAATTCTCTGCTTAACATTTTCTAACTGTATTTGAAATCATTTTGAAGTTTTAAGTGACTATGAACTGAAACTGGAAAATTCTCCAAATATATTTTTTATTGTATTCTTGATTATCATTATTCAAATTATTTAAGAATTTTCAGTTATGCATACCACATACATTGGCACTCTTAAGTGCAACTTTCTCATTAGTATACTTCTTCTAAATGAGGCTCTACAGGGACCAGTCATTGGAAGAGAATGTAACAAGTCTCTCTAATGGTCAGCAATAAAGGAGGCGATATTACAACAGACATAACAGAAATACAAAAGGTCATCAGAGAATACTATAAGTATCTATATGTGAACAAACAAGACAACCTGGATGAGATGTACAAATTTCTGGACACATAATCTACTAAGATTGAATCAGAAAGACATGGAGAGCCTGAATAGGTCAATAACAAGCAATGAGATTGAATCAGTTATAAATAGTTTCCCTGCAAAGAAAAGCCCAGGTCCCAAAAGCTTCATTTCTGAATTCTACAAAATGTTTAAAGAAGAATTCACTCTATTCAGTCTACTTAGTACTTGTGGAGTAAGACAGGGCAAAGTGTGATAGGGAAGCAAAAAGGAAGAAACTTATAACAATATTTCGAAGATGACTTAGTATTTCAAGTGTACCTTCTCAAAGGTACTATGAAGTGAAGTTTTTAGATTTGAGACTGACTTGATCCAGTTAGTGTTCCACCATGTGAAAAATATGTGGGGGAAAAATTCAACAATATTCTCTAAGTATTTTTACTACCAATAAAGATCAATAAAATAAGCAGTAGTCAGAGAAGAAACTGGAGACATTACAGCATAAATCAACAAATATCTCAACTGTTGAGTAAATTTCTTTGTAAACTACCCTACTTACGTTGGCCCTCAATATTCTAGGCTTTAATTTAGCCATATATTTTTACAAACTATGTAAAAATTTTTATTTTTATTTACTTATTAACTTTAACCATAATTATGTATCAGATTTTCCCTTTTGCCAGATAGTAATGCCAGGAGTGGAAGCAGGCATTATTGAGGTCTACCTAAGGGGAGGCTGTGTTGGGGATACATTTGACATTTGTGGGATGGGGGTATAGGGCCAGAAGTCTTATGGCAATCTGAGTGTGCTCACTGTGCCTGGCATCGGAATTATGAGAGTAATAAACAAGAGGAAGAAACAAGGTTGGAGACAGAAAGTGCCAGAAACTAATCTCTTTGGAAAGCAATTTTTTTTCACTAGGTGTATACAGTTATAAGGGGAGGATTTGGTTCTCATTGATGCATACCGAAAAATGAAATTCTGTACTATCAGGAATACATAGTGATACAACTCACAATGACATCTGGGTCAGTGGCAAACCACATATATGGTGGTGATTGCATAAGGAGCTATGTAAGATAGTCTAGGTGTGAGTAGGCTATTCTATCGTGCTTTGTGTAAATACACCCTATGATATCTGCACAATGGCAAAATTGCCTAATAATGTATTTCTCAGAATGTATCATCATCGTTAAGGGACACATAACTACACTTAATAACACATCACATAGCAGTTATACAATAAAGTAAATGTCTTTTTTGAAGGAAGTCATGTAATATATAATCCATTATATTCCCTGTGTTTTAACACAAAGCTTATGATATACAACAAAAATGTACATGAAATTGACAATAATGAGTTGTGAAGCTGAAAGAAAAAAATTTCTAAATCACCAATAATAATAAGTAAGACACAAATTTTGATCAACCATGCCAGAAGAAAGTATGAATCAACACTTTTCTAGATAGAACATGTAAAATATCACAAAATAATTTTCATAGTCATCAGAGTGTGCTATCAAAAATGTAGCCAAAAAATGACTATCAGATGTGTCAATTATTTACTTAGCAGAAAGATCATGGCATTTTCCTGAATTTTGTGATGTTTTTGTGCTTGTCCATTGCATTAGTCAGGGTTCTCCCAAGAAACAGAACCAATAGAATGATTGATACATAAAAGTGATTTTTTATGGGAATTGGCTCATGCAATTATGGTGACTGAAAAGTCCCATTTGCAGGCTAAAGCAGCAGCAACGTCAGTGGCCTAATTCAGTCTGCGAGCCTGAGAACACGGGAGCTGGTGTATAACTCAGTCCAAGGCTGTAAGCCTGAGAAACTGAGTAGCTGCTGATGTTACATCCGGGAGTCCAATGGCCTGAGGATCTAGAATTATATTTGAGGACAGGAAACTATGCATGTCCTACCTCCAGAAGAGAGAATGGTTTTTTTCTTCCATCACCTTTTTCTTTTACCTAGACCCTCAAGGGATTGAATGATGCCTGCCCACACCAGTGAAGGATAACCTTCTTTGTACAGTCTACCTATCCAAATGCTAATCTTTTCCAGAAACACTTTTACAGACACATCCAGTAATAATTTTTTAAAATTTTATTTATTATTTTTCAATTTGACCAGAGAGAGACAGGAGAGAGAGAGAGACAGAAAGACAGACAGACAGAGAGAGGGAGAGTGAGAAAGCAAGCCATCAGGTCCAGGGTTCAATCCGTGGTTGCCCATTTGGGAGTCCAGTGCCTTAACCACCATACCACCTGCTGGCCCCCAATACTAATGTTTTATCAGCCTTCTGGATATCCTTTACCCAGTCAATTCGACACATAAAATTAACTACCACACTAGTTTTTTAAGATTTATAATTTATTCTCCTGCTGTAAGTAAGTATTAATGAATGCATCTCATTAATTTGGTAGCATTTATTTCATAGGTTTTATTTATTTATATTTCCTAATCATGTCCATGAAAAACTATGTAAATTTTAGATCCTAAGTTATTGAGTCTGCTCTGATTAACTGATATTTTGTGTAGTAATCTGTTTACTTGTTATATTATGTCACTTCCCACATGGCACATGTTGTAAATATACAGAAACTTTGTTTTGTTCTCAATAGATCTCCAGCACATGGACTGAAATAGCACACAGAAAGGCACTTGACTAATATTTATAGAATGAGCAAATGAATGGTACCACTGACCTTGAAGGATGAGTTATCACTATTCATTTAATTAGTTTGATAATTCTTATTGATAGCTTATGCTATGAATTTAAAATAGGCTGCTGTATAAATGATTTATCAAACAATAAAACATTTTTGTGTTGTTTTCACAAATAACCATTCAGCATGTACTCCTTAACAAAAATAAATGAGAAAACCAGAATGCTTCCATTCATTCAAGTATTCCTTCACATCAGATGACTTTATGCAGATAAAACAATGTGTTCATCAAACCTGCTTAACACTCAAAGAATTATAATTAAATTGGGTAGAAATTAGCCAAGGTCACTATTTTTTTTCAACTGTTATTATGTAATTGTTAGGAAACTAGCAGAAAGCTAGGCCTTTGCAGAGACAGGAAACTTTATTTTATTTGTATAAAACTTTATTCTTCTTTAAGGGCAGCAATGGTGTTCTGTATTTCCTACACATTATGTGCTCAGTGTGATAGCTTTTTGTTGTGTCTGGACTGGGCTGATCTACAGTTCCCAGAGTTCCCTATCTTGTATATGTCTGGTTAGGGCAGGTTACAAAGGCTGTGTGTGTGTGTGTGTGTGTGTGTGCGTCTGTGTGTGTGTGCGCGCGCGCGCGTGTGTGTATATATATATATATATATATATATAAAATGAAAAAGGGGAGGCCGTTGTTATTTTGCCATAAAAATACCTTCTAGTCATTAAAACATTAATCTAGGTACTTCTGTGAAAGGATTTTGCAGATGTGATTGTAGTTCTTAATCAGTGACTTTAAATCAATGAAACGAAAGATTATCCTGGGTAAGCCTGACATAATCACCTGGAAAGGTTTTAAAAGAGGGTTTAGGCTTTCCCTGAAGTACAGATTCCATATAACTGCTGGGTCTGTAATTGTTTCTCCTTCCCTCTGAATCTGTCTTCCTTATCACCACCTGGACAGGAAGTTTTAGGTCTGAGTCTACAGGTTTTCAGCATACTTGTTATCTTTCATTCTGGTTTCATTCCTATGAACTTAACACTTGCTTATCCAGTACCCACAATTCCATTAACAAAATTCTTGTAATAAATATATATCCTACTGTTTCTGATTCTCTGTTTGAAGCCTGAATATATTCAGTGAATCTTTTTTTTTTTTTTTTTTTGAAGAGGATTTCGCTATAGGGCGCGTGTGCTCGCCAGACAGACAGAGAGAGACAGAGAGACAGAAAGCGAGAAATCACCCCCCAGGGAGGATGGTCACGCCGCAATCCCTTCTCCTCCATTCTCCTCTCGGGATCTTGGGCACGCACGCACACGTGCGCGGCGTGAGTTTTAAGCCACCGGGTCCGGGACGCGAACCGCGGTCGACTACATGGGAGTCCAGCGGCATAGCCATTACGCTAACTGCTGGTTCCCCAGTGAATCTTTTTTGACAAGACACAGGGTCATTCTTGAAGGGGCCCACAATTTCACAGAAATGGCCCATGAAATTGAAAGCATAGACAATAGTTCAAGATATTCTTCAGTTATAAATCAAAATGTATGAAACAGAAAATAAACACTGCAGCCTGGCAGAATAGTGAGAGGTCAGTATGGCCAAAATTAGTGAGAAAGATTTTACCAATAAAGTGGAATTTGAATCTGTTCATGAAGGATGGATAAAATGCTAATGTTCAGAAGAAAAAGAGAAAGCTGTTACATTTGGTGAGCTGTTTTAGAATAGGTGGTGAGAGAAAAGCTTGCTGGGTCCAGAGGATAGTAAACTGATTTAACTTTCAACCACTGTCCCACTTAATCCTTTGCCTTAGTTGTTCTTCTAAAAGGGATAGAAAAATATATTAATATTTTTGAATTATTGTAAATTAGCATGAAGAAAATGTCAGATATTCAACTCTAACAATCTTGAGCTAAACATCAATTTAATTTCTGCTCTGTTTTTGAACTAAAGTCAAGAATCTTGAATAGAAAAAGGATTTAAAAATTGAAAAAAAGAGATCTAGCCAGGAGTCAGGACAAGATAATCAACTGCCATCTATATATGAGCTCTGAGTGGCCCCATTAAGGGATTAGGACCACCAAAGACCTTCTGCCCAGACTTCACCCTCCTGCCCCTCAGATCTAGCCAGGGGCCAGGATAGAACACCCTTTTTAATCTCTCTGTCTCACTATTTTTAATTCTTTTTAAAAAAATTATTTTTAAACTTCTTAGCTCTCTTCCAGTCTTTTGTCTTGCTAATTCTTACCTTTTCTCCTGCCCCACAGGACAAGCCAATCAGTTGCCATCTATATCTGAATTCTGAGCAGCCCTATTCGTGTTGCATGGTTTTTGTTTTTAGCTCAAAAAATGTTTTTTATTGTTTCTGTCTCTCCCCCCCCCTTTTATTTGCTTTTCTTTGTATTTTTACTTTTTTCACTTGTCTGCTCAGCCTCCACACACTTGATTTTCTAGACAGGTCTAGGTGCTCAGTATCCAAATATATGAATATGTTTAGAATCAGATTAATCCTCAATTTACATTGAATCAGCTGCTCAAAGGGAGAAAAATGGTACTGTTTAGAGACTGCAGGTCACCTTCCCCTGCTCATATTTAACTCCAAAAAGTAGGAAATAATGTATAATCCATCAAATGACCAGAAACCACAACAGAGGCACAAGGACTATGAGAAGCTAAAAACATATCTCTCCCCCAAGGGAAAAGGATAACTCTTCATCCTCCACAGACAATACAAGGGAACTCGTGGAAATGTCAGATAAATAATTTAGAATATTCGTAGTGGCAAGGCTAACAGCGATGCAAGAGATAAGGAACTCCAGAAGAGGCAGGATAAAAAAGAAACTGAGTTCCAGGAGGTGAGGAAGTTCTTGCATGATCTGAAGGAGATACACATCGTAATAAAGAATCAAATGGAACTGTAAGAGGTGAAGGCTGTAATACAAGAAATCAAAACCTCCCTCAAAAATACCAAAAGCAGATTATATCATACAGAATATCAAATCTCAGATGTAGAAGATAGAACTTCTGACTTAGAAAAATTCACCAAAAAGACAGAGAAAATAACCCAAAACAATGAGAATGGCATACGAGTAATACTAGACACAATTAAAAGCACAAACATCTGGATAATTGATATCCCAGAAGGTGAAGAAACTAAGGGCATTGATAATCTATTCCATGAAATCCTGGGAGAAAATTTTCCAAACCTAGAGAGGCATTCAAATATCCAGACCCAAGAACTATAAAGGACCCCACATGGAATCAACAAGATCTTCCCCAAGGCACATCACAGTCAGTTTGACCAAAGCCACAGAGAGAGACAAGATACTAAATTTGGCAAGAGAGAAACATCAAGTTACTTTCAGAGGATATCCCTTAAAGCTAATGTTGCAACTCTCATAAGAAACAATGCAAGCAAGGAGAGAATGGGAAAATATATTCAAAGTATTAAGTGAAAAACAATTTCAACCAAGAATATTATACCCAGCAAAATTATCTTCATATGGGAGAAAAAGACAGAAACATTCTTACATAAACAAAACCTTAAAAAATTTGCCAACACCAGACTAGCTCTCCAAGAAGTTTTGAAGGGAGTGCTATACCAGGAAAACTAAAGTGGGACACACAGAAATAAGAGTACAAAAAACAACCAAGAAAATGTCCAATCTAACGGTAGGGACAAGCCCAGAGTTGAACGTTAAGTTCCAGAGTTTAAACGGAAAGATCAGACCTCAGTAACACTGCAAATTCAATAGACTAGGGATTAATTCTGTGAGACTGAACTAGTGAAATAGAATTTTTTGACTTTAGACTAAAACCTTACTGATTTTCTTCAATGCTTTGATTTCCATATTTAAGAATTTTTGTCTTCTCTTGAGCTATTGATAAGTTCATCTATCTACTATTTGAACTGAAACCTAATCTTTTTCCTGGTTTTAAGTTTTAAAAGTTTCTCTTAATAATTTTTTATTTTGGTCTATTAAAACTAAAACTGTTTTTTAGTTAAAAATGCATTAAAAATACCTATTAGTACCTATTTAAGGACTGCAGTAAGCTATATAACCCCAGCAAAGTGCTACTTTATAGTATGTTCACTTTACTCAATGAGGTTTACACGTAGTCAGACATGTGTTCATAGATATGTATGTATTAGCTGTGCTTGCTATTGGAAGTTTAAATTAATTAAGGTCTTTAGTGAATCAAGAAAATGTGAAAAAAAAGCATGAAAACAACTGTAGATATCAGAGACAGTGTGGGAGCAGGAGAGAATTGGCAGAGGATGAGAGGTAGGGAATCAAGTGGGGGAAAAGTAAAATATATAAGAAACAAGAAATAGAAAATTATTTGTTGATGATTATATGTATGGCAATATCTTTGACTGAGCCAATATGTGATGTATTCTGGATGGAAAATCTCACTTTGTATACTGTATTGATCTACAGTGAATGACTATAAATAAATAAAATAAATATTAAAAAAATAAGTCTCTGAAGCAAAGCAACAAAAACAAAGCTATCTTTCCCTAATTCTAAAAAAAAAAAAAATTGTCTTTAGCTTATAGGCAGTGCTTCAAACTCACTGGGACACGAGTATATTGCAGAATAAGCCAACACACTTTATTGAAAGGGTCAGGAGAGGCAAAGATGGTAGACCATGTGTGGAGTTTGTGTGTGTGTTTCAGGGAGAGACGGAAGAGTTGTGAAGGAGTAGCAACTAATATGTGGGGAAAGGTAATTCCAGAAGACAAGAGCCTTTTCTAACAGAACCTTGGAGGTTTGGGGCTTGCCATGCTAGATCAAGAAATATTAGCTTTGCTTACTGAGAATGCATTTAGGGAATCACTTAGGACATACCTTCTTGCTGTAGATACATTTGTTTGTGACTAATAAATAATTTTGATATATGTATTCTTTGGGGGGAAATGAGAAAAAAGGCCTCACATTTTTTAATAATTTCTTAATTTCAGGAGGCAAACACTGAATAGTTTTGCTAAGCAAACACTGAAAAACTAGTATATATATAGAATTTGTTAGCTTACAAACTATTGATGTATACACCGCATAATTTCCTTCTAAGGTTAGTAGAACCTCTTGGTAGCTCACAGTAAACCTGTGATAAAGGCTTAGATGATATTTTATGCACACAGAGTGTAAGTCTTTTATCACATCTCCTTAATTAGAACACCTTCTTTCTGAAGTGATTTACTATCTGTTAAACCCCTGAAATATTTCTTTGTAAATTCATAAATAACTATATTCCCTAACCTATAGAGTGTCTCCCACTTCCCAAAGCTGTAACTTACCCATCTGGGGCTCATGCCTTTCCACCATTCAGCCATTGAAAAAAGGATTAATATCTGGCCCAGTAGAAAGCTTCCAGTAAAAGCTCTAAAATCTTCTGACTTCTCTTCTGAATTTCTGATTGGCTGGTGCCCTAGTCATGCTGGTTGTAAAATATATATACATATTTATATATATATATATTATTTAAAATTATATAATAAATATATATATGTTTTATGTTTTCATTTTATATATATACTTTTGTTTTTTAGAGATTTTTGCTGTAAGGCACATGTACTTGCCAGAGAGACAGAGAGAGATTAACCTCTGGGTGGTAGCCATGCTGTAATCCCTTCTGCTCCATTCTCCTCTTGGGATTTTGGTACTCACAAACACACACACACACACACACACACACAGTATGAGTTTCAAGATGTCAGGACCAGGACTCAAAACATGGTCCATCATGTGGGAGTCCAGAGCCTTAACCACTATATCACCTGCTGGCTTTAGTTGTTAAATATTTTAAATGACACTGCCCAGTTGTTAATTTTACATGTATTATCCATCTTTTAAAACTGCTGAAGTTTGTCATCTCTGATGTCTTCTTTCTAGTTACTTTTGTGGGGGCGATTTATGCCTTTAAAAATTTCAATACTATGATTTAAATGGGGTGCTAGGAGGAAAAAGACAAATACGCCTTGTGGTATACTTTATTTGTTTAATGATCTTGAAAGATGTCAAAAACATCCTCTGGAATAAAGTTTGTATAAAAGTGCACTGTGGAACCTTGTTAGCAAGAGCTACATGAGAGAAAAAGGGTTCTTTGAACCAAAAAGTGTGAGAATGTTGGATTAAAAAAGTCACATTTATTTTGTTTTATCCCCTATCTGTTTGCAATGCCTCTTCTATGCTATTGTTCTTATAATTTGCAAGTGGGGGGTAAAAATATGATGTTTTTCTCACAATTGTTCCCTTCACAGAATCCTCCCCATTTTAATTGGAGCATAAATGTCATTTCAAGGTTATAAAACCTTGTCATGAGCATTATTTAATTGTAACTTCTGTGAATTCATCTGTAGTGAATTGGGCACCCAACACTTCCTTAGAGGGTAGTCGAGGTTTCTCTGTATTCCAGCAAAGAAACTGGGAACTATGGGTTCTGGAATCCATTTTCCTGAGTAGTCCCAGGTTTGAGTTTGCCCATAATACAAAAGCAAAAACCAACCAACTAAACAAACAAAAACTTGGAAGAGAAGAGGAAAGCATTATTTTCTGATTGTTGCAGCCGGATGTGCAGTAGTAGGTGAGCTCCTGAGAACTGTCAACTTTGTGGCTTCAGTCTCTTAGTTCACAGGACCTTTGCAGAAAGACCGGAGAGAGAATTGAAGCAGCTTCCAGGCAAGACCTTTGGGCTGATGTGATTCTCTAACCTTCAGATGCAGCTCCCTTAACTTTTGGTAGAAGCTTTTCTAATCTCTATTTTCCTATCTCTTTCAACTGAAATATAAGCTCTAATTCTTTATTGCATCTGTCAAATTCATAATACATAGATGGAGTGGTTTCAGCTTTCCTAATGAAATCACAACTGATTCAATACTAATAAAGTGTAATTGTTAGCAAGTCAGTCAAAAATATCTGTACAGCTACCAATTTAAATATTGAAACAGCCACTTAGGATTGCATAAAACTTACTCCATTTCCAGAGGCCAAGGTTTAGATGATTTTTCTGTATATATTTTTTTTCCAATTTATGGCTGAGCAGTATGACCCAAAATCATGCTATTGGTCATAAGGAGAAGTTTGTTTTTTTTTTGTTTTTTTTTTGTTTTTTTTTAATTAGTTAGTTAATTACTTTAAATCAGGGGAAAGCATGAAAGCAGTCCCCCATTACCACAAATTATGCAGTCAAGATTCCCACCATTTGGGAAATTGTAGGGGTCAGCACATCTGGAGTGCAATAGATAAGCCTTGCTCTGAGAAAACCACCTTCGTGATCATGATATCTCCTCTGCCAGGTAAGTGTATATATAGGGAAGTCTTTATCCAAAAGATGTCAGTACTACTCAAGTCACCATAACTTTGGCCTGTGTTTGTAAAAAAGGAATGATTAGCTAATATACTATAGATGGTATATCAAGCTCAGATACCTTAATAAAACTGAATTGGTGAGCTTTCTTATTGGAAAATGATCCCTTCTGGAAAATTGGCAGAACATAAACTGGGGCTAAAGGGCAAAAATCCAAACAAACAAAACAACATTAAAAAAAAATCCAACCACTTCTTCCCTAGAAGAGAGTAGATAACAGTTTCCCTATCTTTCTCTCCCTGTCTACTCCAAGTGAGCATTTATTCAGCCACAACATGAAGCCACATTCATTTCTGAGCATTCTGTATTACAGTCACCTGATTCTTCAATATGTAAATTTGTTCCAGAGACCAGAACTCAGTGTATTGTGAGCTCCTACAGGATCGGGACCAGGTCCCTTTTCCTCCATAGAGAAATTTTAATAACACACAGTTAAATGTTAAAAATGCTTCTTTGTATTGATTTTGGGTTCAGATATTGACTTGTCTTTTTTTTTTTTTTTTTTTTTTTTTTCTATGTATCTCTTCCTTCTACTTAATTTGAAAGTTCAGGTAGATGTAACTAAAAGCCAGTTAAATATAAGTTAAATATTCTCTCATCCAGGCCAAAGACAGATGGACAGAACAGTAGAGTGGACACTCAGGCACTGATCTTTTAGATCTTTCTTGAATAAGTAGTATTTCTCAAGCTTCCTAATCTGTGAAAGATGATACAAGTTCACACACTTCACAGATAAATCAATTGAACTGTATCGGGCACTTCCTTTGTGCCTAGCATTGTAATATTGGGTTGTTGGAAAAGTCATGATGCATTTTTGCATAGAAAAACAGAAAAAAATACGTCATGACTTTTCTGACAACCTAATAGTTACATGTTACTTTTATTGTCAATAAATAATAATATATTTCAGCCCTCGCACAGAACAAAGTGTATGAAAGATTCATATTTTTTTCACTAAAAGAGAATCAAAATTATACTGTACTGAGTGAAATTTCAATACATATCAAGTCATCATAAATTCTCAAACACGTTTGCTTTAATCTAGCCCAGGGCAGAGCAGGCTCAATGTAGCACATCATTCCTTCTCACTAAAATACTCCTGATCTTGTTTGTGAGAATGATCTGGGAAACTCTATAGTTTCCAAAAGCAAATAACATATGGTAGCTGAAATGTCACCAACCTGGAAACAGGAGAGAACTCTGCAAAGCTAGAGTGACTTGTTTAATTTTTTTATGCATGGAAACCATTTAGTTCAGAAAAGTAACCAGGAAGAAATTTGTTTAAAATGTAGCATGAAACAGGTTGTGATTTTCCCAAGTTCCCAGTAAGTATAGTGAGGCTGTTGAGATCTTCAGCTTCTTAAACATCTAATAATTAATATTTCCTAATAAAACTAAAGATTCACAAGCCTCAAAAGTGGTGTCCAGCTAGAAGTTGAGATTTGACTTTGAATGATTTCATTACTTGATATATATTTTCTTCTTCTTATTTTTTTTAGAGGGAGAGATTTTTGCTATAGGGTACATGCACTCACCAGAGAAAGAGAGAGAGAGAGAGAAAGTGAGAGAAAGAGAGAAATCACCCCCTGGACAGATGGCCACTGTGCAGTCCCTTCTCCTCCATTCTTTTCTTGACATATTTTTAAAGTTTGTTCATTTATTTCTTCAGGGACAGATAAAAAGAGAGAGAGAGCTCTCCAGCAAGGTCTTCATGCTGCATACCTTCCCCAGTCTCAGTTAGCTCAGCTCATGGGCAGGTGTGCCCATACCTGGACTTGCCCCAGGTGGGTTCAGTTGTATTACTGCTGTATCACCACCCGATCCCTTGACCTTTTCATTCTTCTAGTAACTCACTACTAAACACTCTAATGAAATGAACGAACTAAAACTTGTGCCCTTCTTTGGCTGACCTATGGTATCATTTTGAACTAATTGAAGAAAAGAGAGAAGCTTATGAACAAACAGTAAGTTTTATTAAGGAGCTATTTTATAAGCAAAATATTTAGGTAGTTTCAGATAACTAATTAATTGTTAGACTAATTTGGATGGAAAAAAATGGCAAAAATAAATCTTGAAAATAAAATTTAAGTAGGCTTCCATTTATGCAATTAAATTTGACCACTATCAAAATAATCCATTTGTTGCCTACAGTGACACCAACTTGTATGTGTAAGAGTGTGAGTGAGCCAACTGATGTCATCTCTGTGCACCTTCACTCCTGCGCTGCTTGCTAAAATTACCCAGTACCAGCCCTGAGTGGGAGCTGACATTTGTGCCTGGGGAGGTCGTTCAGAGCCCCTCACTGAGATGAAAGCTGCAGCCATTGCCCTTAATGATGGGAAGCTGGGAAGCTGGTGCTCTTTGATCTTTAGCTTTGAGACTTCCTCAGAGGTAGCTTGCATCCCTGGCCTTTAATGGTAGGGAAGCTACCCACCTTTGATCTATTGCCCTCTCACATTTGTCAGCAGCTCTTCAAGTGTTTCAACTTGCTGGGGAAGGGTACAGGGTCGCACGTGATGGGTCAGAAGCCCTGGAGCCAGAGAGGTGGAAGTTCAGGTAAGGGCTGACCCAGGACACAGGGTCAGGCTGCAAGGCAGAGGTGGGCCGAGCTTGGCAGAAGAAGTCAAGTCTGCTATTCTGCTGAGTACTAAGACCAGTTCTGTAAGTTTCCTCTGATGGTAAACTTTGATCAAATCCTCTATGAAATGATCTGCTTCCTTTTTCAGAGAACACAGTCAGACATTATGTTATTATCGATTTCTGTGATTACTAGTGGGTGTCCGTTATGTTGCATATGTTACATCTGGTTTATTTATAAATACATGTTGCTGACTACAACAGCTGACTCCGAGAGCATAGGTCTGGGCAAATCTGTTACTGAAAGTGAATGAACAATTCAAAATTTATGTTCTATTCAAAGTGCATCATCTTAACAATATAAAGGTCAGTGCATATGCAGGATGAATGAGTTTAAGAGGATTGAGGGATGGTGGTTTATTAGTCAGTGTTCATAGTCAGATAATTTAGAACAGATATAGAGCTAAACTTTATGACTGAATTTTACCATAGATATTAAACAGTGAAGTGAATAAAGCACACTAACATTCAGTGTCAGCTGAAGACATTTTTTTTGCACATATGTCCAAACAAATACCACGTAGACCAAGATGTAACACATTTCCTGCACCCCACACCCTCATTTGCTCCTCAGTCAAAACCTGGCCAATTCAAGGCAACAGGTACTCTGCTGAAAATCCGTTAGTTTTGCCTGTTCTTGAACTTCGTGTGAGTGGAATTACACTACATTCTTGTACCTGGCTGCTTTTACTCAACACAATGTCTGTTCCAGCCATTATTATTGCAGAAGTCATCTGTTCTTTTTTTGCTGCTGTGTCGTATTCCATAGTACAAATCTTCATAGTTTATGTGTCCATTCTCCTACTGATGGATATTTCAATTGTTTCCATTTGGGGGATATGATGAATAAATATCCTGCCGTGAATATTTTCTCATGCTTTACTTGGTGAGATCAGAGCAGATTTTGCACTTTGGCAATGCTTACTTAGACATCATGTTACAATATTTCTCTTTCATGAATAAACACACAGGACCCATTCAATTGTGAGCTTCGAGACTTCCTTGAGATTAGTGTTATTCTAGCCCTGGAGCGGTGCTTAGGTTATCAGAATATCATTTGCACAATTTCAGAAAGAACAATTCACACCAGAGGAGGGGCTCCAGTGGGCACATACCAGTCTGATACGTTACTCTTGGATAAAGGCACTGATAGCAATTCCCAGGTCTATAATTTACTCATTATAACGCTATAGTTTACTTAATCTAAACTACACACAATTATAATTTATGCACATAAGATGATAATAATTTACTTAGACTTAAAATGTGCTTTGTATACTGGGCACTGTTATGCTGTTGTTAAGTTTTAACATCGTAATACTCTTTTTTTCTCTCTCTTGTCTTGAAAATTGACATTTCAAATAGAAACCTGAAACATCCTGACTACTTTTAAGCCATCTCTGACCAGGTGCTTTCTTTAATATGTTTTAAAATCTACTCTGATAATCAAGATTAGAAAACAATCCCTCAAGGCTTCTTATAAACCAGAAGTCATGTCGGAAATGGACTTGCCTACTAGTCAATTGCAAAGATGTGTTAAGTATTCTGTATAATTTATTGCTCTTACTGCTTCTGCATATCTGCTTGGCTTTGCAAACATATTAGAGGTTCTCTATTTCTTGTGCCCTTAATGTTTTTAAAAATAATATGTTGAGGCTTGGTCAAATGTTCCCTGGGAGATGGTTAAAAACAATGGTCTTATTGAAGTACAAAGTAACTCTGACACTGTATGGCAAGTGTAGATAATGATCCATTTTCTTATGATTAAATAAGAAATAGAAGATACTAAGCCCAATATCAATACGACTTTTTTGGGGACAGGCCATATGGGATGATATTTCAATTTCTTTCTTAGCTATTAATAATTTCTCTTCATTTTAAAATAAGTTTAATGACCTTTGTATGTTTCCAGTCAAGTTTATTTAAGTTGTAAGTGATAGAAATATGTTTAAGATAGCCTGTGCTCCTTAATAGTACCATCAATCAACAATTTAAATGGATTGTTTTATGAAAAATAGTAGTTCAAATTCATTGATCTGCAGAGTCCAGATGAATATTTGCCTTCTGGCATGGCATGGAACTCAAATGAGGTCATCAGTGCAGTTTCTCTCTACCACTTGGAAGTACTGAATGAACAATGACCTGTAGTCTAATCATTTCACCCAGCTGGCTTCGCAAGCATCAGAGATTGGGCTGTTCATAAGCATAAGCTAAGATGGAATCTGGAATGCAAGCTGTTTAATAAAGATCAATGCCTGTGAAAAGAAGGAGGATACAGGGCTGGGCAGAGGGAGTAGTCAAACTGATTTACGGTTGATGAAGCCTGCACTAACCTGAAGAGAAAAGTTGGAGTATTGCCTCTTGGAATTGTTTCACATCAGGTCCAAATGGCTGGGCTTTTGTACGCCCACCTCATTCAGTTACTGCATGGTGGCTGCCCTAGGAATAGCATGACTCTGGCAGTTGTTCACTGCATCTAGGGTAACTCTGAGGTGGATGACAGTTGTAGGTGTCTACTGACTGTATTCTGCAGCAGAAAGGGGGCTTTTTCTTGGAATGTTTTTCTTTTTATGTCTACCACAGTTTTCATTTCATGCTTCTCAGATATTCTTCTTAAATCTATATTTGGGAGACAATTTAGTGGGAAGAACTGCAGCCTCTACCACTGAGGTTGATCATGGGATCATGATTGACACTCATTTCTCTCTCTTCTAGTATCCATCCTGCATTTTTCATACTCTTAGCTACCAGCTCTGCTTGCTTTAATGTCCTACCTATAGTCATGATTTAGATCCTCAACTTGTTTTCCATTTGAGGTTGCAAGATCTGTCTACTACTTATTTATTTTTATAGTGCTTTCTGACATTTGATCAGTACACATCTTTGTGAGGGACAGTACAGTTTTCAAAGCATGCATATAGTGTGTAATAATCAAATTAAGGATATAGACACTTTCACCTTATTTGACATTGAACATTCTGTAATCTAGTTCTACAGATTTCTTCCTTTATTTTATTTTGATAGTATATATATGTGTGTGTGTGTGTGTGTGTGTGTGTGTGTATGTGTATATATATATATACATATATATATATATCTATATATATATATATATTGTCAATGAATTTTTAAAATTTTGCTGCAGTACACTGCTCCAGCTCTATTAGCAGTCATAGCTGGGCGCAAGTACTGAAATGGACCAAGTACATCACCTGAGTTGTTTCCTACGGCTGCTGAGACAAATGACCACAAACTTGATGGCTTGGAACAGCACACATTTATGCTCTGAAAATACCAGATTCAGTATATATACATTTAAATTTTAATTTACTTTACCCACTTAATCACTATATATTGCTCAGCTTGTAAGTTGAATTTACCCCACATGAATACACAAAAGTGCTAGCTTCTAATGGTTATCTGCATCATTTGGCTAGTGAAACCTTCTTCCATCTTTAATGCTCATCATTCTGATTTCAGATTCAATCAACACCTTGCTTTCTCCTCTTTTTTAGTGAAATCTCCATCTGCCTCCTTTTTTTGTGCATTCACGAGAGACAGAAAAAGGAAATGTGAGAAATCCTGAGAGAGAATGCCATGCTTCAATTCCTTCTCTTCCAGTCTCTTCAGGATTTGGGGCATGTACATATGTGCACCTGATGTGATTTTCAAGCTGCTAGGTCTGGGACTTGAACCATGGTTGGACATGTGATAGTCCAGCACCTTAGCCACCATGCTAATTGTTGGTCCCATCCATCTGCCTCCTTCTTAAAAGGACACTTGTGATTGTGTGATTGTATTAGAGCCCATTCATGTAATCCAGGATAGACTCTCCATCTCAAAACTATTAATCATACCTTTCACCATAGGTAACATAGAAGGTAATATTTATAGGTTCTAAGAATTAGGATATATATATATATATATATATATATATATATATATATATATATATATGGCTATTAATTCAGCCTACCAGAATTGTGATGATTAATTTTATGTGTCACCTAAAGAAATGTCTTTGACTGAGGTTAACAGCTAAATCAGTTAAGTTTGAGTAAGCAGATTGCCCTTTCTAGTGTGGGTAAGCCTCCTCCCACCAACTGAAGGCCTGAATAGAGCAAAATGGTGGACTTCTCCAAGGACGAGTGAATTCACCACCAGACTTCATCTGCACCATTAGCTCTCCTGGACCTCTGCCTGCCAGTTTTCAGACTGGAAATGAACCATAATATTTCCTGGGTCTTCAACCTGGGGGCCCACACTACTAATTGTATTGTGTTGTCAGGAAAACCATGATGCATTTTTACGTAGAAAACCAGAAAAATAGGTCATGACTATCCTGATGACCTAACAGATTCACCAGCTTCCATAATTATATGAGCCTATTCCTTTCAGTAAATTTTTCTATGCACACACACGCACACACACACACACACACACACACACACACACACAGGTTATGCTGGAGTTCTGGAGAACTCTGACAAAAACACACCATCTGTGAAAATTTCAGTAGTTCCAGGCCTATCATCAGCAATTGATTCCTCTCATTGCCAGTTGTATGGGGAGCATTCCAAATCCTCATCTTACTGCCTACTTTCTGGATTGCACCTGATACCAACTGTCATAAGTTGAGTTCTCTGGAAGCAGATACTGAGCTGGATTTGGGTGCAAGGTATTTATTATAGATCAATGCATGTAAAAGGAAGAGGGAGGATTGGGTAGAGGAGAAGTCAAGCTGAGTTATGATGGACAAAGCCTCAGCCATCCCTACTGGAATCTGGCAAGCAGAGGATGTCCGTTTCTTGCCTCAAGCCCAAATGAACTTTTATGCTCTTATCTTGCTCTATCACTGGATGCAGGCCACCCAGGAAGGACATAGGCAAGTGGAGTTCAATATAAGTTAGATAGATCTTGTAAGAACTGATAACTAAAAGAGTTTGCTGACTACTTTCTTGACCTTATGCTAAATATTTTTCTAATAGAAGAATCCAATTGAAAGAGGCAATCTTGTGGCTGGACGGTAGGTAGTACAAAGGAAAAACAGGATGCTCAGTGAGGCTAATCCACATAAGAAGGTTCCAGGTTCACTTCCACAGACCTCTTTGAGTATGCCAGGCATAAATGTACCCATCATCTGGGGCTGGCTGAGGCTGGGGGTGGATCAAAGTGCCAAAACTTATTTGGGGATGCTATCTCTCTTTCTGTCTGTCTCTTTTGCTCATAGAATGAATGAATAAATCACCTTTTAAAGAAGTGGCAATCTTTTCTTTTTTTCTTTTAAAAATTCGCTTAAGAGTGTGTTCAATCACTGGAGAGAGAGAGAGAAAGTATCCTTACCCTCTACCATGGGAGAGGGTCATGCTGCAATTATCTATCCCTCCTTTTGGGATTTTGGGCAAGTACACACATGCACCAGTCTTGTTTCTCAAATCACTGGGTCTGGGACTCAAACCATGCAGTCATTCTTATGGGATCCAGTTGCTTTAACCACCATGCCAAGAGCTAATCCAAGGCAACCTTTTCTATTGCTATGACAGTCTGGTCCAGCATGAAGACAGGAGCATGAACGCTGATTGGCCTTGTTTGTTTACTTGTCCGTTTTTCTTGCCAATCTCATACCCACTCACTGTAGTTGGGAGTACAAGCTTCTCTCATTAGCCAGGCCAGGTAAAATGTCCACCACTGTAGGGACCAGCAGTTAGCGTAATGGCTATGTCGCTGGACTCCCATGTAGTCGACCGCAATTCGAGTCCCGGACCCAGTGGCTTAAACTCACGCGGGGCATATGTGCGTGTGTGCCCAAGATCCCAAGAGGAGAATGGAGGAGAAGGGATTGCGGCGTGGCCATCCCCCCTGGGGCGTGATTTCTCACTTTCTCTCTCTCTGTCTTTCTGTCTTTCTGGCGAGCGCATGCGCCCTATAGAAAATACCTCTCAAAAAATAAACAAACAAACAAATGTCCACCACTGTGATCAGGAAAAAAGAGAAGGTGGTCCCCCCACCGCCACCTCCCAGCATGTGCACCAGGTCACTGTGAAGAACGTATCTGTAGTTCCCTGACCGACGGAGAAAGAATGCTGGGCAGCCAAACCAATATCCACTGCTTGTGGCAATCAGGAAATTGTAGAGGCAACTGCAAAGTGTCTGCGAGAGAGAGCTGGTATTAAAGTTGAAGGCACTAAGAAGGTCTGGGGTCAACATTTCTAGGCCTTACAGTTAAATCTGCAGGTAAAAACAAAAATAAAAGAAGCAGTTTCTTTTTAGTAGGTGTAGTAGAGGCGGTAACGGCAAGAGTGAAACCACACAGAAATCTCACACACGTCATCGAAACCATCCTCACCTCATTCTGAAAAATAAAACTGAAGGGCACAGCAACAAAGTCTGTTGCCCAGCAGGAAACTCTCAGAATTTTATTTTTATTTTATTTTATTTATTTATTTTTATGTAGAATGACTGTCAGATCCATATAGGGACAGAGAAATCTGAGTATTTAAATTAAAAATAACATACAAAGAAGCCATTAAACATGTGAGAAAAGATAAACCGGATGGTGAGGCAACTCAAAGGTTAGCAGCAGCAGGAAGTCACCAGCACCACTACTGTGTTAGATAAGGGGAGAAGCATGCTTAAAAGGGCTGAGAGGCTTAGGTTACCCAGTCATATGCTGCAGACCTGTCTACCTGTCTGGTGGGAGCTGAGGCCACATAGGAGATGCAGCTAGCTCCTTATCAGAGATGCTGCCTGATGTTGAGTAGGAAGGACACAGAATACACCCTGGCTTTTCCTTCCTCCAACTTCCCAGCTTCACCCATGCCTCTGAATAGTCTAGCCACAAGCCAGCTGTCTTGGGAGCCTCTTGAAATTAATCCTCGCTGTATACACAGCAGAGACTGAAAATGACTAGAACACGTTGGAGGACAAGGCTCAGAAACGGCCCTTGTAGCCAGGATGAAAACATTACCAATTTTAGTCTAAATGCCTTAAATTGGAGGCAAAGCAAATGAAAGGCAGTTCACGGACTCTGAAATAGATAATCTCTTCTTAGGTAATTCTCATCTTTCAGTGTTTCTAAGACAAGTAAGTTGGTCCTAACACTTATTTCTTTAAATCTCTTATCTGTGACACAATAAGGCTTTTTGCACTGTCTGCAAGATTTATACACTAAAAAAACCTAGCTACACATTAGTCATCTGGGCTTCTGTATCTCATAGAGTTGGGGAAAGTAAGCGCTGGAACAGTTTAGAAGCATAGAATAATAAACTCAAAATTTACAGCTGAGGCACTATAACTTTTTCTTTTTCTTTTCTTTTTTTTGGAGAGGTTTTTGCTATAGGGCGCGTGCGCTCGCCAGACAGACAGAGAGAGACAGAGAGATAGAAAGTGAGAAATCACTCCCCAGGGGGAATGGCCACGCCACAATCCCTTCTCCTCAGTTCTCCTCTTGGGATCTTGGGCACACACTCACATGCGCCCGGCGTGAGTTTTAAGCCACCGGGTCTGGGACATGAACCGTGGTCGACTACATGGGAGTCCAGCAACATAGGCATTACGCTAACTTCTGGTCCCGCACTATAACTTTTTCTAATACTGTTGGATTATTAGGGAGTAACTGCTCTTTATCTGACAATGAATGCTAGAGCTTAAACTTAACTGTTCCTTGAAAATTACGTATATTTTAATCTATAAAATTATAACACGTAATGCACTAGTTAGAGGCGTCCATTAAATCTGAATTCTGTAAAGGGAACAATTGGGCACTTTTTTCCCATCTAATTACTGGACACTAATGACCAAATAAGATCTACAGGCCTCTGCATCCTATACTTCAATAGCTAGAGGTTCCTCATCTTGGGATACTATGAAAAAGTCAAAAGGATTTGTAAAAATGGCTTAAAATACTGAATGTGTCTTTAGATAGCCCTGTCCTGGTGGTATTTTCAATAGCCATTAACCTTGCCTGGTACAGTATGGGGGTTGTAAATTGGCATGGAAATTTAAAGCAGGTTCTTGTTGGTGCACAGCACAAATTAGTTATATATGGGGATGGTAGTTTTTTTCATCTTCAGTTGTCTCTGATGCAGCTTATATGAAATAATTGTTCTGTTAACTGAAAACCACTCTGTAATTGCAAAAAAAAAAAATTGCAGCTGTTTTGTTGACATTCTGAATGCTTCTAAGTAAATACAAATTTTTTTTATTAAAAAAATGACTTAAAGTCATGCTGCATAAGGAAAACTAAATATTGTTTTGTGTTTATATTAACATATAGTTGGTCTTGGTCTCAGTTTCCATTTTAATTTTTTTAATACTATTATCCAAATCAGGTGAGCTAGTTTTATTTGGAACTTCTGCTTGATGATAGAATGTCCATTTCTTACAACAAAGCCCTTATTATGAAGGTCATTTTAATTACAATGATTTCATCAGATATTCTTTATTTTTTTTAAGTTTATGTCTACCATGAGTGAGAGAGACAGAAAGAGAGTGAAATAAAAAGAGACAGAGCGATAGCACCTCTAACAGGTAGTTGTTGCCACAAATCACCCTCAGTCTTAGCTAGCCCTGGATCATGTGCACATTTTTGGCCAGAACTCAAGGAGATCTCTGGTTGTGAACCCAGAACCTTCCCATGTGGGTCAGCCTTACAGAGTGTGGCATTTTATCACTGCAGCACTATTGTGCCCCTGGATATTCTACATATAGAGCAAATTACATTGCGTTTTGAATATTGAACCAACCTTGCATTCCTGACATAAGCCCTACTTAGTAATAAAATACTACTTTAAAACATCTATATATTTCTGAATTTGGTTTGCTAATATTTTGTTGAGGGTTTTCATACCTATGTTAATAAAAAACATTTGTGTGAAATTATTCTGTAAAGTTTATTGGGTTTCTATAAAAGGATTGCCAGACTCTACTTGGTATCCTCTTTTCTGTGCCATATCAGGAAGTTCCTGGCAGAGGGCTGGGGGCAAGTGAAGCTCACCTTGTGATTTTATTCTTCAGAGGTTGTACTTTGTCACTGTGTTTTGTCCAAAATCTAAAAACAGTTGCCTCATAAATTTGTTCCAGTTTTACAACTCTCTTCTTTCTCTCTCTCTCTCTTTCTTTCTTTCTTTCTTTCTTTCTTTCTTTCTTTCTTTCTTTCTTTCTTTCTTTCTTTCTTTCTTTCTTTCCTTCCTTCCTTCCTTCCTTCCTTCCTTCCTTCCTTTCTGGACGGGAGGACTAGCCTGGTGCATGTTATTCATGACAAGTGGTGAATAACCTCTAAAATAATCTGATATACAATAGGCTGTTTTTTTTTTTATTTTTGTTTGTTTTATATTATTAATTTATTTTTAGGTTTTTGCCATAGGGCACGAACACTCATTAGAGAAAGACAGAGAGAGGGAAAGTGAGAAATCACCCCTCAGGTGGGATGGCCATGTTACAATCCTTTCTCCTCCATTTTCCTCTCTGGCTTTTGGGCATGCTCACACACACACCTAGCTTGATTTTCAAGCTGCTATGTCTGGGACTCTAACCATGTGGGAATCCAGTGCCTTAACTGCCACATCACCTGCTGGCCCTGTTTTTGTTTGTCTTTTAAATGTTGGCTTGCTATCTACACACAATGCCATAACTATTACTTGAGTTATATTTATTTATTTATTTATTCAGTTTATATACAGTTAATGGCCTAAGATTTATATGTGCAACGATCATTACAAAGTGCTAAATATAGAGTGAAGAATAAAAAAGATGTGATATTTGACCTCATGTGGTTAAGATATACTTTAGAACTGTATTATGGCATTAAAAATAAACTATATTTTATATGATTTAATTGAATATATAGATTAATAGAGGAGATGATTAATATATTAATGATAATAATTTTCTTTCATTTTACAGAGATGATTTCAAATCACCTTTCCTTAAAAATAATTTTATAATTTTTTCTTAGATATAGGATTTGCATATTTTATGTTTAGTTAATCCCAGTTATTTTATGGGTTTGTCACTATTGTCAATATGCTATCTTCTTCTCCTGTTATACTCTAGTGGTTATTGTTGGTATAAAGAAAAGCTATTGCTTTTGTATGAACCATTTACTAACTCTCTAAGAAATCCTAATAGTTATTTCTTTGGGATTTGCTAGGTAGAGCTTACTGGATCTTTATTTCCATGAAATACACTCTGCAAAATACTGGTTATCACTGTGGATAAATAGAGTGTCTGTGTTTATCTAATGTGAGCAGGCAGTGTATGTATTTTCTCTGAAGAGATTGGTATTCAATGTAGTGTGGCCACAGGATTTAAACTCTCCTGGAAGCAGTTCTAATAGCCCGAGAGAGAACTGCTTCATTTCTGCTTACAGCCAGGGTGGAAAATAGGATTCCCATCTATGTGCCATCATGTCAGACCCTGTGCAACATCGGCAAACGCCCTCCTGGCAATAATCTTTCAGTGCAGGCCTGTTTGACATGTAACTGTCCACTGTGCTCAGATTACAGCATTTGCATCTGGCTGTGAGATCATGGGGAAAAGTCACACTTTACCATAAAAGACATTTATTTTTTTGAGTGTTAACCTGAAAACTTAAGCTTGTTTTCAACAACATGTACTTTAATTTTGAAATGTTTGGCCTAAATACTGTGTCGGGAGGCTGTGTAAAATCCAGTACTCTGTGAGGATCCCAACAGGAGGGTTCTAGATGTCCTCTGGGGACTTCTCTGAACATGCTGGGCACACATGTGTTCATGATTCAGGGCTGGCGGAAGTTGAGGGTGGTTCATGATATCAAGGTGCTGCTGGGGGTGGGGCCAGCAGATGGTGTAATGGTTATGTCTCTGGACTTCCATGTAGTCGATCACGGCTCGAGTCTGTGACTGAGACCCGGCAACTTAAAAACTCATACCAGGTTTGTGTGCATGTATGCTCATGATCCCAAGAGGAGAATGAAGGAGAATGGATTGTGGTGTGGCCGCCACCGCCCCCAGGATTGATTTCTCGCTTTCTGTCTCTCTGTCTTTCTGGTGAACGCACATACCCTATAGCAACCCCCCCCCCCCCACCTCAAAAAAAAGATGCTGCTGGAGGTGCTACCTCTCTTTCTTGGTCTTTTTCACTCTCCCTTTCTTGCTGCCTCTCTTGCTTATTAAGGAAATAAATAAATAAACTGAAAAAAACAAAATACCATGTCCATAGCTTGGTGGTTACAGAGCCAGATCCCACATGGCAGATGACACAGTTTGAATCCTGGCCCCTGTGCCTTAAAAAACTTGCTAGGTATACATGTATGCATGCCCAAAATCTCAACAGGATGGAGAAATGGAGAAGAAGGAATTATGGAGTGACCACACCCTGCTGGGATGTTTTCTCCCTCTCCTTCTCTCTTTGTCTCTTTCTCTCTTTTGTGAGGGCATGTGCCCTCTACCAAATAAAAATAAAAGCACATCTAATCATTATACTTTTTCCAAACAAGTATTAATAATAATATGGTGAAGTAGTCAATAATTAGATGAAAAAGAATTATTGTATAGTATTCTATAACCTCAAAACCTTTTATTTTAAAAAGATAATTTAATATATAATAATCTTTATTTAAAGTTATTAATAGCACTGATCAATACACAGATTTATTTATTTATTTATTTATTTTCATAATTTGTAATAAATTTTTAAAGGTTTTCACCATAGGGTGCATGTGCTTACTGGAAAGACACAGAGAGAGAGAAACAGAGAGAGGGACAGTGAGAAATCAGGCCCCAGGGGGACGGCCACATCACAATCTTGTCACTTCCATTCTCCTTCTAGGATTTTGGACCCAAGCACACATGTATCTGGCATGAGTTTCAAGCTGTGGAATGTGGGACTCAAACCATGGTCAGCTATGTGGGACTCCACTGCCTCAACCACTATGCCACCTGCTGGCCTCTGTAATAAATTTTATTGTGGATATATTTATCATTGTCTGCATTGTTTTAGGAGATGGGAGAGAAGAGAATCTCATCTTTACTCTAGGTAGTAAACCGTTATCTGAAAACATTTAACACATTATGTGAAAAATCAATAAATGACGAGTCTTCTTTCTACAAAAAATGCACAACGAATTTTATATTCACCTTTGATTTTTTTTTTCTGATGTTCTCATTTCAAGGTAGTGGACAGATATAGGGAAGAAATATGCCACATGATTGAACAGAGGTAAATTCTGGCTAAAATGACTCTGATCTGCCAGTCTAACAGTTCCATGCCAGTATGGAACCACTAAATGAGAAAGGGGTAGAGGGGAATAATCAGGAGTGAAGTGAAGCCATGAAAAGGATGCAAACAGAAGGAAAGGAAGCATCTAACAAATAAAGTCTGTTTTACTTCCTAAATAAATGACCCAAAGAAGAAATAATAGATAGGTAAAGGTATGATCAATAAAATAAATTTTGTTTTATATACATGAGAGAAGATCCTTTTAGTGCTAATGTTATAAGCAAAGAAAAAAAAGAATTAATACAGTTAAAATAGAGTACAAATATATTTACACATGCAATTATTACAAATGAAATGTACAAGTATAAAATTTTTCTGTGGCTTTAGAACTTGAAGGTTAATTTATGTGGTTTGAATTATGTCCTGTGTCATACACACACACATACACACACACACATGCACTGTTTTATTCTCTTATAAATTTAAGAAATAATTATGCCAAAAGCAATAATAAGTGTAATAAATACCATCTATTGCACACAATATTAGGTCTTTTCATTAAATATTATAAAAATATAAAATCTCAGTTTATGTTTTTGGTATTGAAAATTTCTGTCACCTGAATATCTAAGACAGATGGATTTCTCTATATTGAACCTTATGGAAGTCTGTGATCATGGTAGGCTCCTATTTGTCTCTACAACTTCTTAGTTTTATTTGCTATACTGAAATGTTCTGATAGCATGATGAACAACGGACATGTACCTCCCAATAGCTGGTTTTCTTTACGAATGGAATATTGTGGACAATGTTTTGATTTTTCCTGAGAAATTTTATTTTTCTTAGACTATCTCATTCTTGGAAATGTGAAAGTATATAGCTACTGATCTATTCTTGTGTTTTCTCCTTCAAACTCTGGATTTTGCCTTCCATGAAGCCTGTAATTATTCTTACTTTTGTTAAACTCATTATATCCAGATAGTAATAAACTAGTAACAACCAGGTATTAATAAAGGTTTTCCCACATAGTTCTATATTCTGTTTTTGAGCCAATTGGAGAATAAATTCTCTTTGAGATAAGAGAAACACAACTGAAAAAGTAGGTTGACAGAGCAGCAGTTTAAAGAAAGAAAACAAGGGCTTATAACACGTATTTACTACACATACATCGAGGGAAGGAAGATCAGTTCTCATCACCATGGTGATATTTGGGTTAAGGTTGGTACTAAAGTCTGATGTTCAGCCACTAGTCTAGGATGAAGTTATGGACAACTGCCCCTCTTTTTTAAGAATTATTTTATTTAACTTTATTTGTATACTTATTTTAATTTTATCAGAGAAGGACAGAGAGAGAGAGAGAGAGAGAGAGAGAGAGAGAGAGAGAGAGAAAGTGAGAAAGCAAGCTACCAGGTCCAGGACTCGAACCGCAGTTAGCCATGTGGGAGTCCAGCACCCTTAACCACCATCCCACCTGCTGGACCCTAAAATTGCCAGTTTTTTTTTTTTTTAATTATTTATTCTTCCTTCCATGAGCAAAAGGTGAAGAGATAGAATGAGAGCAAGAGCGAGAGAGAGAGTACTCTCCTTAGGGCCTTTGCAAGCCACTCCCAGTCTTAGCCAGCTCTGGATCATAAGCATGCATGTGCTCTGTGTGTTCAGGGTCTTTGGACATGAATCCAGAACCTTCCCATCATGTTGAAAGCTCTATGTTCCACTTGTAGGAGCACATCAGTTAGTCTAGAGAAAGTCTTGTGAGTAATTGCTTTAACAACAACAGAGTTTTCAAATGTGATACCCAATTCAAGTGTTAATTATGAGGACACTTCAGCTCTGAGAACAGTTTTTGCTATCCTAGATTCTGGCCATTTGCCTCATCATTTCAGCTTCGAGTAAGCACGTAGTCTGAAACTTAAGTCCAGGTCAGGGTACGATGGCAATAGAGAGTGGTTGGAAGAGGGTCCTGAAGCCCGCAACAGTACATACTACTCCCCCTGAGGGCCTCCTCTGTCTATATAAACAATGCAGTCTGAAAAAACAGCCCTTTCCTGGAGATTTCCTGGAGTTTTCAGAACTGTGGTTAATAAAGAAAAGATAAGAAAGTGCATTTGCTAAGTCATATAGAAACATAATGAAAGGTTCATCTCTAGAAACTAAAATCAAAGAGCTTGTTGAGTAGCTAGGGAGAAAAAAAAATCATTCACATTCATTCATTCATTCATTCATCTTCTTTACTCATTCAAGTAAGAAAGCTTTTCACACTTTCCTGTTGTATTGAGAATTGCAGTGTATGTTGAAGATGCAATTGTAAATAATGAATAAATACATGGCATAAACTGGAAGTGCTTTGGAAGTTCACTTCATCTTGAGCCACCTGTGAAAGGACTCAGAGAGGCCTGGAGACTGAATTCGTTAGACAGGTAACATTGCCATAGTGAACAGGCCACGGTGACATTACATTTTTTCCCCTTCTCATTTCATTGCTCTAAATGAACCTAGAGAAAAGAGAAGCATAAAGGACTAAGTTTTTAAAAATGCGTAAGAAGCTTTAAGCCAGTTTGTTTCTGCTACAGAAAAGATGTATCATTTATAATGGATTCATTAGACTGAACAGTATCTGGTTGAGTTAGCAAGAGGATGGAAATAGCAACTGTCACATCTCCACTCCCCTCTCAACTTTTTCCTTTTCTTAAATAAATGGGGCTATTTGTTTATGCTCACCTGATAGAATTTAATGAAGAAGAGTATTCTGAAACATCAGCAATTTTGCCCTGGCAAGGACCATTCTGAGAGTGACCCTGCTGACAAACTTGGACCGTCCTCAATGTAGCACAGCTTGCATTTGCTGCAGGTGAATGGGCTCAATTAACACGAGAGAGACAGTTTCAATTATTTAAAAATAGCAGACAAAGAAGAAAATATTTTCCTCTTTATGAGTCTTGAAAGAGAGGTGACATTGTAGCATATAATATCCCCCCTCTCGGGTTTCAGAAAGAAGACAACAAATGCAAGAAAACAGCACTTTATTTAGCATTGGCAAAGTGATTTGAAACAAAACTTAAGGGGAGAATTCTCAAAAGGTAGTAATAGGAAGTAAAGTTTTCTATGGATGTTAATGTGTTCTTGCTTGCTTATATACCTTCCTTGTTCTGCTTGTTAAGATCTCAGGGGGAAAGTTAGGCATTTGCTGTGATTTTCATAATGAAGTAGATAACCCCAATTTAGCTTGAACTTACACAATTTGGGGAGAGGTATTACTTCTTTAAGCTTATGAGACAGCATTTTGTATAATGGAAAAAGAAAATTATTAGGTAGTACTGTGATGAATAGAAAGAAAAATCTCACCTTAGTCACTAACTAGTTAGATAAGCTATGTGGGCCTTGAATGTAGTAAGGACTATAAATTCTCAATGTTTTGTGATTGTCTTTCATAGAACTTTGGAAGCAGAATGACAGACACCTTATTATTAGAAATGGTGAAAAAACTAGCTTTTAAGGGACCAGCAGTTAGCGTAATGGCTATGTCGCTGGACTCCCACGTAGTCGACCGCGGTTCACGTCCCAGACCCGGTGGCTTAAACTCACGCCGGGTGCGTGTGCGTGCGTGCCCAAGATCCCAAGAGGAGAATGGAGGAGAAGGGATTGCGGCATGGCCATCCCCCCGGGGGTGATTTCTCGCTTTCTGTCTCTCTGTCTCTCTCTGTCTGTCTGGTGAGCACACGTGCCCTATAGCAAAAACCTATCCAAAACAAACAAACAAACAAACAAACAAACTAGCATTTAAGATGAAAATATGGAGATCAGCTAGTGGTATAGTGGTTGAGGCACTGGATTCCCATGTGGTCAACTGCAGTTCAAGTCTGAGACCTGGTGGCTTGGAAATCACACCAGGGGTGTGTGTGTGTGTGTGTGTGTGTCTGTGTGTGTTCCCAAAATCCCTAGAGGAGAATGCAGAAAGGGGATTGCGGTGTGGCCATCACCCACAGGGGGTGGGAGTGATGTCTCACTTTCTGTCTCTCTGGTGAACGTACAGATCCTATGGCAAAAATTTCTCAAAAAAAGAAAAAGACAAAGTAAAAGAAAATATGACTGTATAACTCATTATGATGAGTTGAGTATTAAAAATGGAATTAAATTATGAAGAGCTAAAAAATACCATGTTCTTGAGAGTAGCATAGAAATTGATTACGAGAAATAAAAAAAGATCCAAAAACACAAACCAATCTGCAGACTATGAAACCATAAGTTCCCAGGTCTCCTTGCTTCTCTGTAATTTCTAATTCATTTGTTCATTTACATATCCATTTATTAACTCATTTAATGAACACACTTTTACTTATCTTTAGTGTAAGTAAGCAAAGTCGATGTTGGCTATGCAATAATAAATACAAAAAGAAATGATTTATTAGCAAATATATCCACTTAAAGAATTTCAGATAATGTTAACGTAAGTTGGATTCTACAGTAACTTAAAGTAGTATAGTAGCAGAAAGAATAGGGTGAACAACTTGGTTTAGTTCTAAATGATGAGTAATGTGGGACAAGTAGCACCAGTACCACTCTAAGGGACAAGTCAAACTATGTTGGAGGATGGAAAAGAGTTGACAGTATCTACTGCCATGGGCAACGGTCCCAGGATATCCACCCAACCTTACCTCACAAGCATTGGGGTCACCAAGAAAGACGTGACTCAGACAAGCACTTGATGGAATAACACCTAATTCACATACATAAGAGACTGAATAAGATCATCTCCAGTCTTTAGAGTTGTTCCCCTAGGGTAGTGGGTCCACTTTGCAGCTGGTACAGAGAGATGTTCTGCTTGTACCCCTCCTGTGCTGCAGACAAAATGCCCTATTCCCTTCCCACTGGGAACATACAGCAGTAGGGTTGGCCAGGTACCATCAGGTTCATATTCTTAAACAAAGCAAGAAAAGCAGAACCAAGCCCAGAAAGGGAAGATATTTCCAAGCAATGAGACATACCCAGCACAAGTAATCAGGGTTTTCTATTGATATGCAATTTTCAGGCTCAAAGTTACTTATATAGCTGTGCAAGGAGAGTCAAGCTGCATGTCTTTCTCAACAGGAAGAAACTTGCCTGGTGGAGAAAGCAGAAAAGCGACTTCTCAGTAAAAGAAATAGCATATACTGGGGCCAACAGGTGGTATGGTGGTTAAGGTGCTAGACTCCCACATGGCCAATCATAGTTCAAGCTCTGGACTTGGTGGCTTGCTTCTTCACTTTTCCTTTCTTGGGTCAAATAAAAAAAAATAAAATAATTCTTTTAAAAAAGAAATAGCATATACAAAGTTATATAGAAATGAAATACCAATAATAGTGTGTTTGTTTCAGGAGTTTGTACATAATAACTATTTGTTTATTTACCACACGTTAATATGTATTCATGTTAAAAATTACTTTAGGAAAAAATGATGAAATTGTCAATTTTGTGGTGCTACTTCCTCTCACCATAACAGGTTTGGGTAGGTGACCCAAGCTAATTACATAATTTCTTTTGGGAATTTGATTTTGAAACATGCAGTGTATGAAATGGCTAATTACACATGCTGATTAATTTCATGTCAGAATTAGAAAGTAACAATTAAAGGGTCCCTGCTTTGAGATTCCTAGACTTGTTTTTCCTGAAGTTGGGCAGCTCAGTTCTTTCTTCAATACTATAAGCTATCCATTGTACTTTTTATAAATACTTCACCCTCCAGCTACTTTAATTTTCTAGAGTTAGTCTCTCCTATGTGATAACATGAGACTCCTGCCTTAGAGACTATTGATTTTACTGACTGATGGTACAGCAAACATCCCGAGTGTCATATTTGTGTCAATTCATCTTGGCTTTCAAGACCACTAGGGGCAATATGGAAATACCTAGGCAGACAGAATAGACTTTCTTTTTCCCCGTCTTGATGATTTATTTATAATGGAATGAACTAAGTTGCTCAGTGATTTCTTAAGGCATGGGAGGAAAGAGTAGAGATTAACAACTAGTTGGGGAGGACAGGTTGTCAGTCCAGGATGCACTGACTGGAGTCTCCTGAAGAGGGCCCCATCAACATTCGTTGCTTGGAGGAGGCCCTGAACTTGCTTTAATCCATATTACTTTCTTTAGCCTTGTTGAGGACAGAGGCAAGGGAAGATAAGAAGTTGTCCACAGGGGCCAGCAGATGGCACAGTGGTTATGGTGCTGGACTCCCACATGGTCAACCCTGCTTCAAGACCCAGGCCTGGAGGTGTGAAAAACCACACTGGGTGTGCATTAGTGCTTGCTCAAAATCCCAGGTGGAGAAAGGATTGTGATCTGGCCATCCCCCCTTTGGGGTGATTTCTCACTTTGCCTCTCACTATCTCTGTCTGTTTCTCTCTCTGGTGAGAACATGCACCCTAAGGTGCAAAAACCACTGGGAGAAAAAACAAGTTGTTCACAGCAGTTTTTAATGAAGAAGGATCACTTGTCATCAGGTTTGGTGAGAAGATTCCACCTTATACTTGAATACTGTTTTGTCTTAAGGCTGGGCTAACATATATTTTAAAAATATGAAATACTCAAATAGGTTTATATGCTATTATAATATTATTATTATTGACAGTACCTGCTTAGCAGGTTGATGTGACTTATTCATTATTTTACTGTTCATTTTGGTCTTGCAATTTTTAAAACTATTTTATTTTTTATTATTTTAATTTGACCAGAGAAGGAGAGGGAAGGAAAGTGAGAAAGCAAGCCACCAGGTGCAGGACAGGAACTGTGATTGGCCATGTGGGAGTCCAATACCTTAACTACCATATCACCTGTTGGTTCCTTGGTCTCGTAATTTTTAAAAGTTATGTTTTTTTTTATTATAAAGAAATAAAGTATTGACTGATATGAATGGCATTCCTTCTGGAAAAAGAAATGTACTACACTGTAAAGTTATATGTGATTCAATGTAATATAAACAAGATTATGATAATAATAAAAAATTAAATAAATAAATTCTAAAAAAAAGAAATACACAAGATAGAAATTTGAAAGAATGAAGTAATTAAGTAGGATGGCATAGCACACAAAAAATCCATTATTGCAGAATTGCACAATTGTGTTTTCAGGCCTCTGAGACACAATCTCAGCCTCAGACGCTTGGAAACACACTGGGCACAGGTCAATCTGTGCCTAAAATCTTTATGGAATGGGGAAATGAAGGAAAGAGAATTGTGACATGACCATGCCCTATTAAGAGGTGGTGTTTTTGTTTCTATTTATGTTTTCTCTCTGTCTTTCTAGAGTATGAATGTACACATTGGAAATTAAAAATAAAGTACTTTGGGGATAACCTTACTATATGTCAAATAGATTCAGTGAACTTTTAAAATTTACTAGCACAAAATCCTGTGCTAGTTTTTTTCCTCATATTTATCAACCAATCAATAACTGATCAAGACAGAGCAGGCCTTCTTCAAGAGACAGCTCCATGGCTCCTGCGATCTAGCCATTTTGGGGGAAACGGAGAAATGAAGAGGTCCCACTGATAATTCGGCCTCCAGCATACAAAACTCACATGGAGAGGTGGAAGGGAACAGAACAGGCCTTCTTCAAGAGACAGCTCCATGGCTCCTGTGATCTAGCCATTTTGGGGGAGATGGAGAAATGAAGAGGTCCTACTGATAATTTGGCTTCCAGCATACAAAACTCAGTGATTGAAATTCCAAGTTTGGGAAGAAACCGAACATCCACCAGATGACTAGAAATTGCTGCAGGACCACAAGAAATATGGGGAAGCAGGAAAATACCTCTCCTCCAAGGGAAAAGGATAACTCCTCTTCATCCACACACAGTTCAATGGAAATCATGGAAATGTCTGATAAAGAATTCAGAACATTCATAATGGCAAAGCTAACAGAGATGGAAGAGAAGAGAGACAAGGAACTTCTGAAGAGTAAGGAGAAAGGAGCTGAAGAGTTCCAGGAGATGAGGAAATTCATGCAAGATCTAAAAGAGGAATTTCACACTTTACAAAAGAATCAGATGGAACTGTTAGAGATGAAGGCTATAATACAAGAAGACAAAATTTCCCTTGAAAGTATTAAAAGCAGACTAGATCATACAGAAAATAGAATCTCTAATGTAGAAGAGAAAATGGCTGGCCTAGAAAAATCTACCATGAAGACTGAGAAAATGGCCCAAAAATTTGAGAATAATATACGAGAAATACTAGATACAATTAAAGGTCTGAACATTCGGATAATAGGCATCCCAGAAGGCGAAGAAACTCATAAGGGCATTGATAATCTATTCCATGAAATCCTGCAAGAAAACTTTCCAAACCTGGAGAGGCACTCAAAGATTCAGTCCCAAGAAGTACAGAGGACCCCAACTAGAATCAACCCTAGAAGACCTTCTCCAAGACACATTATAGCCAGATTGACCAAAACCACAGACAAAGACAAGATACTAAGACTGGCAAGAGAAAAATGGCAAGTTACCTACAAGGGGTATCCCATCAGACTAACGGCAGACCTCTCATCGGAAACAATGCGAGCGAGGAGAGAATGGGAAAATATATTCAAAGTATTAAGGGAAAAGCAATTTCAACCGAGAATTCTGTACCCGGCAAGATTATCGTTCATTTGGGAAGAAAAGACACGAACATTCCCAGATAAACAAAACCTGAAAGAATTTACCTGCATCAGACCAGATCTCCAAGAAGTTCTTCAGGGAGTGATATGTCAGTAAAATTAAATGTAGACACACAGAAATAAAAGTTCAGAAACTAAGAAAATGGGCAACTTAATTGTAGGGACAAAGTCTGGAGTTGAATATTATATCCCAGAGTTCAATCTGGAAGATCAAACCTCAACAGAAACAGAAGAAAGATTAAGTACATGAGACTGAACTTATGAAACAGCATTCTGTGACTTGACTAAAATATTGCTGCTTTTCTTCTAAGCTTTGTTGTCCAGTTTTAAGGATTTTTGTCCTGTCTTCAGCTGTCAATAGATTCATGTACCTACTATTTGAACAGAATACTAACCTGTTTCTAGGCTTTAAGTTTCAAGGAAATATCCTTACCAGTTCAAAACTGCTTTTCTTGAAACCATCAGCTGAACTTGCTATTGAAAGTAGTTAGATTACTTATGATATTGTGTGATCAACAAAATGTTGGGGGAAAAGGAATTGAAGACAACTGTAGACAGCAGAGATAGTGTAATAAGAAAGTGCAATAGGGCAGAGGGTCAGACATGGGGTAAAAAACATATATATGTGTAAAAACATTATTAAGGGATACTATGAACATCTGTATGCCAAGAAACAAGATAATTTGGATGAGATGGACAAATTTCTGGACAGGTATAATCTACCTAGATTGAGCCAGGAGGATATAGAAAGTCTGAATAGGTCCATAACAAGCCAGGAGATCAAATCAGTAATAAATAACCTCCCAACAAAGAAAAGCCCTGGCCCTGATGGATTCATCTCTGAATTCTACAAAACTTTCAAAGAAGAGTTAACCCCCATTCTGCTCAAATTATTTCTAAATATCCAAAAGGGTGAATCTCTCCCTAATTCATTCTACGAAGCCTCTATCACCCTTATCCTTAAAACTGATAAGGACAGGACAAGGAAGGAAAACTATAGACCAATATCCCTGATGAATATAGACGCGAAGATTCTCAACAAGGTACTAGCAAATCGTATACAACAACTTATCAAAAAGATTATACATCATGATCAGGTAGGCTTTATCCCAGGAATGCAAGGTTGGTTCAACATACGCAAAACCACAAATGTAATACACCATATTAATAGGAAGAAAGATAAAAACCATATGGTCATATCAATTGATGCAGAAAAAGCATTTGATAAGATACAACATCCCTTCATGATCAAGACTCTCAGCAAAATGGGCATAGAAGGGCCATTTCTCAACACAATAAAAGCTATCTATGAAAAACCCATAGCGAACATCATCCTCAATGGAGAAAAGCTGAAAACTTTTCCACTAAAAACGGGTACAAGACAAGGAAGTCCACTTTCTCCACTCCTCTTCAATATAGTACTAGAAGTCTTGGCCATTGCAATCAGAAAAGAGGAAAAAATAAAAGGCATTCAAATAGGAAAAGAAGAGGTGAAACTCTCTCTATTTGCAGATGACATGATTGTATACATAGAAGACCCAATGGTTTCCATAAAAAATTTCTGGAAGTAATACATGAATACAGTAATGTTGCAGGATACAAAATTAATATCCAGAAATCTATAGCATTTCTGTATACGAACAACAGGCAGACTGAGATGGAACTGAAAAAAGTTGTTCCATTTACCATAGCCACAAAAAGTATAAGATACTTAGGGATAAATCTAACTAAAGAAGTTAAAGACCTCCATAAGGAAAACTATGAGAAGATAAAAAAAGAAATTGAAAATGACACAAAAAAGTGGAAGGACATCCCATGTTCCTGGATTGGAAGAATTAATATAATCAAAATGGCAATTTTACCCAAATTAATCTACCTATTTAATGCAATGCCAATCAAAGTACCAGACACATTTTTCACAGATCTAGGAAAGACAATCATAACGTTTGTCTGGAATCATAAAAGACCCCATATTGCCAAAGCAGTTTTGCACAAGAAGAACGGAGTGGGCGGCATCTCACTCCCTGACCCAAAAATATACTACAAAGCTGTGGTAATCAAAACAGCATGGTACTGGCACAGGAACAGACAGGTGGACCAGAACAGGTGGAACAGAATAGAGTCCCCAGAAATGAATGCTCAAACATACAGCCAACTGATTTTTGACAAGGGGCACCAGTCAATCCTGTGGGAAAAGGATAACCTCTTCAGCAAATGGTGCTGGCAAAACTGGATCTCCACTTGCAGAAAGATGAATCTGAACCCCTACCTCTCACCTCTGACAAAAATAAAGTCAAGGTGGATCAAAGATCTAAACCTAAGACCTCAAACTATAAAACTGCTCCGGGAAAACACCGGGGAAACTCTGGGAGACATTGGGGTAGGGAAAAACTTCTTAAATAAGACTCCCAATGCACAGTCTATGATTCCTAAAATAGACAAGTGGGATTACATCAGACTAAGAAGTTTCTGCATGGCAAAAGACACAGTGATTAGTGTGAACAGACAGCCCTCAGAATGGGAAAATATTTTTGTAAACTATGCATCAGACAAGGGACTGATAACCAGAATCCACAAGGAACTCAAGCAGCTGTTCCGGAAAAAGACAATCAATCCTATTAAAAGATGGGAGAATGAGTTGAAAAAACCACTTTCTAAAGATGACATACGAATAGCTAAAAGGCATATGAAAAAATGCTCAACATCCCTCAGAGAAATGCAGATCAAAACAACAATGAGATATCACCTAACCCCAGTCAGAATGTCTAAGATTAAAAAAACAAAAAATGATAAGTGCTGGAGGGGGTGTGGTGAAAAGGGAACTCTCTTACACTGCTGGTGGGACTGTAAATTGGTACAACCACTGTGGAGAACAATTTGGATATTCCTCCAAAATCTACAAATAGAACTACCATATGATCCAGCAATCCCACTCCTTGGTATCTACCCAAAGGACAGAAGAATACTTAATCGAAAAAGTGCTTGCACATCGATGTTTATTGCGGCACTTTTCACGATTGCTAAGTCATGGAAACAACCTAAATGCCCACGAACTGATGAATGGTTAGAAAAACTGTGGCACATATACTCAATAGAATACTATTCATCCATAAAAAACAACAAATCCCTGACTTTTGAAAGGAAGTGGATGAATATGGAAGACTTACTGTTGAGTGAAGCAAGCCATGCTATGAAGGAGAGACATTGTATGTCCCCACTTAATATATACCGAGTGTCTGCACTCTAAATGTGTTTGAAACCATTCTGCTTCTGTTGTTATAGAGTTTTAAAATTATACAAAATTATAAGACATATTTTGAACATTATCTTTAAAATTCAGTATTTTGAGATCTTGAAAGTTGTTTGTAAACTGTCAAGAATTATGGAGTATGAGCTAAAATTTTTTGCTATGTAAAGTAAATGTTTGTGGAAAAATGTAAAAATAAATAAAAAAAACAAAAAAAACATATATATATGTGAAAGTAGAAATGGAATATTATGGATGATAACATGCATGATTAAGCCACTATGCAGTTTATTCTGGATGGGAAATCACATTTAGTATGTAGTGATGATGCTCAGGGAATGAATGTAAATTAATAAAAAAAAAATTCCAGAAGAAAAAAAAACACTAAAACTGTTATCGAAATTAAAAAAAAACAAAACAAAAATCTGTGTATTTGATGACCACAGTAAGCTATATAGACCCAGCTAGGTACTATTTCATAGTATGTTCATTCTACTCACTGAGGCTTATGCCTAAAGTCAGACATGGATTCATGTGTATGTATATATCAGTTGCGCTTGCTATTGCAAATGTTTAGACAAATTAAGTTCATTAGCAAATAAATTAAATGGGGGGCGGGAAAGGCATAGAAAGCAACCATGGATACCAGAGACAATGTGGGAGGAGGGTTGGACAGGGCAGAGGGTTAGGGATAGGGAATCAAGGATGGAAAAAAAAAGCAAAATATACAAGACATAAGGAATGGAAAATTATTTGTATGTATGTTGATGTGATTTATTCCACCAATAGACAGTGTATTTTGGATGGAAAATTCATTTTGTATACTATAATGATGTATAGTGAATTAATGTGAAAAAAAAGAAAAAATTAAAAATAAAATTAAAAAAATAACTGATTGATTGACTAGTTCTTTTTCTTTCATTTATCTTCAGTTAGGATCTATTCCAGGCACTGTGATACAGATGAAAAGATATACAGATGAGGTCAATCTTCACAAAGCTTATATTATTTTTTTAGTTTTTTAAAATTTTCAGATGAATTTTACATTGTTGTATATTCTTTGTCAAAGATGATTTGGCCTTTGATTTGAGGTTTATTTCTGGATTTTCTATTCTATTCCATTGGTCTGTGTGTCTATTTTGAGGTCAGAACCATGCTGTATTGATTATCACTTCTTCGTAATATACTTCAAAGTTAGAGTGCAAGATATATACAAAGCTTATATTCTAGAGAAGGTATGATCAGTAAACAAGCACACCAGCAACTAATACCATTTTGGAAAGTGTAAGTTTGATGATGAAGAAACAAGTAGGATAAAAAGATAGAGTGCAAGAGAGGTATGTTCTCTTTTTGGTAGCATGTCAGGAAAAGTCTTTCTGAGAGAGAAATAGCTGAAGAGACCTGCATGAAGTGGGGGAGTAAACTAAGTGAAACACTCAGTAAAAGAGTTCCTATCTTTAGCCAGAACAGAGCAAGGAGATCGAGGGGAAGAGATATAGGACATAACTTCACAGAGACAAGCTAGAGTCAGATCACAGACAGCTTTGAAGGTCATGGCACAGATTTTGGAATTTATTCTGGGTTATAATGGAAAATCATTAGAGAATTTTGAACAGGGGAAAGATATAACTCTATTTACATTTTGAAATTGTCAATCTGGTAGCACAACAAGGAACAGAAGGCAGACAGATAAGCACAAACATAGGGAAATGAGTTACAAAGCTACCAAAAAAAATCCAGACAAGAGATGGAAAAGGCTTGAGCCCAGTTGGAACTGGTAAGTACTGTCAAGCAGTAAAACTGACATAACTTGTTTGTGATCTGGATGTGAGCATAAGGGATAGAGAGGAAATACATGATTGAGCTTTGGGTTTTTGCCTTGAGCATCTGAATGTATGGTAAGACACACTTACCAAAGTGAATAAATTAGGAGACTAGCAGCTAAGGGAGTGAATAAAAAATTGGATAGGCTAAATGTCATATGAGTATCAGATTTCCAAGTAGAGATGTTAAGTAGACAGCTGGATATATGAGTTTAGAGTTAAAGAGAGAGTTTCAGGCTAAGGGTATCAATTTGAGAATCGTAAGTATATAAATGGTTTTTAGAGCCATTGGTCTGAATGAGATCATCAAGGGAGGAGATGTGACTAGAAAAACAAAAAGCAAGAACTGAGCTTGGAGATATTGCAACATTGCAAGGTCAGGTATCAGAGGATTTCAAAAAGTTTGTGAAAATGTAATTAAGGTAGAGATTTATTTTTGCAAAAATGTTTTGAAATCCATCATATTATCTTCATTATATACATTTTCTGTGAACACTTAGAAAACCTCTCACATAGCAAAGAAGACCAAGATAGAGCAACAAATCTAACTGGAGAAAAAGGACGATAATATATCTAGTTTTGAGTTGGCAAACTAAAGCTCAAATGGCAAATTCTATCTGCTCACTGTTTTGTATGGCTCTTGAGCAAAGAGTGATTCTTATATTTTAAATGGTAGAACATTTTGTGACATAAAATTTACATGAAATTTAAATGTCAGTGTCTATGAACGAAGTTATATTGAAACATAGCCTTTCTCATTTATTTGCATATCCATGGCTGCTTAGTGCAAAACAACTGCATCAAGTTGTTTTAACAAAAAAAAAAAATCTATGGTCCATAAAGCCCAAGATATTTACCACCTGGCTTTTTACAGAAAGCTTGCCAACCCTTCTGTTAATCAATAAAAGCATCTGTTTCATGAAGGAGGAGGTGATCAAATATATCAAATTCTGCTACAAGGTCAAGTTAGAGGACAGAGTTGACACCTAGATTTGGCAAGAGAGATAGCGGGTGACCATCTCAAGAGGGAAGCCTGTGGATTGGTGTGGAAAAAAGTCTAATTGGAGTGAATTGAAGCAAGAATGAAAATATATGAATAAAGATAGAAATTTGTCCAAGGATTTTGGCTGTAAAGATTAACATAATGTGGGTAACATGGATTCAAAAAAGATATACTGTAGTATAATATATAACTGGATAGCATGGTTTTTTTAATCTATAGTTTTTTAGTTTAAGTAGATTATTATTATTTCTCTTTAGAGAAAGATTTTTGCTATAGGGTTCATGCACTTGCCAGAGAGACAAAAAGCAAGAAATTATCCCCCTTGGGTGATGACCACACAGCAATCACTTCTCCATTTTCCTCTTGGGATCTTGGACACGCACACAAATGCACCCGGCATCAGTATTAAGCTGCCAAATAGGGACTTGAACCATGGTCGACTAAGTGAGAGTACAGTGATGTAATCATTTTGCCATCTGCTGGTCCCTAAATAAACTTTTTTGGAGGTATAAGCTTCAGAATTTTATTATCTTGGCATTTTCATTAGGTCATCATCTCTTTAGTTTCATAGAGTTACAGATCATGAGTGGAAATGAAGAGAAAATACAGATTCAGAACATTCACTGATGTTTTTAAAACTACGAATGTATTTTGACATAAACACTGTATTGTATGCAATCATTTCTTTGTAAGTGATTTTTTGGTAAAGCTATCAGACATGCTAGCATTATTTTTCACCTGAGTATATGACAGGAACATGTTTAAATCACTATATAAATCAAGTCATCTGTACTGGCATTGTTAATCTAGAAGAAAGTGGTTGAACAGATTATGGAAAGAGTGAGAACATTTTAGTCTATTCTTTCCAGTGGAGCTGGATCGTTTGGTATAATAAAGTTGTTCATTAGTAAAATTTACTGAGTTAATGTAGATTTTATGCTATTTGATAAAATATAGCAACAATGAAGTTAACTGAGCTTTTTTCCCCCTTTTTCATTATTTGCTTTAAGAGAAAAAAATCTGAGGAATTTCTGATGCCAGGAAACCATAAAATGAGTGTGTGTTTAGCAATCAGGATGACTTACCTCATGGTAGTTGGCACATATGTAATTAAAACTTGCATTCCGGTTATTTAAGCTGAGATATTGTTGATCAAGTTGTACATACTGAGAGTAGAAAATTTCTTTCCCCAAGAGATAAGAAGAAGAGAATCTTTGGAGAATGGCCTCACTGAACTGGTAAACTAGCTTCAGATTTTGAAGATTTCCCCAGTTCTTCCATAATTCATCAGTGACTTGGATATTTTCTGGTAAGTCACGGTCTTCTGGTTGCCTTTTATATTCCCCCCAAAGTTCAAGTTTTTCTTTATTTTTTGATACAAATTGGAAGATGCCTTTGCTTCTGTCTACCCACTAAATACAAGATACCATCGGGATTACACAGGGATTCGTGCCTTTTCATCCCTTTCGCTGGAAAAGGACAGGTGGCACTGACTGGTTTTCAGTTACGTTCTGAAGAGACCCATGAATACTTCCTTTAAAATAGCAGTCTGCAGCACTGTTTCTTACGGTTCGCCAATTAGAGAAATGTTCCTCTGGAGGCAACATGCCCCAGCAGCTGGAACTTCCTCTGACACAAAGATAATGGCTGATGAAAACCAGGTAATTTTTGTAATCTGGAGAGTACTGAAGGTCTCCAGTTGAATGTTGCCTTAGTACCTAAAAGCATCTTCAAATGCTTGACCCAGCTTATCTTGTTCAACACAAGTCATGCTACATTAATAAATTGATGACTGTCCATCAGAGCCCAGTCTAGCATCCACTTGTACAAGGTAGAAATAACCTTCTCCTCTATCAAAACACCCTTCTGCATCACTCCCTAAATAGATTTTTTAATCCTGCAAGTCAGATGCATTATACAGTGGAGAAAGTGAATATGGTTTTTGTTTTGGAATACTGATAAGAATGGGGCAGCACTAGGAAAATCCTGAAAGATGTTGTCATTTTAATTTTAAATGAGAATCTGGTGTTTCTGTATTTTTCTCATTTTTCAATAAAATTTCAGTGTTTTTTTTTTTTTTAAAGAAAAAAATAAACTTTAAAAATTTAAAGCATCGGGACCAGCAGTTAGCGTAATGGCTATGTCGCTGGACTCCCACGTAGTCGACCGCGGTTCGAGTCCCGGACCCGGCGGCTTAAACTCACGCCGGGCGCGTGTGCGTGCGTGCCCAAGATCCCGAGAGGAGAATGGAGGAGAAGGGATTGCGGCGTGGCCATCCCCCCTGGGGGGTGATTTCCTGCTTTCTATCTCTCTGTCTCTCTCTGTCTGTCTGGCGAGCGCACGCGCCCTATAGCAAAAAACCTCTCAAAAAAAAAAAAAAAAAAAATTTAAAGCATTAAAAATTTAAAATTTCCTGTAATCCCAGGAACTCCGAAGGGTGAGACAGAAGGACTAAGAGTTTGTTACTGGCCTGGGCAACATGATGGAGATCTTAGTTAGAGAATAGCCAGGTATGGAAAGACGTGTCTGTGGTCTCTGCTGGGTGACTGAGGCAGGAGGATTATAAGAAAGCAAGATTCTGTCTTAAAGAAAAAAAATTCTTGGGACCAGCAGTTAGCGTAATGGCTATGTCGCTGTACTCCCATGTAGTCGACTGCAGTTCGTGTCCCGGACCCGGTGGCTTAAAACTCACGCCGGGCGCATGTGCGTGTGTGCCCAAGATCCTGAGAGGAGAATGGAGGATAAGGGATTGCGGAGTTGCCATCACCCTTGAGGAGTGATTTCTCGCTTTCTGTCTCTCTGTCTCTCTCTGTCTGGCGAGCGCACGCACCCTATAGCAAAAACCTCTTCAAAAAAAAAATTCTAATAAAATTTTTCAGGGAAAAACAATATGATATGGAAATAAATATTTAATAACATAAGATAAATCTACAACTTAATTACCTTCATGCATTTTCTCTCTAACTTTGTTTTACGCTTTAGCCAATATTTTGTTTAGACATTTGTAAGACTTAGCACCATACATTTTAAAAATTATTCTGCTTCCCACAAGTTTTAATTACAGAATTTTTAAAGTTTAAAAATTTTTCTTGGAAAAATTTTTACTGGTCTAGAAAATGCATTTTAATTATTGGTACATGGATATATTTATACATGATAGAAGTATAGAGCAGCATATACTTAATATATGGAAAGACATATTTTCTGTATTACCATCATAAACTAAACATGGAAAGATTAATTAAACTACATTTGAAGAACAACTGTCAAATAAATAGCTACCAGTTTTTAGATACAAAGCTTGCTCCCCAATAGTAAAATTATTTCCCACAATTCATTTATAAATGCTAAGCAAATTGGCAGAATATCGATCAATGCATTTCATCTCTCACTCCTTAAGATAAATGGAATGAAAAGGAACATAATCATTTAGATACTAAATGCATTCGGTAACTTTGTGGGTATGAAAATTCCAGTCAAGAATTACAAAGCCTTTAATAGTAACTCCTGTGGAAGACTCTTCTGTAACAAATATCTACAATCCTTGGAGCATTGGTAAGATCTAATAAGGAGTGAGGTCATAAACTTGAACTTTTATGATATTATGTAGAGATATCTAGTCATTAAGTACAGCCTTTAAGGAAGAGTTTTATAGGATTGTCAGAGGCTGTCAGAAGATATGAAGCACTGTTCAGTGAACCAAAGCAACTCTGCTAAAGCTGACACAGATCAAGTACTTAGGAACAGTTCAACCTTCCACAATGACCTGAGCCCAAAATAATTAGCAGAAGTAGATAATATAAAGAAGTTACATGAAAACTGAAACTGGCTTATACTGACTACAACTTTTTTATTATCACCAAATATTTATTAAGTAGCTACTTGAATAAAGATTGCATGGATTGTAAATAATTAAATTATTCTGTCTTGTCTCTGGGCAATGGGGCCATCCGGTTAAGACTGCTAACATCTTACTATGAATCAACAAGAGAGATCAAGGCTTGTCTTAAAGCTCAAAAGAAGGCAATGCTCTATCAGGTAAGGGGGAGGGTAAACCTTGAATGCAGAATCTGGTATCCATTCCTTATTTTTTCTCAGTACTGTAGCCTTCTCTCTTCTCTGCAAAGAACATTATCTCTTTCTTCTGGGAAACTCACCCTCCTCTGCAATAAAATTTAAGATGAGACTGATACTCAGGGAACTTAGCCCTTTCTCATCTCCCTCCAAACCACAGAGGAAATTTGACCCAGACTTTTCCACCAAGGATAGTACTTTATTTCCCTGAGCACAGTGTCTGAGCCAGTTAGAATTCTTCCTAAGCCAGCTAAAGTCTTTTCCTGGGGTTCTAGATGCAGAAATTGGGTGGGTGAAATCTCTCCTTTTCTCTGCTGTAATATAGGATGAACTAATATTGGAGTTACCTTTGGTCATACACTACTCACTTGATGTCATCCTGAAAGACATTTGAAGTAGGAGAAAAGAGTTAAAACCCAGGGGACAGCCAGGATGCAGAAGGAAAGAGAGAAGAGCATCATTTCAGTCGCTGGGTCCCATTACTATCCTTCCCAATGACATGAGCTGATATTGCCTCTCCTTTTCCTTTTTCTTCATATGCCAGTTTGGTTTGAGTCCTGACTGACATATAGGCAATAATCCATTAATAGTTTACTTATTATTATAATGAGTTAATTCAGAAATAAATGGAAGCAGTACATAATGTTTTGATATTATGTAGGATTCTGTATAAGCTAGAGGCAAGTGTCTAGATTTTAGCCATCTCAGCAACAAAGGGAATTTTTAAAAAATACCTATTGCTTTTTAAAGAATTATTTTCTTTAAATTTCTTTCTTTCTTTATTATTGTCGTTATTTAATTTGACCAGAAAGAGACAGAGAGGGAAAGTGAGATAATAAGCCACTTGGACCCAGGCTCAAATCACAGTCAGCCATGTGGGAGTCCTGCACCCTTAACCACCATGCCACTTTCCAGCTCCTAAATGCCTATTTTTAGTACTTCATTATATTGGTGAGTAAAGTCAAAGAGTACAAGTATATTTTTCACAGTCCAAGAATGAGTAACCAAAGAACCTGAAACTCAGATCTTCTGCTTGTAGTTCAATGACCTTTCGCCTATGTTGCTTAGCCAGCTCTGAATTTCACTATGGGCTGGGAAACGATACTGCTATTGTGATCTATAGTTATGTCAGGCAAAAATTAATCACTATACCAATACATTCAACATATATATTTTTTTGGTGTTTTTTTTTTTTTTTTTTTTTTTTGGAGAGGGTTTTGCTATAGGGCACGTGCATTCACCAGAAAGACAGAAAGAGACAGAGAGACAGAAAGTGAGAAATCATCCCGCAAGGGGGATGGCTATGCCACAATTCCTTCTCTTCCATTCTCTTCTCGAGATCTTGGTCACGCAAGCACATGCACCTGGTGTGAGTTTAAGCCACCAGGTCCGGGACTTGAACTGTGGTTGACTACATGGGAGTCCAGTGACGTAGCCATTATGCTACCTGTTGGTCCCCATTCAGTATTTGAAAAATATTTATTTATTTAACTCTATTTATTATTCTTTTTAAAATTTGACCAGAGAGAGACTGAAAGAGAAAGAAAGGGAAAGGGAGAAAGCAAGCCTCTAGGTCTGGGACTTGAATCGTGGTTGGCCATGCGGGAATCCACTGCCTTTAACCACCACACCTCCTGTTGTCCCTACTACATTCAATATTAATATCCAGTTACATTGGAGCAAAAATAGAGAAAGTCCTATTTAGTGTCTTGACTCATAAATATAGGGCAATGGGAGAGTAAAGAAAAGTGATTCTATGGGGAAAATACCTTGATTCTAAGCATTTGTTAATTGCAAAATAAATGACATTAATCCTTCTGACATTCACCTTATCATTAGTCTTATTGATTCCTTGAAAATTGTGCTGACAAATAGACAATATTATCTATAAAATGTTCTGCCAGCTTTTGGGCCACCAAATGTCGATCTCATTCAGTCAGTCAAAGTAAGGCAGGGGGAGTTCCTCAGTAGAGCTGAGACTCAGTGCCCTACATTTGCTAAAGTAATTTGAAAACTCAGTTTGGTTGCCTGGAGACAGCTGGTTGAAACATTGGAGACATAATGCAAAAACTGATCAAAGTAGTGGGAAAATGACCACAATGATTAACTGTTTTTGCATTGAACACTAAAAATGTTACATAACAAATTTAATCATTGTAGAATGTTACTCAGTTAAAAATGGATTTTATTAAAGAGCCAGTTATCTTGTTACACAAATAAAAATAGTGAATGAGACTTCAGTATTCAATGTTGTACTCATAGCTAAGTAACAGGTTTGGCAATCTGTGGAAAAAGAGCATGACTCTTTTAGCACCATCTTCTCTTTTCTTTTTAAATCTCTTATCACCAACCACTCCTACCCCTACAGTAACATGGACAAGGACTACCCTGCCTACATATGCCACAGGATGGGAGGAATAAGCAATATTAATAAGAGCATTAATACTGAACCACATGATCTCACTGATACATTAAGTAAAAGAAAAATATTGAGCTCCAAGAAACAGAGAGGGCCAGACTGGTGGTGCAGGTGGTGGCAACTGAAGTATGACACTGGAAGCCACATGGACTACTGTGTGTTTGAATCCCTGGGTCTGCTTAAAAAATGCTGGGTACTTGTGTGCATGCTCAGATCCTGAGGCACTAGAATACTGGAAAAGGGAGATTGTGGCATAACAAGACCCTGTTGAGTGTGTTTCTCTCAGTCTCTGTCACTGTTCTTCTGTACATGTGCACACATGCTCTCTGTCATGAAATTTTTTAAAAAAGAAAAGCAAATCATAGTTACTAGTGACAAGTGAGAAGTGGTGGATTTGTAAAATATTGGTCAAAGAATGCAGAATTTCAGTTAGGAAGAACATGTTCAAAAGAGCAATTGTAAAACATGATGACAATAGTTAATAACAATACACTGTATTCTTTCATATTTATTTATTTATTTTTTATTTCAAGTTCTTTTATACATTCAATCATGTTATTTAGCTTGCAAAGTGAATATTCTAACATGTGTACATTCCTCCCTAGTCCAATTGAGAACACTATAAAGTTATCTTCAACAGATAATACCCCGTTTCTTTATCCCATTAATACTTTGCCTTTCTATTTTTCTTCTAAATGTCCTTCCTCAAACTCTACTCTTTCACCCACTCTCTTCTCACACTATATCTGGTATTCACAATCATTTACTATGTTTCTATATACTTTAGTCAATCAGTTTCAGTCATAGAGTGTGGACAGACGGTTTATATTAAGTAGGGACATACAATGTCTCTCCTTCATACACTTCTTTTTTTTAAATAACTATTTCAACTTTATTTATTCATTCATTTATTTATTTTTAATTTCACCATAGAAAGACAGAGAGAGAGAGAGAGAGAAAAAGAGAGAGAGAGAGAGAGAGAGAGAGAGAGAGAGAGAGAGAGAGAGAGAGAGAAAGTGAGAACGCAAGCCACCAGGTCTGGGACTGGAACCATGGTCAGCCATGTGGGAATCCAGTGTCCTTAACCACTATGCCACCTGCTGGTCCCTCATACACTTCTTGAGAATTACTAAGAGAAGATTTTGTTCCTCATCACTAAAAAAAGCATGTGTGGTAATGTATATACTAATTAGATTAATTAGCTTATTTTTTTTTTAATTGCCAGAGAGTGCATGCACTTGCCAAAGAGACAGAGAAACAATGGGGGGGGGGGGTGTAAGAAAGCATCCCCAGTGAATCATGGCCATGCTGCAATTCTTTCTTCATTTCTCCATCCGGTTGGGATTTGGAGCACACTTGCACAAGAACCAGGCTCATTTTTCAAGCTTCCAGAGTAAAGATTTTTTTTTTTTTTTTTTGGAGAGGTTTTTTCGCTATAGGGTGCGTGCGCTTGCCAGACAGAGAGAGAGACATAGAGACAGAAAGCGAGAAATCACCCCCCAGGGGGGATGGTCACGCTGCAATCCCTTCTCCTCCATTCTCCTCTCGGGATCTTGGGCACGCACGCACACGCGCCCGGCATGAGTTTTAAGCCACCGGGTCCGGGATGCAAACCGCGGTCGACTACGTGGGAGTCCAGCGACATAGCCATTACGCTAACTGCTTCCCCAGAGTGAAGATTTGAACTACAGTTAACCATGTGGGATCTGGCTTCTTTAACTGGAAAGTTATGGGGCCACTTGTT